>OW121846.1:104257023-104969523 GCA_933228895.1 Platycnemis pennipes | reverse complement strand
AAGGGAAGATATTCATACAAAGGCTTTTGATAATATTTCCTTCAGGCTAAACTCTCATCTCTAAGCTTCAACATCCTGTGACAAGCAACTCGACTTTGATAATAACTTCAAAGCTTTCTCCGCCTCGTGAAATTCTTATTTTCGCAAGGTGACAATCATGACGGTAGGAGTGGTGGGAAATGTACGTTGCTGCAAAGGGTGAATGACGTATTTTAGTCCTGAGACGTTTGTTTGGAATACCTTTCTTCGTGTTCACCGGCATTCTAGGCCATTGATATAGGTCGAGACACAAATGAATGGAGTAGTGGGTGGAGCAGAGGACTTAAATGGGATTCGAGCCTTTCGAAGAGAGACAAGAGGAATTCGGTGTAAAACTGGTCCAACCCATGGGAGGAATGCTGTCGATAGTTTCAAAGATGAATGAACCAACGGGACCCAGGTAATTCCATACCTATATCGTTGACATCCACTTCCTGTTATGTTCTGTTATATTCTGGAACTTGTATTAGTTCATTAATCGCCAATATCTTAAGACACGATAGCCTGATGTAGATAATCGTCGAGGGAAAAGTAAAATGTAAGAACGGAAAAGGCAGGCCTCGGATGAGATACATGGAATAAGTTGTGAAGAATGCGAAAGTGAACAATTACATCAATATGAGGAGGTTAGCCAGCAGGAGAATCAAGTGGAGGGCTGCTTTAAACCAGTATTAGGATTGCTGATCATTAGTTTTTGTTCATAAAATTATGCTGTTCCTTATCAATATTTCTTTCCATAGATTTCTCTTCTGTAGATATATCAATCTTCATAAGTAAATTAAGTTTAACCCACGAGGGGTATCTCTATCGATAGGGTTAGTGATTAAGCAATCTGGAACATTTTCTTCTCTTTCGATAAAACGGTTGACAGCTTTTTTCATTATGAAATGTTACTTAAAAATCATCCATCAGATAATAATGAAAAAGCAGTTGATTGTATCCGCAATCCACACATAAGATGATATTCATAGCTGAAAATAAACTCAGAATGTATTTTCAATCATCGATTATGTCTCTATTAATCACAGTTTACCATTCATTGACATTCAAAATTACCTGATTGGTCAATTTCAGTTTCATCAAGCATAGCTTCATCAACCGTTAATTTTTAGGCATTCATAGTTGTCAAAAATTCATCGGTTATTTAATATATATTCACAGATGGTAACAAAATATACAGAGAATACTTATGCATCTACATCTACGTAATACCCTGCGAGCCACCATGAGGGTGTGTGGTAGGGGGTGAAGATCACCAAACATTCACTATTGACATGCAACTAGGATATTTAGTGGAGATATATTAGATAGTAGGGTCACATGCATCTATATGGTTAATATTTACACAATAAGAAAGGGATTGTTGGTTGTTATTACATGAATCATGCACTACAGACTACTCTGACTATATTTCATCTATCTATCCCTTTGCTTCGCTGCCTATTGTTCTCTCTTATATTACGCGGGAAAAATGACATTTTAAATCTATCAGTTCGACAATCCTTCTCTCTGATCTTGTTAATTTGATAAAGTTAGCAAAATACTCAGGGCTTATTAATATATATCTAACATCATCTGTGAACAAATCGGTTTCGAATTTACTTAAAAGGTTCAACCTAAATTTAAACCAGCGTTCTGATAGTAATTCCCATCGTATTTCTTCTATTAAACTCGTAACACTTATACAATTATCATAGCGGCCTTTAAAAGTCTTGCTAATCTCCTTTGCACACGCTCTAATTCTTTTATCATACCTTCCTCTTACGGATCCCATGTACTAGCTGCATATTCTAAATGAGGCCTGACAAGTGTAAAATAGATTCTTTCTTGTACTCTCTCATCGCATTTGCCTAGAACCCTTTTTACGAATCCTAATCTACGGTTTGCTACACTAGTTATTTCCCTGATATGTTTCCCCCATGACATATCTTCAATAATGGTGACGCGTAGGTATTTAATAGATTCTACGTTAGAAATTTTCTTTTCTTTGATGCAATAATTATTCCGGGGAAAGCTATTCTTTTTTCAAAAGTTCATTATGCCGCATTTCTTTAAATTTAATTCTAGCTGCCAAATATCACACCAATCATCAATCGCATCTAAATCCTTAGCTAAAGACTGACTGTCCTCTTCATTTCTAATTTCCTTATACACTACTGCATTATCGGAAAAAAGACGGAGCCTGCTATTTTTTAACTGCAGTATTCAAGTCATTTACCTACAAGAAATAAAATTGGGCCGATCACGCTTAAAGGCTTGGCCAGTATCCTTAAGAATACAACGCATTATATTGAAGCAAAATCATAGACTGGGCCTCCTTGTCAGAAAAAGTGTGTAAGATCAATCCACAACTTTCACTCCATTACTATTCCCCCGAATGCGGATGGCCACAATTGACGTCACCTGCCTTTACAACTCCACCCCCCACTCTGAACGTTTGTCTTCCCTTCGCCACTTGATTTCTACTTACCCTCCTCCTCACATACCATCCACTGGATTTCTTCTTGACCTATCCAAATTCGTCCTCAAAAAAATAAATTTTCTTTTTTGCAGCAAAATTTACCTCCAAACGAAAGGCACCGCAATGGGAACTAGAATAGCTCCGGAGTAAGCCTTCCTTTTTACCAAACGTACAAACCTCTTTCCTGTTCTATATATATAATACTAATTAATTTACCTTTCCCACTCTCTCCTTTCACTTTTCCCTCGACGATTATCTTCATCAGGCCATTGTTTCTCAAGATATGAGATAAGATTGAGTTTTTCCGCCTTCTTTTTAGAATTTTCAGAAAACTTCTCTTTTCTCAAGGACTTCATCGTTACTTGCTCGGTCGTTACATTTAATCTTCATCATTCTTCGGTAGCACCACATTTCGAATGCTTCCACCTTTTTCTTATCCTTAATTCTACTCTTGTATTTCCAGCGGTGAGTAGATTCCTCTTTTGATAGAATTACCTCTTCGCCTGGGCTATTCTGCTTGTCATTTCTTTCATGCTTCGCCCATCGTTGGTTACTCGGCTTCCAAGGTAACAGAACTCTTTAACCTCTTCAAGTTTTTGTTTTCCTAGTTTAACGTTGATTTTGGCCTCTTTTTCTTGTTGCACACCAGTATCTTAGTCTTCTTCTTATTGATCTTCAGCCATTGTCCTTTCCATGGTTGTTACAATCTTAATCAGATCCATCTCTGCCTCTGCTATGAGTGCTATTTCACCAGCAAAATGCAGCATGCTAATTTTTTCTCAGTGGATATTCACTCCAGAAGACTTCTCTTTGATTTCATTGATGGGTCTCTCGAATTATACCTTAAAAATTAAGGGAGACAGTGCATTGCCTTGTCTCATTCCTTTTCTTATTCTTGCTTCTTCCCAGCTGGCTCCATTTATGTAAATATAAACACAGTCTGCATTCAAAACAGCTTCCCTTGTTTTTGTTAAAATGAAGGTACACAACTCCCTGTGAAAACGCGTAATCCCTCAAGATAAAAAACAGTGAATGTAATACCGATATTTAATAATTGGCCCACCCCACTTTTTCGCCGTCCCCACTACCTAGTCACATTTCACTGCCTCTCGAACAAGGCTGCAATTACGTTTGTTCTCGGAAGAAGATGACCCTTTCCCGACAGACTTCTTCCTCCACACCACTCCATCCGACCTTCTCACAGCACTCCATACGCATCGCAAGTTTCACCCGCCCCCTCCCCGCCTCACTTGGCCGATTTTATTTTTTCCGATAAATTTAGAGTTTCCTGTGGTGTTTATGTGCGAATGAGAATATTACACGGAAACGGAAGAAAAAATAACGGCTCGGAGCTATAAGACCCACGGAATTTGGCGCCCTTCCCGGCTAATATATTCTGCGACCCCCGGACACACGCCTGCGCCACACCACCCAACGCTCCTCTCGCTTCGGGAAAGCGCGGCTGTAGTGGTGGGGCGCGCAGCCGAGTCTCGCGAGCGGTAAAGAGAGAAGGAAGACTGCGACCAGGGAAAGAGGTGGAGGTCAGCGGCGTTGCCACCCTGGAGGGAATCCCTCAAGCAAGTGAGGGAGAAATTTAAGTGAGCGTGAGCTGGATTTGAGAGATTCTGTTTAGTTTTCCCCAGAAATATGCTTTTAAAGCATACATTATCTATATCACAACCCGGAACACACATTGTTTACTTCTTTAAAAATTGATATGCTTATAACAAATGTGTGAAACAGTAATAGTCTGAATTAAAAGAAAAACCAGCTGATGTTAAAGCATTGCCTTCGCCTTTGTTTCAAGAGAACGGGAGCAGTTCGAATTGGCCATCTTTCAGTTTTGTCAACTGAATCTAGTCTTATTTTTGATGTTCTCTTCTCATAGAATAATTATTGATATAAATCGTGATACCATATTATAATAGCCTGTAAACATAAATCCTGTCCTGGAGGCAGTCAAGCAATCAAAATGGCAATAAACATATAAAAATTGAGGACTTATCGATCGATTGAACAGCTTTTTCTAACAGATAGTGGTGTATTAGCATCAATTGTTCTTCTTCTTTGGCACCAAAATGTTTTCCTCCTATAAGACCTTTTACCCACACATAACTCCTTCTTCATGCACATTAACAACCACACTCCATCACAGCCTCAACAGTTTCTTATCCATCTTCTCTCCATGCTCCAGCTTTCCCCCAGCACATTCCATATGAACAATCTCTGGCCAATATTTTTTTCACTTCAAAACTTAGTTGTACTACCTAATGCAATGTAGCATCAGTTATATTTCTATGCATCAACAAATTTTATATATTACCCACACGCCCTCTCATTAGTTCTTATCATAATTCTTTTGTGAAACAATCTGCATAAAAACCAACCAGATGTTTTTTATATATAATACCTACCATTCGCCATTTTTAACCAGTTCCTTTCCACACTGGCTAAAAATAAAAGTTTCAACTTCAACTTATATCCTCAAATAAAATTAAGTATTTTGTGCTACCAAATGGAAAACAAGTAAATACATAAAACAAGAAAAACAAGTAATCTGGGAAATCGGATTTATTTTGAGCTCGTCAGAGCTTATGGATGCGATGAAAATAGTGACGTCTTTGTAGTACAGTGTGTTTAGTTAGTTTGTTTAGCTTACCGGAGTGGCCGAGTTCAAATTTGATTGTGACCTCTGATATTGAAATCTAAATATGAAATCTAAATGATTAAAGTATTTCATAAAAGACGTAAACTGCATACCATTCAAACTATGGTTGAAGACTAAAATTGGATGGAATCAAAATGCAGGACCCAAACTAACCATTAGTGCTCCTCTATCCAGGATAAAATGCCACCTAATAAGGCACATTGCAGGTCAAGGCCTTTGGTGATTTTTTTTTGTTTTTTTAAGCCATAAGGGGTCACCATTTGTACTTGAGTGACATCTTAGGATCCATCAAACTTGGTGCCAAATGTGAAAACGCCATGTGACATAGAAAGGTAAAGTGGCTCCATATGTTGAAAATTTCCTTTTCTGTAAGGGCATTAGTATTATTATTTGTATTCTAAGAACCTGACAAATAATATTGTTGAATATTTTGGGATTTTAAACCCCTTTAAAATGCATATTGTCCTTAAGTTACGAAGAGTCGAATTGAGTGAAAAAATACGTCTTCTTCCGCCTTAAACAAATGTGTTTTCACCATTTTTTTCCTCATTTGCACTAAAATGACAGACCTACCTACTACCTCCACTCACAACTTGTCTTGCGTCTCCAATTAAAATTGGTAACTTTGTAAAGCCAGTGTCCCACGGTAAAATTCAGAATTAATAAAATAATTAGGGTGGGAATCATTATCAGAGCGTAGGTTAAAGTACAGATTAAACCTATTAGCGAAATTTCAATCGGATAGCTTTACTGAAGATGTTAGGCACATATTAAAAAAACCAGCGTATTATGCTAGATTCGACCAGATAAAAAAGATTAGAGAGATAGATTGTCGTACCGATAGATTCAAAATGGCATTTTCCCCCCTTACTATAAGAGAACAGAATAGGCAACGTAGCAGGGTGATAGGTAGATGAAATATTTTAGAGTAGTCTGTAGTGCATGATGCATGTATTAACTCCTTAAATACTATAGATACTAACAATCTAGTAGCATGAGACCCTATAGTTGCTTGTTTGCATGTTAGTAGTGCATGCTTGATGATCTTCACCCCCTGCCACACACCCTCGAGGTGGCTTGTAGGGTATCGTGTAGATGTAGATGTAGAACTTCTGTTAATTCTTCATGAAACTCGACCACTGATTGGCCTATCTGCGCGCATGCGCTTCGACCAGTACTCTCCCGGAAGACATGTTGAAAGAAAGCGAAAAGAATTCGGGCGGTGCATTTCAGAATAATACGAGGAAAGAGTCACAGATATAGTTCATTTGAGATGATTGATAATATTATTTCATTGTGGGGCAAATGCTTGATTTTTATGCAAATATTTTCGCTAAATCGTAAATAAGTAATTAGATTAACAAACCATGCATTATTACCGAGGTAGTGCTAATTTAGTATTCCATTGTGAATCATTATTCTCCAGTTTATCTGCTCATGCAAATTTTTCTGTGGAGATGTAAATACTATAACAATTGCCATGTAATAACTGCGTTATACTAACCTTAAAAGAATTGCTATAGTATGAATTGTGCAGATAAAGAGTTTCGGTCATCCTCAGATAGTTCTGAAAGCTGTACGTATCCTCCAGTCGTAGCTCATTTTGCAATAAGCTTAAGGATTCTCTATTATCTTCTCGCCTCATAAGACACGGTCTAACCCAATAACGGCAATTACTCATTTTCCTGCGTCGTATTATCACTGTTCCGCAAGCAGCTACTAGCAGTATCGCCGCAGCCATCTGGTCGCCATCCATAACAAATGCTCTGCGGTGAAATCGAAGTAAATATATCAAATTTTTGTCACTCAGTTGAGAAATTGCTTACAGCAGGTACCTATACTGGGCGCAAAAACTCCGCTCTGTTTTGCTCATTTGGTACCGATCGTATGCGACAGAGGGCAGCGAAAAAATTCTTCTTTTACCCGACTGTCGATCAGCGCCAATTTCATGAATTTATCCTGCTCGTGTGACATGGGGGTCATAGACGTTGATGAAACAGGTTTCATGAAACGATATTCATGAATAAATTCACGAAAAAATTTTCCGTGGGACACCGGCTTAAAAGCCACTTTTTAAACAGTGATATTAGAAACAGTTTGACCCGAATATGTAACTATTCCTTATAGCCTTCCGATACTTCACTTGAGGAGGATACCGCTTTTCCCATTCTGTTTTAGGAGTTTAGTCTAATCTTCGAATATGGGTGAGAAAAAGAAATTCTAACCCCTCTTTCTTCAAGGAACGGATATAAATGAATAATTTCATCAAACTAGTCGGAACGTTCTCTCTTCTATTGCTTATCGCAAAATATGGAATTCACCGGGAATATTGGTACATTCAGTTACTTTGCCAAAAAAAACGCAGAAAGGGTTTATGGAACTGTGTAACACACATCTACTGCTGAGAGATATCTTTATCGACGTTTGCTCTTAAATCCATACAATCACTATTTTTCCAAGCTGGTGATCAAGTTTGCATTTAAAATATACTAAATTATAAGGGATGGGTACTTGGATTCAACGTGATGTTACATCTACATTTACTCAATACCCTGCAAGCCACCACGAGGGTGTGTGGCAGGGGATGAAGATCACCAAACATGCACTATTGACATGCAAAGAAGCTACTACATGTAAGCAGGAGTTAGTAGGATGTAGTGGATAATAGGGTGGCATGCATCTACATGGTTGGTATCTACATAGTAATAACAGGATTGGTAGTTAATACATGCATTATGCACTACAGACTACTCTAACAATATTTCACCTACCGATCCCATTGCTATGCTGCCTATTGTGTACTCCTACAGTATGGGGAGACATGAAATTTTGAAACTATCGGTACGATAATCTATCTCTCTAATCTAATATCATCATCATCATCGGTCAAAAATCCTAGGATTGGTTTGACGCAGCCATTAACTCGATTCTTCTATCGGCCAACCTCTTCATATTGACATCATTCGTCTCTCTTACATCCTTTACGACCGTTCCATATATCTCTTACAAGGCCTGCCTTTTCCAATCATCCCGTTTACTTTTCTCTAGTCGATTGTCTTCATCAGGCCATCATGTCCTAAGAATGAAGAATGGGCAATTAGGTTGTTCCGTCTTCTTAGAGTTTTCAGTAGAGTTTTTTCCCTGACTCTTCTTAAGACTTCTTCGTTTGTCACTCGGTCGATCCATATTATCGTCAACATTCTTCTGAATTACCACATTTTAAATGCTTCCACCTTTTTCTCCTCCGCTGCTGCCATCGGCCATGCCTCACTGCCGTAAAGAAACGTGATCCAGATGTACAGTCTGATGAATTGTTTCCGTGCTTCTACGCATTTACACTAGTAAGCTGTAAGTAGATTCTTCTTTTGGCAGAATGAACTATTTGCCTGGGCTATTCTACTAACTATTTCTGTGTTGCTTTGTACATCCTTGGTTACTCGGCTTCCCAGTTAACAGAAAACTTTCACCTTTTCAAGTTTTTGTTTTCCTAGTTAAACATTTGTTTAGGCCTCTTCTCACTTACTACACACCAATATCTTAGTCTTCGTCTTATTGATCTTCAGCTGATATATGGCCATTGTCCTTTCCATGGTTGTTATCATCTTATTCCGATCCGTCTGTGTCTCTGCAATGAGTGCTATTTAATCAGTGAACCGCAGCATTGAAATTTTTTCTCCGTGGATATTCACTCCAGAAGACTTCTCTTTGGAAGACCTCTCTTCTTCCATCGATGGCTCTCTCGAATTATACATTAAAAATTACGGAAGACAGTGCACTGCCTTGTCTCATTCCTTTTCTTATTCTTGCTGATTCCGGTTCTTGATAATCCGAATTGATTCGGATTAAGGAAAAGAATAATTTTGTAGATGATCCTCGTCAATATCTTCAATGCATATGTCGTCAGTCTTATAGTCCTAAAATTTTCAGATTTCTCTGCTCTCATCTTTTTGGGAATAAGAAATATGATGTTTTTCTCCAAGTATCTGAGTATCTCTCCCGTTAAGTGAATATTGCATATGGTTTTTTAGAAATGATTTTTCCCGTTTTCTCTCCGGATTTTTTATTAGTTCGGCGGAAATATTATCAATTTCAGAGGCCTTATTCAACCGAAAGTCCCTTACTGCTACGTCAAATTCCGATCCGAATATTAAATTGGTGCTCCCATATCATCCTTTTCGACTTCGCTTTCCTCTTCGATCACTTTCGTTCAGTTTCGTTTCGTTTCTGCTGTATAACTCTTCCAGATATTCTTTCCATCTCTTCTCTTTGTCTTCATTTTCAGTCAAAAGCTCTCCATTATTGTCCCTTATTGGCATAGCATCTTGCGCTCCGTTCCTTGTTGTGGTTCCTTACTATCTTATAGGCCGCTTCCACCTTTCCAAGACCAAGGTTGTTGTGCACCTCTTTGCATAGATTCTTCATCCTCATTTCTGGATCTTTCATGGCTTTGCGACTTAATTCGTTCCTTATTATTTCGTAGCAAAGCTGCCCTTCTTCAGCTTTCGCATTCTTGAACTTTCACAATTCTTCTTCAGATCTAAGACTTCTTCCGTGATCCATGGCTTCTTCTTGACAACTTTTCTTCTTCCAAGAACTTCTTTTCGGCTTCCTGTAGTCCACATTTAATGTTTTCCCAACGCTCTTCCACGGATTTCTCAGTCAGGTCCTCTCCGATGTTGTTTCCCACTGCTTTTTGAAATTTGAGTCTCCTTCAGTTTTTCTACTTGCCATATGTTCGCCACTGTTTTCTTGAATTTCATGAATTTAAGTTGGCGTTTCATCATAGCTAAATTATGGTGACTGTCGATGTCTCCCGCAGGGTAGCTTTTGCCGTCCTTCACTTGACTCATCAATCTCTGCTTCCCTAAAATGTAATCTATTTGAAATCTTCCTGTCTCTTGGCATTTTCCACGGTTATTATTCTTCGGTTGTGATTTTGAAACAATTTTAGTAACCACTAACTTATGTTGTATGCAGAACTCCAGCAGCCTTTCTCCTCTTTTGCTTCGGCTTCCTAATCCATATTTTCCAGTTATTCTTTCATCTTGAACTTCGCCGACGACAGCGTTCCAATCTCCTAAAATAATTAGGTTTCTTCTCATCTTCTCATACCTTCGTTGACGTCTTCCACTTATTCATCTTTGTAGTCCGATGAAGGCATGTAGACTTGTACCACAATGGTATATGTACGCTTGGTTTCAATATTCACCATTATGATCCCCTTACTGTATTGCATGAAGCTCTTCACACGCAGTCCTGCACGCTTCCTGAGCACTATGCCTACTCTTGCGTTACCATTCACGAATCCGGTGTGAATAATTCGGTAACTTGCAATCAAAAAGTCTCCTACATCGGGCCGTATCATTTCACTGATTCCTAATACGTCGAGATCCATTCTCCGCATTTCCACATTCAGGTTCTCCTATCTTCTGCAGGCCCGAAGTGATCGCGCGTTCCACGTTCCAACCCTAATATGTATATCGCACTTGACTAATGCACTCTCTCGGGTAGTCCCCGCCCGGAGATCCAAAAGGGGGACTATTTTACCTCCGGAATATTTTACTCGAAAGGGTTCCATCACGTCTTGATAAGAAAGAAAAGAGTGGAGTGGCTGTGAATCCTCGGGATAATAATGTGGTGGTTTCCCCATGCCTTCCACATCGCAGTATTATAGCCATTAAATTAAATATTACCACGGCTGCAGTGAAATGAGTGTTGCCGTACCAACCACTGTTATGTCCACCATCACTAATATGAAGAAGAGATGCTGCCCTCTACTCCGGTTGATGGGAAGCGTAATTGTTGACGGCCTCCCGTCGCGAAGTCACGGAATATTCACATGTTTCTGTATCATCTAAAGGCCTACCTACCCAGGGTTAGATCAATAAACCCTTAAAATGCCATCTCTTTTTGTCTACGACTGCTTATTTGACGAGTAAAATCGCTTATCTCGAAGCTAACCTCTATATCTAGAGGTCGACCCACCATCCGCAACCCGGTGGACGCACTCGGTGGCTTTAAGCTCAGATGCGATCTAATCTAATATATCTGATTGAATCTAGTATAATACGCAGGGGTTTTTATGATACTTATAGGTAATGGCTTCGGAAAAACTATCCGTTTTTAATTTCTCCAAGAGATTTAATCTGTACCATAACCTACGACCTGATTATGATTCCCAACCTAAGACTTCTATTATTTCTGATACACTACTAAACCTATCGTAACACCTTTTTACAAACCTAGATGCTCTATGCTGCACATTGTCTTGCTCTCTGATCAAACCTAATTCATTCGGGTCCCATACATTTACTGCATGTTCAAGGTGGGCCTAACTAGCGAATTGTAACATCGTTATTTTGTCTTCTGGTCAAATTTTTAAGTACCCTCATAATAAATCCTAGCGTTCTCGTGGATCGGCCGCATGTTTCCCGAATGTGTCGTCCCCACGAGAAATATTTATTGATTCTTACATATAATTAAATAGTTGTTTCAACGATTGTCGTATTTCAAATGCCATAGGACGCTCTATCGAATTATTCATCATTGAAAATTAATAGCTACACAGTTTTTAAGGTTTAGTTCTAGCAACATTTGTCGCACCACTCTTGAATTACATCTAAATCCTTGTTCATCGATTCTCTATTTTATTTTTTTATATACCCCTGTACACTACCGCGTCGGCTGAAAAATGTCTAAGCTTACTATTAACTTCTGTACCCAAATAATTTATGTATAAAGAAAATGGAAGCGGGCCTATTACGCTACCCTGGGGAACTCCCGGTGTGACTTTGATTGTGTCCGACATGATACCATATATAGCAACCCTCTACTCTTGTCCACTTAAGAATTCTTCGGTCCAACATACAACGCCTACATTCATACCAAAACTCTCTAACTTCAAGATCTATTTATTATGAGTTACGTCATCGAATGCCTTTTTAAAATCTAAAAATATCGCATCAACTTCAGTAATGTTTTTGCTGTAGACTAATTTATCGTGTTCGAATAAAGCTTATTGTGTCCCGCAATATCTACCTTTCCGCAACCCATGTTGTCTGTTAATGAATAATCCCTGACTATCCAAATATCACATGATCGAACTGACCACTTTAACTCCAACACCATACAAGAGATTGACGTGAATGAAATGGGTCTGTAGTTACTAGCTTCTTCCCTTTTAAAAATAAGTGCAATGTTTGCTACTTTCCCAATCCCTGGTTACTATGTGGTTCTTTAGTGTTGAATATTATTTCTAGTTAGGGTGCTACTTCAGAAGCTAATGTTTTATATATACTGGAAGGAAACTGATCGGGACCTGGTGACTTCTTTATACTGATGTTTTTTAACTGGTGCCTTATGTGAAATTGTTATTTCGGGTTCACTGAAAGTTTTCGGCGGAGGTTCGACTGTGTTGTGTGACGATGAGTTTAATACGCTTAGGAAGCAGTTGTTTAAAGAATTGGCTTTTTCTAAACTGCTGGTAACTATAATTTCTTTTTCTCTTTTAAGTGAGTATGCCGTTGACGTATTTCCCTGAAGCTCTCTCACATATGACCAAAACGCTTTAGGACTGCTATCTAAATATTCTCCAAACATCTTGCTGTTGAAATGTGATAACGCTTGCCGAAATAATTTTCTTGCTCTCTCTCGTTTTTTTATAGTATTGAACTGACTCATTTCTTTCTTCTACCGATAGACCCTGTCTTATTTATTCATCCTATCGTGGCATACCCTTTATCGATTCAGTAATTTCCTAACCTCCGCGTCATACCACCTTTGCTCTGTGTTAAAACTTGACAAATTACTGGGTAAGTATTTTAGCTGCTTTTTGGGTGACCTCAAGAATTTCTCTCCACGAATCCTCTGTATCCAATCCTTTGCTTGCTCGCTAAATGCATTAAAAAATCCCCTTTCCTCCTCTTTCATATCCTGGTTATTAGCCCTGCCAAATAAGTATACCCTCCTCCTTGGCTTAAAATGTCTTTCTACTAGGATAAATTTTGCGTGCACTACTTCCTGTGTCTTTAACTGTATTTAGAGCTTTTTTGGGTATATTTGTTGCTAATAAGTCTAGAATGTTGTTCCCTCGGGTCGGTTCTGCTGATAGCTCTTGCAAGGAATATGACGTAAAGGTGTTCAAAAGTGATTCGCAGAGTTCCTTATATTTACCTCCCGTAATGAAACTACATGTATTCCACTCTTTTGAATGAAGATTTATGCCCACACCTACTATTATTCCCCTATCATTGTTCCGAGAAAGCAATGTACCTATCTCTAGCTATAGTTTCAATAATGAATTGTGGCTCCACGCTAGCTAGTAGGATTCACCGGTGCAATAGGCAATGAATCGATAGCATTTACAATTTTCATCCCTCTGGAGTGGCCTATTAAAAGTTCAGTAATCGGCAAAGAGAAATCAAGAGATATTTAGGAGAAAAACTTGACCACATGTAAATAAACGCAAGGAAGGCTTTTGTGATGAGTACCAAGCCATGATCCCGTAATTGATATTCGGAAAATGTAAACTGAACCGGATTATTTCGAAGGGTTTCTATGAGAGAACTGCCGGGAAGCAAGAGGAAGGGATATGGAAGTCCCAAGTCCCAAAAAAAATCCTAGAAAAGTGCGGTGAGTGTGAAGTGCGTCATGGTTAGGTGTACCGGGGCCAAACTGATATTGATTTTGAATCTAAATTAAATGGCGACAGAAAGTACATTTAACATGGGCTTCAAATCTCATTTGTTCAAAGATGAGAGGCACCCCACATGCTTTACTGACTTTAAGGTGAATATTCTCTAACACGAAAGCAAGAGACTCTGCAGGAGTCTGCTTATGCAGGAGCATAGGAAGTAATTTGAACTTCTTAAATTTATTGATTTTGAGTCTCACCCGCCATTTTCATTGCCCTGTGCATTAAATATCAACAGATGAAACTTCCATGGCAAACTTTCGATGGAACAGAGAGACTGACACATATCACCACCCTCTCGGCCTCCAGCCCTCCAATTTCCATCCCCACTCTCCCCCAACGTTCCCATCCTCCCGCTTTTCGTTCTTAATTCACTCATTTTCAGTGGACTGATATACCTACATATTGTCTAAGGATATCGAAGAAACATGGGTTGTAATGTGAATTAGACGAATGCAGGTAAAACACTATTTTCTGTTCATTTTGCTATACCTATCAACAAAATTACGCCTAAGAAGTTTGCATTCAATTATATTCAATTTCCATTAGCGATATTTAGAAACTGAATCTAATGGGCAATGTTAATTTTTTGTACCCATGATCTTTGGTGAACAATGTTATTGTATGAAATGTATTGTATCACGACAACCGTCTTCAATATGAGTAGGAAAGCGTGTAAAAATACCGTGCTATTCCACTGGCCAAAGGTACGGAATGCTGTGCGAAGTATAATTAAGTTTAAACTTAATTTGAATGGCAAGTCTTTTAGCGCGATTAATACTGCCCAAAGTGGAGTTTCTGAATGTTAGGTAAACACTCATGTGTTTCTTGAGATAGTTCTAAAGCAATATGTAAAATGACTGTCGGTGACTGTTTACGACAGCTGATACAGTGATGATTCATGATATCCCGAAATAAAACCCCAGCTATGTGACTCTACTGGGCTGTTATTGGAAAAAATATCAGTTATCATGACTGGGAAAGTCATGACAAGTGTGCATATGAATTTTTACATCTATGTTTTTTAACGTGAAAACGGGATTGACGGGATCGGTTAAAACTTTTAAAGACCTTGAATGACCCTGAGATCACTCTCACCAATGAGTACCTTTACGCGGCCTTCTTCCCCATCCTGACCTCCGTTTAAGGCAAGCCGCTCTCCCCACCTCCGTTTCTCCCACCCTCTTTCTATGACGTCACATGACCACCTACTAACCCGCCCAGAAAGATTCCCACTAACAGGAACACATTCATACACCCATTATGAATCATTCTATCCATGGTTTTTTTACGGAAAAATAAAAATCTGGTCAGTGATACGCACGGACTACACACGCACATCCTTTAATAATTCTCTCACGCGAATTTCAGAGAACCACATTAAGGAACAATAATAAGGGGATATCTAAATTCACTCCTTCGGAGGTATTTCACGGGAAGTCCTTAATTAAATCTTAGTAATACCCTTGATGCTGTGAAGGAAAGAAATCCGGATAAGAATCCGGAAACATCTTTGGCGATGTCATAGGAAACACAGCGTCTCAAAAAAGGAGGCAACTTCATCGAAGAGGCCTCCAAAAATTGAGGACGACCATTTCACTGTTGGAGCAATGCGAAGGGTAATTCATTTTTTTTTACTGAGAAAGTTATTTTCAATTGTGGCGAAAGCGCAATTAAATTACAACTTCCTTGAGATCTTGGACGACTTCGGAGAAATATCTTCTGAAATATTTGAAGAATAACGTTGAAAAATGGTTTTCGATCAGGAAAATAAGTCAGAAGCCGGTTTTGATACTAATACCACTGAACTGCTCTGCTGATACTGTACCAGAAACATTTTCTCAGGTGTTCTGTTTTGGGTACCAGCGGTACCGGAGCTTACAACTTGGTAACCTCGAGAAGCTTTTCTTTTTCTCTCCTGGCCGAAAGGGCCAGGAGAGAAAAAGGGCTTGCAGGGCTCATTTTCCGAAATAAATATGAATAGGTTTAAAATACATCCAATTCCTCAAGTTTTAATGCTTAAATGAAATTGTTTTAACGAAAGGAATTGATTATATATTTTTAGTTTTCCAAGGTGAAAAAATGGGTAAAAACGAAATGAATTTTCGACTTCCGCTAAAAGGGACCGCATGTTTTTAAGATTTGTCAAATAGAATATTACAACCGAGTTATTCATTTAAAACTATGTTTAGTCAAAGATCTGTGGACGATTAAAGCCGGTATGTGCGCGCTTTTTTCGTCTGGGACTCCGTTTCAACGGCGGGTATGTCGTTAGCCGGCCCTGACTGTCAAACTCTGGAATATGAGTAACATTTCTTTACTTGATCATAAAGAGTACATTACTATTAGTATCTTCAATTTCTCTATATTATATCCGAAGGAAAGAGAAGTGGACTTCCTTGTTCTTCTTTAAGTGGGCGTCAAATTTGAACTAGCTTCCCGGAATGTGAAAAAAACCGGCATTTATAGCTGTCTCGGTGAAAAAATTGGTTAATAAAACCAATTTAAAAGCACAAATTTAGCATTCAATAAAGGGAAATAAAGCATTCTTTAATGTCTTGGCACTTTATTTCTAATTTTTTTGAGATATTACCTCAAACTCGGGTGACGAAAATTTGCAACAAATAGTAATGCTATTTGCGGCATTTTGGGATAGGTAGGTGACTTAGGATTTTTCAGGGAATCAAGTAAGGCTGGAGAGAAACCTGGCGTCATCGTCAACCTTTTCTTTACAAAAGTCACCAAGGGTTTACTTTAGAACGTCCCATACAACGGACGGAGTACTTGAGTCGAATTGCTCTCTACTAGGCACATAAGAGTTACTGAGCTATCTGTTAAAAAACAGCTACTGCCGGGATTGAACACGGGACTGAGGGATTGAAAGCCAGTATTCTAGCCTTTACAACACCAAGACGATCCTCAGTTGTCCTCCTCTCTTTGTCCTCAGGAGCATTTCGATGCGGCAGAGTTCCAAGCAAAGGAGAGGACTGACGGAAGAATTGTTTCACTGTGATAGAAGCCGGGGAAAAATGGAAAGATTACTCGCGTGACAAGAAGGAGCGTCGGCCCGTGTCGCGGAGAGGGATTGGATTCAGGGAGAGCAGCGGCGGCGGCTGTCAGGAAGGGATGCCGAGGACGGATCGTGAGCCCTTCAGAAGTGCGGGAAGGGTGGGAGCCGGCCGCACGGAGAAACCTCGTGCTCTCGAGAGCTCGAGGTGGCCGAGGGGGCCGTACCATCGCTTTCGTGAAGCTCGTTGGAGAGTACGGGGGAAAATATTCACGTATTCACATCCTCGATCCAATGCCGATCCAGATACTCCCCTCACGCACTTTTTCCTGTGGTCATAATTCATTGGAGCATGTGAAAATTCTGGTTCCAAATGCAAAGGTTTGCCACCCTGAATCCTCAACTTTTCCATCAATACTCTGCCAATCTCCATATTGAAAGGATTCCTTTCTAATTATTATAAGTGGTTGAGTTATTTTGCATGGGCATGAAAAATAAGTCTTACTGAAATAAACAAAAATTTACGTTGAGCTTATGAGTTGAAATAATATTCCCTCCAGGGAAAAATCCAAAATGGATTGCTCCAGGGGAATGACATCGAACTTTGAATAGTAGAAAATGCAGAAGGTGATGAATACTGTTTAATATGCTATTAAATTTGAAATAAGAACCAATATATTCAATATTCAGCAAAATATTTCTTAATGTAATGAAGAGAACATTGAGAAATATCATGTTTCAATTGGTATGCCGTTAATAACAGTCAATTGCAACATATTTGTAAAAGTGGAAAAAACCTCAAATGGCAGTTAATGTATGCATATAAGAAGAGGTGAAGTTTTTAAATTTGCTGAGATCGGCTAATGTTGTTAAAAACTGTCACAAAAACCATGCTTCAGCATATAAAATATTTGACAAGGAATACTGAAAAATGTATTTTTTAAATAGGCTGCCGGCACAAGACAGTTTCCATTTTAGATTTTCTCAAATGGTATAATAATAATACAGTATAATATTTTGGGAATTAAATGGCCCTCATGCTTTGAAATTCTGATGGAATCAGGTTTCATTGCAGATTTAGGTCATTAACTACTTTGGAATGAATGCATTAAGCATCTCAGCTAGTGCTTCCCAAAGCGAAGCGAAACTCAATAAACACCAACATAATTACCCATGAAACTCTACTGGACACCATGCAATTTTGCGTTGAAAACCTACCTTCAATCACTCAATATGCGCATTCGAAAATCTGTTCATGTATTTCTTCGTTACGAACTCTTGATGCATATCAAATCATTAAATTGCGGCTTCGTGACTAATTAGTAACTGATTTCACGAATGTGGTGATTGATAATTACTTTTGTGCTTTGCCAGCTTTATAACGCCTAAGCAGAATTGCATCGACATTAAAGGGATCACTGCAAGGTTTGTTATTCATAAAAATGTTCCACACCCCACGCAACGTTCTTAATGCTGAAATCTGAGAAAACATTAACTCGGTGTAAGTATAATGTTTGTAGGTATGAATAAAATATGAATCCTTCACACAATTCACTTCCATCTTTGCGGAGAAGAACAAAATATACGAAATGAAAAAAGACAAATACTGCGACTAAAACCAATTTAAAGAACAATATTGAAGGTATGGTAGTAGTTTTAATCAAACCAAAACTCGAAAAACGCGGCTTTAGCGAATGGAATTCAGTTTGCACAAATACATATTAACTTTGAAATTAACCATAGCTCATCAATAGTAAAGAAGGCACTACAGGGCATCATTTGGTTCACTACAAGATATCACATGGTTGGTTACATTTAACACCATGGTGAAATAGTAAAATTTTCCAAAGTATTGCGTATTATCATAATGCAGTTAGTTGTCCAATCTCTCTGGTACTTCACCATTATCTTCCATGCAAGAATTATGCCACTGAAGACAAAAAAGGGAAGGATGGCATATTTGGAGTAGTTATTCAAAGGAAGTTATCTCATTGTAAAGGTAATGAAAGAGAAAAATGAAATGAATTTGGACGATTTGTGCGACTCAGTATTTATATTAGAATTCAATGCAGCACCAAGGACCTGCGACTAAATAGAGGCATCTTAATTAAAAATGCAGGAAAGTAGATAGTAACCCAGCCGTACAAAATCATCTGCGACACGTACCCAAAGGGAGTTATAAGCAGGGACTTAGAGAAGAACATGATAATACATGTTCCCGAAAAGGAGAACGCAAAGAACTGTAAACTTTTATACTACAAGCGTGACCGCATATGCTTCGAAGATATGGACTTCTATTCTTCTGTTGATCATCAACAGAAGAATAGAACGAAATGCAAAAGAGTTCCTGGTATAGTGATATTTTCTATTCGGAAAGTGTCGGAAGGATGAGACACAAGAGAGATAATGGCCCTTAGGTTACAGATAATGGAGATAAACAAACCAACGTTTATTGATTTTGTGCACTTGGAGATGATGTGTGTCAACGCGGATTAGAAGTATTTAGCCAAGATTAAAAAAATGAAGTGTTGAGTCTTGAAATAACCGTAGAATTAGCCACAGTTTGTATAAAAATCGGGTGGCTGTGATTGATTCTGGGCCCAGTAGTGAAGAAACGAGAATTTAGAAAGGAATGAGAGAAAGGCTTTGAGTTCCCTCCGATAATTTTCACAAGCACAAAAAGAAAGCTATTAAGGAAATCAAATAGAAGGCTTCGAGAGTAAATACCCACGGGGGTATACCAGAATGTTTCGATTCGCCGATGACATTGCGGTAATGGCTGGGACAGAAAGAGATTTAAAGAAGACTCGAGTTAACATAAAAAAGACAATTGGCCAGATATCACCTTAAGATAAATAAACAGGAAAAAAGGTATGCAGTCGAAGATTGGAGACCAACATCAATATTATACTTGGGATGCAAAAGCTAGAACTAATATATTGCTGATATGTCATTGAATGTAATTCACAAAATACAAAAGACTCAGCCACATAAAAGCTCTGAAAGAGGATAGGCTATCAAGATGATATTTTGAGAAATGTAGAAGATACTTTTTCAATTTTTCTAATTCACTTCTTAGCACTATAGAAGGGGTGAGCGCGTATTGTTATCTTGGAAGCTGAATAAATAGCGATGGGCGAAATGAGAAGAAAAAGGAATAGCCCAGGCAAACAGGGTATTCTACCAAAAGAGGAATATACTTACAACTGGAAATACAAGCGCGGAAGCAAGGAAACAATTCATCGGAACTAACATCTGGGGCATAATTCTTTACCGCAGAAAGGTATGGACGATGAAAGTGGCAGAGAAGTCACGGGCGGAAACATTCGAAATGTGGTGCTAAAGGCGAATGACAAAAATGAATTGGACCCACCATAACAAACGAAGAAGTCCTACGAATTACAGAAAAAATAAAAGGATGTTGAAAACTTTGAAAAGAAGACGAGTCAAGTTTATCGGCCATATCTTGAGACATAATTACTTGATGAAGACAATGATTGAGGGACAAGTGAATAAGAACAACAGAAAAGGAATTACTTGTGTCAGATACATAGAGCAGGTTGTTAATGGGGTGAAAGAGAAGAATTATATAATTGTGCCTCAAGCAAATCTTGGGATTGCTGACCCATGATAATGAGGAAACTGGTACTGAGGAACATGATAATGATATGGACTTGTGAAGGCACATAGAAACTGAAATTAAACATGTAATTAAGAAAATTCAGCATTTTTTACTCATAAATTAAACTATGCCGACAGGAGCCGCATACAGTTCATATATGAATATCGGAGTATTTTTTCTATTATACCTTGCAGGGTGTTTTCCTGTCGCATGTTTTTACAAATATTGCTTACACTAGTTACGAATTCCATCTGTAATAATATTACCTATATAATAATGGTATCCACAAAAAATTTCTATACCAATGATATGATTAATAAATAATGAAGGTTTTGATTGGCAGAGCGCGTATTTTATAAGACCCTAATTTACGCCAACTAATATATTTGCTGATATGTCATTGAATGTAATTCACAAAATAAAAAAGACTCAGCCACATAAATGCTCTAAAAGAGGATAGGCTATCAAGATGATATTTTGAGAAATGTAGAAGAGGCTTTTTTAATTTTTCTAATTCACTTCTTAGCACAATAATCCCAGTATCTTACAAATGTCGTCAAAATAATGTACCCATTATGCTCATGTAACCGCAGCTCTGCAGAACATATTATGTATTGTCTAAAATAACACATCAACAGTTCCACTATGAGGTATATACGAAATACTTACGCCAATAAAATTAATATATCGAGAAAAAAAGTTTCTATTCATAATATTATATGCGGACTAATCTTACTGGCCAAAGCAAATACCAAAGAAATATGGTACAGGAACCCATTTGATAGAGATAATGCATTAGCCTTCCGAGAATAATACAAAATAAGCGGAAACCTATTTGCATATACCTTTGCAGTAAATATACTCATAGAATGAGCAGGAAAGAAATAATTTACCCCTATGAATATATTTCCAAGTCGCAGTCACATTACATCTTCTAGGCGCAACATGTTCGATGCAACCTTCATAAAGTGAATCACGCTTGACATATTCAGTTGTGAGAAACCGAATCAATCACCGTCTTTTGCCCAATACTTAGGCAGAGAAATCACCCGTTGAAAAATTGAGAAACTGGGGATTGACAGATGGCGAATGTGATCGATCTTCATAGTTAATATGTTTTACAGAGGCTAAGGAAAGCAGGTGGCAGATTAATGCAGCTTTTCCAAATGTGCCCTTACCGTAATAAGTAGAAAGATCAATAGATATTGTTGCATTGCGTGAAGGTTGACTGCAATTATTTTATCATGTACGCACCAGGGAAGAAATTAAATAGATTGTGAATTCATAGCAGAAATGCATAGTAAAAACAATGAAGCAGCATTATTTCGGGGAATATTGGGGCAAAAATTTCAAGGTAAACGCATAATGGTTATCCTCATTGTTTCGCATTTGTCTCTACAGTACTTTGTTAGCAGTACATCATCATCATCATCGGTCAACAATCCTAGGAATGGTTTAACAGCTCTCCACTCAATTTCTCTATCGGCCAATCGCATCATATCAACGTAATTTTTCTCTTTTACTTCCTTCACAACTTGCTCCATATATCTCATACAAGGCCTGTATTTTGCATTCTTTCCATTCACTTTTCCCTCGACGATTGTGTTCATTAGCAGTAAATAACAACCCTAAAGGCAATATACATTTACCAAAATCAATCAAAATAATGAAATCAGTTGAAAAATAAGTAAGCAAAGGATGTGATTCTTACGTTTGCTATTTGGCTGCGGTAACCACTATTGTGATTGAAATAGTTTTCAGTCTCATCTGATATATGTTACGTTTTATAGCTGTCAAAGAATACATTCATGCACAAAATACACTATCTTTATTTCTATCTAATACAATATTACCTATTCGCAGCCATTTAATTTCTATACCTTATGATGATTAATGCTTATGATTAATAGGATGACGTCTTCTTCATTTTAGTTCAATTCATCTACCTTTTAACAAAGATTTCTATTAGTATTACCGATGATAAATGTTTTGTTTTTGGTGAGGAAACATGACAATGAACATTACAATTTAAGAAACGTGCTTTCCTAAACTATACGTAAGAAGTAGTTAGTTATCAGTTGGTTTTGCGCGACATAAAAGTAATAAAAAGGCTAATATATCGTTGAGACTATGATACAGAAAAAATTATTATTAAAGATTATTAAGAAACTGAAAACAGAGCTTTACTTCCTATCAGATAGCTTGAGATTATGCATCATTTCCAGTCAATAAATACACGGAAGTTAAGTCGCAATTTCGTAACTTACCCCAGCGGTCTGACGTTTTCCCCCCGAGTTCAGTCATTTATACACCACTATTAAAAGTCTGTTTCTCATTATCTTCATAAAATATTAACCTGAAAGGTTCATCATTTGCCAAAGAAGCAGAAGATGCAGGGGTAATTAAAAGACAATCCATAAACAAAGTTACTGTATTTCATGCCATAATCGCAATACATTAGTAAACCGCATTAAAACGCGAGTATACTCGGAACAGGTCCTTTACAAATGGCGCGCAAAATGCGAGGAAACTCGTTGGTTGGTTATTTAGGGGAGGTGACCGAGAGCTGAGGTCATTTGCGCCATTTAGGGTAATTGGGAAATGGCAGGATTTTTCAGCAAACGGAGGAAGGGTGGATAGATACCAGCATTAGCCGTCGGCATTAGCCTGCTCTTAACGAAAGGCACCAAGGGGCCCACGGCTTAACGTCCCATCCAACGGACGGAGTACTGAACTTGAAATGCCCTCCACTAAGCACTCAAGTGGGGACCGGTTTTCCACTGAATATTCCGCCACTGCCTGGAATAGAACCCGGGCCCTCGGGATGGGAGGCCAGTACTCTAGCCACCACACCAACCCGTGACTGATCTCTAGCATGTCAATAAGTTTGCGTTTTCCCTACTCTCAGAATGTTTGGGGGTATTTATTATTAGTGGCGATCATGTTTTCTAATTATTTCTGTAAAAGGCATTTGTAGCAAATTGAAAACATGCCAATTTAAAGGTTATACATGAAGCTTACATATTTAAAATATACAACATATGCAAAAAATATTTTGCTACCGAAACTATCCCATTTCTTGAAATAAATAAATATAGCGCAATGGTAATCCAAACTTCTCAACAACAACACTTCACAACAACTTTCTCAACAATGAATACCCCGATGAGTAGATGAATACCCGAATGAATACATGAATGAGCACATGAATACCTCGATGAGTAGATGAGTACCCAAATGAGTACATGAATACCTCAATGACTGGATGAGTATCCGAGTGAATACCAGGACGACTACCTCAGCGAATACTACAACACCTAGTTGAATCACCCTGAATACGAGCACCTGAGCGAGCTTTTAATAAGCTTTTAACCGGCGAGTATCCGAGTACCCACCTCGATGAATACCGCTGTCAAAGTTCGACCGCTAAGTTTTCGGGATGACTATTTGACCACCTTGACTTAAGTCTCCATTCTTCCGTGCCCTTTCGCGAGGTCTGTAAGTCGTAGGTAACGCATGAGCGGATGCTTGTATTCGCTATCGTTCCTTCGGCGCCCGAAGTAATAAGTCTAAGAAAATCTAGGAGCAAAGGCCAGATTTTTCAGCAATGACTTTTTATCTTATGCCACAAAATGTTAGGAGGAGGGGTTGGGTCTGTAGGAGTTGGGTTATTATGAATGGTTAATTATATCTGGGAAAGAATGCAGAAACATTAAATTTTTATTTAGTCAAACATTGGGGTAGTCATTCTATGAATGGTGCCAGAAGGCCGACCTCTTGTTACTGGAAATATTATAAGTTCCTCTAGTTAGAAATAAGTATCTAGGAAAGGTAGAGAATGTGTTAACTGAGG
Organism: Platycnemis pennipes; assembly: GCA_933228895.1. NCBI lineage: Eukaryota > Metazoa > Arthropoda > Insecta > Odonata > Platycnemididae > Platycnemis > Platycnemis pennipes. Next base: position 104,945,181 of record OW121846.1, on the reverse strand, counting down.
AAAATATTTAAAATTTGGCCGACAGACAATGAGGAGGAATTGCATGCGAAGACTTAACAGGTTCCCTGAGTTCTGAGTCTGCACAGTTTGAGAATCAGAATTAATAGAAGAATTAGGCTGGAATCATTATCAGAATGTTTCCTAAAGTACAGAGTAAATCTATTACAGAATGTGAAATTGGACAGCTCTTCTGAAGATAAAAAAACGTCGTTTTAGGCGTGATGCGGTGGAATAACATAACTAAGGAAGATTGGCAATTTTCCTGAGAATAAGCTTTTAACCAACCGGTTTTGATGTACTACATGTACGATGTAGACTACAATGTAGACCTGATGATGATGCAGTACATCGAAACCGGTCGGTTTAAAGTTTATTCATTGGGAAATCACGTCTTCTTTAATTTTGTGTATATTTAACGTATATATTAGAAACACCGCCGTATCATGTTAGATTCCACAAAATAAATAAGATTGGAGAGTAAAATTGTCGTACTGACAGATATAAATTTCATTTTTCCCCCGTACCAGAAGAAAACACAATTGGCACCATAGGTAAGGATAGGTAGGTAGGGGAAATTTTGTAGAGTATTCCGTAGTATATCATGCATGTATTTACAAACAATCCCTTTATTACCCTGCAGATACTAACCCTCTAGCTTCATGTGACCCTATTCTGTAGCATGTTTCCATGTAGTAGCTTGTTTGTATGTCAACAGGGCATGTTTGATGATATTTGCCCCCTGCCACACACCCCCGCGCTGGCTTACAGGATATCGCGTACATGTACTGTTCCTTCGTCAAATAAGCAGGGTATATCAAGACAATGAGATCGTGTAGCTGGTTGTTTGTGAGCCTGAAAACCATGGTATTATACCTAACCCCGTCACTATTCTTAATCACAAATCTCTTCCATAATTTTACGAAGATTTATCAGCATCTATAGTGGGCTGATTTTAAGGAATTTCATATCTTATTGACATAACTTCAATTGTCCCTTGTTCCTCTCTCTTTGGGCGATTTGGATATGAGTGACTTTTTACGAATAAGGCTGGTTGTTTAAAGTCTAAGAATCGCATGGAACAATAAACCAATAATATTATGGAAGAGAAGAGAGATTGCAATTCACTGCATTTTTAGGATATCTTGAACTGACTTTCAATCGCTTTTTAATTATCTCCATGGTCGCACGATTCCATACAAGCATTTCATAGGCATTTCTTATAGTTGCCAAGTTTTGCAATGCCGGAGTAACTAAATACATAACTTACACTCATTATTATATATTATACATTTTTTTAAAGCGTTACGTAGTTTTACGCCATTGACAGCCATAAAGCATGTTACTTTTTTCGCAATGATAATCCAACTCCCCCAAAGCTTAGCGAGTCCTATATTTGAAGAGTTGTGTATGTTGTCTCGGTGGATTCATTCCAATAAATTATTTATCACGCAATTGTCACTAATTAGTGATCAGTTTATAAGGAATAATTCTTTCACTTATCCATAGGTCTGTAGTGAAATAATTATTCACACTCTAGATCACCTAGCCTAAAACAATTTTTTGTGCCTTTATATATTTTTTTTAACCTTATCCAGGATGTTTGCTGGCAGGAGGGTATGTTCTGTCCATAGAATTTTTCAAACCAATTTTTCTTTACCAAGTTAGAAAATTTCATGTCAGACACAATGAAATATGCAAATGTAGTATTTGCTGTCTTCTTCTTAAAATGCGTTTCAAGGTTCTTAAACTCGCGAAATATGTACTTGAGTTCTATTTTTAGTTTCAAATTGGTAAACATCCTAAATACTATTGATAACATCATCCCTGGAATAATTATGTATAAATATTATTTTTATGGTATTAAGTCATGATTTAATTCAGGGATATTTCAACAATATGTGAATAATTTCAATTCACATTTAGAAATAAAGTAAATTATTCAAGAAAGTAAAACGCTCTTGAAAACTACACTATGTGAGAGCTGGTAAATATTAGAAAAAATTGTTTCAATTGAAATGCAGCACGACTCCTTTAATCCGACCACGGATGGTCTGACTCCTCGCTTACTGCGACTATGCCGTCGCATATCGATGTTTGTTTATGTATCCGGTGCATCACTCCGTTCAAGTCTACTCCTGCCGATGACTCATCATTAACGATGTGAAGCAGTAGACTAGTGACAGTTGATACAGTTAGTGCGGTTGTGAGCTTTGTTTAAATACAGTTCAACCCACGTGTGTTACTGTCTACTGTATATGATTTTATTCTTGTGTTCAGTTGCATTACTTCAACTAAAAAATGCAAACACGTCACACTGTCTCTTGATGAGAAACTAAATATACTCGAAGGGTTAGGCTAAGGCGAGTCGGTACGAAACGTTGCAAGTGAACTAGGGGTTGGCATAACAACAATTAAAGACAGGGAAAAGAACAGAAAACATCTTGAAAGTCATTTAATGATAATTGATGATGAGAAAGGAGTGAAAAATCGAAAACTTTGAAGAGGCCAAAATGTGAGATTCAAGACAGTGCTTTCCTCTACCTGGAGGCTCGTGACGTTCATGGCGTACCATAGTGAAACGATCAGTGTTTATTGTGTTTTATGGTGTTTCATGACTCTACTAATTATGTTTCTCTTCATTAACTGTGCATATTTATATCGTAGTATATTTTTATTTATGGTTTACAGTGATATTACATCTGTAAAAACGGACATATAGCAATATTTCTTGTTTAAACTACAGTTTTATCACGTTTTTATGCAAAAAATATGTTCCTCTGATAATTCGACCTTATTTGTGTTCCGACCATGTTCTCGGTCCCGTTGGAGATGGACTAGCGGGGTTTTAATGTATGATACATTAAATCTGGTGACTGCGACGCACTTTACTAACAACTTATTGAGAAACTTGGGACAATATTCTCTTCCTAACACCCTATCATAAAAAACGGTAGAACCAGCTAGGTACCCAAAAAAAGTTACATAAAAATCGAAACTACTGCCTACTTTTGCCACAGTTGCGTGTGTTTCGTAAGTAAGATTACGTGAAAAACCTATTATGTGATCCCAGAATATCTGAACTGGCTTTCTGGCCATTAGAATAAAAATAATTTTCAATTAATTGTAGCATAAGTGTGTTGCATCTCATGCATGAAACTTTTGGAAGGAGTCAATAACCATCTAGTGTACCTAGTTATCTATCTCGTGTTTTTCAACCATTCCAGGGCCTTAAAATTACTCTTTGATATTTGTACCAATGTAAACCAATTTAAATCTTGACTCTCCTCCATTGATTGAAAAATTAGGAGTCAACATAATAAATTTTTTATCTAAGGCAACGCAAGGCACACAGGAAGTAAAAGTGTTTCCTCATTTGGAATCTCCATTGCCAAAACTGCATCCCAGGTATATACGTAGATTATGCATTGTTATTATCACTCCAACTTTCCATTGTTACTCTAGGCTCCTGAGAAACGACAGCGAATATAAGCGTCTACTCATGTGTTGCGTCTTGCAAACCTCACGGTGGGCACGGAAGAAAGGAGATTTCGGCTTTTTGTGTCACTTGGGAACATCTTCGCCACTTCAGTCGAGGTGGTCAATTAGTCATCCCGAAAACTTAGCGGTCGAATGTAAACAGCGGAGGTTGGCTGCCTTCTCGACACGCTGTTCCCGAAAAACATTATTTTAAATGTTTTCGTTATTATCGACAGACCTTTATTCAGTTGAAAAATGACCTAAAAATGTAAATTGTAGGGGTGGGCGGTGGCCTACTGGAGCCCCCCTGGCACTTAGACCTCTTTAGATCCATTGCGCCAACCCACATTTAACCTGCCCGCCACTTGCAGACAGGGGACAAGAGCACCGTGGTAGACGTATGGAGGAGGGCAACCCATTTAACCTCCGTCCGGGCCCAACGTTGCTTGACCTCGGTGATCTCACGGGAACCGGTGTGTCAACGTGGCTAGGCCCTTGCCCAAAAATGATCTAAAGGAACATATTTGTTAAAATGCTGAGGCGAATGAGATTTTTTTAATGGAATTGCTTCCACATTTTAAACTAATAATGTGGAAGTTAGTTGCTCCATTTCCGTCTGTCTTTTCGACTGTAGTGTAATGATGATTAAAAATCTCGTCACTAATCGTTGATCCTTCCCTTGGGGGAAATCACATGTAAATCCGATTTCTCTGCCCTGGGGATCGATAAGCTTTTGCCCTTTCATAATTCAGTGAACATATAATGACGAATTATTTAATGTTTATTTTTGTATGTATAATAATCCACAAACGGACTTCACTAATTGAGCATTATTTCTCATTCATTCAGTAAGAAGGCCAGTGTTGGGGGAATACGAATGGGTGGGCATTCAAGAAAGCATACTTTTATATTTGCATGAACAGGCAGAAAAATTAAGCTTTCTTACATTAAAGAAAGGTATCATTGCATTAGAGGAAAAGGCATTTTTAATGTATCGTCACAGCAGCTTGCCTCACTTATCTTATTAAGGCACCGACCATCATACCGATGAGTTATAAATCTATTCTAAGGCCATCAAAAAGAGATTTAGGGATTACTTCCACGGTGCCGTCGAGTTTGTAATCAACGGCCCGATAGCCTTTAGCCTCACCATGTAACGAACAACCTTTGTATACTTATAGGTTGTATTGGTGGTGAAGGGCGTATTGAAGAAGTGACGCACGGAGAGTCGTCGAAGCAGTGAAGAAGGCAGGTGAAAATCAAGTGAGGATTTCGGGAATACGAAGGGCTATCCCCGGAGGAGTAGGTACGTGAGGGGAAGCCCTCTTCCCTCACGAGAAGATCATTTGTGCTTTCAGTGATACCCTCCCCACGGAAGTGGACACTATGAGCTGCGACAGTCGCTGGAAACGTTACACTCTCTCAAGGACAAAAAAAGGGAGTTTGACCAAATATTAAACTCGTAAAGAACCTAAAGTTTATAATTTTACCTCTATGCTGTATAAAAATTAAAATAAGCAACAAAATTCAACCTACAACAGATGTTAGTCGATTTTTGCAATCTAAGATAAAATCTTCCACACTTTCCAAAGTTTCATCAACTCCCTGTAGGTTCTATGTGGATGTGAACTTTGACATTCATGGGAAAGAAGTTTTTTTTCGGGTGAGGCATTCCACTGCCGACACATAAACGAGCAACACGCTCAGTGTGTTCAGGGCTATTCAACATGCTAAGAAAATGCACATACGCATTATCCCTGAGCCCTGGTGCTTAAACATGAAGACAAAGTTAAGTTTTCCGAAAAAGAGCAGCTTCGGATATGTCAAGATGTTTTCCGCGCGTCAGAGCAGGCGCGCGGAGAGAGGAGTGGCGGTTGAAGGGAGGCGAGGGCGCGTGCGTCGCCCGCACCACTCGGCTCCCCCGCACCCGCAGCCCTAGTCTCCTCTCGGCTCCGGCCGCGACGCTCCTCGCCCGAGCACACCGCCTGGCACCCACGCCGCGACACCCAGCGCCGCCGCGCCGCAGCCGCCGCCACCCCAGTGTGCCGACCGCCGTCAAGGAGAGCGTCCGCCTAGCGCGACGCGTGCATTGCCACCAGTGTGTAATATTTTTGCGTCCTAAAAGAACTTTTACGCTTAACATTGCGGAAGTGCGATGCAGTGTTCACGAGTGTATATTCCAGCATTTGAAAGGGATGAGTGCCCAGAGCCTTCATTTCGTGAAGCCCATAAGTCCTGCGCAATTTAAGAAAACTTACTTTTTTACATTGAAACATGGAACTGTTGATGCGCCTCAAATCTATATGAATAGATTTTTACTGCAAGAATTCCAACTTTTTTAAAATGACTTAAGGTTAAATGGGTCTTCTGTTTTAGTAACTTCGAAAATTTGCACTCAAGGGATTGAATGGTGCACTTTTAGCTTCACGGGCGTCCGCAATAAGCGAAACCAGGAGAAAGACTTCTTGGTGGTAATGAGAGACTTCATTTGTACTAACATCGGGATTTAACGAAAGGCTTCAGATCATGCAGTGAAGTTTTCGCCAATAAGGAGAGCAACTGTTAACAGGAATATGCAAAAGGTAGGTGAAAGTTACTCCTAAATAATAGGCATACAAATTATAATAACTATGCATATGGTAAAAATTGACTGTTTTTTACAAACAACATCTGAGACAATGTTACCAGTGCTATATTCTATTGATTGTTCAAGTCGTATTTTGTCGCGGTGTAATTCACGAGGAAAAAGTTCCTCGCTTGATTTTTACCGCAAAGAACGTGGCAAGTTATCACTCATACTCCGTCAGCATCATTTTATATCCGCAACTATGCTGTGATACTAATTTCTGCGCGCATGAAACTAGAAATCAGTCCATATCATTGCAAAGTATTTACCATTACAGTTTGTTGTCCACGCACGAAGATGGATGTGAGAAGAGAATATTTGTTAAAGACGTTTTAATAATAGAAATCATATCCATAAAACATATTTCCTATGAGGGTTTCCATACAAACGCAGTTTCCGTAGCTAGTAGAGCCTATGGATTCAAAAAAATTACCAACCACTAGCCGAATATTTCCGGGCGTTACCAAAGATTACTGATCCATTACTAGAAAAAAATGCTTAGTCCTTCGGTTCAAACAGGCTCTAGAATTTCTTATCTACTTTGTAATCTTACTATTGCTTACCATTCTGTGTGATTTTACCCGCAGAAAAAGGGGCGATGACAAAGAAAGCAACTAAGCAATGAATTAATTAGATACTTTAATCTCAATCCTAAATTTAAAATTACTTTCTCCGACTGGTTGATGAGAAAGAACCGTAGGAATCTTGAATAATCTCAGAAATATAATTAGAATTCTGCGTTAACATCCATTTAGAAAATATTGAAAATACTTATTTTTAAGTTCACCTATTTGACATTTATTCTACAAGCATTTTACAACGAAGAATGGCACCTTGGTAGTTCAACTGACAAGAGAATCTATACAGAAATAAGGAGGTTCCGGGTACTAGTCTCGAACAATGGGGATTTCGCTGTGAAATTCTTGCTATTAGGCTTATAACTTTAAATTAAAACTTTTGAATGCGTCCATATCCATCAATTTCCTTCTAATATTGGAAATATATTGGAGTAGGATATCACAAAGCTTGGTGGATAAAATTAAACATAAATACGCCGTAGGTTATAGCATCATTCTAATTACATCCCAAAGAGGCTCTCTCGTCATCGTCAGCATTCAAGACTGCTATATATCCTGTATTTCTTCAGAAACATGTTAGCTAACGTTGAATCAATATTTAAGTATGTTTACAAAAGTTGTACCTGTTTTGTGATGGTCGAGCACTGATCAATAACTACACATTAAAAAAAGTGGGTTCAAGTCACATTTAGCTGGGAATGATCACGTAATTGTTCCCACATTGCCTATTCATACACATGTTCATCTAACAGGTGGCATGCAGAAAGCTCAGTAGGTGTTGATCCTATGGCAGAATACGCGTTACTAATCCAATGATTACAATGATGGAGAGTAAACGAAAGCGGACAAGTGATAAATATATTGCACACTCAAATATTCACAGATATTTATTATGAAACTTGAATATCAATGTTAATTATGTATTTCAAATGATTTATATTCAAGTAATTTCGGCAGTCTAGCTTAGTAGCAGTATAGAAGCAATATTTATTAATGAATAAAACTTCTCCGATTTTATGACCTTAGGCAAAAACCTTTTCACAGAATTGTAAATATGCTGTACAAATCGGAAGTTATTTGATACTGGTATCGATAAGGCAGCTCTCAACGTAAATGAATTAATTTCCGCGTAACCGTCCCAAAAGTCCAAGTTTTTTTCATACGTTATATTTATGTTATAACAAAAAAGTTTTGAATGTAAATGTGGAGCAAAAGAGTCTGGAAAGAAGTCTTTCATAATAATTCACACATTTCCCAGTATTTTATGCTGATTATAATGGTAACTGCAGAGCGGATTCATTGGCGAAAAAAACTTACAGGTACGGAATGTGGAAAACGTACCAACTACAGAGAGCTCCGTCCCTCTTCCATTTCATGCTCGGGAGAACGCTCCTCCCCTCAGCCATCGCCGTTTGCCCTGCCCCCTCGAATGCACAAGAAAAACCTTTTTCCTGCTTCATCCCTAGGGTAAGAGGGTTGCTCCCTGCCTGGTGAGGCCCCTGAGATTAAGGCCAAGGTCTTCGACTCTTGTGACGCCCTTGCGCCCATACACGCCGACTCCTCAGTCGGGCTCAATGCGCCTGCCACCCGCGGACGATAACCTACCCCTGGCATTGAATTCGCGGGCCGCCTGACGGGCGTAGAGCAAATTGCTCGGGAGCTTTGTGAAATGTGCTGAGGAATACGTATAATAATGCAGTTCATGCTTCATTTAAAACGTTTATGGAAACATTGCCGATTTCATCCCATTTACCTGGGATATGTATGTTTAATTGATCAACTATTTCTTTTGAGGTATTAAATCTCATTCGGAAATAAGATTCTTGATCGTTTCGAATAAAATTTCAGGACGTTTTTTTAAGATTTACGAAAGCCTTCGAAAAATATCGTATAAGTAAGCGTCCATTAATTTTAGTCCTAAATGAAACGAGAAAAGCGAGATATACATGCTTGTGAAGAGTATCACGATTGAATAGCATTGCCATGAATCACTGGAATATTCCAAGCAATTTACCTTGGCGGCCAGGCGGCTGTTTCTTGTGAAAATCTCATGACTATAAACATGTTACCATTACATTGAATCCGTTCAATTACCCCATCAACCGTGCATTACAAAACCTTTAATCCTCATTTTATACAGCTTCTTTCTTAATGCCTGTAATACATTCACTGCAAAATAGGCGTTCAAAGTCATTTTCCCAGAATAAAATGCAGAAGAAATTTGTAGTTATGTTAGGGAAAACTAAAAATGATAACATTTAATCACTTTTCCGAGTATTAAGAGACTAAAAGGATTTTTACCACGTTTGAATAAGAAGAATTACTATCTATAAATCGCCGAAAAAAACTTGTAATTGGTGCACCAAGTGTGCGACTGAAATATTTGAAAAACAATTTTCGAGGCCGTCAAGTTTTCACGAAAGAAGAAGCATGGTGTTTGAATGGAGGGAAGGATAAATTGTGCCGAAATAAGAATCCTAGAAGCAGGGTTATTGGGTGTATAAATGCACTTGATACACAGTAATATCTCATACTTACGCGAATCGGAATTTTCAGAAGAACAATTTTACATCAAATCGAAATTTACATTGACGATTGGAATTTTAAATTTAACGTATTTTTGGCGAATATAACACAGCTAATATAAAAATGGTAATTGATAGTAAAAGTAGGTCAACATTTGTTTAAATGAATATAGTTCAGGTTAAATTGCAATTATTTAATAAGAATCATAAACAATAATAAGCCAACACTAAAAAATTTAACATTGTTTTATTCCACAAGATTTTTACGCAATCGGTTGCCACCTCTTCAGGTCATTCTCAAAAGTAGAATGGTTAAGAGTGGAATTATCAAGAGTAGAATGGAGGGAAGGGTGAACTGTGCCGAAATAAGAATCCTAGAAGCAGGTATATTGGGTGTATAAATGCACCTGATACACGGTAATAAAGAAAGCCTTCGAATAATATCGTATAAGTAAACGTGTTATTATCTTTAGACAATAACCTGAAGTGGTTGAAACCGGTTTAATAACTAATTATAACAATGTGTGGAATCCAGCAAAGTTTACTTTATTTTTTAGTGATGTTGATACGTACAAAGTTAACTAACCCAATAATTGCTAATGACTACGTAGCCTATTCCACGAAGAAGTGAAAATAGGTTTTCAAGTCAGAAATTTATCTGAAATTGTCCAGCAACACTCCATATATGATATAATGACTATTTACATCACGCTGAAAAAGGTAATGTATCCAGAGGATTGTTTTAGTTATTTACAGAAGCTCTTTTCTATTAACTATTCTTATATGCATGCTACTCTAGACTCATTTCATTATATTTCCGCATTTTGCTGAAGGCTATGGGAAACGGTGATTTGTGTCCGTCTCTTTTCCTTCGCTATGCGACGCTTACTTTTTTCCCTCCAACTCTCGATTATAGTCCCACCCTAAATGCGGTTTAAAGGTCCCTCAAATATTACTCATATCATACATCGCATGTAAATCAGCCGACTACGCTATATATGAACTTGAAAAGGCCTCTATAACTGAAATGGAAATAAATTGATAAAATAGAAATACCAAAATAAGACATTAAAAGATAAAGATGATATGAGAAGAGATACTGAATGTACGGGATGCAGTGAGACGGAGGGTGGATTTATTTCAAATACCCCTTTTAGAATAAACGTATGAGATAAAAAAGAACATTTGCTTATATGCAGGACATTTGTGATACAGCATGGGTATTATGATAAAATAGAGATAAGACCTATTTTTGGAGGTTCCCTTTTCTATTTTACTTCAGGGTTGAAGAGGTTGAGACTCCGATATTACGTGGACTACCTTTCGATTTCCTACGAACCTTCAGACTATCTGGCTAAGTTGGTTGGCAATGAATTCTGCCGTTCTCACTGTGATGCCGTTTATTTGCAGCTTAACTATAAAATATTACACGGCTATAACTGGTTGTGCCTGCTAACATTTCGTCTGACGACTGCCCTTGTCCGCTTTTTCGTTTTTCATCGTTTTCAAGGTGTTTATTCCGACCAAGTAACATAAAATAGACAGGAAACTTAAGAAAAAACATAACAGATAAATAGTAGCCAAAAAAATTAACAACACTGGATCTCTGATCTACTGTTCGCCCGTCGTATTTATACCGGCCGGCGACCTTGACGCTCCTCTCTGTCGACCTGTCCGACCGCCAGGGTTATCGCAGTGCTATTCGAACCCTCTACATCATCCCCTCTGAAACAAAAACAAGCAAAACAAAAGAAGAAAAAATGAAAACAAATATTGCATTTGCAATCTTTGTGAAGGACGAATAACTCGTCCGTGTCTCGTCCGGTACAGTCCTGAAGGTTGGTCGGCTTTCTCCGATGTGGCCTCTTATTCGCGGGCGTCTAAGAACGACCCCGCGAACCTCGGATCGCATTCTGCTTCTGTTTCCTTTGGCATCCATCTAGCCAAGTCAAAGCTGCCCCATTTCTCCGGATGACTCCGGTGCTCGTCTGTATGAGATAAGATCGGGGTGACTCATCTCTCCGACAATCGTTCCGTACTCCCTACGGTCTCTCACCCAAATCCTGTCTCCGCGTTCAATCGGGGCAGCTCTTCGGCGCGGCGTTGTCGGTCGTAATTCCTCTTGGATCTCTCTCCGAAGAAGTTGCTCATGTTCCGGTGGGCTTCAAGGTTGGGCCATTTCGGGGCTAACCCCCTGGGATTCAATGGAACTCAGCTTTCGACCAATTAGTAGCTCCGAAGGTGAATACCCCGACTCCAAACTGGACGAAAGATATGCCGGAAGACCTAAATATGGGTCTAATTCTTTAGCGAATTTATTTTTCACAATTTTAACTGCCGCTTCCGCTTGGCCGTTGCTTTTCGGATAATGTGCACTGCTTGTTACGAATTCTAAACCGTACCTCCGCGTGAACTCTCGGAACTCTTTTGACCCGAACGGTGGCCCACTGTCTGCCCGGACGACTTCTGGAATTTCGTGCCGCGCGAAGATGGGTTTCAGCTTTCCAATTACATGAAGTGCCCTTTTACTTTCTGAACGAGTGACCTCCGGGTATTTTGAAAAATAGTCAACCACGACTAGGCATTCTCGGCCTCTGCTGTGGAAAACATCAACACCAACGGCCTTCCAGGGTCGCGACGGTGTCTCCGTCGGCCTTATTGGCTCCACTCTCGAGAGCCTACGTTCGAGACACTCCGGGCATCTACTGATTGATTCCTGCATTTACTGGGAGATACCTGGCCACCACACGGACTCTGGCATCCAACTCCTACATTCGGAGATTCCCAGGTGCCCAGCATGAAGTCGACCCAACATATCTCTCCTCAACGGTTCCGGGATGTATATCCTCGAGCCCCTGACCAGAAGGCCGTCAAGTAGGAAGAGATTTGCTCGTTAATGGAAAAAAATCGTTTTTTCCAGGCGCAATTTCCCGTTACGTGGCCAACCTTCTTCCACGTATTTTATCAGGTGCCGCGTTTTTTCATCTCGTTGTTGCGCTTCCTATACACCCTTGAGTAGTTATATGATATCCGGGTCCGCTTTGATCCCTTCCGCGGCCGATACGATATGGACTAAAAATTTTGTCTCCGACACACGGAACTTGCATTTTTCGCGGTTCAAAGTAATTCCCTTATCTCGGAGCCGCCGAGGGATTGCGTGTAAACGCTCATCGGGCTCCTGCTCTGTCGCTCCGAAAACAAGGATGACATCCATAACGTTGATTACCCATTTTAGACCTGCCAATGCCTCTGACATTCGCCGTTGGAATTGTTCCCCGGCCGAAGAAAGTCCCATATGCTTTGGATTAAAGGAATATATCCCGAAAGGCGCTATAAAAGTGGTCAGCAAACAGCTATCTCTCTTCAGCGGGATCTGATAATACCCTCTGCTAGCGTCCAACTTAGAGAAAACCTTTGATTCCGATGCCCTTAGCAGACTAAGGCATTCGTTAACTGGCGGCAACTCATGCTGTTCTTTACGAATACTTTTGTATAATTGCGTGAAGTCCACGCATATTCGGAGTGATCCGTCGGCTTTCGGGACGACCACCTTGGGGGCGCTCCAATCCGTCGGCTCCTCCACGGGCGTTATGATTCCTTCCACTTCCATTTTCTTGATTTCCGCTTCTGCCTTTTCTCTCAGAGGTAGGGGTACTCTTCTTGGCGTATGGCACGGCTTCATCATTTAGACGAAGAACGTATGGCTCGATCATTTTTTCTAGACCCATAAAAAATTCCTTTTGGCTGTTTTCCGGGTAACGAGCTTTTATTTCTCGCAACCACGACAAAATAGCGAGGGCAGAGATAGCAGGCCGCCCCAGGAGTGTATCTTCGACTCCTGGAACCAAGTAGATCTCATCCTCATATACTCTATCCTTCCAGCGTAATGGTATTTTGAATTTGCCTTTCGACGGCATTCTACTGCGGGTAGGACCACTGAGAAACGATTTGGCTTCTTCCAAACGTATTCCGTTCAGCGTCTCGAATAATTCTGTCCCGATCACAGTGACATCAGCACCCGTGTCGACTTTAAAGGAGATTTTCTGATTAACGATGACAAGCGGGACCCTCTACGGTCCACCTCCCATCGATATGCTCCCCAGAAAAAATAGTCATGCTTACGATGCCGTTGACTGTCGATCTCTGCAATTGTTTTCTTTCTGCATACAGCCGCCCAATGACCCTTCTTCTTGCATATAGCGCACACTGCGCTTGACACTGAGCAGGACACTGCGCGAACACGTGCGATGTATTCTTTCCACAACGAGGGCATTTTCGACCACCTCGAGACCCTTTACCAGGACTATTAGCATTTAGTTTCCAAATGATAAAAATAATAATGATACATACCTGTTTCTCTGACCTTCCACAACTGATCTTGTGACAAGGAAAAGACTAAATGTTGCACTCTGTGCGACATCGCGCCCGTTTGTGGGTTGAAGATTATGCATTTAAAGTTAATGGGTCAGGAGATTATAAAGTCGAATTTATTGTAATGCTGATTGACGTTAGAGTGGAAATAATAAAAAAGGAACATAAAAATGGGATATCACCTCCATAGTGCAAGTTGAACTTTATAACTCCATCAGGCAGCAGGTTTGTTAATGCTGGGTTACTATTATGCCAAAAACCCGAAAGGACACATATTAACGAAAATGGATGAAATCCTACTTAATTTGCTTCCAGAAGACGTGCACTGAACTCTGTTATGTACGACGCTTTTAAAATTAGAAAATAATTTAAAATATAGTCTGGTTAGATAATTCATCGTTGAAGATATCGATGCACCGAAGCCTTTTGGCTAATCTCTCACAACTAAAAAATATTTAGAATGCTTGGTAATGCCAATTAAGGAGGCTCCACCGAATTATGAAGTAGATGTCATTTTTGTGAAAATATCAGGACACATCATTATTTGGCCCTTCTATCGATTGGCAATAAAATAATGAGGCCTTTCCATCACATATTTGAAGAAAAAAGACGTTGAAAATCAGCAATTTTATGTGTGGTTATATGGCAGAGCATGGTTGTAGCAGTAAAATTTGCAGATTAATTACGTAAAGATAAATGTCGTTTTGACGAAAAACTAATATAAGATGGATAATTTTATTTAGTTTCAGCATTGTAAAAAAGTGTTGGCCTTACCACACTTAAAACTAGGGGACGTGAACTCTACGGCTTCTTAAAGTGACAAGTTATAAAAATCTCCAATGGCCGTAATAAAATTATAAAAGTTATTAATATATATATATAAAATTATAAAAGTTATAAAAATCTCCAATGGCCGTAATAAAATTACGGCCACTGCTGATTGGAGAGAGATGCGCTCCAATGGCCGTAATTTTATTACGGCCATTGGAGATTTTTATAACTTGTCACTTACCACACTTGTTTATTTGATATTATTAAATGTTTGCTCGAAAAAAGCAGAAAAGTCTTAGTTACATGGAAGTGGCGCTAGAGTATTTTGTTATCATTGGCAACGGTCTTTGTGACGGAACGTGCTTGCAAGTCTATTTACTAACTAAATTTAGGAATATACCTTTCCAAGGTCCTTATTATCCTTATTATATTTTTTATGAAATTTAAATATTTCATTGGTTATGGCATGGTGTAATTAATACCAATGCATCCAAATGGTAGCAGCGTCATTGTTTCCAAACAAATTTCAAAACTATGAATGTTAATAAAATTCAAAACAAAGGGTTGTATCTGCAAGGGAATAGTTGAAAACTAAGTAAGAAAATAATTAACCTAATTTAAAACACGTAATAGCAGGAATGAGCATGAATTCTCATTTTGTAAATTAAACGTGGCAACAACACGCCAGTCATGTTCCGAAGTCAAACGGAGTTAAAAGAGTTGATAAAAAAAAAGAATGCAACTACAACACGCTATATAATAGCATGCTCATAGAATTACTGTGTATGCCTTATCACCCTATAGATGATTTTCCATATAGGTGTTTTTCTGGATCGGTATCAATTCATTAAATAACATAGCTCTTTCACGGGAGTTTGAATCGCGGAGTCACGGTGGAACCTCCTTAAGAAGAATTGAGATTTATAACGAGATACTGGTATGCATGAAGGTGAAGTAGAGTAGAAAAAAATATTCTGGATACTTCAGGTTGGGAAAAACAAAATAACTCGTTCAAAAAGCCATAGAGCTTAATTAAGCTCTTTCGATTTTGATTTTCACTATCCAGAGGAGTCCGGAGTTTGCTCTCTGACAAATTTAGTCAGTAGGTACTGTCATGGTGGGCATGCTCCTGTAGTTCTATCATTAGTACTGCTGTAAATAAGGATGAGGCTCATTCAACTTGCCAAGTTGTAACCTAATTTTACTCTATATGCAACTCCTGTCCTGTCAGTAACATCTGCATCTACAGATTACCCTTCGGGCTAACTCTAAATGTGGGCAGGTGGTCTCTTTAATCGTGCGCTGTATCAACATCATCTACCTACATGTACAATGGAACATAATGAAACTTAATGATGAAAACTTGTTAATCATGCATTCGCTAACCTTACGAACCAATCCGTAAAAATGTACGATGCAAAATATTTCTTATTATATGTTTATGAACTTAGGTACTGCCATTCAATAATTGTCATTCCATTTATGCTTGCAATAATACATAGGTATGGGTAGTGGGACTATGTTCTTGCACTACTAACTGCGCTACCTACATTAGATCTGCCTAACCGATTATTATCTTACATACTATGCTCTCTAATGTTTTGTGGGTAGAAAGATTTTTAAAAACTATTTTGGTCAAATTTAGCATCGTACGCGAGTTATTAATATCATCACCGGTGAAAATGTCAGATCCAAGTTTTCTGAAATTATTCAGTCTAAATTTTAACCTATGTTTTGATGGTGAGTCCCATTCCAGTCCTTCTATTTCTAAATTTAAACTACTCTTTTGATGGTGATTCCCATTCCAGTTATTCTAATTAAGTAGTGAAACTAACGCTGTTATCATAACGATCCTTCAAAAAGCTCGCTGAACTTTGTTGCTCACGCTCTAATTCCACGACTAAACCTGTTTCATAGGGATCCCATATGCTAGCGGCGCATTATGAGGCCAGACGAGTGTAAAATACCATTTATGTCTTTCTTTCTCATCGCACTTACCTAATACCGTTTTCGCGGATGCCAATCGACGTTCTGCTATTCCAGTTATTTCACACATGTACTTCCCCAACGGCAATGTCTTGTGTAACAGTAACGCCAAGGGACTGTTCATACTTTAGATATTACTCTTTTTAACGCTACGTGTTTTGAGGATTAAGAACTCTTTTTGCAGAAGTTCAATAGCGCGAATTTATCCAACCATTTACTCAAGCTGCACCAATTATATTTTTCATGGTTCCTCGCTAGTTCCTGCGTATCCTCTTTGTTTCGGATTTATCTTTAAAATAAAGCACCCTCGAAAAACAGATGGAGCTTACTAGTAACTATGGAATTTCATTCATTTATGTAATGAACGAACATAAGTGGACTTCCTTGAGAGACACCCAAAGTGACTATAACTTCATCTGAGCTAACAACATCTACTAAAAGCACTCTATCGACACAAGGAAAAATCTCTAATCCACAATACTTAATGGACATAGGCTTACTTACCTAAATTACGCTTATACATAATTATTTAACCTATAGGATTCTAGCGCCACTTGGGGTGAAGTACTTCAACGAAAGCTCTTCTGGCAGCAAGAAATTGTGCCTCTACTTGAAAATATACATTTTGTCATTTGATGAATATTTCAAAATTTGGGAAGAGAAGTGTACACGTGTTCATGTTATAACATTATGAGAAAGCAATCATTATGGTCATATTAATTTTAAAAATATGTATTGGCAAAATGGAATTAATTAGCAACTCAGACTTAAACATATATTCAAAAATCTTACATGCCAGATGCTGTGCCCAAAGTATACCTAAATTTAAGTCCAGTCACCGCAACAGGTGAACTCGTTTCGTCAAATTTATCATTTGATGATCATTGAAATGGTTTAATGCATTATGTCCGCTCTCAACCAGAGGCATAAAAAGTGAAACTTACCATAATATTTCGTATTCTGCGTATTATTCAATCTCTGGCCATGGACACGGCTGATAACAGAGAAAAACGAAACACTGCACAAGTTGTTGCTGTGGTCTCTGACCAGAAGGGTGAACAAGTGAGTGAGAACAAGTTGTAGAAGTGTTAACTCATTTTATGACGACAACCATTCGAATCAGCGACATAAGTTATGTTTGAACGCTACGCTATTAATAAAGTTTGTTTTGTTAAGTCTCATGAAGACTGAAGTGGGTGTATAATAAATCAAAGTTTCCTCCTACCCTAAAACAGAGTATCTTCCCTTTGACAAATAATATCCAACGTAATTACAAAAGGGGCTAAGAACATTTCTTTTAAGAAGTAAAAAGTGATGTGTCTATCAAAATAAACGGATTTACGTTGAGTCGTTGATGCTGTGGATCCTTTGCGCAGTGAGCGTGCCAGCCGACTTTAGTAAAAACTTTTCCTTCTGCACCGCTGGTAACGTAAAAGCACAAAGAGGAGATTTTCGCCATTTACTACATTTCTTCAGACTCTCATATCTAATTGGTGGCATATTGTCGACAGATTGTAAAGTGTGGAGAAATGTTTTCCAATAAAATATTATTCAATATGAAAATGGTAGTGGGGATCAATAAAAAGTATGCCAATTATTTTTATAAAATGATCCAGGCGTTTTATATTACAAGAAAAGGAACAATAGATTGCTGTGTTTCCCATTATAGACAAAAATAATTACCTCTATACATTTAAAGGATCGGATAGAGCTCAAAAAGATATTTCAGCTAGATTTTTTGGTCATTAAAATTCCTATTCATTAATTTGGAGCGTCTGTCATCTAACATGAAATTTTCTTCGATAAATGGTGGAATGGATACATGGATTACACCTAAGGTAAAACGGCAGGTATATGAGCAATTGCATTCGTACGGCATGGAGGCTTTTATTGCATATTGACATGCTCATCATCAAATATCATGGAATAAGCACGAGGAGCAACATGGAATAAGAATTGAGGTACCTAGGTTGTTACAAAGTAATATATGGTCCGTCTCTCTTAAAGAACTTGAGGCATTTATTGCGGTGCTTTAGGCGTGTGGTATGAATGGAGCGAAAGGTACTCATTTACACACCTTGAGGTCTGAGTCATGGGAGCCATGGAGGGTCATTTTTGTAACAGAAAATTTCTCGCTGCAGATTAACAGAGATAATGAGGTTTCTTAGCTTTGATAAAAAATCAACTCTTGACAATCGTATTAGAAAGGACCAATTCGTCCTTTTATCCGTGACTTAGGGTGGATTTATTCACAACTGTCGGTCACATTATAAGCCAAATGATAATATTACAGTTGACGAGCATCAGTTTCAAATAAAAATGATTTACTCAACTCGACGTATCAAAGCCTGATAAATATGGGATCTAGTGCTAGCTTGCAGTTGATATTGAATCAAAATTCATCCTCCTCTTTTAGTAAATGCCTTTCCTTATTTTGGAGAAGACTATCTTCGACCGTGATCAACGTCTTCCTGACTATGTTGTTGTTGTGCGACTGATGGAATCATACAACCCGTGTTACATCAATAGCGGTGGAACTATTATTATCCATCTCAATAAGATCGTCGTACTGTCAATTGTGCCTCAAAACTTTCTCTCACATGTTCTTCTCCCTCTGAAAATATTTTTCACCGTTTTTCTATACCAATTCATTTCAAGGAAAATGCTGTAAAAATGTAGCAGCTACTCGTAAAAAGTAGCTGTCAGCTACTTTCACCATTTTTTTATACTCCCAAAATAGTAGTTTGAACAATTTTTTAAACAAATTTGTGTAAGTTGAGTCGTACTCTTTTAAAATTCAAGAAATCAAATTTAATGTAACTTTTATAGAGTCCATTACTTGATAACTATTTTAGATTTCTATCCTAAGTTCTCCTTATCACATAACTATGATATGTTAACAACCTTCCTTATACCTGATTGTATCTAACAACAATATCTAAGGCCATGGTGCACTTAAAGCAAAGGACCCGACATATTAACATATCTGCTGACTAGAAGCAAGTCTCCTGGTTAAATGCGAAAAAACATGTATTTTTTTTGTTGAAAGATAGTTTAATTATGGTCCATGTAATATCATAACATGAAAAGCATAGCAGTACTTTGAAAATACTAGAGAATAAATGAAATCACGTAGCATGCTTTTTGTATGTTTATTTATTTTCTGCTTCAATTTTACCATGAAACTCGAATCTGATATTTTATTCCTCATGCAAACAAACATTCCTTTAAATTCAGAGAGCATCCTTTTCACAAAAGCTGCTGATGGTATTCATGCGTTATGCTTAATAAAAGGTCTTTCATATTCCTTTTAATGTGTCTTAGTTATTTACTGAGGACGGGTTTAATAACCAAGGGAGACAACCATCCAAGGACATATATTGTCAATTACGCACAGGAAAGTCATTCATTAAATACCAAGAAATTTAATTTATTTGTGCATCAAGTCGGTTGCAAAACTTTGTGTCTCTTCAATTTCTCCTACAACCACCAATATTTGCCAAAAAATGAGTGACGAACTGCAGATAGTACTTCTGAAAACCTGAAATGTGAAACATTGCCCGTAGATCAGTCATCTATTTCCATTATTGGAATGAGACCTTAGAGCACTGATCAGAACAAAGGAGAGGGAATATCAGGAGTTGGTTGTCAAATCCATGAAGGAAGAGGAAGAAATAGGAACAGCAGGAAATGGGTGGGTAACAAAGTCGGTAATAAGTAGAGTAGCAGAGGAACTATTGGACCAGTAGACGCTACAAAAATCAAGTAAAGATCATGAGTAACAACAGACATGGACGAAAAGTTGAAGAAAGAAGGCAATCGAAAAATATATATACACAGAGCTATGCAGAAGGTGTTATAAAAATAAACAATACACTAAAGAGAGAAAAAAATAGATGAGAGAAAAGTGATGGAGTCGGCATTGTAAAAAAATGGAGTGGCTTCAGAGAGATGGAGAAATCGGCACTACGAACTCAAAGGTTAGAACGTTGCTGGGCATCAATAAATGGGAAATAATACCATGCATTAAAGAGAGAAGGTGGAATTTAGTTTAGTTTCCCTTCACTCTACTTAAGCGATTGGAAAGCAGTATAAACTACGATGAGACGACTACCAGGCAGAGAAATATCATAAATTTCTCTGCGGGACCAACAGCTGTCCCAGTTGAATGGCATCGTAGATATGGTCCTGACGGAAACGACTAGCCTCTGGGAAATAGACTGCGTGGTATATGCTGCTGCCACACTGTTGGTCTCTCCCAGAGTGTCTGTCACTCGGGAGACTAAAGCAGCAAATAGGCTTAAGCTACGTTTTCATGTGGCAGTTTTTGCGTTGCGTTGACGCTGCATTGTGCGTCAGGAGAATACCCTGTTTTAATGTCACCGGCAGCGCCAGCAGCAACGCACCAAAACATATGACGGTGGTAAACCGTGGTATACGTGATAATCCAGCGAAAGAATCACGTGACGAACAAATGACAGGTAGAATGCGTTGTTCCTCGCTCTGACGCAGCTGCGTCAACGCAGAAAGATGAAAGTTGACCAACTCCGACGGCAACGCAGGCTGCGTTGGCGTGCTCGCTTCTGATTGGTGGCGCAGTGTGCATCAACGCAAAAACGCCCACATGAAAACGTAGCTTTAAACAGCTTAATGCGAAAATCACGCTGGCAAGACAACAGGTGTCGAGATTTCAGTGTGTGATGAATTACATTTCCTCCGGTCGGGCCTTAACGCCGGAGGTCAAGTGCATTGCACGTGCAATCCGGAGAGACCACCACACACTGAACAAATGAGTGCTGCTTATTCTTAAGCAGCACGTGGTGGATAGAGTGCGGGCACTTACAATGGCGAGGCAGAAGTTGGTCAAGAAGACCAACGCCAGAAGGGGAACTCCGCCTTCTCCTTTCAGCCGTCCCGTCTCTTCCAACCTCCTCCACCTGTTGTCAAAACACCACCAACTGTTCCCGGGGTGGAACGTTTCTGGAAGTACGTCTACGAGACCACGAAGCCATTCAACAAAGGTACTCCAGACATTGCCAACTTTGAAGAGTTCTGTTACCGCCACCTAGCAGATATAGATCGTCCCATCTCAGTTACGGAAAGTGATGTGAAGAAGGCCTGCTCTGGCAAGGAGAACTTCACTGCTCCAGGAATGGAAGCAGTGAATAAATTCTGGTGGAAAAAGTTCTCTTCCATCCATAAATATCTCGCCAGAATCTTCACATCCTTCCTATCAGGGACGGAGCCAATTCCGTCCTGGCTGACTACTAAGGGGCGAACGGTTTTAATATCGAAAAAGAGAGACTTCTCCGATCCGAAGAATTACCGCTCTATAACCTGTATCAATACTGTATACAAGGCGTTCACTTCCACCCTGAACGACTTCATCCTCCGCCACGTCCAACCGGTGTGGGAGGAAGTTTATGAGCAGAGGGGCTCGAAGAAAGGCACGCGGGATGTATTACCACCTAAGACACCATTACGGCATAGATGCGAATCCGGTGCTGCCTTACACCCCTGGAGACATCGAGTCCGTCGTGGAGAAGCATAAGTGTAAGATCTGGTGGAATTATTCCTTCCCCTCCACCAGGCAGTTGGAGGCGACGAAGCCTGATATTGTTCTCCTCGACAATCTCTCGCATTCCATGTTCGTGATCGAGTTTTCGGCACCGGCCGAAACGAACATGGCAGAGGAGGAGATAGAGAAAAGGACGAAATATCAAGATCTGCTGTGCGAACTCCGGCAAATGTACGCGGGCTACTCTATGAAACTGGTAGTCCTCATCGTGGGCGTGCTTGGTGCTGTCAAGAGCTCACTGGTTGAAAATCTCAAGTGCATCCCAGCGTCCATAGCGCAAGTGGATGTACTTGAAAGTGCAATGCAGAAGGCTGTCCTTTTCTGGTCCCTCCGTCTGCTTCGTGCGCATGACCCTAATGCTGGGTAGCCACATATCACACTATATGTGGTGGACGTGGCTACCCGTAGGCGCGACTCCTCTCGAGTCTCCGGCAATTATGACGGCAACGAAACCTGATGCTAGCCGGAGACACGTAGGTGGATGTTACTTTACTGTGACAAATAAAATAATAATAATAATATTTATTGGATTGGAGCAGTAATAGAACTAAGAAATATTGTACCTCCTTAACATGCAAGTGAACAGAAGCATCCATACTTGTTATTTGTGCAGTCTGATAGGTTTTGGTTTCTAAGAAAGGCACACAGCATGAGGCAAAAGATTAGATTCCGTAATGGAAAAGGCCATGATGTACCTCGAGAAAAACCGAGAGCATTTCGTTGGGGGGACAAGTGCTGTGGAAACGGAGAAAGAGGTTAAGGGAAGCTTTTCAAGGGACGCATTCTACAAGGTCGTAAAATATTTCGGATAAAGAGGGGTAGGAACGTTAAACCGAGTACCACAAGAAATAGACTCCTGGAAACGATATATCCTGCGATGTACCTGAAATGCTTAAGAGTCTACAATGACAAAGCGTTACAAAAACATATTCGACATGAAAATATATGAAAGGATTCCAAAGACCTCCCAGAAGATCATTTTCTCTTCACGCAAACAGGCTAATAATAATATATGTTAATCGTATTAACGGTTACCAAGTTGTCACAAAAGATATTGAGCATCGTAAAAAAAACTATATTGTGATGTTAAGTACAGTGAGAAAATTTAAAACCTTGCTCCTTAATTAGCTACACAAGGCTTTACTTGGTACAAAATCTCAGTAATGAAAGACAAACTCGGTATTTCACAGGATTTTTACTGGTCATAACCCGGGTTTCATCGATTCGAGGCTTGGGGATGTCGCGACGCGACGAAACCTGGAAAATGGCCAATGTCAGTCATGTGAAATACAAAGTCTTCTCTTTCAAAATTATCTCATTTTGATTTCATAATTCTAATAATTTGATGGCAAATATTAAATACTGAATATATTTTTGTTTCATTAATTATAATACGCCGATTTATTCTATAGTAAGATGATGGTAATCGACTTATTTCCTTAATGCTACCTTAAATTCCGTGAAAACGTTTTACAGTAGTGCACATTTAATCTTAGGAATGTTCAGACAGTTTACTAAGGCGCTGTGCATACTGATTGGCCATCTTTTGTTTTTGCGCCACCAAAATTTTTCACAAATTTGCTTGGAATTATTACCTTAGTGCCTGTGGAAAATGTCAATGCACTCGGGCGAGGATATACAATTTACTATTTCTATGATTACAACCTGTGTTTTTTCATGTAGTACTTTTACTCATGAAGGAATGAGGTTCGCTATAGTTCGTTATCCCATCAGTAAGTAGCTAAGTAAGTATTTATTGAATCAAACGATGTCACTTTAGTCAAATTAGTAACATGGCTGGCCTGGAAAACCAAGGTCGTTGGTTCCAAACCCCCTTCTGCCCAAGATGCTGCGTTTATATTAACTTTGAAATTAAGCTAGACATTGTGACAAAGCCTGAGCCGTTCTACCGCAGTTCAGAATGTGATGAAAGTGATCAAATGGATCACTTGCCAATGCCTTATAGGAAGACTGAGGGCAAACATTGCTTTTTTCGCCACTTTGGGAAAAGCAGTGCCTTGCCGATTGCATAGAGATGGAGGGAGGCTCGTAATGCACGGCGGCGCGAGATTTTTCTCAATCGACCTGCTGTGCTTTTTGAGAGCACGACATAAAAGGCGCGTTGGGCGCTTGATGAAATCCGCCCCGACTGCCGGCCTCTTGACTTCTCTTCTTTCAAACGGCACCGCGTCCGCCTCGAAAAGCGAGAGTGGAGGAGGCGCGGACGTCAGGGGCCTTGTCGCATCTATGCCCTCGACGAACGGGTCACCAAGCATCGGTTCAATTCTGCCGCCTTTTCCTTTCAACAGGCCTACGGAGGCATGCTGAATGGCAGAGTAGCTTTTGCTTAACGTGGAAAGGCGATTGGTTATTTATTCCCTTTCGTCTCTATTTACCAAAACTCTGGGTACTTCAACTTATTCATTTCGGAAGCAACACATTCTCTGGTCGTCCAAGTTACCAGTCTTTTAGTATCTTTCAATTAATATTTCAACTAGTTGCTCATGGTGCAAAGGTTAGAATATTTTTTCAGGTATTCCGTGGTACAACAAAATTTTTGTATGAAACCAAAAAGTGAAATGTCTAAATCTTGTCTTATCCTAAAGCTCTACATTGTTAGTATCTACCTATCATTACCATTGTTCATTTCTTGTGTTAGACATTGCTGACTATTTTGCGATTTAAGTTTAGTTTATATTTAAATCTTAATAAAAATGTAGCTATATACGCATTAATTAAAGAATTAAGGAATATATAGGAAAATTATGTACGGAATGAAAATCAGAGCGTAGGTTAAAATACAGATTGAATCTCTTTCAGAAATTTAAATCTGATAGTTTTACTGAAGATGTTAGGCATATATTAAAAACACCAGCATATTATGCTGGATTCGACCAGATAAATAAGATTAGAGAGATATTTGAATATATATTTAGTATAGTATTTAGAGATATAAATTAGTCGTACTGATATATTCAAATTGTTATTTTCCCCCCGTATCATTAGAGAACAGAATAGGAATCATAGCAAAGGGGAAATATTTATAGTGCATGATATATGAATTAACAACCAATTCCTTAGTTACTATGTAGATGCTAACAATGGGGAATATGCATGAAATTTGTTTCTCGAAGATTAATGATGTACTTGATGAGAAATTTTCTGACCAATTTAAATATACAAGCCAAATTTTTCTACACCCAACATAAGGGTTATTAAATGATATTAAAATGTTCCCGGAAATTGACAAAAGTCACGTGATCTGAAACGTCTTCTGACGTCACTGCACGGTATAGGTTCCATATAGCTACGGAGTTAGACATTTATTTTTAAAAGAAAACGAAGTGATTATATTGTTTTGAGGTTTTTATCCGTTTCTCGAACGAAACGATGACTGAAAAAATACTTAAAAAAGCACATTCCGACAATTTCCTTTGGTTGACTTCCTTATGGCGGCGTTCATCTAAAAAAACCAGTGATTGCATAGACTTAGTAGAAATTATTGGGCACTAAACAGGCATTATATAATTAATGAACGATTTGCTCGTTACCATCCATATTACGTAAATAAAAAATCGAAATACAATCGTTTATTGGGTTAAACAAATGAGATAATAAATACAATATCGCCAAGTATTCATTTAACAACTTACCTCCACGCACAAACAGATAAACAACGCCCATAGTGATAGCGTTCCGTGACATCATACGATGACGTCGTGTTTTTAAGCTGCCATAAAAGGTACAATTTTCAAAGAGTAATATCTTTGTTACACCACTTAATTCTTCAGCGAAAGTTTTGCCAAGCACATTTTAGCTAATAATCTTCACATTCAAAGAGTTATAAAAATAGTGCCTATTCCCCATTGCCTGAGACCCTATAGTAGCATGTTTGCATATTTATAGTGCATGTTTGGTGCTCTTCACCCCCTGCCACACACCCTCGCGGTGGCTTGCAGGGTATCGCGTAGATGTAGACGAAGGATTGCTATCCGCGACTAGCTTAGCGGAGTCACCCGCTGTAATGCATAATCTTTTTTTCTCTGTGGAAACTCTTTTATGTTTTACGCTGAAAAGACGTTATTTTGATCCACAAAAATCATTGTAATGACTTTCCATCATTGTACTTACTCCATCTAAAACTGTTTATTTCAAATTATTTTACGTTTTGCACTTAATTCCGTCCCTCTTGCTCTTTACTCTCACTAAATACAGTTAACAGAAGAGTTATTTTTGTTGCAAAAATGCCGATGTTGACAGGCTTGCTACTTATGGAACTCGAAAGGACCAGTGGCAATAGGTAGAGATAAGTTGATGGACTCAGGCGTGACTTCTTGTAAGGGCAGCATCATAAGCATCAAGAATAAATTTTCTAACTTCCACAATCTTTTATTCATTAAAAGAGTACAACTAGTTTTGCTTTGCGGCATCATCTGGTACATGGAGATAAAGCTAAGGTGGAACTAGTTGTACCAATGTTACAAAAATGATTGAAGAAGTTACAAAGGTTTTCCTAATAGTTATGAAATTGAGATAAGCCAGTATTCTTGAACTGGTGCTTTATTGCAACATTAGTGAAAAAACTGGCAAAATATACATTCATCGCAATGCATCCTCCCTCATCTCATGAGTTATGTTCTTATTATTTTTTAAGAAGGAATTCAAATGAGAAAAAATTTAAATAAATTGCCACCAACTAGACTTTTGCATTAGGTAGACCAGAGATATAGATTTAATTTGCTTGATATGTCGAGAAGTGTTAGATACAGCAATCCTTTGCAGGCAAAAGCTGCTCATCAACCGCAATACTTTCACTTGGTTCGATATAGGAAACATTGATGAACAGGATTCAAGTATCAGGAACCAATGTAAATTTAACATAATGCAGGGTTATGACCTTAAACTTTTCCTTTTTCATGTTAACTGCTAGTAATTCCATGGATCAAACACAAGGTAATATTTCCTGGAATAATTTAGTTCTCCTTCGCTAAATGCCGATGAAGTACCCTCTTCCCCGAGGTGTCCCTTGGGCGTAGCAACAAAAACATATGCTCCCTCAAAGAATAAAGAGCAATTATTGGTTTTCATTTGCTTCTGGCGCATTTCTGACAACATTTTTAAAGCAGGGCGTAACACTTCCATAGAAATTTTTTAAATGTTTTCGGATTTACATATCTTTTTTGGAAACGTATGCACTCAAGTTGTTTTCGTGTGTGTATTAACAAGGACGTTATTTCCATCCAGAGTGAATGGAAGCAGAAATCTGTAGCATTCAAAAAATCCCTCCGGGAGAAACATCTTGTTGTTTTTGCTTATTTTTCTTATTAATTATAAAATGAACTTTTTCCTGGGTTGATTATATATGAAATGTTTGCTACAAGTTCACATATTTCTACCTCTGCAAAACGAAAATCCCATTAAAAGACCGAATTTCCTACGTACATTCAAACGCAGGAAATCATTAGTAGTGTTTAAATCATAATTAAGACAGTGTAAGCTACAGCTGAGATTTGATATATAAGCCTTGGATCCCTTAGATGATGTCACTATCCCTACAAGGCATGGAAGAGAAAACTTCTCATGGTACACCTTCTTGCTTCCAACGCAGAATGGGCAAAAACAAGAATAAATTAAATCGGTAACTACTCTTAGGTAGTTCTGGTACATTGCCTTACATTTTACATTACTTTTATAGATTGCAACTCTGAGCCTTACGACTAATTCTACCATGATTTCAGATATTTCAGGATTTTCGTCTTTGTATCGAAAATATTCAAAACTGTATTTAATAAGGCAAAAAAGATATTCCTCAACACCAATATCATATAAAGTGCATTTTCCTTCGCACACAGATGCAGTCAATCATTATAATAATGCACATATGCCAAAATATCATCTACATTTAGTTCACCACGCACCATCATCTACCAACTACTAAACCCGTGAAAAGCGCAAATGGCTCATGAAAACTGGTCGTTTCAGGCGTAACTTTACGGAACCTATTCATGATTGAAAAGAAAACTAAACTTTGTAGTTCTACATAAATTTATCAAAACAAAATCTTCTGTAGAGGCTTGCCTTAACTAGAGCACTTGATATAAATTTTCTTTTCAATCATGAATAGGTTCCATCAAGTTAAGCCTGAAACAAAAAGTTATATGAAGTGCGCGAGTAATGCAGATACGGCAGACTTCTACAGAAGACTTTGTTTTAATAAATTTATGTGGGAGTACAAAGTTAAGTTTTATTTTAAATCATGAAAAGGTTTCATAAAGTTACGCCTGAAACCACCAGTTATATGAAGTGCGCTAGTAACGTAGTTAAGGAAAGCCTCTACAGAAGACTTTGTTTTAGTAAAGTTTTGTGGAACTACAAAGTGATGCTCTGAAAAGAAAGAAACCGAGACAAAATGTGGCAGACCAGTGCAATTCATCATGGCAATGATATTATTCACACAATGCGGAGGACAAAAGACGAAATGGCCACCTGCGTTGTTTTAGGTAATGGTCCAGTGATGCAAGAAATGAATTATTATTATCATTGTTAATATAAATTATATTTTAACCTGCGAGTCTACAGCCAGCATCAGGTTTCATTGCCTTCATATTGACCAGAAACTCGAGAGGCGTCGAGCTAGTCGCTACTTGATATTGAGGACGGAATCTAGTATGATTGTAACCATCCTGGGAGGTTTCGCACGATCATCGACCTTGTGCTTGCCGTGAATCGGTTACTCCATATGATTTCATACAAAGTAAATAAAGAGAAGTTCGCGCAGCGTCTGTAACGTGACTTGATTGGTCGATGGATAATGGGCTACTGGGTTCTACTAGAAATCTAGTACCGCATCAAGTATGAAATCCAGGAGCTCAGCGAGTATACTAGCGAGTATGCTTGCTAGCCAGCATTCTGGATCTATTCACACGATACTGGAAAGATAGTATACTTCCAAGTATACTCGACCTTGTGCTGGATCAAGTCCCGTGTTAAACTGGCTTTGTGGTCACGCGCACGAAGCAGGCGGAGGGTCCCGAGGACAGCCTTCTGCATTACTCCTGCCAGTTCATCTGCTCGCGCCATGCATGCTGGGATGCACTTGAGATTGCCTGTCAGTGAGCTCGCACCACCAAGCACGCGCACAATGACTACCAGTTTGACCGAGTAGCCCGTGTACATTTTCCGGAGTTCGCACAGCAGATCTTGATAATTAGTCCTTTTTTCTATCTCCTTCGCTGCCATGTTCGTTTCGGCTGGTACCGAAAAGTAGGTCACGATCATGGCATGCGAGAGATTGTCGAGGAGAACGATATTAGGCTTCGTCGCCTCCAACTGCCTGGTTCTGGGGAAGGAATAATTCCACCAGATCTTACACTTATCGTTCTCCACGACGGGCTCTATGGCTACAGGGGCGTAAGGCAGCACAGGATTCGCGTTTATGCCGTACTAGTGTGTGAGGTGGTAATACGACACCCGCCGAGCCGAGTTGTGCCGGTTTATGTATGCGTTCTTCGCATAAAAATTGCAGCCGGAGAGTATGAAATGAAACTTTATTATTGATTAATTATTGATATCAAAATAATTTACTCTATAATCGGCAGTAACAACATTTGAAATGCCTAACAATTATTTATTATGGATTGAAAACTTTTCTAATAATTTCAAAATTGCAATCAAGTTCACAAGAATGTTAAGACTCCCCATCTCTCTTTTTATATACGGATTATTTAATTACTGAACGTATCCAATACATTTTCATATAAATATATAAAATATTGTGGAATATTACAAAATGTTTTAAAAAAATGATAACTTATAGCAAATGTACTTAATTACTTAATATTTTATTTTGATTTTATAATTGCTTACAGGCTTTGGTATGCCATTTTAAAGGTATCATAGAATGTATGAGTAGTTAACGTAATAAATTATAATTTACTAAACAATTAAATAATTTTAGTGTTTGAAACACTTTGAATCGTTAAATTATTTATTAGAAAACCGAAACAATTTTTGATGGTTTGAAATTTATATAAATATGTTTTCCTAGCATTTTTCAATATTTATTACAAATTCCATTTATTGATAATATTGCTAAATTGCAGCGAAATGTGTCATTCCTTCCATATACATTCTCGCATATATCCTTTGAAAATATCTCTAGAAAATGATTGAATATGAATACATATCATGTGCAAATAATTATGTATACTAATTGTCCCGTTACCAAGTATTGTAATTTATATCTTATTATTTATTCACTCGAAAATGTATAAATTACTTGAAAATGCATTAAAGTGCACTTTTGCTGTTCATTTGTCGATATTGCGATTTTTTCACTTAGCATTAAAATTGTTTCACAGCCTTGAAAATATTATTTTAATTCTTGGAAAATTGCTATCAGATGGTATACATAGTAGATTTTTCATTATTCAGGGTGTATGGCTAATTTTCGGGAATAAAACGGATTGGAAAATGGATTTTTTCATTATTTATGGTGTATGGCTAAGGATAAGGAAGAAAATGGATTAGATTATTTGGCAACGCACGCAGAATTAGATTATTTGGCAATCTTTGCACGTAGTTTTCTAATAATCATTATTATTTGATGGAATTATAAATATATTCATCACACTTGTTTCGTTTTACGGCTTGTAAAGAAAATTGCTAAAGTGCAATTGGGGCAGACTAAAAAACTTGAATACATTTGAAGGCACAGATGGCAGGGCGAGTTAAATTTTTCGGAAAAGGAATTATATTTAATAGCGAATTGACAGGGGTGTTTCATGGAGGAAAGACACGTGAGCCTAAAGTTCTGTCAGTGGTTTCTGATCCATTTACTGCCATTAAGCTAAAGGCATTAGTGGCAATACGAATGCCGTTAGGTTTCCGAGCCTTAACTATTGCTGGTCAGTGCGGTGGCGCGAATTTCACGAGGCAAATATCTACGCGCAGTTTACGTCAACCTTTCGTCCGGCCAACAGATCTTAAATCTGTGGAAAAGTACTTAAAGATTTTCATTTACTATTGATTTTACTGTTAAGAATGGAACACTGATGTATTTGTCGCTCGATTTCTTCCTATAGCATGAGTTTTGATACTTTCAATCTGGTGTATTCGTTTTAAAATAAAAAAAAGGCATCACTTAAAAAACCATTCCGTCGATCGCAAAGGTCTCGAAGTACTCATATTCCTTTATATTCTTTGAATTTTCCTGGACTGTAACGAGCAGTGCACAAGCGGATGGGCCATGCTAAGTGATCCTCAACTTTAGCCTCCAATTTAGGTTTTACGGTAAAAGCGTAGCAAGGACATATTTGCAAATTCCCTGAATATCGAAGGAAATTCGTCTTCAGATTCTTCAACCACCATTTTTAATATAAGTTATTTAACTGGAAAGAATATCATTCCAGCTTTGGTATTTGAAACGCGAAAAGATAAATTTATTCAACCAATAAGGTACTCCATTTTTCATGCGCGCTTCAGAGGCGATAGTAAGCGTATCCACGTGAAGACTTTTCACTTGAATCTTTTTCATCAAAAGACGTTGATGGGCTTTCCTCACTCTTAAGTGCGTCCCAAAATATTTTCATCCACATATATTTCCATTGCTACATACCATCATTCCCATATTATTCCTAAATGTTAAATCCAGTCCATAAATCAAACCAAGTAAAAAACAATGATAGTACATACTCTCCGGTTCAATGTTATTATAGCTTTGGAATAGGAATTGGCAATTATAAGCATCGCTTGCAGGCAATGCTCCCATCTACCAAACGAGCGTATTTTCAATCTATTTGAGATGCATCAAATTTGTTTAGAACTGTTCACTGCTGTTTGGCTGCTAAAATTTATGTAAAATTTTAGCAGCCAAAATGTCTCTGATCCCTTACACGTGTCATCATGTTATTGTCAATAAAGCATTAAAAACAGCTGCAGTTCTATTAATAGCATAATTATCCTACAGCTGTGCGTGAGTGGCAATATATTACTTATTTTTTCATTCAAAATATTTTCCAAATGACTGCACCATTATTGGCTGCGAAAGTAAAATTCCAGAATAATAGCTATGAAAATGATGGCTGAATGCTGAATCCAGAGACGTGAGCAGAAGAATAAGTTTAAAATTGGTTATTTAATTCTTGTTAGAAATAAGGTGTAATAAAATCAATTTTTGATTAAAATATCAACTTCCTATGCGTAATGTATCCATTGAGAATTTAATCTGGCAAAAATGTAGCGGAATAAACAAAAAATATGGTGCAACATATTCATGCACATACAGCTATTATATATTACATGTTAACAGATGATTATCTCCTTTTTTGCAGTCGTGTTTTTGTGTTCTAACTATAATTCCTTTGAGTGTGAATCCAAGGAAATGAAATAATAGTGTAGGTGAAAAGAAAAGAAGATAAAAACTTGGGGCATAGGAGTATCGAATGAATATTTGTCACCATCGCTGGCTTCACTGGGACAGCCTCCGAAGATGTTAAGGGAAGGGGTGGATACTTTCATATGGTATGAAAAGTAAAACTAAACTGGTTACTGGAATTGGAAATTGTACCATAATTACTATTCATTTTCGTAATCTACTTCTTCCACGATTTATCTCTACATGTGACGTCATACTAAATATTATATTTTAGTGCGCATACCTCATTTTAAATGCTCATCATCATCACCATCGGTCAACAATCCTAGGATTGGTTTGACGTAGCCCTGTACTCGATTCTTCTACCAGCCAACCTCTTCATGTCAACGTAACTCCTCTCTTTTACATCCTTCACAACCTGTTCTATGTATCACATACGAGGCTTGCCTTTTCCAATCTTGCCGTTCACTTTTCCCTCGACGACTGTTTTCATTAGGCTATCGTGTCTTAAGATATGGCCGATTGAGTTGTCCAGAATTATTTTTAGGGTTTTCAGTAGATATGTTTTTCTCCCACTCTTTTTAAGACTTCTTCGTTTGTCACTAGGCCGATCCATTTCATCTTCATCATTCTTCGGCAGCACCACGTTTCAAACGCTTCCAGCCTTGATTTCTCTGCTCCTGTTATCGTCCAAGCTTCGCTGCCATATAGTAAAATGCTCCAGATGTATGTTCTAATGAAATGTTTCCTCACTTTCACGCTTGTATTTGCAGCTGTAAGCAGAATCCTCTTTTGGTAAAAGGCCCATTTGCATGTGCAATCCTACTGTCAATTTCTCTTTTGCTTCGTCCATTTCTGGTTACTCGGAATCCCAGGTAAAAAAAACTTCCACCTCCTCGATTTTTTGTTTTCCTAGTTTAAAATTTGTTCTGGCTTCTTTTCTCCTACTGTATACCAATACATTAGTCTTCTTTTCATTGATAATCAGATAATATCTGGCCAACATCCTTTCCATATTTCCGAGTTTCTTCTTCAATTCTCCTTCCGTTTCTTCCATGACTGCCATGTCGTCGGCGAATCGCAGCTTGCTGATTTTCTCCCCGTGGATATTCACTCCCGGAGACTTTTCTTTGAATTCTTGGATGGCTTTCTGGATTTTGACATTGAATGATATGGCAAACAGTGCACAGCCTTGTCTCACTCCTTTCTTTATGCTTACTTCTCTACTACTGGGTCCTGATATGATTACAGCTACCTGGTTTTTAAATAATCTGTGGATAGCTCTTCGGTCATTGTATGGTACCCCAATTTCTTTGAGATTCCTTAGTATCAAGTTCCAATCCACGTTGTCAAATGCCTTCTTCAAATCTACAAATGCTACTAACGTCAGTACATTTTTCTCTACTCTCTTCTCAATAAATAGCCTAAAGGCCAGAATCGCTTCACTTGTGCCCTTGTTTTTTTCTGAACCCTAATTCATCCTCATCCAGGAACTCCTAAGCTATTCTTTCCATTCGTCGATAGATGATTCTTTTCAATATCTTTGAGCCGTTTGTCGTCAGGCTTATGGTCCTAAGATTTTCACAGCTCTCAGCCCTCTTCATTTTAGCAATAGGGATGATGACGTCCTTCTCTAAGTCCGTGGGTATCTTTCCTGTACAGTATATGTCGCAAATGGTTTTGTACAGCCGGGTAAATGTCTTCTCTCCCGTATTTTTAATTATTTCGGATGGAGTTTATTTATTTTTTTTATTTATCCTCATTTATCCTCAGTCCCTTACAGCTACTTCAAATTCTGATCTTAAGATTAGGGCTCCCAATTCATCCTTATTGACTTCATTTTCCTCTTCGATAACTTTGCGCTAAGTAGTCTTCCATTGTACAACTCTTCCAAACATTCCTTCGATGTCTTCACTTCATCCTTATGCTCAATTAAGAGTTCTCTATTCTTGTCCATATTGGTATTGCATCTTGCATCCCTTTCCTTGAAGTGAATCCTTACCACCCTGTAGGCAACTCACAAATTTCATAATCTTTGCATAGATTCCTTATCCACTTTTCCCTTGCTTTTCTCGCTTTATGGTTTATTTCATTCCTTATTCTTTTTTAGCAAAGTTACTCTTCTTCCATTTCCACATTTTTATATTTTCTTCTCTTGTCAATCAATGTCAAGACTTTTTCTGTTATCCATAGCTCCTTTTTACAACTTTTCCTCTTCCCAGAACTTCTTTTGCTGTTTCATGTATCCCGATTTCGATGTTCTCCCAATTCTTTTCCACTGAATTTACAGTCACATCCTCTTCTATCTTGTTTTCCGCTGCCTTTTGAAAGACCAGCCTTACTTTAGGCTCATTTAGTTTCTGTACTTGCCATATGTTCATGATTGATTTCTTCAATTTCTTGAGTTGTAAGTGGCATGTCATCATCCCTCAATTGTGGTTACAGTCGATATCTGCACCCGGGTAGCTTTTGCAATTCTTCATCTGATTTTTGAACCTGTGGTTCTCTAAAATGTAGTCAGTTTGAAATCATCTTCTGTTTCCGTCTTGTGTTGTGTGCCGAATTACACTTTCTATTAGTCTTTCTCCGTTCTCATTTCGATTTCTCAAGCCATATTTTCCAGTTATTCTTCCATCTATCCTTCATTCCATTCCTATTCCATTCTTCATTCTAAGAGCATTCCTGTCTCCTAAAATAATTAATTTTTCTTCTTCTTTTATATGCCTTATAACTTCCGTGATATCCTCATAGACGTCTTCCAATTCTTCATCTTCGTAGTTCGTGGTTTCAATCTTCACCATAGTAATCCTCTCACTGTACTGCAGAAAACTCTTCACACGCAGTCCTGCATTCTTTCTGAGCATTATAACTACTCTTGCGTTGCCATTCATGGATCCGGTGTGAATAATTCTATAAATTCCACTCCAAAAGTCTCCTATATCGGGCCATATCATTTCATTGATTCCCAATACATTGAGGTCCATTCTCCGCATTTCCACCTTCAGATTCTCCAATATTCCGCAGGTCCGAAGTGATCGAACGTTCCACGTTCCTACCCTAAAATATATATCACACTTGACTGATGCAGTTCTCTATACCTTCGCCGACAAGAGTATTCCAGTCTCCTAAAATAATTAAGTTTTCTTATTCTTTTATATGCCTTATAACTCCTAATAAGTGGTAGGCTTACATTTCCACTCCCAAAGTCTCCTACATCGAGCCATGTCATTTCATAGATTCCTAATACGTTGAGGTCCATTCTCCGCATTTCTAGCTTCAGATTCTCCAAGAGTTCTCCATTCTTGTCCATAGACGCCTTGTCCATAATGTATTTTCTACTCTACACAGGGATATACCAATACTCCTTCGTAATTCCGTCGCTCTTTGTCCATTACTGCTTATTCGAAGAGTAAACTCGCTTATTGAATGACGAACGACGAATGTGAATACACTTCTCTAAGGTCATTTAGCTAGTCCTACAAGATTACCCATAAAAAGAGACGTTTCAGGCGTTATATGGTGGAATAACATAATTAAATAAGTTTGGCAATTTTCCACAAAAAAATCTTTACTTCGACCGGTTTCGATGTGATACATCATCATCAGGTGATGATGATGATGATACCATCCCCACCTGATGATGATGTATCACATCGAAACCGGTCGAAATAAAGATTTTTTTGTGGAAAATTGCCAAACTTATTTAAGATTACCCATGATACTCTCAATGAAGAGTATATCGCCATATGATGCTAAAAATACTCATATGTCACTTTTTGTATGCTTCAAATTCATGACTCTTTTTTGATTCAAAACCATACCCTTATCTACTGTACGTTACGTCAAAGTGTTGCAGGAGCATGGCATTATATCGAGGAAAACAAACTTATTTGAGGATACTCACCCGAAGCCACTGCAAAAGAAGTGGACCATCGTAAATACTTATTACAAGAGAAGAATATGTTATAAGAATAAATACAATACCTACAATTGTTTTTATTTTGATTTTTCTGTTAATCTTTCAAATGTGCAAAATTAACTAGATGTAGTAATATCGTTTATTACTGCGCTATAAAATACGTGAGATCCTCCAGATTGGCCACGGTGACTCGTTTACTATCATATACCAAAGTTTATCCTTTGGCTATTCAACTAGTCCTCCGGCAATACATTTGCATTGTGATAAAACAATCTGCAGCTTAACTAATTGCAAAACACTTTCCACGGTTCCAGATGACTTACACTTTATTATATCTTTATTGCAGGCTATGCTCTCCATAGCTAAGAATACCAGCAACCAGCATCGCTGATGGCCTCTGCTTCATAAATAACTCAAAGTAAGGCATTATCAGTTTTCTCTATTTACATTTGTAACGTTTGAAATTTAGCAAATTAAACGGTATGGATTAATTTTCAAATTAATTGTATATACTCTCAAGGGTTATTGCTAAAAATATTTTGGAAAATTAATTTTGGATTGATAAAGCCATTTTCTAGTCCGAATATTGAATATTTAGCTCATACGTTACCAAAGCCCGAAGGAATCAGAAATTGGTACTCATGGAAAGCAGTAAAAATCTCATTTTTCTCACATTTTTCCATTCAAATGTTTAAAGCTACACTCATGAAGCCTTTAGGAAAATCCTTTTGCAGACCTATTTTGGCTTCAGTATCGGATAGATGAATGAATGCGGATATGGACTATGAAGAATATCGAGAATATCTCTGAACTACACTCACCTCGGCAAGTCGACGACTTGACTGTGCCTGCGAAGGATACGGATTTGGATCACACTTCCCTTACGAAAAAGATCTAGCGAGACTCCCAAGCTAACAAACTCCTTGGAAGATCGAATAGGATTGAATCCTCTGCCATGAATAACTGGAAGCTGTCTCTCGCCTTAGAAAATCTGGAACTTTATCCTCCGAAATTAGGTTCGGGAAATTCTACGGGTCTCTCCTGAAAATGAAATTAAAGAGAGCAGTACGAAGGCTGACATAACTGGTTTCAGTTATTGTCCAGTTTAATTGGTTCACGTCATTCAACATAATTAAAAGGACTCCTCAATCACTGGTATAATTTTGCATTTACCCTTCAGCCGGGGTATAATCGGTTCACAGAAAAAGAAAAGTAATTCCGAGCGGAGCAAACACAGGCCGTTTCCTTCCCATCTGCCCCCACTCCTCCTCAGCCGCCTCTGCCATCAAGGCGGGCGCCTACAGTCTCTGCCCACACAAACAAAAATCCGGCCTCCAGCGAATGCCGCAAAGTTAAGGGGTTTAGGGTTTTACCGGCCGAAGGACCGGCCGCATTAGCGGTTTTCCTTTCTATTTCGCGTTAACTTCAACTTACAGGGTACAATTCGCTTCTCTCCTCTTTTAAGGTCGAAACATTCCGCCGGGTTCTCTCGATTTCACCCTACGCGTAGATACGGGTCCACTGACCATCTCTTCTCCTCCATACTCACGTCCCCCTTTCATTTCGCAGACCAAAATTACCACCAAACCTCAAATATTCTCAGTTCAGAACATCACTTGGCTTTCAAGCTCGTTATTCGATTACAACCCTATGAACTAAGAATGAAAGCAATTTAAAAATGGTGATTAGCGTTGCATGATTCCAATGTTAAACTGTGAGAAAAGAAGATGATACGTGTTTGTTGGTGGATATTAAGATAATTCTGTATCTGGAGGTAGAAAAATAAAGGTGCTAAGATACATTAAAAGCAGGAAGGATAAAGATGATGATACATTCCTTCCTTTTTGTCCATTTAGCTAATCCATTTAACTGGTACTATTAAACATTTATATTTAACATTTATATATACGAGTGAAATAAAACGTAATACCAGGAACCAAATATTTGAGGGATTGAAAAATAAGAGGAGATAAAATACATTTCTAAGACAGTCGGTCAAGAGGAAAATACTCCACAATATATGACTTTCTAGTGATTTTTCGAAAATACAAAGAACTGGGTAAAGAAATAATGAAATAGCAATAGTGTCACTTGTGAGAAGAGGATTTGGATGTCAATGCCACTTTAAAGAATCCATACAGTCTGTGTCTAACAATGTAACCACATAGAATCATCATGTACGTTAATGAATGAATGGGATAATTTCTTAAGACTTTCTGTAATCAACCTGATGCCACGTCAAATGCATCTCACCAATCACTTTGCAAAGAAAATTACCGTGTACCTTAGTAAAAGAAGAGATAATCTATGGCTGCAAGTGGAATTCAACAAAATCCTTCTTTACGCATATTTTTATACAACTCTGAGGTATAGTTTTCTACACAACGAGAAAACACTACCACCTTCCCTAATCTGAGTTAATAAAACAGCAGGCTACTTCTTTTTACGACTATTTTCTTAAAAAAATTAACGTTTGAGTAACGTAAAAACTATTTCAACCCTAAAGTAAACTATTTTATCATTTGCAAGAAAATGGATATAATATATTTCATGTTTATTAATTACTATAATTAATGCGTTTTTAGCGTTTAAGTCTTATCGAGAGTATTTCGTGTAAACTTGACCGCTTACTGTTATTTTTTTAAGCATTATTCTTAAAATGCTATACATTGATTTACATATTTACTACAAAGAGGTACTGTTTACAGGGAAATTTATTACAACGATTTCTACAAAGGAAAATTTCTGGCCCTTGAAAATTTCCGCAAACAATCATTATGATAGCGTTTTCTGGTCAATGGAGATATAATTTGGTGTTTTATAGCAGAATAGAGAAGGAAGAATATTTTACAGCTATAAATTCAAATATCATATTGAATAAAACTGCAATAGTGGAATTATTTAACTATCATCGTGCATTATTACGCTACAACAACGAAAAAGGATGAAACACAAGGAGATAATTTTTGTAGCAAACCCTCAATTAGGAACAATTGAGAAATTTCTGGGAGGACACTAGAATTAAATTAAGGTGCGATATTTGTTCTTCCCTGTCATTCCTCCTGTAACAATTAGAATATAGAATCAGTGAGGAATTATGAAATGGAATTCAAACGAGTCCAAGGGGTATCGATGATATGTAAGACACCATTATAATTACGTGTTCACCATACGTGCCTAATGATGAAAGTAAAATGGTAATAGCAGATAGGCTGTTAGTTATCGTTCTCTAAGGATCGTTTAAAGAAATTAAAGGGCAATATGTTCACTGACGATGTTAGAAATATTCTGAGAACTCCTCCATTCCTTCTTTCTGGGCTAATGGCAAAATTTTAGAGCGATGGACCGCCGTGATGACTGACTTATTGCATCGTTGATACAGTGTGCTGCAAGGCAATGGCGTAGGTGTCGTGAATAGCAAACATTTATATGAAATACTGCGGGACTATTTGTTGCATCTGAAAATTTTTAATGATCCTTTTAACGTATATAAACAGAATATCCGCATGCCAATTGTAATAATATCGCAGAGAACTTCGCAGAGAGCTTGCAAACCATTGAGGAAAAATTTGCTCCTGACTTGCGACTTGGATGTAGGATTTTAGGAATATATTACGGGCAGTAAAATAAAAAAAGAGCAGGATATGAATAAAGTATGGCATGGCTATGCTTGATTTATGCAGATTGATACCAATATATTGGAGAAATACAGCAACGGTAGCTATGTAATTTATAGTGAATTGAAGAAAGCCAGCGGGATGCATGCTAATTTTTTTTAAGGTAATGGCTCATTTAATGTGTTTACTTGTTATTCAGGTTATCACACAGAAAGACACATGAAAATGATGAATCAAAATGCATCCATGACCAGCCCTATGAAATGATTAGGAAACCACATAAAAATAAGTATTTAATTGCCATGGGGAGTAAAGCACGGTAGGAGGAAAAAGAAGAAAAGGCAACGAGGTCAAAAAATATTCTCCTCGTGCATGATTTTAACGTGGAGAGAAAAAAATTGAGTTCTACAGGAGCAATGGCGTACAAAAATACTTTTAACCAACACGCTTGGCGTCTGTACATATGAATGGTGCCAGTAAAACATGGAGATTTTAAAAATATGCAATTATTCACCACCTAGATTCAGAAATATAACCGTTAGTTGTAATTACTTCACAGGAGATGGCATCTGTTCAGATGTTATTTTTATGGTGTGATAATTATTTTAATATTCAAATGGGAATATAATGGTTCTTTGGGAGATGAAAATAGAGTGTATTTCAAGAATGACGTTTTCAAAAACGATTATACGCTTGGAACTTATTTAAAACTTCCTAGTTGAAATAAGTTTACTGTTTTTGCAAAATAAAGTTTGAAATTTTGAAAGGTTTTGCCAGAAACCGAATAAGAGAGTGTTGTGTCGCATTCGTAAAGCTTCATAGTTTTTTATAATAATGAATATTATTATTTATTGCCGTACTAATCCATTGGTTTGTGAAATTCTCACATTCAGGGTAAAGGGAACGGCTTCTTTCCCTGGGCCATCTGTGATTTCCTACGAAGTTCTGACACATAGGATATCGAAATCACGAGAATTTTAGGTGGGGTCGTACAGAAAGGCTCTTGCTCGGGATTTGAACTGGGACCCGCCAGTTCGTAGGTCAGTTCTGTACCCAATAGGCCACCACGACCGCAAGGGGCATCAGGCTTATGGCCCTAAAATTTGCACAATCCTCGGCCCTCTTCTTTTTGGCAATAGGAATGACGACATTCTTCTCAAGGTCCATGGGTAGACTACATGTAAACACTCCTGTAGACTACATGTTGCAGATGATTTTGTACAGCTGGGTAATAGGTCTCTAGACAACTTTTTAAATCGTCTTG
The DNA here is from genome assembly GCA_933228895.1 of Platycnemis pennipes. NCBI lineage: Eukaryota > Metazoa > Arthropoda > Insecta > Odonata > Platycnemididae > Platycnemis > Platycnemis pennipes. Next base: position 104,904,094 of record OW121846.1, on the reverse strand, counting down.
AAATGCTATTTAAAAAATGTAAGTGATACTGAAACAGCTTAGAAATGATAACCAAGAATTTATTTAATGTATTTTTCGAGAAATACGCAACAAAATGCCCAAAAATACGCTCACTTTAAAACGTATTGTACTTGGCCGGCTTAAAGTGACGTCAGGTCAGCAATGGTAAGGAAAATGGGCATGAATAATAGGGTGGGCCTAAAAAAGGTTCTTTATCCGGATCAAATTTTCCCTATGCGGAAAAGTTGTGTACTGATATAAGGATCTTGCATGCAAAATGTTTTCGAAATCGGATAATATTAACCACTGCCACCCGAGCTCTAAAGTTTAAATTTTTTGGAAAATTCAGGCGGAAATGAGAAACAAACGGTTATGGAGAATAATTTTCATATACTGGAATATTGATAGACATTAACGATATATGTATGTTTTTAAATTACAATACTGAAGTTTGAAGTTCATTTGGCGAAATCTATGGCTTATGCGATGCCTAAGAATTAACAGCTAATGTAGAGTATAGGCAATCCGCACAACACACAAAATTTTACAGTTTCCAAGCATCACTAGGTAATCACATAGGTGACGTTTGGGAGCCGTATTTGGGATAAATTAATATTTCTTTCGAATGCAGTTCCTTTATAAATGTCTCCTCTGTCATCTGGCTATATTTAATACTTTAAAACAAACGAAAAAGCGGTGCGTTTTGAAACTAACTTAAATTATGGCGAATCACGGCCCTGATATTCATCACAAATATGATTCAAACATTTATTTTCCTCGAAATATACTACAACATCCAATTAATGGTTAATGCCCCACCTGAGCTGCGGATTTTCTTCGCAAATCCAACGAATTTGTGTGTCGTAAATACTCTTGAAATAGATTGCAAAAGGATTGGGTGTTCACTGTTCACTCGGAGACAAAGCGGGCTGCGCTCTAGGAAAGATACTACGTATCATACATATTAATGCACTAGTGGAGTCCAAACGAATTCTTTTTTTACAAAAGGCGGGCATAGCTACCATCTACTCATCAGAAGTTAGTAGTATTTTCTAAGAACTTAGATAAATTGTAGTGGTTCACTGTAGGAAAAGATAAAACCGAAAAGTCCCATAATCAACGGATCATCTCGGTTTGTCATATATACGTGCTCCTCCAACCGGCACTTCCTTGAAAAACCGGGAGTTAACTATTACCTAAGCAATTGTAGGTACAGCTAGTTTGACGTGAGTTAGGTATGATAAAGATGGCCAGTAGTAGAGCTAAGGAAAGTATGAATGAGACGGGGGATGGAGGTTATTATATTTATCTGGCCCCAGCGATGAGTTGATCGTGAATACTTCGGTGGTAAAATGGCAGAGAATTCTCAGACAGGTCATACCCCAATGTAAATCCTCGTAACTGATGATTAAAGTCCCTCACATTATGCTCTTACTATCGTTACTCATTAATTCACCATATTCGCTACTATCTTTTATTATCCTGGGGAATTCCCATCCATTGTCAGACAAGATGCGTATTTTACTTCATAAGCTTGAGGTAGTCAGTCAGTTGGTATTCACTGCTGTGAGAGAATAACTGCATTGTGCAGTGTACTGTGGTTTCGGTTGCCAGAAGATTGACGCAATGGCGAAAATACAGAAAAAGCTTACAAGGAGTGGGGTGATATTTGGTGCACCCGAAAAGTTCGAGGGTAATGTTTTGCCTACTTATGAAGAGATAATGAAAATATTTTTGTACTCTCGGTACTATGACAGGCGGCTTTCACACGAGATCTCAGGGCGGGGCGATGTAGGGAAACAAGCGGGTTGAATAGGTTTAACGACTCGGTGGTAGGGAATGAGGAAACCTGTCTTCACAAATGCAAAATACTGACACATTTACAATTAAATGAGCAAGGTTTATTTCACTTAAGGTTAGTAGGGGTGGCAAATTTACAAACAAAAAAAAAACTTAACACTAAATGAATACATGGCTGTTCAAAACCACTAAGAAAAAAACAGGTCATCAATAAAAAAATTAAATTTCACTCGCAATAAACATAATAACACTCTCAACGGGGGCGGCACGAAAGTTCAGTCTTTCTTGGTTGCTCTGTCAGAGTTGATTCGATGGTAGGGAATAAGGGGGGGGGGGACTCGGGGGGATTCGTCGGAGGAAGTAACACCTCCGGTCTTACTTTATTGTCGACACGTTAGTGCTGCAGGCTCAGGGCTTCGTGGCGGAGAAGACTTGCATTTGGTAGGCCGATATCTTGGCCTTCCTCCTTCGGCGGTCCTTGGCAGCCCAGGTTTTAGGCTCGTGTATGGGTGGAAGACCCGGCCACTTATCACCCTTCTGCTGGGCGACTCTCTGCTCGGACCCGTCCTTCGATCTGGCTCGGGGTTCCACCCGACGCCTTCTGGGGTCAACTGCTTGTGTCACCGTCAGGATCTAGCTCGCTTCCGCCACCGCCAAGCTCCCGCTTGCTTCTCCTGCCTTCTTTTTGCCACTCTCCAGTCGTGGGAAAGGGGGGGGGGAGAACACGTGGTTTTCCCACGGCGCCACCTATTTTACATTAGTATTTTGGCACTGCAGTGCCACCTATATCACTTGTACGTCATCTTCGCGCGGTTGGCGCGCACCTTTGAAACACATAACACTTCGACACTTCAGTCAATGAAAACAAATAATGAACACACTTCAAAAAAAATAGAAAATACAGGAGAGGAAACTCCGTCCTCATTCAAATGGAAATAAACCTTCACTTAAATAAATAAGAAAACAACAACGCTGGCAAGCGCTGCCGCCACAGTACATTCAAGAAGAAACTGGAAATACCGATACATCTGTGCCGGGAATCGTGGAGACGGTGCACAGTGGTCCAGGTACCCTGAAAATCATGGCATGGACAGAAAAATAAAGTTACTTTCTAAATATTCTAGACTGGCGGGGGCAGTAGATAATTGACCCCCACGTTCGAAAACGTTTGTAGCAGGTAAGTAGAAGTCCACCCGTCGCAACAGGTCAGTGTCAAAGTGAGCGCATCTGAGGTCACGAGTGCATTGATCAGTGCACTTTGAATAGCGTTTACTTCAAGAACGCATAAAATTATATCTACGCGACCGATTTTCGTTTTGCAAAATGTAATTTGAAGAAAAATTAAGTACTTTCAAAATTATCATTGCAATAATCCGTAAGTACAGTGAGCGAATTTAATTCTGCGATATTGTAGGTTCCTTCAGAAGGTCGATTTTCCGCATAAAGAGTTCCTTACATTTTACAATTTTTTACAATTTATGACAGTTTTCAGTCCAGTTTGAAGAGCAAGATTTCTCCTACAAAACGCATATAGAAACATACACCTTAATGCACCTAAGCGAATAATATTAGCAAATAGCTGTCGAGAACCGAGAGCTCCAGCGCGTACAACGCCTTGCAGCGCTACCGCCGCGCCGTTGCTGTTTTGAATATAAACCTCAAAATCAACAATATGGCTGACAAGAGGAAATCTTTGGCTGGCGAGTGCTTTATTAGTTTAAAGTTTTACTAGGAACTCTTAAAATTTAACACCAAATTTATTTATTTCTTGACGAGAAGAACTACTCTAATGATGGCGGAATTTAAAACATACATATGATTGTCTTACTTCTACTGTATTACTTTGAATTACATTTAGGCCTACTATTTTGTGTATTGGGTCTAATACGCGATGACTTCCTTCACAAGGGCTTCAAGGACACATATCCTCCGTACAACATCGTTCTTGCCGAGAAGAAGAAGTGTTATCCACCGGGTAGCGTTATAACAGGAAGTTCTGCTTCTGTTCCGCTACAATCTCTCCTGGATCATACCATGGACCGGATTGCTCTTCATCAGGCCGAAGTATTATCTTCGTTACCCAAAATTCAGCTGCAGAACTTAACGCTTCATGTTAAGTGGGGCTTTGACGGTAGTTCTGGGCACAGTAACTACAAAATGAACTTAGTGGATGAACAGCAACGACAGATCGATGACTCCAGTGTATTTTTAACATCAATTGTGCCCTTACAATTAGAAACACGTAATCACACGGTGGTTTGGAAAAATCCAGCTCCTTCCTCTCCGTTCTTCTGTAGGCCCCTTCACCTACAATTCCGAAGCGAGTCCACCGAAGTCATCAAGAAAGAACACGAGCGTGTAGCGAAATACGAAACATGTCCACACATGCTTTGCAAGTTGGCTCCACAATGGCTACTGTTAATTACAATGCTATGACTGACACCACATCCAGCATGAGATGTCACCTGTGTGGAGCCACTTCTAAAAGCTTTAACGACATCGATGCGTGCCTAACGATGGAGGTTAAAAAAGAAAATCTGAAGTACGGCATGTCGTCCTTACATGCATGGATCCGATGTTATGAATACCTCTTGCATTTGTCATATAAACTGAATGTGAAGAAGTGGCAAGTCGGCGAGAAACATCCCCGCAGAGGTGCAGCTGAGGAAAAAAGTGATACAGGAGCAGTTCCGGCAGGAAATGGGGTTGATTGTCGACATGCCAAAACAGGGATCCGGTAACACAAACGATGGGAACACCGCTCGCACCTTTTTCCGATATGCGGAAAAAACTGCTGCAATAACTGGAATCTCAAAGGAGCTAGTGCATCGATTCCACGTGGTTCTCCAGCTTATTGCAAGCGGATTAGAAATTAATTTAGAAAAATTCCACGATTATGCCGTGAAGACAGCACGCTTATTGACAGAGCTGTACCCATGGTACTATATGCCCACCTCTGTGCATAAGGTGCTTCTTCACGGCAAAGATGTCATCAGTGAATTCAAATTACCCATTGGAGTAATGAGCGAGGAGGCGCAGGAAGCGCGGAATAAGTGGATACGAAAATTTAGAACGGAATTCGCGAGAACTTGTTCTAGAAGTCAAAACATGGAAGACGTTTTCCAGCGCTTAATACTTCACTCCGACCCAAGGATAACGAGCATGCGAAGAAAAGTGATACGCAAAACGGTACACCCACTATCCCGTGAAGTAATCGACATGCTCGTTTCTCCTACCATAGCTGTGCCAGAGCAAGATTCAGAAGAGCCAATCTCAGATGAGTCAGAGCTATTCATGAATGCAAGTCCATACGACAGCGATGGTTCATCAGAATAATTTTTTAGTTTAATTTCATTATTAATTATTTGTATTTTATTTCATTTTTTATTCGGAATATGTACTTAAAAGTATGTGTACAAATGTTGCAAACTGTACGTTTATATAAATGGTATCGATGAGTATTGTGAAATTGTGGGTGTAATAATGAGCGAAAAATTAAATAACTAATTATTTTTACTTTTTCATACTGTGATACTAAAAAAAAAATATAATCGTACTTTCATAACTAAAATGCATGAAGTGCATTTATATATCTATTCTAATTTTGCGTACTTTAACTTTTTACTCGTGATTAGCGTGCTGGAAAACCTTTATTTTATGATCGGAACTATTTAACGAGATATTTGCCATTTTTATTTTAAATTTGCACTCATATTCGTGAACTTACTAGCAATTGTAACATTTTGACTTCAGATTCGTAATCAGCTGTCGAAAATACCTATATGTACCCGATTTGGATTCAATCAGACGATTTATTGGACGATGCCATATTTTCCGGGAACCTGGACCACTGTTCGGTGGCTTATGCCATTGAAGACATCTGGAATGGATCCTCTTTACCAGTTGTCAGATATAGGCAAATTGTGAGACTAACTATTCAATACCATGGAAAATACCGCAATTTTCTTCGATCTGTCAACAAGAAGACTTTGGTTTATCTGAAGAAAGACTATCTTCATCACGCGTGTCATCTTTTTAATGTTGCGGCATGTAAATAGTCTAGTGAAACTGATTGTGTTTGTGATAATACCACCAAAGTGCCACTTTTAGAACGTGAATACCTTCACGGCCAGAGAAGTAATAGAAAACTGATTATCGGCGCCATTAAAGTCCAGGAAACTAACAAAAGGAAGAGGAATTGGAATAGGTCAGAAAGAAAAAGATCATCAGAATGTTCCACGCTGCCTCAGCAAGAGGTTTCTGAGATTTGGGAAGAATGAAGTGAAGAAACGTCTGCAGATAAAGAATTACGCGACGCAAGTGATGCTGAGGACTTTCTTTGGAAAATAAGGTGGGTGAAAATAATTTAAATTTGTCTAGATTTGCGTCTGCCTGTGAAAGATTCTGCATATGAAACCGAGCTACTGCAGCACTATTGACCCTAAAGCTTACTATGGCCCATTGGCCAATCGTTGAGCAAATGCGACGGCATACCAGTTGTAAAATTCGCAAAAATTAGAGATTCCTGATTTCTACCATCATTAGAGAAGACTTAGGTAGCGACCAAAAACACCTGTATGACATGCCACGTGCTGTTTCAAGTGGAGAATGTCTGAAGAGTCTTTCAGCGAGAAGTCAGGGGAACATGGTTCATTCCATAGGGACCACAACAGCAAATCGCATTCTTCGATTATATGTTTCAACCGAAACTCCTTCTAAAGAACTGATGGCCATGGCAACTTTTGTGATGAAAGTATTCACTCCCATGCGGTTCGCGATAAAATAGAGACCACAATGCACTGAAGGTCCGAAGCATATCATGAACATATAAATTACATGAAATATATGGATCAAGACATCAAATTACGCCTTTACTCAATCATTCAGGGAAACACTTTTTTTTGCTCATCAATGGAATATTCTGCTTGCAATGCTAGCAGATGAGTGAAGACCGATCTGTGCAATGGCCATGCAAAAATATTAAAATTAAGAGGAAATTAGAAGAAGGAATTTAGGAAATTCGCACATCAAACTTCGAATTTTGATGCACAAGATCACGTCGTATTAGTTGAATGGGGAACAATTGAGCTAACTCGGGTGGAACCACATTTAATAGCTGACATCACAAGCCAAGATTTGTGAGGCATTCTAAACGAAGGGGCTTTGTTTAAATTACCCCCATTTCCATGCCACACACAAGCAGATGAAAGGTACAAATTATTACGGTGGCGTCAAAATCCGTGTGCCGTGCAGAAAGCAGGCATGGATGGGCAGTATCATGCATCAATGACCGAAAATTTTAACCAAAATTTAAAAATAAAGCACATCATAAGGTATAATAAGAGCGAGTGAGAGCCAGCCATATGCCTACAAACGTGCCCCATGGAAGTGTGGTTGGGGGGAGGAGGGGCACGGGTGGAACTCGATAGTAGCCACCTCCTCGTGGTGAGTTCTGGGTAGTTTCTCCAGGAAAATAGCAAAGAGCTACTTAAATAAATTCTTGGTGATCAGGATGTGCCTTTATCCCACCTTGATTAACTGATTTTTCTGTGGGCATGCATAAAATTTTTCATTTTAATTGAGATTAGTTTTATAAAGTTTAACTTTTTCGTCTGTTTTAAAGTATTATTTATAGCAAAATGACAGAGGAGACATCTATAAAGGAACTGCATTCGAAAGAAATATTAATTTATCCCAAATACGGCTCCCAAACGTGACCTATTTGAAGTGATGCTTGGAGACTAAAATTTTTTATGTTGTGCGGATTGCCTATACTCTACATTAGCTGTTAATTCTTAGGCATCGCATAAGCCATAGATTTCGTCAAATGAACTTCAAACTTCAGTATTGTAATTTAAAAACATGCATATATCGTTAATGTTTATCAATATTCCAGTATATGAAAATTATTCTCCATAACCGTTTGTTTCTCATTTTCGCCTGAATTTTCCAAAAAATTTAAACTTTAGAGCTCGGGTGGCAGTAGTTAATATTATCCGATTTCGAAAACATTTTGCATGCAAGATCCTTATATCAGTACACAACTTTTCCGCATAGGGCAAATTTGATCCGGATAAAAAACCTTTTTTCGGCCCACCCAAATGTATAGTACCCGTGGACGTTGTTTTCAAATATTGTGCTCGGATTTAGATATCTTCGGTGGGGTGGAGGAAAGCTACGAACACTTATGTTTCTTTAGATGGTATGGAGTTTGAATTTATCAAAGCTGCCGCAAGAAATTTGCCAAGAGTCTCAACAACAGCAATGTTTTCATACTAAGCAACACCATGTTTAAAAGCAGCCAAATTAAGCTTCTTTTAAACTTCGAAGTAAACAGCGTTCAAGCGGAAAGCCAAAGAGTGAATATAGCATGGTAAAAGCATCTTAGTGTTTGAAAATGAATTTTCAAAATTGCATTTTGTAATATTTATAATATGGCGATGATGAATGTTTTTGTGTTTGGGTCGTTTTTGAGGAACATGGCGATGGCTATGCGCCAGCATAGCATCGGCTATGTGCCAGTTAAGCTCGGTAAAGGGGTTTTTGTTGTTCGTGCTTGTGTAAGCCCCGAGTATAAACTTCGATGCAAGTAATATGTCGAAGAAGCGCAAAGTGAATACATTGAAAATGAACATCTACCGTATCCATTTGTTTACATTGAATTCCTGCTTGAAAAATGTGACGAAATTTCTCTAATTTCAGGCAAGTTATATCATTAAAATATCATTTGGGATGAGTTTCCAGGATTTAGATCATTAAAGAATGATACGATGACCATAAAAATCATACGATGAACATAAAAATGTTTTGTATGTTAAGTGCATAAATCTAGTGCAGTGATGAGCTTTGATACGATTTTGAACAATATCCTTTTACGGAAATGTATTGGACTATTGAGACAAAGGTGTTCGAAAGACCCTTGATATCGAATATACTGAGTAACTCCAAAATTTAACCTGTGCTGTGCAGCAAGAAAGCGCAATCGTGATTCTAGATTCTTATGTTGTGTGATTTGGCACATTTCCCTTGCTTTTCTTGCTTTACGGTTCATCTCATTCCTAATTATTTTGTAGCAAAGTTGACCTTTTCAGTTTCCACATTTTTGTTTTTTTTTCTCTCATCAATAAATTATAAGACTTCTTCCGAAATCCGTAGCTTCTTCCTGACAACATTTTTTCTCTCCATAATTAACTTCGTGGCTTCCTGTAGCCCGGAATTTGTGTTCTCCTATCTATTTTCCTCTGATTTCACAGTACAACCCTCTTCAAACTTGTTTTCTACTGCCTACTGAAAGGCCAGCCGTTGTTGAGGCTCCTTTAGTTTCTGTATTTGTCATATATTCTTTATTGATTTCTTCAGTTTATTGAATTTTAAGTGGTATTTCATTATCACTAAGCTGTGGTCACTGTTGATATCTGCACCCGGGTTACTTTTACAGTCCTTCACCTGGTTTCTGAACCTCCATTTCACTAAAATTCAGGCAGTTTTAAATTTTATTTATCCCCGGGCATTTTCTAGGCATATCTTCTCCGTCGATGGTTTTTAAACTTAGTGTTTCACCTCCTTTATTACTTCCTTGATATATTCATACATCACTTTCACTTCTTCATCTTTGTAGTCCGGCTTAGGAATGAAATAATTATCCAATCTGTAATAATAATTGTCGAATTTTGTTTCTTGTCTGCCCATCCGTTCATCCGCCTGTTCGTTTGGACCCCCTCCAAATATTGGAAATGAATCTTATTAGATAGAAGCCAAAAATTTATTGTGTTTCAAGCACATTAAGGGGCTCAAAACAACTGTAATCATTTTTGTAAAGATTCTGGTTTGATTCTCGGAGGCTATTATAAGTTTAGGTTAGAGGTACTCGGGTGGGGACTACCGACGGTCAAGCCTGCTAATGACGGTCCTACCTCGACTCCGACTCTAATCCGACCCTTCGCGAGCGACCCGAGACCCTCACCGAGGCCCATATCTACTCGGGGGGTCCCAGAGCTAAACTTGACCGATTGCAGTTAAGTTTTAACTTTATAAACTATTATTGTTATAAACAATGTGTCAATTTGTTCGTGCTCTCCATTGCAACACGATTACAGGCCTTTTTTGATCGATCCTCTACGGTGAAAAATAAGATTTTTACAAATTAACACGGAAATCATAGTCCAAACTCGGCAACGCTGTACGGGAACACGTGCTTTCCATGAAATGGGTGCGAGAGTAGGTGTGAGGAATCTTACGGGTGTAATGGAGAAGAGAATGAAGGGAATGAGACGCGTACTATGTGAGAAATCTCACGGGTGTACTAAGTTCTGCGTACTCTTATGCTGCTCATACTGCTACATTAAAAAAATGAAGTATCGTACTGCAACATTAAAAAATAGCAGATTGTCATGTGATCAAGAGTCTACTGATAAATTCTGTTCCCGAATTCCAAAAGTCAGGCATAGTGAAGAAATGGAGGGAGACAGGGAATCTATATGTGCATAATACCCTGTAAGCCACCTTAGACGTATGTGGCAGGGAGTGAAATCACAAACACGCATTACACATCATACATAAAAAGTATTAGCAATTATATTCTAGTGCATACTTCACAATCGAAAAAGGTAAAAAATATCAAATCAAGCATATAAAAACATGCTGTTAGTGATGTTAACTTAAAGTCTTTATTACAATATGCAAACTCCTACGCTATCCATATTTATACTATTGGATATGTCCTATACGGTAAGATGATGGTCGCAAAATATTTTTAACGTCATCAGTCAAAATATTGTCGTGGAGAAAAGATTGTCTAAATTTTAAGCTACGGTCTGATGATTCCCAATTATATAAGCCTATTTCGCAAGGATACCATATACTGGCGGTGTATTCCAAATAAGGTATAGCAATGGAAAAATAGCTCATTTCTCGTTCTTGATCCTCACATTTACCCAGTGCTCTTTTGATGAATCCCAGGTTACGATTACATTGACCCATTATTTCACGTTAGTGTTTACCTCATGAAAGATCATATGATAGTCTTATTCTAATATATTAATGGATTCCACATTTATAAATTCATTATTCCTTGTGTAGTAGGTGTTAAATGGTAGAAGCCAGCAGATCCTTGTGTAGTAAGGTGTTGAGTGGTAGAAGCCAGTAAATCAAGAATGTTATCCCCTCTATTAGGTGCTGTAGCTAATTGTTGTAGGGAGTTATTGGAGAACACATCTAATAGAGTCTCACAGATGTCCTTGTCCCTTCCTTCAGCTTTGCAGCAGTATGTTCTCCAGTCTATTGATGGTGCATTGAAATCTCCACCTATTATTATATTACGCTCGCTGTTACGGGACGTTATAGAATTTATCTACTTTCCCAGTTCTAATAATGACTCAACATCAGTGTTTGGGGGCCTATAGGATGCGCAGACAGATATTGATTAAGTTACGGGACATGATAGCATTTATCCGCCCTCCCAGTTCTAATAGTGAAACAACATCAGTATTTTGGGGCCTATAGAATGTGCAGAAAGATATTGATTTTGATGAAATGCATGTTAATGAACACCAAGCACATTCCAAGGGGGTTGCCGGGAAATATTTCTGTTTTGCTTGTATGATTTGAGTTTTTGACTGAAATGAAAACACTGGCCTGCATTTTATATACATTTTAAAAGAATTTGGAAATATTTCTGAGTCATAAATATCCTCGGTCAGTCTAACCTGTCAAACAAGTCTATTAAATCTATCGGTACGTCAATCTATGCCCTTAATCTTGTTGATGTGATGAAACGTAGCAGAATGCGCAGGGGCCCTTGTAATATATTTAACATCATCTGTAAACAAATCAGTTTCGACTTCACTCTAGGTTTAACCTAAATTTTAACCAACTTACTGATCAACGTCTACGCGATACCCTGCAAGCCATCGTGAGGGTGAGTGTCAGGGGGGAACATCACCAAGCATGCACTATAGACATGCAACATGCTCCTATAGGGTCTCAGGCAACTAGATTGTTAGTATGTCATAGTGATTAAGGGATTGGTTGTCAATACATGCATCATGCACTACAGACTACTCTAAAAATATTTCACCTATTACCTATCCATTTGCTATGCTGCCTATTGTGTTCTCTTATAGTACGGGGGAAAAATAACATTTTGAATCTATCGGCACGACGATCTATCTCTCTAATCTTTATTATCTGGTCTAACCTAGCATAATACGCCGGTGTATTAAATATATGCCCAGCATCTTTAGTAAAGCTATCCGATTTTAATTTCTGCAAGAGTTTAAATCTGTACTTAAACCTACGCTCTGATAATGATTCCCACCCTAATTCTTGTATTAATTCTGATACACTACTCAACCTATCGTAACACCTTGTAACGAACCTAGCTGCTCTACGCTGCATACTGTCTAATTCTCTGATCAAACCTAATTTATTTGGATCCCATACACTGGCCACATACTCAAGGTGGGGCCCAACTAGTGAAACGTAACATCACTCTTTTGTCTTCTCATCACATTTCCCAAGAACTCTTTTTATAAATCTTAGCTTTCTCTTCGGTCGGCCACATATTTCCCCCATGTGTCTTCCCCACGATAAATCTTTAGTGAATGTTACACGTTAATACCTTATGGTTTCAACGCCTTCGATCTTTTGTGTTACTAATTTTATAGGATCGCTCTTTCGAATTATTCCTCTTCCAAAAATCCCTCTTATAGTAATACCCATTCTAGTTCTGCTTTTGAACTCGTAACGTTCTAATTCCATTATCATGCCTTCCTCGTACGGATCCAATATTCTAGCGACATATTCTAAATGAGGCCAGACAAGTTAATAAAGCTTCTTACTCGTCAATCTCATCGCATTTGCCCAGAACCCTTTTTACAAATCCTAATTTACGGTTTGCTACACTAGTTATTTCCGTGATGTGTTTCCTCAATGACATGTCTTCAGTGATCTACATCTACGCAATAGCCTTCGTGCCACCGCGAGAGTGTGTGGCAGGGGGTGAAGATCACCAAACATGCACTAATGGCGTGCAACTTGGATATATAATGGAGACATGGTGAATAATAGGGTCACGTGCAGCTAGATGGTTAGTATCTATATAATAAGGAAGGGATTATTGGTTGTTATTGCATGCATCTTTCACTACATCTACATCGCCATAATACCCTGCAAGCCACCATAAAGGTGTGTGGCAGGGGATGAACTCTAACCAAACATGCACTACATATCATGCATAGAATTTGTAATTAAAAATTAATATAGCAAATCATACATGCAAAAACATGCAGTTAGTCCTTATACATACATGCAGCTACCAATGTTATTCATTGCTACACTCGTACTGGATACATTTACCGTTATTCAAATCTGTAATAGTACGAGGAAAAAGGGCATTTTGAATCTGTCAGTTCGGCAATCAATTTCTCTAATTTTGTGATTATGGTCCAGTCTACCTTAGTAAGTTGGGGTCCACAAAATATTTTTAACATCATCACTGAAAATATTGTCTTGGAATTTATTTAAGAGATTAAGTCTAAGTTTCCACCTGCGATCTGACATTGATTCCCAATTTAATTCATTTAATAGACTGATCACCTGCGATCTGACATTGATTCCCAATTTAATTCATTTAATAGACTGGTCACCTGCGATCTGACATTGATTCCCAATTTAATTCATTTAATAGACTGGTTACGCTAATAAGGTTATCATACCGGCCCGTTACAAATCTTGCCGATCTTCGCTGCACACGTTCAAGTTCGTTATTTAGACCGATTTCGTAGGGATCCCATACACTGGCAGCATATTCCAAATGAGGTCTTACAAGGGAATAGTAGCTGATTTCTCGTTCATGTTCGTCACATTTTTTCCCAATACACTTTTGATGAATCCCAGTTTACGATTAGCTTGACCCATTATTTCACGTAGTATGTGTTTACCCGAGGAAAGATCATGTGTCAGTCTTTTTCCAAGATAGTACTCTCTATAAGGTGTCGGACTCGGGTATCTTCTATGCTTCTTACACTACGACAATTAACTACCACTGCTGGAATTCCTCTATTTTAATATGGCTGCTTATTGTATTTTTGGGGTTTTTATTTTCTAAATCATTGGGAAAGTTACGGTTTGAAAATGCATGGGCTCCGTCCCGCTAAACCTATACTGTGTTCTCTAATCAACTCGTTATTCTTTGCTATCCTGGTGAATAGTCAGTTATTTAATGGCCCACTTTTTTTACACCTGCAAGCCACCGCGAGGGTGTGTGGCAGGGGCTGAAGATCGCCAATACATATTTCATCTACTCATTGCCCTACTCTCTATCCTAAACCACACACCTCTACGTTGGCTTGCACGGTTGGCTAGCAGGGTATGCAGGGTATGCTCTTGAGCACCAACGCCCGTGAGATTCCTTCCTTCCATTCTCGCTCACACCCTCACGAAAACCACGTGTTCCCGTACAGCGTTGCCGAGTTTGGACTATGATTTCCGTGTTAATTTGTAAAAATCTTATTTTTCACCGTAGAGGATCGATCAAAAAAGGCCTGTAATCGTGTTGCAATGGAGAGCACGAACAAATTGACACATTGTTTATAACAATAATAGTTTATAAAGTTAAAACTTAACTGCAATCGGTCAAGTTTAGCTCTGGGACCCCCCGAGTAGATATGGGCCTCGGTGAGGGTCTCGGGTCGCTCGCGAAGGGTCGGATTAGAGTCGGAGTCGAGGTAGGACCGTCATTAGCAGGCTTGACCGTCGGTAGTCCCCACCCGAGTGCCTCTAACCTAAGTTTACATTTATTTAAAATAGTTTAATGAATTTGACAAAGTTCAAGACTTTAATCTTTCACTCAGTTACATGCTATATTGTCAATAGATTTATTTCATTGTTTTTTATTTCAATGGGGAAGGATATGCGCATTCTTATTCTTTCATTCATTTTGCGCATTGCGAACCAGATTTCCCTAAAACGTGTAATTTACATTAATTTCCATGTGAAAAAATTCACTTGGACTTGGAATCGAACCACGGACCTTTGTCTTTTCGGGCCACAACGCAGACCACTACGCTACCGAGGATCATTAATTCACATGGCAATTTTATATTCACAATTGTATTCCCAATTCACAATTTAATTAACATGGCGGCAGGTTTGATATTTACTATAACATGTAATTTATTTAAAAATTGACTCCTTTTTCTGGTTCTTTTCCGAACAGCATTTCTGTTGTCACCTCCGAATAAAAACATCGATGATGCTAAAATAGTTCTTCTTAGGGGGTGCCATAACTGCATTATGGTTTTGGATTTTATATTTTAAGGCACTGGTGGTCGCGTGGTAACTGATTCGCATAATAAGGTCAGCCATTTATAAATAATTCTCGGATTTCCAGCCGAGTAAGATTTTGTGTTGCTGACGTTTTGACGGAATACTCCTCCATCGTCCTCAGAGCAATAAAGCTTGCAGGGCATTCCGCCCCCGCTTATATAGCAGTCTCATCCGGGGGGCATTGTTGTTTCCTTTTTCCGTTATTTTTCGAATTAACGGTTTCCATTCTCTGCTGATGATGTACCCAGAATCTCGATTTAATGTGTTATCTTCCGGCCTGATTTCTACGGCCTCTTTAAGGAGACGATCCCAATACCCATTTGCTTTGGACACCAAGCGAGCCTCATCGAAGGAGATGATGTGATCTTCTGATAAGCTATGTTCAGCGAAGGCAGATTTTTCGGGGTGGAACAGGCTAATGCACCTCCTGTTCTCTTTTATTCGGATCTCTATCGTGCGCCCTGTCTCTCCGATGTATATTTTTCCACACTGACATGGGATACGGGTAACTCCAGGTGTTTTGAGTCCCAATTCGTCCTTGACTCGCGCTAAATCGCCACGCAGTTTTTTCGGTGGTTTATGAATGGTTTCGATGTTCCATTTCGCTAGGATCCTAGAGATTTTTCCGGCAACGGTTGAAACATATGGCAGACAAGTTCTCGCAGTGGGTTTTTTCTCTTTGGGAGATATTTCAGGACTGAGGAGACTACCAACGCGGCTTTTCTTGTGATCGCGACTTGCTCTTTTTAGGCCCAGCGAAATCTCTCTCTCCGTATACCCATTTTGGCGGAATGTTTCCCGTAAGTGTTTTATTTCCATTGGCAGGCTTTCCTTGTCTGCTACAATGCCTGCACGATGCAGGAGCGTAGAGATAACAGCTCTTTTTTGGGACTGATGGTGGTGACTTTGGCCATTTAGGTACAAGTCCGTGTGTGTAGGTTTTCGATACACTCGGTGACCCACTTCCGTTGGATTAAAATATCAAGAAATGGTAAGCTATAATTTTTCTCCACCTCCATCGTGAACTGAATGCTTGGATGTTGTTCATTCATGTGTTTAAGGAAGTTCTCTAGTTCCTTGGGCCCATGTGACCAAAAAATAAATGTGTCGTCTACGTAGCGGAAGTAGTGCTTCGGCTTAAGCGTGGCTGAGGCTAGGGCTCTTTCTTCGAAGTCTTCCACATAGAAATTCGCAATGGCAGGAGAGAGTGGATCGCCATTGGAACGCCATCAAATTGTTTGTAATATTTTCCATTGTAGAGAAAATACGTAGAGATCAGCACATGATGAAATAGACTCACGGTCTTTTGGTCAAAACGGGCTTCCAGGAGCTGAAGCGTTTCTTTCAATGGAACTTGAGTAAATAAGGACACGATATCGAAACGAACCATGATGTCCGTTTGAGCCAGGAGGAAATCTTGTAGGGTCTTCAAAAACTGTGCCGAGTTCTTTATGTGATGCTCACATGTTCCCACGTAGGGAGCTAATACCCCGGTGAGATGTTTGGCTAGGTTGTAAGTGGGAGACTCAATGGCACTCACAATGGGCCTCAAAGCTTTCTCGTGTATCTTTGGCAGGCCGTATAGCCTTGGTGGTACCGGATCTTGTGGCCCGAGATTCCTTCTGGTTTCTTCCGGGATATTTGCTTTCTTAGTCAGCTCAATAGTCTTTCTGACTTTGCAGTCAGTGGGGTCACGGTTTAAAGGACGATATGCCGCGTCTTGAAAGATCTGTTGAACTTTTTCCTTGTAATCATCGATCTTCATCACCACTGTTGCGTTTCCCTTGTCAGCTGGAAGGATGGCGAAGTCAGCATTTCTCCATAGTTTAGCCGAGGCAAATCTCTCCTCTTTGGTCAAATTCGGTTTCGGGAGAGCGGCTTTTTTCAGAACCATCGTGATCTCCAGTTGATGATGTGATCTTTTTTCATATCACATCATCTCCTTCGATGAGGCTCGCTTGGTGTCCAAAGCAAATGGGTATTGGGATCGTCTCCTTAAAGAGGCCGTAGAAATCAGGCCGGAAGGTAACACATTAAATCGAGATTCTGGGTACATCATCAGCAGAGAATGGAAACCGTTAATTCGAAAAATAACGGAAAAAAGGAAACAACAATGCCCCCCGGATGAGACTGCTATATAAGCGGGGGCGGAATGCCCTGCAAGCTTTATTGCTCTGAGGACGATGGAGGAGTATTCCGTCGAAACGTCAGCAACACAAAATCTTACTCGGCTGGAAACCCGAGAATTATTTATAAATATCATTCACATAAATAGGGCTTACCGCTCGTACTACTCACGGATAAAGAGACTATTGCACGAGGTATAAAATGCTTAGAGAAGTAAGATGAATATCGGAATGTACAAAAAAAAACAAGAAACAAGAAACGCAGTGAATATTCACCAGGAAATAATGGTAAGGTAAAAACCGAATTGTTCTTAAAAATGTGTCAAATTAACAGCGATAAGTGTGCAAATTCGCAAACGAACGCCATGTAGGTAGTTTAAATAGGTTAAATTTGTACCAGAATTTGGAATAGAAATGACAACTAGCGGAATTCAACACATTATTACTTTCCTTAAATATCATTTATAAAGGACGTGTAAAAACCATTTCGTTGAATTTCGGGAATTAATGCGCATGCAATGCCTATCAGAGGTCGTAAGTAAAGAAGCTTTTTTTACCGAGGAGGTGGGAACTAAATCTTCCCAAGCACACCTTTTTTGGCATTATTTTTACCCGTTGCCTAGCATTCGTATGCCCCTCCTACGTACATATTTGACCTACTTGGTTTCCCGCAACCTGAAAACACCGCAAGACCATTCCCAATGTAGTAAAAGCCGGGTTCAATTACTGGTATCAGTGTACATAGGCATAAATTAGATTTAGAATTTCTAAATAGAATTTGAACTAACGACAGCAGCAGAGCACAAGAAAATGAGTATTTTAATGTTAATACACTAGTTTTTGGTATCAATATTGAAAGTCTAGAGCAAAAAATAGTGGGTAATAGCGCAGTAGACCGGGACCTTGATGGGACACTGACGATGATATAAGTTAGTATCAGGTCTATGTGCGTTTTTCATTACTACGCGCAAAACATTCCATTGCATGTAAATAACAATTGATCAATTTTGCCTCTCAACCTCGACTTGGCTTGCAGAGAACTCTGTACATCCAAAAGGAAATGAAAGAATTTGACGCCCTTTGTCAAAAAGGAACACGATCCAACCGTAGGTATCATGCACCCCAACGAAAACTAATGGAAAGAAACACATTTAGCAAAAGGGATTAACATTTTTTCAAATTATTCTGAAATTTCATGAGGCCATTCCTTTGAATTTTCTCTGTGAAACGGCTCTTGCTTTCCGCAGGTCGAGATAAATTTAACTGCTATAATTTTTATTACAAAAGCTTTAACACAATAACGGTGTTACGAGGACGCGATAAGAATAGCTGGAAAGGATATTTGAGTGACGAAAATTAATTAACAATCGCCATTAAGAGTATCGCCGAGTTATGCCTAAAATTGCTGCAGAAATTTCTTACTAGGATACAAGTTGCTTTCCACCCATAACCATCGAGTAACGCATTAACACTTTGGTCAAACGTTACCTATACTCTTCTCCGAGTGTCAAATCATTAGGTAATGCAATAAGTTCAACGGAATGAAATAATAGAATATTATAGATTCCAGGCCAGGTCTCCGACCTTTCCCTCTATCTGAACTTTTCATCTCTTTCATCCAACACCAGAGTGGGCACAGCTTTTCCCATCAGCCATGTCTCCAAACTCCATCCATTACATGTCCTTACCTTATTTATTCACGCAATTCCCCGGTTCAAAATTAAGATCTCTCCATTAAAGGCTGCTTTCGTCGAGGAAGATATAATTGCGTTGCTCGGCGTTAAGCGCTAATTATTCAATGGTTCTAGCGCGTTTTTGTTACGGCTGGTGTCATTCATTGCCAGTGTATTGGCGTACTTTTCATTGAGCTACAACACCAGCTTAAGAATTCATTTCCGATGACAAATGACAAATAAGAAGAATAGATTATAATGAAAATAAAAATAAAATCTACCGAAAGAAGTAAATACACCAGAATTCATCGAACCATTTAATCACCTATACATTAACTTTGGGTACAAAATAACTTCCGGCAGAGGTCAGAGCCCAGATTTTAGCTCCAATGAAGTACAAATATCAGTATATGCTGATCTTTAGGGACAACGTTCAACAAATAATTTTTGGAGAGTCTCTTTTGAAGAATCGAGAATTCGCATCCAATAATTTGTAAAGATATTATTATAAAATAGTTTTGCTCTCAAAATCAGGTACTTCATTTTTTATTTCATTATTTTACTTCTATTTCTCTTTCAGCACTTTCGGACTGAAAAAGTAATAGAATCATAATAGTGCTGTTGGCAAAACAAAGTGGAATTTTTGTAAATAAACTACTCACCCTTTAACGCAAAAAATACTCTCTTGAATCGCGTATCTTAATATCATCTTTTATTTTTTTGCTAAATCGGTAGTCCAAGCTATTTTTAACCATAAAAATAGCATGTACTACCATTGAGACACCTATTACTTCATTTACAATCAGATAGAATTTTAAGCGAATTTTCTTATTTAGAATCAGAGTAACCTAGGAATAAATTCAGCATATTCATGCACAGCTAATTAGATCTCTTTGACACAAATACTGTTTCGCAGAAATACTTTTTTCGAAAGCAATACGTTTCTTTTCCATATTAGAGTGTGTTATGAGTACAAATTTAGAAATTTTGAACGCGAAATGTGAGACGCATATATTCCAATTACAGTCAGAGTCATTGGACTGATTCGCTGCAATTAAGTCCTGGAGCAGAGATTTTGTCACCAGGCATTTGTGCGTCGTGAGCCAAAGTGCGTGGAATGGTCTTCGGGTGAAATGTGACCAAAGCTTCGCCAAAAGCCTTTATAGCAACCGCCGGGTCTCTATGTCCGCTCGATCCCTGATCGCCGCTTTCCCTCCCCTTTGACGCCGCTTCAAGCTTTCATCGATCTTTGAATTCCATTTTTCTGTGATTTGATTCCAATGAGAGTTCGGCGGAGCAATTTGAATTTAGACCGCCACTTGCACGATCCCCCCTCGACGCTGATCAGGCAGGTTATTTCATTTTATTCCTAAGGGAGACAGATGCTCTGTTGGAAAACAAATTTCTCAATGTAAATTCCACTGGACATTCCCCTTCATTTCTGGGAATGATGGTTGTGAAAGAACTCACCCTTTAACGCAAAAAAATACTCTCTGGATCGCGGTTCTAAATACCATCTTTTATTTTTTAAACTATATCGGATGGATTCAATCTATAAGGAATTTTGTACATAAATATATTCTGGCACAAATCCTTATAGCCATTTTGCACAAATCCTTATAGCCATTTTATTGAGCTACTTTACACTGAAATTGCTATACACAGGTGGAAGTCAGTGCACCATTTAACACATGTGTAAATTATGTAAAATGTGATAAAATTATCGATGATTATGATAAGGTTATCGATATTCGTAAAATCAATTGCTTTAACTACATCATGAGATTTTATCAATTGCCTGCTCCCCTACTATTGGTATATCTGAGGGATTACCCGACCTTCCTTGCCTAAGCATTGTAAATAAATGAATAATTTTTCCCTCGATGCTAAAAATCCTTAAATAAGTACTACTTAAGCAAAAGCGGTACTGAGACACTGGAAAGATATCCTAACTAAAGTCTTTAGACATCAGCATCCTTTTTCCCTCAAATATGTTTTACTAACTACATGATTGAAGGAGAGGCTCTCAAAAATGTATTTATTTACTATAGTGGACTATAAAAATAGTCCAAAGGTTTAAAAATTAGGAACAAAACACAAAAAGGTACACTCGTACGTATGAGAATATACCGGTTGGCCACATTCACCTTTCTCAAGAGGAAGGGGAATATTGGAGAGACCGAGAGACGTTTGGGACGAGGCAGGTACGGAGGGTAGAGGTTGGAGAGTAGAGGGTAGAGATATCTGCATTCATAGATCATTACCGCCAACCCATCGTCCAGTCCCTACCCTCTTACCATAGAGACACATATCACGTCATTTCCAAATGAATCCCCACCACACTTCCCCCTCCTAAACCCTTAATTATGACCGCCTTAGGTGTTACCTCTTTTACACCTCCATTTCTCACCCAGAGAGCTTTTCCGCTCTCCGTCATTACCTGTTCCAACTACCCACACCTAGTAATGCCTTCCTGCTCGACCTATCCTACTTAATCCGAACCCATAACGCTCCCTTAATCAGCAATGAAAACTAATTCAAAACCAAAGGCTGCAACATAGTATGTAGGCTCCTTCCCTTTTAATGCCAATTAATAACTCGGCCACCCTGAAAAAAATATCTTTCTACTACCGTCTTCAACCACTTCTTTGGTTAAGATACATATAAGACATTTTCCTCCTATGGCCACCCGACCTCGATTCTCTACACACCATCACTTCTTCACCTGAAGCCTCTTCCTCTGCTTCCTTCACTTCAATCACATCTTTATGCATGCGCAGGTGTATGCACATGCACACGCGCATGCATAAAGATGTGGTTGAAGTGAAGGAAGCAGAGGAAGAGGCGTCAAGTGAAGAAATGAAGGTTTTTAGAGAATCGGTGTCGGGTGGCGAGGACACCATATACACACACGCATACAGGGATAGGTAGTAGCGCGCTACCATAGAAGTAGCTATAACGCCCTCTACAATTTGTTTAAAGCTGCTGTAAATGTCATAGCTACAGAAATTGCGATAGTTTGTAGCTGTTCTCTCAGAGTAATGATGGGGTAGAGCGCGTTTCGGCTTCTGCGCTAGTCGACAGCATGGAATGCGAGTGTCACGTGACTTCCAGAGACGCGGTAAGCGTTTTTCTTAAGGTTCCGTGGGAGTATAACCTTTTCATAAAATTGTCGTAGGACGTTTTATTTACCATGCTCATCGTAGTTTCTTCATGTTATAGCCTCCCCCTGGTTATGAATTTCTGTGCTTTGTATTGTTAGGAACTCTACGTAAAAGGTAAAGAGACTTTTATCTTTTAATAAATTTTCTACAGGTTCCATATACTGCCTGTATTTTGTATGTACGCTCTTCTTATCCAGCGTCTGATACATTAATATTTTTTTAAATTTAGAATACCAAGGGTTCGAGGTAAGTTGTTAACATAAGATATATTTCGAGAAGGTATCATATTTGTACTTACACAGGCCTGAGGTTTTCCTTTGTGCCTAACATGGTTGATTGACTGTACTATTCATGTATTTGTCTTCGCATAAAAATCTCTAGCAGTTTTACACACAACCAGCCAACTAGTCAGCATACATTTTCTGCAGCTTATGGCAATGAATAAGAATCAAGAAAAATTCCAATTTACCCGCCAACAAATTTGTGTACATTGTTGGGACTCTGTGTACATAAGTTTTCTCGTCTGATTTTTCTGCTTTATCTTGGCTGTCTAATATTTTTAACATTCCTTAAAACATACGGTGAACCCTCATGGCCAGAAGGAAATTGGAATGCCTCGCATTCCAGGGATCAGAGATTTAAATGAAATCAATATTTTTTTCCTACGTTTACTTATAAATGTGTACTCATCATCTAATAAATGAATGACGCATTTTTTTACAATTTCAAATAACTTTACTAACTATTATTTATTTTTCTTGACTTTACTACGAAATTATTTGGTTAAAACTTTAATATTATATACCACTCTCAGTTAGTACGTTAAAATCCCATGCATGGAATGCTTTAAAACCTAATATTGGAGTATTGGAAATTCTAATAGTAATACTGCTTTAAAGACATGCAGAATTTCTAATAGACTTAGGAATAGACCTGGGATTTATTATTTGAAATACCCCTAAGAAAGATATAGTAAAGGCATATTGAATGCTTTATTGAAATTTGAAATAATTGGAATAACTGATTTTTTCTGCTTCACTGGTCCGTGGAAGATTCGAGTGCCTTCGTTGTCCGTAAAATGCAAGCATACTCACCCAAGTTTAAAAGGACCTCCTGTATTTACGTTTCCTAAACAATGAGGCTCGTGGCTGAGCTTAAAGCCACCGAGTGCGCCCACCGAGCTGCGGATGGTGGATCGACGTCTAGATATAGAGGTTAGCTGTGAGACAAGTGACTTGACTCGTCGAATAAGCAGTCGTGGACGAAGAGCGACGGCATTCCGAGGTGGTATTGGTCTATCCCTAGATAAGGTAGGCCTCTAAATTACAGAATCTGTGAATATGCCGTGGCATGGCGACGGGAGGCTGCCAACAATTACGCATCTTCATCACCCGGAGGAGAGCTCTTCTTCATATGAGTGAAGGAGGTGACCATAGTGGTCGGTGCAGCAAAACTCATTTCACTACAGGCGTGGTAGCATTTACTTTAACGGTTGTAGTACTGCGAAATGGAAGGCAAGGGTCGACCTTGCCATAATTACCACCACATTTTTATCACCACACCACCACCACCACATTATTATTCCGACACCACCACACTATTAACCACCACATCCACCACCACATTATTATCCCGAAGAGTCGCAGCTACTCCACTCTTTTCTTTCTTATCAAGACGTGATGACACACTCTCGAGTAAAATATTCCGGAGTTAAAATAGCCCCCCATTCGGATCATGGGGCGGGGACTACCCAAGAGAGTATATCAGTCAAGTGTGATATACATATTAGGAACGTGGAACGGATCTGCGGAGGACTGGAGAACCTGAAGGTGGAAATGCGGAGAATGGACCTGGACTGATTAGGAACCAGTGGAATGAGATAACTCGAAGGAGGAGACTTTTGGAGTGGAAGTTACAGAATTAATCACACCGGATCATGGAAAGGTAACGATGGAGTAGGTATAATGCTCAAGGAGAGTGCTGGACAGCGTGTGAAGAGCTTTCTACAGTGCAGTGAGAGGATTATAATGGTGGAGATTGGGACCAAGCCTATATATACCATTGTCGTGCAAGTTTACATGCCTACGTCAGACTAGGAGGATGAAGAAGTAAAATACGTGTACGAAGATATCAGGGAATTATGAAACAGGTAAGAGGAGAAGATGACCTAATTATTTTATGAGACTGGAACGCTATCTTCGGCGAAGTTCAAGATGGAAGAATAAATGGAAAATATGAATTGGGAAACCGATGCTAAGGAGGAGAAAGTTAGCTGGAGTTCTACACATAACATAAGTTAGTGGTTACTAACACATTGTTTAAAAATCACAACTGAAGAAAATACATGTGGAAAATGCCAGGAGACAGAGGAAGATTTCCAGTAGACTACGCATTAGTGAAATAGAGGTTCGGGAATCAGGTGAAGGTTTGCAAAAGTTACCCGGGTGCAGACATCGATAGTAACCATAATTTAGTGATGATGAAATGCCATCTAAAATTCATGAAATTCAAGAAAAATAAGAAGAACATATGGTAATTAGAAAAACTGAAGGAGGCTCAACATCAGCTGGAATTTTTAAACGCAGTGGGAAAAACATAGGAGAGGACCTGAATGAGAAATCAGTGGAAGAGCGTTGGGAAAACATGAATTGTGGAATACAGGAAACAGCAAAAAAGTTCTTGGAAGAAGAAAAGCTGCCAAGAAGAAGCAATGGACTAGGGAGGAAGTATTAGACCTTATTGAAGAAAGAAGTAAGTACAAGAATGCGAATACTGAAGAAGGGTAGCTCTGTTACAAAAGAATAAGGAACGAAGCAATTCGTAATGCCAGGAAAGCTAGAGAGTTAAGGATGAATGCTATGCAAAGATGTAAAAAACAACCTTACACTTGGAAAGGTAGAAGTGGCCTATAGTATAGTGAGGGACCACTTTAAGGAAAAAGCTCAAGAACAAATGCCATAAGGGACAAGAATGGTGAACTATTGATTGAAAATGAAGACCAAGTGAAGAGATGGAAAGAATACCTGGAAGAGATATACAACGGGAACAATCTCAGTACAACATGTATCGAAAAGGAAAGTGATATGATAAGGGAGCATCAATATCCGAATTCGACGCTGCAGCAAGGGACCTTCGGATGGGTAAGGCTTCTGGTATTGATGATATTCCTGTAGAAATAATTAAAAATGCAGGAGAGAACACATTAACTCATCTTTACGACACCATCTGCGACATGTAATCAACAGGAGAAATACCCAGTGACTTCGAGAAAAACACAATCATTCCTATTCCCAAATAGAAGAAAGATGAGAAATGCGAACGTTTTAGGACTAAAAGCCTGACGACTCATGCATCGAAGATATTGACAAGGATCATCTACGGAAGAATAGAATGAAAAGCAGAGGTGTTCCAAGATAAAGATCAATTATAATTCAGACAAGTAGGAGGTAAAATGTACGAGGTAAAAGGTACAAGAGAATCTATATTGGCCGTTACGCTGCTCATAGAGAAGAGAATGGAGTAGAAGAAACCGACATTCATTGAATTTGTGGATCTAGAGAAGGCTTTTAACAAGGTGGATGCTTGGAATTCTGAAGGGAATAGTAGTATTCTACAATGACCGAAGAATTATTCACAGTTTGTTTAAAAACCAAGTAGCTGTAATTAAATCTGGACCCAGCTGTGAAGAAGCAAGAATAAAAAAAGGAGTGAGACAAAGCTGTGCACATTCTCCCGTAATTTATAATGTTTACATCGAGAGAGCCATCAATGAAACCAAAGAGAAGTCTTCTGGAGTGAATATCCACGGAGGAAAAAGTAGCATGCTGCGATTTGCTGATGACATAGGACCCATAGCAGAGTGAGAGTGGGATCTTAATAATATTATAAAACCATGAGAAGGGCAGTGGCCAGATATCAGTTGAAGATCAATAAGAAGAAGACTAAGAATTGGTATGAAACAAGAAAGATGAGGCCAAAACCAACGTCAAACTAGGACTACTTTAACGACCATGTCTTGAGACACGATGGCCTGATGAAGACTATCGTTGAGGGAAAAGTGAACGGGATTATTGGAAAAGGAAGTCCTCGTATGAGGTACAATGAACAGGTTGTGAAGGATGTAAAAGAGATGAATTACGCCAATATGAAGAGGCTGGAAGCGTATGAATTATGGTGCTACCGAAGAATGATAAAGATAAAATGGATCGACCCAGTGGCATACTTAAGAAGAGTGGAAGAAAAGAGATGTCTACTGAAAATTATAAGAAAAGATGGGCCAACTTAATCGGCCATATCTTAAGACACGGTGGACTAATGAAGACAATCGTCGAGGGAAAAGTGAAGGAGATGAATGGAAAAGGCAAGCCTCATATGAGATATATGGAGCAAGTTGTGAAGGGTGTGAAAGATAGGAATTACTTCGGCTATTGGCTATCGACTATCGGCTGGCCGATAGAAGAATCGATTGGATGGCTGCGTCGAACCAATCCTAGGATTGGTGACCGATGATGATGATGAACCAATGTGGGGACAGAAACCTTTACGTAGACAATATGAGCAATAAGTGAGCTTTAAGTTATTACCATCAACGTGGACAACTCCCAGCATCATAAAATTTTATTGAGTGTACAAAAAATAATTCTTGATATTTGTGAAAGGGAATTGGTCCAACATAGATCAGATGAATTGCATTTCTCTCTCTTGACTGATGTTCCCCTCCCAGCAGTCCGCTCTCGGAGGTCCGATTGGGGGAATATTTTTGCTCTGGGATATTTGCCGGGAGGAATGCAATCTCGTCATGTTGAATGCAAAGCGGCTTCTTCTAGGGAGACTAATGTGGTGGTTTACAGTTGCTTTCCTCATCGCAGTACTGCAGCCGCTTCCGCAACAACTTTTTTCTCGCCGGCAGCTATTGCATCTAATACCGGACCGATGCACTGTATCTGCGCCATCAGGGCCTCATGGCGAAACTGCTGCCTTTCACCATTGGGGTATTGAGGTGTGTTACGGTAGGAGCCGATTTCCATGTTGTCTCGTTCCGGAAAAATTGGAAAATTTAATTTGTCCAAAATCTGAAAAGTATTTAGCGTAACCGGGAATCGAACCAGTGACCCTCAGCTCACCTATCTGACTCGCTACCCCTAGGCTACTTCTTTCCTTTACGATGAGTGTTGGTCAAAATTTGGGTTTTCCTCGTTATGATAACTAATTTCAATCAAAAGGCATCTCAAATGTCAGTTAATAACGCATCTCTATCTTGAGGTCCAGATCTGCCGACAAATACTTACTTCCCTCACTTTGTCATATGCCCCCACGAAAAGATTTCTCTTGGATTCTGCTCTAAATCATCGTATTAATCTTTTCCAATAACATTTCCGACCGCGTGCGTCACGCCTGCACTCAAAATAATTTTTTTCTCAAATAAAATATAACCTCTGCCAAACATTTTTAATTTTTAAAGGAGGGTTGTATCTACAATATAAAAAAAATGAGTGAAATCGAGGGCAAGGATGCATGGTCAAAAATAGATTTAAAATTTCACATTTGTTATAAACTTTATAAAATTATTTATATTTTATAATATATATTCATTTTTTAGAATTCAAGACCTTTAAAAAAAGTCCTTTTACAAATCTGTAGCTTTTCTAGTTTCGGAGATATACCTTAAAATGTGTAGTAACTGCTGCAAAATTCGAATTTTGCAACGTTGTAATTTTTCGCAAACGGTAAAGTGTTTTGCAAAACGGCTTTGAGATTTTTATTTTCCTACAAAATGATGACATTTTGCCAGGTTTGATCAAAATCTGTTACCCTAAGGGTAATCACCTGGTCGACTTGACATGGAATGGCCCAAATATATTATTATTCGCTAAGTGATTCCGTACCCCACATATATACATATGCATATAAATGTTCACTTTGCCGCCGCAAGGATATTTGGCTACTTCCCAAGTGTGACTATTACTAGGGTGACCCCAAACCAGGCATTATCTATGAAAAAATTTCCAAATGAAAATTCGAAAAATCTCCAAAACGCAAAGAAATATTGTTCCATAATGAAATTAGGCAAAAGGAAATAGTATGATCAGTAAACCAGTGGTTTAATCCACGCCAGGGATCAACTTAAGGACTGCAGATGACTTGATGATGAGTTGGTAAATGGCGTGGGATTTCCTCCTGAGAGACTGAATGAAAGGATGTCACCCGTTAGTGTCACATTCAGGCACGTGGGTACTCAACCCCTTGTTAGGGATCCCCTGGCCGGTAGAGCGATACCTCTTTTCGTTTGGAATGAATTTTTGTATGATTATAGCTGCTTAATTTGAAAACTTAATTTAGGATGCGTTTTATAAGTTTGTTTCAAATAGTTTTTCTAGGTGTGAATTCTCAATGTGAATAAAAAGTTAATGTTTGGAAAAACAACAACATTGTTTCATTGTATGCATATATTGGGGGAAAATACACGAATCAGCCATCATCAATTTCATTTTACTTCGTTATCATTTCCCAAAAATGCGCCATAGGTCCTATAATAGTCCAAACAAATTTATCAGTAGAGTTAGTTCTCACCAAGTTTATCTTTTTACATCCAGTATACTCTGCATATGGACGATTTTTGAATGTTCCAATGTATCTTTACGTATCCGATTGCCTTGCAACATTTTGGTTCATAGCATACTCATAGTCACTCATCGGCTATTATACAATAACGGACTTATTTCAGTTGCATCTCCTATAGGCTAGGGTATTTAGCATAGTTCATTTAATATTCCAACGTTTCAGCAATGACACTTCACGGGGGAATGATCAGATTTTCCAGTGGTAGACGGGATTCTAACTCATTCAACTAGGCTTACTAAACGTATCTCATTCCAAAGACCTACTTGACTCTGGAATGAGCACTCTCGTCTAATAAAGGCAGACAAACAATCAATTCCTCTCATAGAGACTGCGATGTTTTTCTGTAAAAGACCCGCTCAGGGATAAAATGAATTTTACAGAAAAGGAAATTTTTATTTAATGAGGATATTTAGAATTTAAACATTGATCCAGACAACACATTTTGCCCTATAAAGTAGTTTTGAAACATTCTTATGGGAATCATGGAACAAAATCATTTCTTTGTCATACTGCAACAAGGTAATGAGTAACACTACCACCGATAGCCTTATAGTTCCCACAAATGGTATGTTAAACATGGTAAATGAAACAGATTTTGTACTTTCCACATAGCTTTAAATGTTCCCCGATCGGTTTCAACGACTCAGCGTCATTTTCAAGGGGGTCCAACTGACAAAAAATTTCAACACAAGGCATTATATGTTACCCTGAGGATTGGGGGAAGGACTTAAACCAAGGGGGAGGGAGAAGTTTAGGATGAGAGTGAGAATGGTGGTGTGGGTGATGGAAGGAGGGAGTTGGGTTCCGTCAAGTACAGCAGTGGGGTCACAATTACTGGTGAGTGTATTGTGGCGGGCATTAGGGTAGGGGAATTTTAAAACTGTTAAAAACATCTGCGAGGATTTAAAATTAGTCCAATACATACATTAGGTGAAATAAATTTCAACTAATGTATATATTTTAAACGATTAGACTTTCATTTCGATTTTGATTTCGATCGGGGAACATATATAGCTCTGTGGAAAGTACAAAGTCTGCTCCATTTACTATGTTTAACGTTCCTAATTTCCACAAAGTATCGCCTTCATCAATTAATTTAATCCATAAACGGTAGTTTCATTTTAGCCATTCACGACGAAAATTCTGTTTTTATCACGTTCCATCATGTGCTTGGTAATTTGACCACTTTCCCGCGTTAACAATCCCAGCGATGAGGCTAACTTAACCTCTTCTCACTCCTGCATTCAATACCTCCCAGCGCAAACATCAACTAGCATCGGGCCCCTAGCTGTCTTCGTCTTCACCCTAGCTTGACGCAAAAGTGAATCTTTTTCTTTGGTTTCTTTCAATCCACTACTCTCCACGTGCTTCGTGTGAAACATTTCCTTTCCTTTTTTATCATATATTTCTCTTGTGCCAACCTGGAGTGGAGAGGAGAAAGACCTTTTCCTCATTCCCCCGTGCGAAAAAATGTTTGCGAGAATTCCTTCTCGCCACTTTCCACTCCCCCCCCCTCCTGCCCTCGTTCCTTTTCATTTGGACCATATCTTTTCAGACGATTGGCGGAATTCTTTCCCGTAGCCAGTTTCACTCCCCATTCCTCTTCACTCCTCTCTTGTACCGAACAGAGTGGCTTGCATTCCATGTCGTTGGGGTCGTCTGCCTACCCAATCACCTCTCCCAGCCTCCTCAACTTCAATTTCTCTCCCAACTCCATTTTGGCTCTGATCTACGTCACTTTACTCTCTGGGTGCGGCGTCAAAAGAGTGCGAGGTCATTCAATGCCCCCCTTTTGCGTCTTAATCCGATCTGCGCCTCCACCCACCACGCTCGATTTCTCGCTAAAATCGACATTTAATTGTCGGAGAGGAAAAGACCCGAAAACCATCGTTGACAAGAAGTCCTTATCACGCCATCTACACTTTTAGTAGCTTGTCTAGCCGTAAGTAGTTGAGACCAAGAGCAGATTAATTTGATACCTACACACGTTTTCATCTCAGAAAAGACGCTGCCAAGACTTCCTTTTCGGAGGCATATCCACTCCCCACTCGCAGAGATAAAGCATAAATTGGATTATGGGATGTCAAGACATGAATTTATCCTTAGATTAAGTATTTTAATTTGAATTAGGAAATTTTTAATCAGACAGGCTGAACAAGAAATGTGTTAGAAGGAAGCCATGTGTATGAAACCTAAAACGATCAAATAAAACTTCATGCTAGTGAGGACAATGGGAATATTGTTTTCCCAATATTAACGAATAATTTAACTTTAAACAAGATAAATGATACTGACAACCGTCATGAACGAACCACTTATCTCATGATACTGTGCAAAATTCCGAACGGCACCAACATATTCCTCATTTCTTCAAGGTGCAGGTGGCCGAAAGCCTTTCCCGTTGACCACGGTTATTGCGGTACATCTCCGTTGCATTTTGATATTAAAGAGAGATCTTTATAGTACGTACCAACAAAATATTGTAATCTTACTCATCATTGTTAATTAGGTAAAATGGTCGTTTATGGACAAATTCTGGTAAAAAGTTTTTAATTTATTTCTTTTGTAAATGCAGTCAATGCATCAGCCTACAGTATACAAATCTTTATTCATTTATTATACCTGATTCCTCCTCAGCCAGGAGCTAAAAAAGCTTACATCGGTCAAAATAAATGAATTAAATCCCCTTCAGTTTCAGAAAGTAGTTAAAGCTTTCCTCGGTGCGTTTATATTGCATAGAACATACGGACGGAAGGAAGGACGTTCCTCATCTAAGTAAGCTGTCAAACAAGGTCTTTTAGATTGCGCCAGGTTTTCGGGGCCGCCCTATGGTATGTGAACATAAAATCACGACGCCATGGACTCCGGGACTGGTCATCCCTGCTGGATCACTGACTGAATGGATTGTACAGGTATGCAGAAGATAATCAAAGGGTCTCTCACATTTTAGCTGACGCTGGTAACGTGGGTACGTTGGATGCTGCATGAATCAGAACCAAAAATGCCGGACCCTTTTAAAATACCCTTGATTAAATTCCTTATTCTACGGGCTGATAGAAGTCAAGTTTTCATCGTAAAGTACAGCGGCCAGCTGTTTTCGCACCTGTAAGACTATCGATTTTTAATTGGAGAATGAATTCCATTAGATATAAATTGTAAAACAACTATAAAGGCTAAAAATAAAAAAAATTGTTGATGCCCTCATTGTATATTGAAGTAATACCTAAAGTTCAAACAAGGCTCTTATAGATTTAAACACACTGAAGGTTTTTGCCTCAAAAAGTTTTCCACTCTTTTCAGTACACTCAAAAGGGTGCTAGAGGTATATATTTAAATCGCATTTAGTGTCTGTCAGTTGAGACTGAGTTTATTTTACGAGGAATATTTATAGGCATGTAATCTCATACTTTTTCAAGACGCCTCTTCTGATTTTGAGATATTCCTTCTCGCCATTTCAGGGCTTTGCCACTGCTTTTTATCGCGGCCCAATTATCAAGGAATCTGATAGCAGATACGCCTGAAGACTCCTTCATAGGTCATCTCTCGCTTAATTTCATCAACCCCTCTACGCACAGCCGGTTATAGCCGCTTATCATTCGCCAGCATGTGTTCAGACGAGAGTGTCTCCACTTTGATAGTGATTTTACAGAATTTTTCCTTCTTCGCAGTTAAACATACTCAACTTCGGCAACCGTTCTCGAACCATTTTGAAGTTCTCCGGATAATTTGGCATTGGACACATGACTCATGAGGAGAGAGGAGACCATTTTCAAAGACTTGCCTTCCTTTTAACTATTTATTGATAAATGCCGATATCCAGAACCAATTGTCCAACAAGGAAGGCTATAATTCCTAAACCTGGAAAATGCTCAACTCTTGTGAGCAACCATGGAGTCACAGGTTTGGTGAGTCAAATTACGATAGTGTTTTCTCCAGAAGTAGCAAAGTGTATAGAAATTAGTAGGACTTGCCTGTTTTAGTCTTCATCTATAGTGCAAGGTCCAATCAAATTTGGTGTAATTCAGAGCGCTCGGCGCATAACCTCTGCTCCCTGGCTTCAGTCACTAGAACGCTGAGTACCATGGAAACCGTTTGACCTAGAGTTGCTCTCGATGGACAATTTGGGAGCTACTGAAACACTGCACTGTGGTCCGCACGAGGCTTTTTTGCTTCACACATCTTGCTTCTTGGATTAACGTTATTGTATATAACAGAAGAGTTAATTCCTGCCACGTTTTTATCAAGTGGAAAAAAATTATCATTGGCCATCTATTAGTGTTTCTTGAAACATTACGCGCTACGCAAATCTGTGTCAACACCGCCCTTAGTAACGTTACCTATAAAAAGGTATTATCTCTAGTTTCTTCTTGTCGCCTGTCGACCTGTCTATGCGCATACTACTGTGCATTGTTGACAACAAAATTACATTTTTTGGGGACATAAGATAAGATAGCCATGTTCTTTCTAAATCCAAAGAGACTACTATTCTCCTCTCTCTTTTGTGCACACCATCTGAGGTGGCAATTCCATTTTGTTTTTTTTTCAGTGTTCCCACTAGTGTCAATTTACTTTGTACCAAATCCTCTGCCAAGGGAGCACTTGCAAACCAATTGTCAGCCGTGACATTTCTCCACGTGCCTAAAATTGGTTTCACAACGCGCTTCATCATTAGGAGTATTATCTACTTTTTGGGGTCCTTCGGGTTGACTCCCTGCATATACCTCCTCATTTGTAAGTATAAAACACATTAGGCGTCAACCAATGCAAATATTTTTATACCACATCTTGCAGGCTTATTTGGGAGATATTTCCTGAATGAATATCTTCCCCTAAAGACGACTAATTGCTCGTCTACCGTTGTGTACTCCGATATGACACAGCTTTCCTGAAACTTTCTCATCAGCATTTCAAAAATTTGACTAATCGGAGCTAATTTTTCTATCATTTTTCTTTCTGTCCTACTGTTCATATCACCAAATCTGAGACACTGAAAAATAAAACTGAATCTTTGATAATTCATGGGCATAAAATATGTCAACACCCAAGCCATCTCTATCTTATATTTTGTCGCCAAGATCTATTTGTTCCCGTGAAGAGCAAACGCCCTATGGAACCTTCAATTTCTCCCTCATCAGTGGGCCTGGCATTTCTCGCACGTGAATAATTCGCGCCTACTTTTTGAATTTGAATATTTGTGCAAAGCGGTATTCCTAACATGAAGTTATACCATGCACATTCGTAACCTATAAAAATCATGTTTCTGAAATATTTTTGGTAGCAGGAAAATCACAATTACACTTTCGATATTAGGTACGTACTTACTGGGTGATCTACTACACTCGATATAAAGTTATGCATGGAAATATGGAGATAAGAAAAATAATATTTTCGGAGTTACACGCAATCAAATTGAGCTGAAAATCTGAAATTTACGATATAATATAATGACCATAAAAACATGAATATAATTACTATATTATCAATATTATTCAGTGGTAGGATAAAACCGAGAAAAACCTACTTCACAAGAAGCACATGCCGAGGAGTCTACGGCGCGGAGACAATTGGTGTGTTCAGGACACCCCGCACTAGTAACGCCGTGAGCGAGAATATACCGAATGATTTGAGAGGCGTTCCCCAGCAGATTAAAGTAAAATGCGAGAACGCATGTTATATCGTAACATAAATTTCACAGTTACAAAGTTGCAACCAAAAACAATGAGGTTTGGAGTAAGAATTGGTCATAGGAGATTGAGTGGCTTGAACATTATCCCCTTTTGAAGCTACTATACAGGTTGTTTACAATGTATGACTGTGAATGTTGGTGTTAAAAGATAGAAAACATATCACATTCCAGCTACTGAAGAGGAGAGGTCAATGAAATAAAGACTAAAAAATTTATGCAATGAAAAATAGGGTGGGGTGTTCAGGGCACCCCGGCGAGTAACGCCGGGTTAAACCAGCTGGTGTGGTTGCACACGGAGAATTAGAACCTCAAGGCTGTCTGGACGACTTCTCTGTTGATGTGGGGTTTGTTTTCTGGATATTCATCCCACACTTTGCCAGTTTCTTATTACAACACATTGCGTTGCTATAGAGATATACTCTAGTTCATGCCTATTTATGTAGGCTTCATCATATCGTATGAAATAAGTTATTCCCAAGTTCAGTACTAAGGCAAATATCCCTGCCCACGCTGGGATTTAAACTCGCGGCTTCAGGTTACTCTCTAGCAGCGTCATCTCTCCAAGATGCCAAACGGCTACTTCGGCTTGCTTCTTGGAACGATGTTTTGAAATATGTCTAAAATTTTTAATGGCGATTGAATTATTTTTTCCGTAAAATTCATGCTTTAAGCACACAAAATGTATTTAATACAACATAATATTCATCTAAATTGACGAAAATAAAATCCATTGCCTTCAGAGTTGGTAACTTTTGTTTCTTCCTAAAGATCTATTGAAATTGCACATGGTCTCAATGAAATATATTTAATGATTTGCCAGAACATCTTCCATAAACGATAGATTTTACTTGAGAGCAATAAATTCGGAGCTCTTTAAAACCTTACACCTGGTGGACAACTACCTCAAAAAAAGAAGTATAACGTTTTTGTAGCCTCATTTTTCAAGGCAGAAACTTGATTTTTTCAAATTCAATAGAAATATGTTATGGAGCTTAATGATTCACTTTGCTTCATCGACTCAATTGCATATTGGGTCCAGAGCATTTTGCAGTTTATCTTCATACCTCATCATTTAACATGCTCTACATGCGTGCAAGTTTTTTCTCATTGCATGAAAATACATTTAAATGATCGGAGAAAATGTTTTATATTACATAAGAACAATGGAAACTGATTCATTTAGCATGTTTCATGCTACATCATGCATATTTTAGAGGCTGGAACTTTTTCCATGCTCAAGTAAGTAGTTATCTATCCAGAAAAGGAACCTACTTTTTACAAGCCGAGAAACTTCTATTTGTGGTGCGATCCATTTGCCAAGCCCCCAAGGATGGCCTTAAATTCATATAGATCGAAGTTACAAAGTCTAATTTGGTCATCCTGAAAGGGATTTCTGCAGATACTAGGGGCACATACACTCAGAGGTCCAGTGGCTAGCGGCAACGACCCTTTCCCCTCACCTCAGGATCCAGAAAACTGCGGTGGCGACCCAGTCGACGTGCCCACAAGCGACCAACTTCATCAGTTTCCGTGAGATCGACGCTCTCTCTTCACCACCAGACCCCAAATCCCCCATCCTCTGACTGGACCAAGCACCCTATCGTCCTCAACCATGCCAAGGGGGAAAAAACCGCCACCCACGAAGAATATGTGGTTTCCTCTTTCGGCGTAACTGTAGCTAAGGGTGATTCGATGCCGGCCGTGGAAAAGATAACGAAAATTTGCTTACAACCTCTATCATGCAATAAATGAATCGTTTCCTGTATTTGGACGAGGCTGAGTACGGATATTTTATGAAATTCACTCGGGAAGCTTTTATTT
Source organism: Platycnemis pennipes (assembly GCA_933228895.1). Lineage (NCBI taxonomy): Eukaryota > Metazoa > Arthropoda > Insecta > Odonata > Platycnemididae > Platycnemis > Platycnemis pennipes. The sequence continues at coordinate 104,867,877 of OW121846.1, read as the reverse complement.
TAAAGAGATATAACTATTCCGCAGTTTCATACTAAATTCATGAATCAGCAGGGATTATTAAGAGAAAAATGTTTTAATTATGATAAAGGCTTTAAATCAATATCATTTTATAATTTATAGCTAGGTTACTTACAATTTCTGCTCAAACTGCTGAAATTTAAAGTGGAACAATTTTTAGAAAACAAATGAAATAAGCCATCCATTTTTAATTTCTTTTATTTTCAGAATAAATTTCGATAATATGAAAATTTATCACTTCATGGAATATGCGCTTGACTCAAAGCAAATATTCGTTCTTCTTGCATTTTAATAATGTAGAACTTATTAGGTGAATAGGTATGGGAAATTGCGATTCCTCAGTTATAATCCGGCTTATTTCACTACATAATGATGTAGTATTTTCTAAACTCTGATCATCATTGATATGATAGTTTCACCTTCTACAGTGAAGGTAAATAGCAAATCCGTATAGGACTAGTGCTTTATTAAATAACTATAATCCGCTCTAAGCCCTTTCCCTATCAGAGTTTCTTATGCAAGCTTTTTGGAATTGAAAAACTATTTCGAGCCAGCTGGCTCTGAAAAGTAGGTTGTTTTGAAACTTTGATGACTCTGGATCTAAATATTTACCCAATGCATTGTAAACCATCAATAAAACTGGAATGCACGCGTTAAAACATTTAAAAACACCGTGGTTAACTTGCATACCTTCTCCTTAGCATTCATCAGTCTTTGGATTTAATTATGATTTCCTAACTCGCCATGCTGTTCCTACGTTATAATTTTACACTCACTTATTTTTAGACTTGACTATGCTACGTTAGTCCACTTTTATACTTTGTAACTACTTTTTTTCCTCGTCAATTTATGTTTAGTCTAAATAACTTCTAAATCACATGGGTACCTCTTATTTCATTTTTTATAGCAAGATTTAAGAAACTTATTAACCTGAATACTACTTTATTTTGAATAATAAATCCAATGCTTCTCCAAAATTACGGAGCTACTTACCTCAAACTTCTATGTGAATCTAATTATGACCAAATGAATATTTCTTAAACAATCGCTCGCGGAAAGGCATTACAGATGATGACTTTTGCTTATTATAATTGCAGTGAACGACAACTTGTAACTATATGCGTAAATTTGACGGTACCAGCTGTGCTTACTTTAATATCAGAGACTTACATATCCGCATGAGGGGCATATATTCGAACGTAACAGAAATAGTTTTAAATTTCCTCAAACTAAATTATAACAAATATGCTTCTTATCCTGTAAACGATTTTAAATCAATATCAGCAGTTCGACACAGCAGTTACCAATGGTCCACTACTACACTAGAAATTTACCACCATTCTAACGAGTTCTGCAATTCACTGCCCTTTTCTCTGACTGACCTACAGATAGGTACAACAAACCCCTTTCTCGGATTCTCTTCTCCTCCACCATCACTCGCTGGCTCTGGCTACAGAAGTCCTTAATCTCTATTACTCAGCTATAACATATTTATGTTAGGCTTTTGCAGGAATACTCACGAAGCCCATTGTATACTCAAATAGAAGTGATTTCGCAGAACGGGGTTGTTCGAATGCTGAAAATGTAACAGGGTTTGAATTCTACCCAGGAAGTTGAAAATTTTCCTTGCATACGCTTGCGTTCTTATAAAAGTAGAGATAAAGATGGTAGGTACTTAGCATATCACTAACTTTATTACACAAAAAAATCTCGAAATTCAATTCTGAAATCTATTAACTAGAAATATCAATTGTGTCTAAAAATGACTGCATCAAGTTCATGCAAGTATCAACCAAAATGCAATATGATTATATTTTGTGAAGGAATTTAATGTAAATCGTAACAAGTATCATTATATGGGTTATACATTTCCAAAGTGATAAAAATTTATGAAGTGAGATTTTATGTTAAAATACTGCAAATTGTGACAAATCCAAAATATGTGTTAAATATATCATAATTAATCTCCGCGAGTTGAAAAAAACGTGCGAGTAATGTTTGGCAATATTACTGTGGGCTAACATAGAAACATATTTATATCCCATTCTACAACAAGATCTGATACAAGAGACAAAATTGTTTGAATACATTCTTGTCATTTATGACCAAGGTAGCAAGGGTAGCATTGCGAGCATCACAATAGGTCCCCATTTCTCCCTGTGAGCATATATTTTCCAATTATTTCCGAAGAAGGGCCAAATGATCTCAGCCACCGAATGTTAAAGGACAGACACCTCATTCACAAATTGCTCGCACTCATGGAAAAATGCTACACGCTCTGGTGCTTCGCCTCAAACGGGCAAAGCCGTCGAGGACTGCGGTGACGGCCGTGGTGACTGCCGTGGACCCTGCCTGCGAAGCCGTCCGCTGGCTCACAACCCGCCCCCACATCTCATGTTCTCAGAGGAGCGCGCTACTTCACCGCTCGCCTCCTTCCTAGGGAAGGCCTCCGCCCCGCACGTCAGCGGCCCCAAGGGGGAGATGGGGCACGTCGATTAACTGCGTGGGAGTGTTTAGGAATGGGAGGGGGAGGGTGAGGGGAATGACAGAGGACGGAATGGGACACGGAGCCCCCTCTGCAAAGTTTCTTCTGCACTCCGCGCTCCTATCTTGGAATCGGGTCCATTCCACCATTCACCCCTCTCTTGCCGCCTACACTCCTGCCCTGGCCAGCGGTCGATTCGGCGGCCCCTGTGTTCTTTCAGAGAGCGTCAGGCTGCTCGCGAGGAATTCACCCTCATGGGACGGACACTGGTATTCGGTTGCAGAAATAAACGGGAAAAGAAAAGGTCATTCATCGTCAGTCATGTCCTAACACCTCTACAAGACTGCTCTCGAGAAACAATAGGACATTTTGAAGCTATGATATTACATGGGTAAAAATTAATTATTTTTCCTACAACGCCAAATATACCTGTAATTGTGGTATTAGAAAAATTGTACTTTGTGAAATTGATAAATATTAAAAATTAAATAGTAATTGAATAAAATAGTAATCTACTTTACAGAATAAATTATTCCGAAACTAATATTTAGAAATTTATTTTAATTTTTACAAATTATTTTGTAGCAATACATTAAACATTATCCATTGAAATTTATACGAAGAAATTGTCAAGGATAATTAAAGTTAGTTTTGTATAATATTTAAGGAGATGATCGAAATGACATAAATCTCATAAATCCAATACATAATTGATTAAAAATTTTCTACTAGGTGACCCAAACGAAAACGTTTCATCAAATATGGCATCATGAAAAAGAAAATATGATGCGGTGATACCATTACATGCTATGTTGCATAATTATATGACGTTAAACTACAGTGTTGGTGGAAAGAGAAAAAGACATGGCGTGTTAAAATGATGACGCATAGTGAACACTTTCGACTGCACATGAACACTTCATACTGACGTTAAATATGAAAATAACTTATCACTTACAATCAGTGTCAGACTGTCCAACAACCAGGCCGTGGGGCAAGGACAGCGACCCATGCCCGATAACCATTGATTTTTTACGATAGCATAAAGTAAAACAGCTGTCTTGTCTGATTTTTTAGTAATTGAAACCGAGTATATGGAACAACGCTCATCATCCACCTACCACAGATTCTTTTGATTAGTAAATCAAATTTAGGGTTTGGGGGCAGGATATTTTGGATTTATAGTCTTTTTTTGCTATGCATATTTGAATAAATCAAAACAAATTATTAAATTTCGTCTTTAATGGGTTCCATGCAAATTAGAACTAAATGTAAATTTATGGGTTTGAAATAACTTGACTTTGGCTTTTAAATATATTGGTGCTGCATAAAATCTCTTGAACTTCCACCAGAGAAATATGATCAAAGATCTCTTTCAAGAGGTTGTTTAGGTATCACACTAATTTTATTGTGCTTGAGATTTTAGTTCACATTGATAACCATGTGAAAAAATTCACCTGGACTGTGAATCGAACCACGGACCTTTGGCTTACCGGGCCACTGCGCAAACCACTACACTACCCACGATCCCTGATTCCCATGGCAATTTACCGAAGTTTCAAATAACTTGATTTTCGATTCCCGGTCCAGATGAATTTTTTCACTTGGAAATTAGTGTGAATTTCACAGCCGTTCACGCGGCAGGATTGAAATATAATAGTGATTTCAGTTGAAGAATGTAAAATATATTTTATTGAACGTTTAGATATCCACAGCAACTCCCTCTCCATTTTTTCAGTTCAGAATTACAATTTTCTGAAAAATAAATGTTTTATATTATGATCCTTAAAAGTCACGAAGACTCCTACCGTCTCCTTTGAGTCAGACACTCGTAAAATGATATTCAGTTGCCCCTCCTGACAAATAGGTTAGCTAATGTTTCGTGATTGAGCAATTTGGTGTCCTTAACACCGTGTGCCATTTTCTTAATATTACATGGGTGGATAAATCTATTGAGACGAGGTTGCCAATAGCATTCACGCCTAAAACATTAATTCGTCAGTTGTTCTCGTTTACTTTTTTCTAGCATTATGCAAAGAGACCAAACAATTCGTCTTTATTTTATTGCTTCAGTAATTTTAAATGTAGGAAGCAGCAACTTTTCTGCTGTGCACCACAAATATGCCCACGGCATTTATGACAAGACTGTTTTTGCATCCTTCTTCCAGCTGCTGGGCACATGAATCATCTCCTTTTTTTCTTTGGCCCTTCATTGGCTGAATCTGGTTTTACCTCGCTATGAAAAGCGGCATTTGCTGCTTATGTCAGTCGCTGAAGGCCTAGCAATGATTGACATTGAATTTGCTCATTTATAAGAGCCTCCGCAAGGCTGAGGATGAATATTCGCACTTATTTATCTTATTCTTATTCCAGTTTGAATTTAGTGAGCACCTTATTATATTTATGCTGCAGCTCCGCAAATATCTAACTCATTGATATGATATGCGAATGGCCAGCGATTGGTTTTTCTCTTGCACGTATACTCGTGAACGAGTTGGTCTAAGGAGTCAACTCCTATCTTAGTTTTGTTATATTAAGTTATTATTTCCGGTTTATCACTTTTGTTAATTTCTCCAGAACCCGATAGAGCTGCAAAAGAAAGATATGCACGGAGGAAAAGCAAGAAATGTCATGAGCCCTACGGAATCACCTTGCCCGGGATTGTTGCAATTCATGAAAATAATTTATTCCAATTTTATTTTATTACTGAAATAAATTTCAGTAAATAAAATTTATAGATGAGATAAGATTAGGAGTAGTCAAAAAATCACGCTGAGCTACCATTTCAATTGTAAAAGAAAATGAAAAAAATGTGTTGCTATGAGTCGAAGAGACAACCTGCTCTGTTAAGGGTTAAGGACTGAGAGGACAAGAACCGTGTCCAGAAAATTGTCCTTTCTCATTCTGTCCTCTTTCGTCCTTCCGTTAACGCTGCCGGTCAAAAATACTTGTAAAAAACAGAATAAATCGTTCACGAATTTGGTCTTGCTCGACGACCCATGCTGAGAACCTGCTTATCTTAATTATTAAATATCATTATGTTTTAGTTATTGTAAAATAATTTTTAAACGAAAAGTAATTTTAAAGTGTTTTCTAGGAATTCTCCACAACCCTACTCGCCCACGATCGAGCCAATTTTTACGACCTCCTGTGAGTCAGAAATTTGCACGACCTCACTGATTCGGGGACGTATACATTCACGGCGTAAATTTATCCTCTTTGAAGTGCAAAGGAAAGTCATAAGGTGGCGCAGAGTATGGCCGGTTGCCCGTCAGCTTGGACCAGAATCCACAGCGAACCGAAGGAACAAAACGGTGTGTTTGGCGATTATTTCCGAAGTATCGTGGTCAGCATAGCCCTTCAAGAGAGCAGATCGCGAGGCTAGTTACCGGGCGACCGCGTTCCAACCCTTGTCATGCACGAAACCTGGCCCTTCCCTTCGTTGCTTCCCAACCGCACTCCACCGCCTTCCACCCTACTACGGTGGGGGAAGGCCGGCAAAATGCCGATCACCCAAGGAGAACGACCACAGCCGTTCGTGCAGCCCGACTACCGGCAATATTTCCCTCCACTTGCTGCTTCTCGATTTCGCACTGCGCCGCACAAATGGGTCATTATACCCGAACGAATTTTAAAATGTGCCTTATTTTAAACGGAATTATGATTCCAATCACGATTTCATATCAATGAGAAGTCGTTCCACGTATATATACCTTTTGGAAAACTTTGAGATATTGGCCTGGCATTCTTGTGGCACCAGTGCTCAGGAAAAAATTTATTTGGCACATCTGAACAAGGAAAAATGCTACAATACTTCTTCACGCTTCATTGCGCTACAAAATTCAAACCTTAAAAGCAATTTGAATTTAGTTATTTTTTATTGACCACTGCTATTTAATTAGAGATTTAATTTGAGATTAATTAGATAATTATTTTTTTTTGTTTTTCAAATTTTGTCACTAGAGCCCTGAAGAAGCCTAAATAAAAGAGGCGAAACGTTGGCTGAAACTGGTGCTAATCACCCAAACGACCAACAACTCCATAAATAATTCTCTACTTAAAAACAACTTCCTGACGTAGTCTCATTTGCAATTATTTTTAGGAATTTCATTCATGGCATATGAAAATATTTTACTACAATGGGCATTGATATAATACCAGAAAGCGAGTCAATATTTAAACTGACCAAAACCGATCAAGATTAATTATCCCTTTTTAAATAGTTGAGTTTGTCCCATATTTGGAGGATATTTCCTATGCACTATGCATTCTTTGGTGAAGCCTCTAGTTACTCCCTTCATGAAACTAGGTACTCATAAAAGTTGCAAACGCGTAACGTATACTGTGAATTAGGGCTGGGCGGTGCAAAAAATACTGAACTTGTTCTCTCGGTTTGATTAAAAAACTGTTTGCGACAGCGATCACCAATTCAATACACCGAATCGGTGTTTTCTCCTGAACCCGTGTTTTCTACTGAACCGCATTTTTATTGAACGTTTTTTCTACTGAACTGCTTTTTTTCCTAGTGAACCGCGTTTCTGTCATCCAAAACGTTTTTTGCCAAAATGTTTATATAACCTGTTTTTTAGAGACGTATTCTTTTCCTTAAAGAAGATACTACTTAATAACGTGGATATGCTTTCCTAAACTGAACTATTAAAAATAAGAATGCTTGCGTGAGCCAATGGGTTTTATGCTAGGCCTGGGTGTAATTATATATTGACATTTTTAAGTGCTAAATATGCACCTAAATATGTTGATATGCCTAATTTGAACCAGCCGAACGGCGATGAAATTTGCATCATTGGCGAAGGGAGACATCACAAAATTACCACAGATTTATTGACTTAGCACGACGCGTTTCGTTGTTAAAACAACATCAAGTGCCTTGATCAGCCTTGATTATAATGTTGTTGTAACAACAAAACGCGTCGTGCTAAGTTAATAACTCATGCCTGGTGAATGAAAAGCTCTCTAGAGGCAAAGTGACTGGTGTCTGCACACAGACGAATCTCTTCGCTAAAGATCTGATTTACGTTCTTCCAGAGAGCTGGTATGTGTGGAGAGGCTGATTGCTTTCGTCTGTGGTTCATATTTATCTGCCTTTCTTAGTTAACATTTCTTTTATCTTTCATCATGGCAACGATTATGAGCGAGGGTTTTACTCTGACGCCTCTGTTGATACATTGTTAAAAAATAGGCAGCCCGCAAACCACCCGAAAGTTTCTGGCGAGACAGGGTGTCACATCAAATTTTGCCTTAGGTAACCGTATTTTCCTTAAACTTACCATTATTTAAAATACTATTCACTTGAAAATATCTCAACCATCCTTTGGCATAAAATAATTATTGGAAAGAACTTACAATATTGTGCATTAATAATCAACGTCAAAGTGTTAAAATTTTGTTTGCATTTGGCGCATCTTATATACGATATTTTCCATCCATACATGTATGCTGGACACAAATTTTGAGGCTGCTGAAATCAGTTGCATTATTCTCTTACTTCTTGCGTGTGGCAGGGGTGGATAGGAACCAGAAACAATGATCATTACTGCACAAAATATTTTATGTTTATGGACCGGTAGCCTTCGTCAGCTTGATCTCTTTAAAAATCTTTTAAATTCATTACATGACTCTATTAACTTCACCCTTGAGGTTGGTGGTAAAGTTTTAAACTTTTTAGAATTGACAATTAAAATAACCAATGATCACCATTCCTTCTCCATTTTTAGAAAAGCAACGTATTCCGACGTAATAATCCCTAATGATTCTTGCTACCACCAAACCCATAAGCTATCCACTTTCTATTCCATGATCAACAGATTACTATCTATCCCCATGTCTGTTGATGATTACAATGCGGAATTGCGCATGATAAAAAGCATTGCTTATAACAATGGGTACAGTCACGAAGTTATCAACAAAATTGTGCAACGCGTTAAAACCAAATTAGCTCTCCGTTTCATTACCGATTTATTTGCCCCCCAGACTTCTACAAAACGTTGGTGCAAAATCCCATTTCTTGGTAAGGGTATTTTATAGCTAATCACATCCCAAAAGACAAACTCAGAATGTCCTTTTATAACCCCTATACCTTAGATAAGCTAATTTTCAATTCCAAGTGCAAATATGACGTTTCATACAGAAATGGTGTATACATGCTTCAATGTAATAACTGTGATGCCTCTTACATTGGTCAAACTGGACAAGCTATTCACATCCGTGTGAAAGAACACAATAGCTGTTTAAGAAAAGGGGATTATAGCTCCCAATTTTCCAAACACCTCATCGAAGAAGACCACACAAGTGACTTCATCCCCAAAGTGCTCCACATACAGTGCAAACGCCACAAGTTGAACTTCCTCGAATAGTTGGAGATAACGTCTCCTACCAAAAATAATGTACACCTGTTAAATGAAAATATGTTCACTTCCAACTCTACCTTCCTGACCTTACCTTTTCTCTCCTCCCTAACTTGACCATCTCCTTAACCCTCCCCACTCATCCGGCCAAGTCAAAACTAGTTACTGCTCCCCCCCTTTTACCATTGTTGCCCCAACCCATGGATCACGTGAACACCTTGCGGGTATATAAGGAGCTCGCGGACTCTCCACGCTTACCTTGAAAATGATTGGTAACCAATCGAAACCTAGGTCGGTGGTAAAATAAATTTGTGGAATCTTACTAAGTGATTATTCTATTTATTATCATGCGGTTCCACGAAGTGAAGCCTGAAGATTTCCTTTTTTTCCCTAAATCTGAACCGGCCTGCCGGTTCTGAAAAAAACCGAACCGCTGAAGCGGTGCACCGGAAAACCGCCCAGCCCTACTGTGAATAGATACAGAATCTTGTCAATCCCATGGAAGAGACCAATAGTAATGGAAATAATGTCGTTTGGTGATTTCCAAAATGAAATTTGTGAAAATGAGCAATAATAGACACTTTAGGTAAATTATGAGTGCAATATTTGATGTAGTCATTTCCAATATATTAGTCACGTAACTATCCATTAACACACTGAACAAATTTTCTTGTTTCTATGGCTACTTCTGTCATCGCTTCTCATAATATCTTTATCCCCTAATACGAAATATCAAAACCACAAATTTGCAATTCACATTTAAAATGATTTTTTATTATAATTAAGGATTTCAGACTTTTCTCAACTCAGTTAATTACGATCTTACTACGCTAGGATTTTTTCCAATGTATACCGATGCATGAAATATAGAATAATATAAAACCCTCAGGAGAAATGTGAAACCTTTTTTTCATGAAAAGTATTAAAATATTTTTAACTTGCAATTAAAAATAAGCGTATTTATTGCTATAAGAGCTTAAATACTACACACCAAAAAGTTCTTTTCTCTCCATTGCTAGCATTAAATATTGATCTACTGAAAAGTAATCCTGACAAGATTATCGATGAACTGTTATTGAAATTTCAAATAAGGTAAACATCACCTTGGGTCACGAAATATGCAGAGGCGGTATATAAAAGATATAAATTTACCAGAATTTAATTCACCCAACATACCTCAAAATACTTCCTATGGCAAACCCAGCAGTGCACAGCAAAGAATTCCTTGTTCCAGGAACGTCTTCGGCAGCCAATCAATCCGTTTCAGGGAGAAGCGACAGGGGGCAGAATGGGTACGGTACGATATATCGCACGGCAACACATTCCAAGTGGAAAGTGGTGCGATCGGGTGGGGAGATGGAGACGTGAGATTGAAGCAGACGGGGCGGAGCAGGGTGGTGATGTGGGCCCCGGTGGCAGTTTGGACGTCGGCGCTTCGCGGCTCAACAAAGCCCTTGGCGGTTTGAAAGATTCGGAAAGAGAGCGAGCCTTGCCTCGAGAACTTTCCACACACAGAGTCGACGCCGGCTTGGCTTGACGTGGTGGGGATCTTTGGGAGCGGGTGAGGGGTGCTCCTCCAGTCGCCCCTTCCAATCAGATCCCTTTCCACCCTCCCCAAATGGCTACGTCACTCTCCTGCTCATTGCTGCGAACTTTTCGTTTCAACACCCAACATACGCCTGCTTCATCCTTCCCCCGTCCTCTCAAAGCCCTCCTACAAAGAGAGATCCCTAACGTGGTTTTTCCCACCGCTGAATGCCAAATAATTTACTTGAGCCCTCATCGGATTCCGGGGATCCATCTGTCCCGCCGGAATAGGGTCTCGTTCGAAGTAAATTTAGCGGCGCTAAAACAGATTCGACACCTTTCACTTTCGGTCCGTGGCGGCTCGGTTTTCCTCTTTACATGGTGGAGACAAATCGAACATCAAGGAAATTAATTGTTAAATACTTACCGTTCAATATATTTTATGATTCGTAATGCATAGTTCATTTATCTTAAATCTAATTTTGAGTTATGAGGAATTCATATCATTAATAAAATTCTTATTGCACTTTTAATATAACATTCTATAATTTAATTTCTATAGCTATGCATGATAGTAAACTTGTGCCATTACTTGATTACTAGCCACGTTGGCACACCGTTTCCGTAAGATCACCGAAATTAAGCAATGTTGGGCCCGGAAGGAGGTTGGATGGGTGAACCTTCCATACTTCTACCGCAGTGCTCTTGCCCCCTGTTTGCAAGCGGTGGGCAGGTTGAATGTGGGTTGCCACAATGGACCTATAGAAGTTTAAGAAGCAGGGGGTCTCCAGAAGGCCCCCGCTCACCCCTCAAATATATAAATGGGTCATTTCACGTCAATTCGAACAGAAGATCGGAAAAAATGACCATTAGGGTACCAGATTTTCACCAAACTTAGCAAAACGTCATCATTTGATAGAAAAGTTAAAACCCCGAAGAAGTTTTGTGATACCTCAAACCATTTTCAGCGTGGCAAAATTCGAATTTTGCAAAAGTGACTGCACATTTTCCGGTGTATCTCCGAGACTATTAAAGTTACAGATTTTCAAAAGGACTTTTTTAAAGGTCTTGAATTGGAAAAATATAAAAATGGAGAATAATAGAAAATCATCGTTCCCTCTTCGGGTTTCAGTGTCACATGGCTCATCCCCTGTCCTATTTTCCTCGCATAATATTTTAGTATGCTGCCCAAAATCTATCCCACGCTTATGTTTTCAAGGAAACGGTGATACTCATTTGTTACCCACCATCACCCATGCATATCTTACTGTCATGGCAAACAACAACAACAGATACTTTTCTCATCACAACCAATATTTTGTTTCTCTTCGCATATAATTGCCCTATCCAGACCCTACCTTTCCCCCGTCATTACTTACTTTTCCTTTAGTTTTCGTTAATCAACTCGGTCACCTCTTTGTAACCATAATGTTTGAAATCATTTTCCCAACAATTAGTACTTCACACACGTGAAAGATGTAACTCTTCGGAAACAGTCAAAAAATAAGTCGCATTATGCAAGGCAATGGAATTTATTTCATACTTAATATTTAGTTGAGTTGAAAATCTTGTTTATATCTCTCTTTATTTATTTAATAAAAATTTGTCACATCTTAAAATACAATTCACATTCCCAAGTCTAAAGGCGTTATTGCACCTTTATTTTATATTCTCCTTGAACAATATTAGAAGGTAAGCAATAAAAAATACGGACAGAATATTCTGCACCCTATTCATGCTCAATATATGTTACCGCGTCAATTCCATTCTCTTATCCAGCATAATATGAATGTTGTAAATTATTACAATAATACTTAGTGCAGCAAAAAGCCAAGGGAAATCGGAAGAACAAATCACTTTCGTCTTCGTTTCTCCTGCTGTGCTGGTAGATTGGATGGCCGATGGTGATATGGCTGCCTTACTTCAATACACTTAAATTCTTAAGTTGAATATAGTCGTGTAAAATAATGTTTCCCCGTATAATTTCGAATCGAGAATACACTCACTTCGTACTTGACCTTCAAACATTTCTGTGTTCTACTCCAAACTAACCTAACTGTACCTCAAAGGTGGAAATTCGTTCCTTCGGATGCCTGGAAACGGCTTCTCAACAGTGTCTTGTATTATGGGATAGCCGAACGGTAGGAACGGATACACTCAGGCAGGGGCCACCTAGAATCTTCTCGCCGGCTTCTTTTTTCCTCCGTCATTTGCTCGTTGGGACGTAACTGATTCGCAGTTCATTCCTTTCATGCTCAATATGGTCCAATTCCACACGAGTCTGAATTTGTTCTTTATAATTGCAGATTCCGCAGCGTACCTCCAAATCCGTCACTGGAGTCTTTGAGATGCGGTATAGAAATGCCATTCAGCATCGACTCCAAATTTTTGGCGATGCAACAACTACATCATATTTTAGCATTTATTGTACTAAGTCACCGCACAGTAAAGAAGTAAATGTTTTGCGTAGATCGAGTACATTTACAGCTTACTTTGAAAATTTTTGAATTTGAAACTTTGAAAATTAAAAAAAGAGAATGGAATTGACGCGGTAACATATATTGATCATGAATAGGGTGCAGAATATTCTTTCAGCATTTTTCCAGCAAATTTGTTACCGCTTACTTTGAAAGGTGTAAAATACAGTGACGTTGTGCTTCATACAGTCTGAAATAATACCAGACTTAAAGGTATTACTTGATCGTTCGTATTCTTATTTCAACATGAAAACGAATGTACTGTAGTCTCGCAGCGACAGATTTTATCGAATCTCGGTAATAAAAGAATATTTCTTGGAGAAATAGCCCACAAAGACGACTTCACATGATTTGAGGTTGTCTCTGACTTTCAGGTAATATGCAGTTTCCAAATGAGCAACGTAGTCATGCCGTCGTACTCCTATAATATTCTCAGCAACGGCCCCGCAGAAAATATCTACATGCTTACTTATTGCTACTCAAGGCATGCCCCGCCCCTGGACTCAATATGTACTTTTAACCAACACTTGTGTCAATGTGACTACAATGTGTCCTCACCACTTCTCCTCCCCGCTTCTTTCTTCCCCTTCTTTCCCTTTCCACACTAAAATACCCCGTCCCCCTACAGCTCTTAGTTTCCCAAGGGCTGAGAAAGATAGCAATGCTATTCAACAGCTCCCATTGTATATACTTGTGTCAGTGTTCCTTTTTTGGGTTTTCTGTGTTTTTTGTGTCGTCGCAGTGAGTGAGATTTACACGTTTCGTGCGTTCCTCAAATAATATATATTCTTCCTTAATTTATTTACTTCACTAAAAACAACAGGGATTCCATCATTTAAAAAAGCTATTCGGAATCATAGGATAGTAAACAAGTCGTTTCTTTAACCTTTGTGTCTTTTGTGGTAGCCTGGCAGATTCCACTCTCTAGTCTCAGATTCTACTCAACCAGTACGAAGAACTCTGCAATACTATGCAAGGAATTCTCCCCGTCACAATCGCTTTCTCTCGTTTGACTGAAGAGAATTGAAGAGACATTTACCAAAGGGGTAAATAACATCGGTTACACTAACATGTTTTTGAGAATTTGTACATTTTAAAAGACTGTTGTAGAAAGTTCCTTTATTTTTTTAAATCATTTTATGCTTAAAACGGAATTTTTTAGAGATATGGAAATCATATTACTGACCAAGAACAAAATTAAAAATTAGAAAAATTCTATCTTGTCTGACTAGATTATATTTTATTTATGATTGTAATTTCAAATGCGTTGAAAAAATGCAATACACATTTCTTATTTTTTTTATTTTTTCTGTCAATCTCATATAAATATGCAAGACGAAGAAAAAACATGACAATATTGTAAATATAAAATCCGGGAAACAATTTAGCCGATATTGACAGAAAAAACTGATTTAGGTTCAAATAAAAGTAAACAAAAGCTGTAATTGAAATATTTGATAATTCAGCACTTTTACAAAGTATTATAAATGATTCAAGTAAAATATGTAGTATCCTCCATTAATCTTCAATAGATGAAATGAATGATCGCGTACCATCTTTTTTAGCATGTTTTTTTCCAAAGGGAATATGCATTTTAATTTGCTCTTGGTATCTATTTACAGCATATGAACTTTACTTAAAATTCATTTTTAATACATAACAGAGGTGAATTCATAAGAGAATTTCCCCTACCAAATAGCTAATAATGAAATTCTCAAATATAAGCATTTATTCGCATTTATTATATTATTTATGAGATTATATACCCTTGAAAAACAAGGTAATGAGTGGTTGGTTACAGAAATTAGCGGGTCCAGGATGACAAAACTGAGCATTCCCATTCATCCACCTACTTTTCGGAATCAAAACTTTCCCTAAAGTTTATGTCCTTTGAGGGGCGATGGTACTGTGTCTGGTATGTCGGTGGCATGTGTCTTTCAGGCAAAAGCTTTCCAAAAACCCCACTCCTCGGTAATCCCTTGAAGCTTGTTCAAGAATCCTAATTGAATATTCCCTAAAGCTGTTTACTTGTTCAGGCAGTCTGGGTTTTCTGATAATAAATAAGCCACTTCACAGTCTTTCAAGATGTTAGGAATCCAAGGGGAAAAATTTATGAGCAATGATTGCTGATCATTTCAAGGAATCGTTTTATGTTTTATGTTATTTTATATAATGGCCCTTGACGTAAAGTTATCGTAAGGGTTAGAGTGACAACCTAGTATGCATCCTAGATTTTCAAAACTGAATATGTGAATAAGAAATTGAGGTCTTTACGCTTAATGCATGACATAAGCTCTTCAACATTAATTCATATTATTAAGAAGTAAAATTTTTAGATTTTATTACGAATTTTAATGACTTTTATAGTTTTTAGAATATAAAAGTTATGTAATGTCCAATAAGTTAATGACAAACCCATTGAATTTGATGAATAGGCTTTGAGTGAAGAAGAGAACTGAAGAGAAATTTTCTCTAACAAAATCCGAGCAGCAAAAAAAGCAGCTGGCAGATGTGTTTGAAGGTCAAGTACGAAGTGAGGGTATTCTCGATTAAAAAAAAGAAGAAACATTATTTTAAACAACTATATTCAAACTGTTGAAGTGTAAGTCTGCTGCAGTGAGGCAACCACTTCACTATTGGTCATCCAATCTACGAGAACAGCAGTACGTCATCAGGAAAAACGGAGACGAAAGTGATTTTCTCTTTCGTTTTCCTTTGGATTTTTTCTTCTCTTATCATTAATGTAATCATTTACAGCATGCATGCTATGCTGGATAAGAGAATGGATAAAACGTGGTAACACGGTAATATATATTGAGCATGAATAGGGCACAGAATATTTTGTCAGCATTTTTTTATGCTTACCTTCTGATACCGTTAAAGTACACTGTAAAATAAATGTGCGATAAGCACTTTGAGACGTGAAAATGTGAATTGCATTTTAAGATGTGACAAATTTTTCTTTAACAAATAATGAGAGACATAAGCAATATTTTCCACACTGCTAAATATCAAATACGCAACTTAATCCATTGCCTCGCATAACATTTATTTTATATTGATTCCCACGACTTACATCATTCATTCGTGCGAAGTATTGTTGGGAACATGATTGCAAACATTAAGGTTACAAAGAGGTTACAAGTTAATGAACGAGAACGAAAGGAAAATTAAAGAATTACTGGGTGTTCATATGGCCTGGAAGGCTATCCAATGCGAAGGAAAACCAAATATCCGTTGAGTTGTGATAGAGTTTTGCTTTCCCAGTTGTTTGCTCTGAGAGTAAAATATGAATGGGTGATAGTGGGTGACAGATGAGCACCACTGTTTCCTTGAAAAGAAAATTGTGGAATAGGTTTCGGAGAACATACTAAAAGATTATCCCAGGAATTAAGGATAGGAGCTGAGCAAAGTAACACGGAACAGCCGAATACGGAACGAGGCATTTCTCTTATTCTTCGATGCCGACTGCTGTAAGGCCTGGTGCCGCCCTCGTGTTTTCTAGGACGGTGGTCACATATACGGGAATATTTGCGAATAGCACGGGCAAATGGGATTTAAGAGTACGTATACGGTTGAAATTGGTGAGAAGAAGATGAATGAGAAACTTACTGGGCTGATATTGTGCTAATGTCTTAATGTGAATCTTAATGCGAATCTGGTGTGTTCCTTCAAACATATAAGGCTAGATATTGTGAATACTTGAGAGAATATAAAAGCAGGCTATAAAAAGAGGTCACTTACCGTGGAACCATATGAAATGGAATGCATATGAGTTGAATAGTAGCCCCGCCTAGAGAAAAATCAGAGGAGATGAGGTGTTCTACTAAGGTGTTCCCTTAATAAATACTTCCAGAAAAAAACCATTGCACCTGTAGTATGAAATGTGGTAACTTCCCTGTTTTCTCTGATTGTATAGTATTTTAACTGTCTGTGGCGGGTTCAGTTAGCACTGTGCCAACCCTGGTGGTCGGACGGGTCGACAGCAGGGAGCGTCAAGGTCGCCGGCCTGTACAAATACGACGGGCGAACAGAGGACCGGGGCAGTCGTCAGCCGAAATGTTAGCAGGCACACCAAATTTATAACCGCGTAATCTTTTGTAGTCAACCTGTAAATAAACGGCATCACAGTGAGAACGACGGAATTCATTGCCAACTAACACACTGCCAGAGTATGCTTGGGGATATATTTCTCATTAAATTGATTTCATTCCCAAAATAAAATGCGACGTCACCATATTCCGTGTCTGAGGATCTGGGTGGAAGAGCCTGGGGGGAGAGAGGTAGGGAGGAGAGGGATGGAGGGGAGGGAGAGTCCTTCTGAATGCAGAAGCATCTGCTGTGATGCTAATTCTCCCATTCGAGGAAAACGTCTTCCAACGAACAATTGTCTGCTATTCAAAGTAATGTGAAATGAGGGTGGGAAATGTAAACCAGGAAAAGGAGACACTCCCACAGAAGCAATAAAGCCCACGCGTCAAGACACGCCCTCTGCTTCAGTGATATTTACAGCAGCTGTCTTTCTCCTGGGAAGGACTCGGGGTTGGTAGGTCTATTGGGCAGTCAGCCTCAAATTACCAGCTATGTTAAGTTTGCGACATCCACAGTGAAATTAAATTACGCAGTAGTATACTTTTATCAAATGGCTGTTGATTCAAGAATAACTGCACTCGGTAGCTAATAAAAGATAATGGCACTGATAGCTAATAACAGGTGAGGTTTTCTATTTCTCCGGAAACACAACCATACTGGAAAACCCCTTAGCCATCAAAAGCCTAGTGAATCGAGCGTGAAAACACGAATGTATACATTTTTCAATGCATGTGATTACTACTAGTATGCGAGTGAAATGTGCAAACATTTGATAGGTAAGAAATTTCTGAAATTGTAACCCCTGTCAGCAAAGTAAAATTTTCGTTGCATGGAACAAAAATGGATCATTTTTATACACTCAACTGTTTACATATTTTGTTCTCCCAAGATGTAAACATATCATCACAGGATATGGAAAGCCGTGGCGCAGGGGTTGCGAACCATTTGGTGATTGAATGCCAATATTTATGAAATAAGGGACGCGCGTGCTAACCATGGAATGAGACAAAGGTATTTATTATTATAACTTTAAAAGAGGTATAAGAATATTTTTGTAGTAAAAAAATAGTTTCAATGGTAAACACTATTATTTGGGTTTACCGCGTTCACAATTATATACAGCGCTCTTCTTTGACACTTAACTACAACTGTAATATCGGTTTCAGCTGCCATTTCAACTTAAACTACCTTATCTCTCCTTGGAAATACCTTTAGACCGGTTTCACCTCCTCTTACCACTTCGTGCAAGCATAACATTGATTTGCTACACGCCCTATTCCATTGAAGATATTTTCTTCGGTGCCAGTGTTGACAGAGATGCGTTATTTGCTACACGTATTTATCAGCGGTTGGTATAAGGAACATTGAAAAATACTACTGTTCGAAGTCACCAAAATATCTATTTCTGCTGTTCAGAAATCATCCATTTTTGCATTTTTTGTCTCTTCGAAGTATATATTGTGGGCAGTATCTTCTCAGGTGTCTTCAGTAAGGAGTCACGTCGTACATATCTTTTTTATGGTGCTTTTTCGCGCTCAAAAAGCTTGCCCAATATCTGAGCTGCCACAGCTACATTTAACTCCGGATGCGCAGTATCCTGATAAAGTTTGCCCAATCATTATAGGTCAATATGTTTTAACACCCAGGAAGTAATCCAACGGCAACATTTCATACAGCCTTTCACACTTTATTGATACATTTCCACGTGAAAATAAAAAAATCAAGGAATTTTGAGCATTGAAGTAAAAATAAAATACTTTTCCTCGCATGAAATTTTGAAACGGTGTAGATGCAGCGACATTTTACTATCGTGTGTGACTGCCGAACAATACCCAGATGAAAGGGACGAAATAAATCCTAGACTAACATTTCAAATATTCGTCCAAGAAGCAAAGGATATCAGAAAAGAACTGAATATATTTAACAGAGATAACAAATAGGCAATGTTAAGTGCAGGGATAAACGTGTTCAAAAATAAATCTGTACCGGTTAATCACAGGCCTAGCTGAGTGGATAAGAGGCCTATATATCACAAGTAATAACTAACAGTAGCTTCTCACCTGCAGACACCAAATGTAACCCCGGAGAAAATGTTGTTCGATCAATGTGGACCAATGTGGAAGACACCCTTGAAGAATATTAGCGTCAATTTCAAAGTATGCTGAAGTATATAAAATTAAAAAAGTAAAAGACCAATTCACAGGTTTTATGAAATACTTGGGTTGGAACTCCAGTAATTCATAACCCAGCAATTCCACTTGCTAGTAAAACACAACAATTTTCAAAACTTTTTCCAATTTTTCGCAAAAACAATAGTTATAAATCGATAAGAGTAATTCTGTTTCAGCACTTGAGAACTTTATGGCATTTGAGTACATTTTGGTAATAGCTGCAACAGAGCAAATATGATAGAGTACATTTCGGTTATAGCTGTATTCGAACAGAACTTATATCGGGAGAAAAACAAATGGCCTTTCTTAAAGACTTAGGTAACTTAGACCAATACACAAAGCAGGCTCGATCTCAAAAAGAAAGTTGCTCCATTCTTCTGAATATGCTAATGAATTACAATACACCGCTCTTAAATGTAAGTCTCATTTGGAGGAAAACTCTGACACAACGCCATTCATGGCACAACTATATTTTATGAGACAACTGCATGCAGAACCATTATTACTCATCAGTTACTTTTTTAATGTGGTTTGACCGAAGTACCGAGTGGTAAGCACAATTAAACTCTTCTACCCTTTTACTAACATTAAACCCATTTGATTCATAAGTGACTTAAGGTATTTTTATACACTTAGAGAACTTTTGTACTATTCCGAAAGTACAGCCTTCTACTGTAGACCTTCCACAGACTCGTAGGAGAGAGGGATTTGACGGTGCTGAGATTATGACTCGATTTACTGAGCATACTTCATCTATCCGCACGCAAAGGGTATTTTTCTCCTTTTTGCTTCTTGCATAGAAGCGGACACATTATTAAGAGGACTGATTTAATGACTAGTTTTTGCAATATATTTCCAATACTTCGAATTTTCTAAGCACATAGGTACTGATATTTTCAAATAAACAGCCTTAGAGTGTGCATCAACCACTGGCTATTTTCTTAGGAAGGGATCCCAAAAGGTAGACTAGGGTGAGAAAGTAACCGGAAAGCTTATTGATCATAAAAGCGAAACGGCCAAGGAGGCAATCGGCAGGGGAGAATTTAGAGCGCAATCTTGGGGAATGGAAGAGTGTTGTTTGGCGGGATAGGGGTGTGGCCAAGAAGGGTGGGGGGAGAAGAAAGGGTACCCAATGATGGAGAGCATGCTGAAAACAGTCCAGGATCACCTACTTACCGCGATCCCTATAGAAATCTCCCTGGTGAAAGTGTTTTAAGCAAAGAAGCAAGTTTCTACAAATGTTAGTCCGCTCCGGAGGTGGTGGGTGTTCCCAGGGAAAGGACAATTGATAGAAGCAATCTTTTGAATCCAAGGAAACGGTCCTCCAAAGACCTCATTACCCACTTTCGGGCGTTAGGGAAGCAGGAGCAAGAAGGGGTATTTAATGTTTAAGCTAATTAAGACTACTTGGTAATTATAAAAATAGTTTTCCTTGTCACAGAAGAGTATATTGACTATTTTATGCATTAAAGCACTGTCAAAAGTAAATAATCCTTTTTGGTGAATTATTATGCATTTTTTTTCGAAAAAAGTGCATTCATTCTGGGGGCAAGATGGGGTACGTATTTTCTGTCTTTATTTTTCACAAAGAACACAAACATGGACGACATCTTCATCGCTCTCTACGGCGCACGCGAATTGTATGCCCACCGATTACAAGCAGCACACAGATACCAACCTTCTTCCGAATAGTCATAGTCCGTGGTTCGATTCCCATTCCAGGTGAATTTTTTCACACGGAAATTAATGTGGTGCTGGCCTACTTCGTTTTAAACCTAATGTAACATTTCCACCTCACAACTATCAGGTTGTAGAAAACATGGCTTCGACACATGACCTATCCACTTTAAAGCCTAAAGAAAATCTAGGGGTGTATTCTTTTCAAGCTAGCCCTGAAGTGATTTTACCAGTCCGTAAAGTTGATAGGAAAAATAAAAGAAAGTCTGCTTCACGTTGTGGAAGAACTGTCGTTTTACCTGAATCACCTTACTAAGCATAACTATTTTAGGCCCAAAGTAAGCCCACCAGAAAACCTTAGTCAAAAAGGAAGCTGTTTAAAGTACAATCTGAGGTCAGCCCATCTAAGAGTGGAGCAACGATGCCCAAAGCAAAAAAGAAAATGTAGGCATGCCTATCTAAAAAAGACTGCTATGCTTCCTCAAGACAAATCACGGAAAGAATCAGAAATGTCACATAACAGTGATGCTGAGGACAACAAATGTCTTAATTATATGTGACCACCGAAATATTCGACTATACGTGTGAGTGTTCTTTTTCTGTGTCTCTATGTTTAATTTTCACACCTGTGAATATTGTTTATATATATATATAATTATGTCTTAATAATATATATATAATGATGTCTTAATTATATATATATAATTATGTCTTAATTATATATATAATAAAGACATTTGTTTTTCTCAGCATCACTGTTATGTGACATTTCTGATTCTTTCCGTGATTTGTCTTGAGGAACCATAGCAGTCTTTTTAGATAGGCATGCCTATATTTTCTTTTTTGCTTTGGGCATCGTTGCTCCACTCTTAGTTGGGCTGACCTCAGATTGTACTTTAAACAGCTTCCTCTTTGACTAAGGTTTTCTGGTGGGCTTATTTTGGGCCTAAAATTGTTATGCTTTGTAAGGTGATTCAGGTAAAACGACAGTTCTTCCACAACGTGAAGCAGACTTCCTTTTTTCCCTATCAACTTTACGGACTGGTAAAATTACTTCAGGGCTAACTTGAAAAGAATACACCCCTAGATGTTCTTTAGGCTTTAAAGCGGATAGGTCAGATGTCGAAGCCATGTTTTCTACAACCTGATAGTTGTGTGGTGGAGATGTTACATTAGGTTCAAACGAAGTAGGCCAGCATCACATTAATTTCCGTGTGAAAAAATTCACATGGAATGGGAATCGAACTACAGACCTTTGGCTTTCCGGGCCACTGCGCAGGACACTACGCTACCCAGGATCCCCAATTCACCTGGCAATTTTACCGGGGTTCAAGGTATTAGATTTTGAGCCCTCGCGGTCCATCAACGATGGCAACGCAAGGGAGAAAGGGCTTCAAAGAAGCCACGGCCAATGGTGAACCTCATTTCAGCGCTACAGCCGCGCTTGGCGGTAAATGAAGTATATTTCAATCCTGCCGCGTGAATGGCGGTGAAATTCACATTAATTTCCACGTGAAAAAATTCACCTGGGTCCTTGATGGACCACAATGGCTCAAAATCTAGTACCTTGAACCTCGGTAAAATTGCCATGTGAATTAGGGATCCTGGGTAGCGTAGTGGTCTGCGCAGTGGCCCGGAAAGCCAAAGGTCCGTGGTTAGATTCCCGGTCCAGGTGACCTTGTTAAATCCAATTGTGCGTCCATCGGATGTGGCCTCTGGTTTTCTAACGGAAAGGGTACTATTACGTGCCAAAACCTTTTGGCCCAATCCCTTCCAGCCGAGCAGTCCTCTTGATTAAAAGGATGTTTGATGTTGCTGAGCTCAGCTAACTGATAAGAAGTTTGACACACTTCTTTTATAGTAAGACCAAACAAATGTCCTTCCATAGTAGTCAAAAGTAAAATATTTGACAAGCTCTTTTTCTTGTTCTTTAGTAAAAACACAAGTAAAAGGGCACATGTCTAAAGTTGTCTGTGGTACGTTGAATTGCTTTGAAGCCCTTTAATAACCAATTGAATTATTTAAAACGGCCTTCATGACCATATTCTTTGATTCCTCAGACCATGCATGTCGGGTCGCTATGCGTTTAGAGCTACACAGGATCCAAAAATAAACACAATAATTTAAAAAAATAAAATGAGGTCTAAGTGAAATAAACATGCGGCGGGGATAAACATGCCCC
This sequence comes from Platycnemis pennipes, assembly GCA_933228895.1. Classification (NCBI taxonomy): domain Eukaryota; kingdom Metazoa; phylum Arthropoda; class Insecta; order Odonata; family Platycnemididae; genus Platycnemis; species Platycnemis pennipes. The sequence goes on along the minus strand of OW121846.1, from coordinate 104,844,883 downwards.
TAGGAGTGTTTACTCAAGTCTAAGAGAAACCAAATTCACCAAAAATGTTTATACCACTGTTATTATATCTTCATGGTGTGGACTACAAGACGGTTATATTGAAAATAAGGGATAACAAGAGTATTAACCGGTAAATCAATAAATAGTAGTCTGAAATATTATAAAACGAGCGTGAAAATGCACACACCTAGCAGACAACACGTATCACGACGCTGGAATGGCATTCCGTGCTCCCAACACATCAACCTTAACCGCTACACCCAGTTCACTGAGTTTACGCTATGTAGCATCACCTTATAGGCAAAAAATACCGGTAACATGTCTTGCCCCGTTACCCCGTCTTGCCCCTGCTTCCATATCCAATCTTCCCTCCCAAGCACCTCTCAGGCACTCCCACTTCATAATCCTCCGAATTATTTTTATAGAACAAATATAATTCGCAAACCAAATTTTGCACCATGCACAGCAGTCCCACCTTCTTTTGCCTAACTTAACTTTAGTGTCTTTTTTCCCAAAATAATTCCTTCCCATTCACCATGTCACCTCCTTATTCTGCTCAAATAAGAAATTTGCTTTCCTTCCCTGGCTACACAGCATAACCTCTTAATTCTTTCATGTCATCTTCCAATGCCTCTTCCTGTATCTCAGTCACTCTCACCGCTTCCAATTCTATTATAAAATTAATCTACATCTACACGATACCCTGCAAGCCACCGCAGGGTGTGTGGCAGGGGGTGAAGATCACCAAGCATGCACTATTGACATGCAAACAAGCAACTATAGGGTCTCATGCAACTAGATTGTTAGTATCTATAGTATTTAAGGGATTAATGCATGCATCATGCACTACAGACTACTCTAAAATATTTCCCCGACCTATCCCTTTGCTACGCTGCCTATTCTGTTCTCTAATAGTACGGGGGAAAATGCCATTTAGAATCTTTCAGTACGGCAATCTATCTCTCTAATCTTATTTATCTGGTCTAATCTATCATAATACGCTGGTGTTTTTAACATGTGCCTAACATTTTCAGTAAAACTAACCGATTGAAATTTCTCTAATAGATTTAATCTGTACTTTAACCTACGCTCTGACAATGATTCCCACCCTAATTCGTTTATTAATTCTGAAACACTACTCAACCTATCGTAACACCTTTTAACGAACCTAGCTGCTATACGTTGCACACTGTCTAGTTCTCTGATCAAGCCTAATTCATTTGGATCCCATACACTGGCTGTATACTCAGGGCGGGGCCTAACATCGCTCTGTTGTCTTCTCATCGCATTTCCCAAGTTTTTTCAATCCTAGCTTTCTCTTTACTCGGCCGCATATTTCCCTTTGTGTCTTCCCCACGATAAATCCTTAGTGGTTGTTACACCTTAATATCTTATGGTTTCAACGCTTTCGATCTTCGTGTTATTAATTTTATAGGAACGCTCTATCGAATTATTCCTCCTCCAAAAATTAATAGCTACACACTTTTTAAGGTTAAGTTCTAACTGCCATTTGTCGCACTACTCTTGAATTGCATATAAATCCTTGATAAGCGATTTCCTGTCTTCTTCTTTTGATACACCCCTATACACTACCGCATCGTCTGCAAAAAGTTTGAGCTTACTGCTAACTACGATACCCAATTAGAAAACGACTAGTAGGAAAACAACTCTATAAAAAATCACGGAGATTAAGGAGCGGTACGGAACCACGGATATGATGAAACAATAAGTAATGCAGATGCGCTAGAACGATTAAAGTTAAATTAAAGCCGAATCCAGTCTAAGAAGAATATTTTAACAATAGGTTATAAAAAACGGTTCTATAAACTGAGAAAAGCTTAAAATAACACTAACGCAAACTACGGTGATGATAAAATGTAAATAGGAAACATGTTTCCGATTCCAATCAGTTAACTATAGAATAGTCGCAATTATGTGAAACAATAAGTGGAAGATTTGTATTTATCTTAATATATAGAAGCAATAAATAAAACACGGGTTTAGTTCTACTTATCGCTATCAGCACACACTCTCGGCAGACGCACACGGGAATATAGGGATTCCCGCCACAGCACGCATAGAACACTCGCACACTAAACACACTCTCAATACTACTTATTACTATTTAAATATAAACGTACAACTTAAAAAACCTATATCTTAACGTAACCACCATCAACTTTTTCTATCCATGACCATCAGTTTAAAACCAACGTATGGATAAAACCATCACATTTCACCAATAAAACTCCATTCCAAATAATATACTTTCACTCGCTATGTTCTAATTACTTTTTTCTCCATTCATGGATATCAAATACGTAGTGACCCGGGAATTCCAATTATTATGATTTTCTCTAAATGTCTCAAGTTTGAAGAAGGCCTTAAATATAGACATTGCGCTAGTCTTAGAATCAATCGTATGATTGAGCTAGGTTAGTTGGTGTATTGAAAACAGTACCTATTTAAGAGAGCATTAATACCTCATTTCACTTCTAATTCACATTCATCTATTCTTCTTATGCATTACTATCTCTCCCACAGCAGAGAATCCCTAAAAAAAAACCCACATCCATAACATTTCTTTTTCCTATTTTCATGATAAACCACATTCGTATACCTCAATTCTCTCAGTCACATCCGTAATGAAATCCCTACCATCTATTTTAACATGGAAAGAACGAGGATGTTGTTCTAGAATTATCATGTTTCCAGATAAATAGATTTGATCACCTACAAATGCCCTGCCGCCCTGAAATTCATTCTAATCTGGTGGCAAATGATGATTATAGGCTCTTCTAGCGTAAAACCTGCCCTCCATTTTGCAACCTTGATTTACGAAACATGAAATACATCCCATTTCTGACCTCTTTGCCTGCTCATTACAGCTTATTTTCTAAGAGATAGTATCAATTGGACAGAATTCCACGATGCCTAAAAAACCTTAACCCTGATTTACCATAGTTCATGGTTAGGCCAATTTGGAGCATCGATTCTTTCAATAGACTCGCTGCTGAGAATCTTCGTAATAAGGAATATAATACCGAAGATCACCTCCAGATCGTCTCATCTGACCTAAATTAATGAATTTACATGATATCGACAGAAATACGTCTTCATAATAGGTCACATGAAAAGGAGAGGGGGGCTCTAAACAGGTGTTGAGGTAAACTAGGCCGCGGATAAGGCAAATATTTTACCGCAGTTCTATCGCTGACGTTTGCACAGTTTGGTTAGCTCACTTAATCAGTCAGACGAACAACAATAGCTAAGGACGTTGCGTCTAGCACTGTGGCAGTGGATGGAAGTTGATTTGTTTGAAGTTCTTATTTACGTACAAAAACCCGCTGACATCTCTCCTTACTCGTATCACTACAGAGCTAAATATGAAATAGCTATGTTAAGTTAGTTAATCACCATCATCATAAGTCATCAATCCTCAGATTGGTTTGACGCAGCTCTCCACTGGGTTCTTCTATCTGCTAATCTCTTCATATTTACGGATCTCTTCTCTTTCACATCCTTTATCACTTGTTCCATATATCTCGCACGAGGTCTTCCTTTGCCATTCTTACCTTCCACTTGTTCCTCGACGATTGTCTTCATCAGGCCATCATGTCTCATGATGTGGCCGATTAAGTTGTTCCGTCTTCTTCTCAGGGTATTCAGAAGACTTCTCTTTTCTCCCAGTCTTCTTAGGACTTCCTCGTTACTTACTCGGTCGATCCATTTAATCTTCATCATTCTTCTGTAGCACCACATTTCGAATGCTTCCACCCTATTCTTTTCGGCTGGTGTGATTGTCCATGCCTCACTGCCATAAAGAAACACGCTCCAGATATACTTTCTAGTGAATTGTTTCCTTACTTCTACGCTTGTATTTCCAGCTTTAAGTAGATTAGTTTTTGATAGAATGCCCTCTTCGCCTGGGCTATTCTGCTGACTATTTCTTTCTTGCTTCGTCCGTCGTTGGTTACTCGGCTTCCAAGGTAACAGAACTCTTTCACCTCTACCATATATTGCTTTCCTAGTTTAACGTTGGTTTTGGCCTCTTTTCTCTTGCTGCACACCAGTATCAAGTTAGTTAACATAAATATAGAAAGTAAATTAAACAAAATAGAGAAAGACTCCTTTCAAGTGAAAATTGTAAAGGTTTTCTAAAAGCGTCCCCAGGGGTCCAATGAAAAGGCGAACAAATATCATAAATATTCACCCATTTATTTCCCAGCGTAAATTGATATTTACTGTCCGAAATGAAGTCATCGTCAAAGAGTGGCTATTTTTTTAGTTTCGTGATGCTGAAAATTTATTAGACGACAAATGAGTCGGAGATTTATAAAAGCTGTTTGAAATTTACTAGTCATCTGAGAATAGTTTTGCTGCGGGTTTACTTGCAATGATCTAAGGGAGAAAGCAATTTTTTACCCCTTAAGTGGAGTAAGCGACTATAGTCGCGCGCCGTGAAGGTGTGTATTTAGTGGAGGATACTGCGACTTCAGTCACCTACTACGATTCCATATGTTTTAAATGCATTCTTTATGATTCTAGTGACACTCCTCACTTTTTATTTTTATGCCTTTGTTTAACAACCGGGATAAGTTGTTGGGGGTGGTATATATTGCGCTCGTTTTCCCGTTTTTTAATCCACATGAACCTTGTAATTTCCGCATTTATGACTAGATTATTCAACCGTTTCATTGCATATTTTGAACCCACCTATTGCTTTCGCTCTTTGAAAGGTTACTTGATTGTAATATGCATTTATCTCTACGTTTTGGTTGCAATTAAATTGCGAAAATACAAAAAATACGTCAATCACTTTTACTGTTTCCGCGCTCGACTGTAAAAATTTTATGACTTAATATATTGACTATTTTTACACCAATTTTTGCCATATTCTTTATTACTGTTTAGTTATTTTTACCTCTCTGGTGTACAGCTTGGTTATTGAAGTTTTACCTATTTCGATTTATAACGAGAACTCTTGCATTGTCGGGTATTATTTTAAGAACTCGGGCTAAATCGCGAAAAATTTTGCTCTGTAAACAACCAAGTAAGCAATCGTATTATGAATTTAATACTTTCTATATCGCTGTGGTTTTACTATCACGGAATATCTTTGCATTTTAATGGTAATTTAAGCATAAAAATATTTCATACAATGCGATTCATGATTTTGGGATATTCGTTAGACTCAATTGCTGAGTATTCCGATTGTTCAAAGATCACACAATATGTACCTCGGTATGTATGTTTCAATATTCTTAGCTCTAAGATTTGAGGGAGTGAGCAATGGACTGGCCACCCTTATCCTGCCATCTCCATTCGTTATCCTCTGGACTCCCAATCCCTCAGCCCACCCTTGTTTCGCGCGGAAGGGTGACTTTCCACTAAGTGTGTACTGTCCCAATGGCATCAGTCCATCTTATTTAAATTCTTCAACTCATCTCCATTTTATTTCTCTGAAGGTAAAATTCCGGGTCGGTACCCGCGGTCCTTTTCTGGGCATTCTCATTACAAGGGTAGGGTGACTGAATCTTTCCCTACATTTTCGTCGTCACCAAAGTTTTGCACTCTCATTCAAACGTGTGCCCACATGTGTTAGTGCAGACACATGGCGCTGAAAAATGGTGCGAACAGCATGCACAAAATCTGTACATTATGGGAACAGTTTCCGTGCTCATTGTAGCGATGACACATGCAGGTGAGCCACGTCGTGAACATTTCCGGCAGAGTTTGAGTATTACTTAGCATCCACTTATATTATGTCTCACCCAATAAAAATTCCTGCCGATATAAAGATCTTGAATTATTTGGCCATTCATTTTGACGATGGGCTAACCATGATGGATTACACTGAGATTAAAAAATTTTGACATGCAATTTTTTTCCTAAGAAAAACCCTCGTGATATAATTACTTCAAAATGATGATGTCATCAAATAATCGTTAAATAAGATTAACATTTTCTGTATTACTCAATTTCATTCAAGAACGCAAAACTGAACATAGAAACTTTAAAAATCTAGCAAATAAGGCGCAACAATTTTATATCCTGAATATCTACGTCATATTTGGCGGCTGTCTTTAGCCAGTAAGTGAAGTAATTCAGGTCATTAGGGTAACTCTGCGCTTGAAATTGCATTAAAGTGACCTGTACGCACAGAGTCACCTTGATATTTCTCCACTCAGCCACAGAAGGCAGATCACGGCCAGAGACAAGAGAACAATGCCAGAGCAAATTATCGCCGCTCAGTCTTACGAAGAAGTATACTGCATCCGGCTCGGGATGACGGTCTCCAGCATTGAGGCTGATTGAAATTAAGCCGAATGACAGCCTTCAAATGCAAGCTTAGGACAGAAAAAAATTCACCCAAGGTAGAATAGCACTCAAAAGAAGCTGGTGAATTTCTCTAATGCTTCTATAAGACACTAATGACGTGATTTGTTACAAGCTCGTATGTGATCATTAATACACGAGTTTGATAAAACATTTCAGTATCTCGTATCAAATTAAAAAAGAGAGAAGGCTATGAAATCGAACAAAAAAAACACTGCAGTCTTTTTCCTTATTTGATTTTTTTACACTTGCCATTCACGTTACTAGGTCATGACCTACCGCGTGAAAATTTAGATACGAAGAATGCACGAGAGAACATGGCACGTGATAGCGGATGACGCATTCGTTAAATGTAGACAATTCTATTATAACAACTAGAGAAGGGAAAAAATTGGCACAAGATTCATAAAATGTGTAGTATTTACGTTACAAGTTGCAGACTAACCACTGAGTGAACCCGATCATAGTATTGTTAAATTTATCAGAGCCTTCAATACCTCGCATTGTATTTTTACTATGTTCTTAATTTATTACATAAGTTAAATGATGACTAGGATAGACTGAAAAGAGATTCGCAATGATGCTAATTATGTTATGTGCACCACGCACTGATAAGGCGATCTTCAACAAGGCATAATTCGACACTCATCAACTTGTTATTGCAGCCTATGCTGCAGCGATGGTTAAATTTACGTATGAAGTGCTATAAGGAGGTCGATGTTGCCTAGTGGGTAGAGCAATGTAAGAGGCTTTCTGGACGACCCTACCTGAAGTCCTCACGATTCGATTTTCTGCATGTCAGAACTTAGTAGGAAATCGTAGGTGGCCCAGGGAAAGGAAATGGCCCCCCTACCATGATTGTGTGAGTATCACATGCCAATGGCTTAATGCGGGGTGAACTCTACTCTCACCTATCAAACTCCTCACCAACTTTCAGGGTGAACGCACGTCGATACTACAAGGGTAATTGACTTTCGATTTATCTACTACTCAAGCTGCAATAAAATAGCATAGCATGGTATTAAGGCTAGAGTTTGATTTTAACTAGAAACACAAGTAAACAATAATAACATGTGCTTAAACCGATCATGACTTCACAAAAAGTCATACACTTTGAAATTGCCAATGACTATCCCCATTTTGTGTAATATTCCCTTTGTTTTTTTTACAGTATTCCTTTATCGAACAAACGGATAAAGTTATTTATAAGACTATTTATTAATACTGTTTTGAACTCTGGTCCTTTAAAAGACAAAGGGCTGGTACTCCGACACATGATTATGTTTCAATGGAATTTCCTTTGCTCAGAAAAAAGCATTGCCCGTAAACCTCTCAAGTAATGTGTTGACACAGATACATAATTTATTGAGTAACTGACAGAGAACCATATGTCCTAATCGGCAAGGGGCTTCTAATTGCTTTTACCCTAGAATATAATTACTAATCCTTTTTATGTATGATATATCATGCATGTTTGGTGTGAATTCACCCCCTGCCACATACCTTTATGCTGGCTTACAGAGTATTATGTAGATATACCCATGATTTTCCGCACCATTAATACTTCTTGTTCACGCTATTCACAGATTAAACTGAAGTGTATGGAGTATGCTTGGATTATATTGAAGGATTTGATTTTCTTCATTATAAAATAGTGAATTTTAATAAAAAGCAAAAAATCATCACGATACAACTTACTGTAATTCTACATACATCCAGATCGTGAATTTTCTTACATTAAAACAATAAAAATTTGCATCAATAAATTTGTTAATACCGTTTAATTGAAGTTGTGAACATAAAAATAACGATCTGATAAAAGAAACACCAAATTGGAGTCTGGATAATGTAAAGGGGAGAGCTCACAGCTGATATAAGCCAGCGTAAGAATTGTAGGCATACGATTAAGTAATATCCCGCTCGGAAGTAGCTTTATTGCATTCTAATACAATTATGCGTATCTCAAAATTCATTAAAACAAAGGGTTAACCTTGATTCAATAAGGACCCATAATTACAACATTTGAGTAATCCCAATATTATCTCAGACATGGCATGTTAACTAAAATAAGGTCCAAAGTATACGATGCTACAAGGGTAATTGACTTAAGGGTCCACTCACTCACGGTGACCTGGATGAAACACGGATTAGGTGTACCTTGAGATTGAGTGGAAGTGTAAAACAACATTTTCCGGCCATTCCTCTTCAACCGTCTGGACCATCATTGATTACCCCGGAGTGTGAACGTAATCTTGTTTGCCACGGGTCATCCACTACCGTTTCCCAGCTTTCAAGCTTTCGCCGGCAATCTTCACAGTTCGGGGAAAGAGGCAAGCACTACATTGTGCTCGTGGATGGTAAGAGGGGCTGAGGCAACTGAAAGTGGCACCTCTGTGCCACTGTCCTTCTCCGATTCGAGTTGAAATCGGTGAAGGCGCTATAGCACCTCACGGATGACATCCAGTAGCCGGTGAAGGGGTAGCAGAGTGAAAGGCAGGGCAGCGCAGTGAAATCGCTCGAAAATTGCATGGGAGAATTGGTGGGAGGGCAGCTTGCGGAAAGGGAGCTTGGGAGTGAAATTAGCGGGGTCTGCGAAGGAATGCGACGAAGGGACTCCCCGGGGCTTCGCAGGGTGGGCGAAGGGCGGAGGACGGAAACTTGCTCCGCCCTCGCCTTTCGCAGGATAATGTTGTTGATGCGAGGCCAATGCCAGTATTATCACTACACGTAAACGACAAATACTCTGGTTTAATTGAATTATGTGTAACAAATTGATAAGAGCTTTAAATATCGATTTAATGACTGCCATTCGCCACTACGTGACTGCATGTACTAGGCCCCGTTAATTTCACTCCCAAGCTCCCCCCCCGCAAGATGCCCTCTCACCAATTCTCCCATGCAATTTTTTTAAAGGAATGGTACCTACGATAACTATATTAACGTAACCAGTCTATTAAATGAATTAAAATGGGATACACCATCAGATCGCAGGTTGAAATTCAGACTTATGCTCTTAAATGAATTCCAAGATAATATTTTCAGTGATGACGTTAAAAATATTTTGCGAACCCCAAATTACTATGGTAGACTGGAACATAACCACAAAAGGAGAGAATTTGATTGCCAAGCTGACAGATTCAAAATTTCCTTCTTTTCTCGGACAGTTATGGATATGAATAGCGGTAAATATATCCAATACAGTTGTATCAATTGATAGCATAGGTAGTTGCATGTTGGTGTAAGGACTTGAAGCTAACCCAACTAACGGCATTATATTCCATGCTTGCCTAGTTATTTTTTATTTAAAAAAATCAAAGTTTAGACTAGTATATTATTACTAATTTTGTATGCATGATATGTAGTGCATGTTTGATGAGAATTAACCCCCTGCCACACACCTTTATGGTGGCTTGCAGGGTATTATTTAGATTTAGATGCAACCTTTACGGGCCACACTTAACTGTGTCTAAGACTTTAAATAACTGAGGCATGCTGAGTCCTCATTTTCATTGCTGGAGCTTTGGAGGAATAATGCTGTTTTGCGTGCTATATTTGCTTCATTGTAGTGGATTAATCACTATTTTCTCCCACGAGAAATTCTCTGTTGCTACATAGCCATTTTACTTTCATTTAGCATCCTTCCTTTTCCATTTCTCACTCTCTAAAAATATCTGTTTGTATACTTGTCAAAGTATTTTTTTCTGGTCATTATAATGAACTTGCTCTCCGTAGTCCAACCCCAAGTATGTGAGATTAGTGTAAAAAATAGAGTACCTTCTGTTCTCTTATGAGAATGAGATGAATAATGTATATAGTTGTGATGCTAAGAATTCTTCGCATATTCTCTTGCTATCTCTGCATCTTTATGTATGAATTCAAGTCGACTCATACATATTTATCACATATATGGTTGTGAAAAATGAGGATAACTTCGGTAATTGAGGTAAGGAAAGGCACCGTTTAAGTCTCGCAATACAGTTTCACAACTTCGTACTTACGTTCTATTCTGCACAATTATCAACGAATTTCCTTTAAATTACTCTGTTACTACTAACCCGGATAGCAACTTTCACAGCGTACAAAAGTTAATTAAAGCGTAAATTAGCAACTTGATTAATACAGATTTCAAAAAATACTAAAAGGTATTTATTTCGTAATTTAACTTTAATGTACAATATACATATTGTTTCATTTACCGTCATTAGCATACAGAATCGGCCACGCCGGAGAACGATTGATTGGAAGCACAAATAGAGAAGTGAATAGTAGGCACACCTGCCTCTGCAATTTACTGGCTTTTAGCCCTGAAAGATAGCATATATGCGAAGTATATATAATATGCATGCGAAGAAAGCCCTTCATATAGTCTGTGCGGCCGTAGTTGGCAGTGATGCCAACAAAATGGATGACGACACATCGATTTTCCGCCAATGAGAGAAGCTAAAAATCACACTCGTTGCCAAGTGTTTTTGCCAACTTACAAAGTACGGAATAATTTACTGTCGCTATGGCAAATTACCCTGCGGGAACTTCAAGACATTTGACTGAGAATTTTACTTCATACAAGAGTAATGCATTACTTATGGTTTATAGCGCAAGATTTTAACAACAGCGATAGACATTGACGTAATTGCCTTACAGCTTGAAGGAATTCGTACCAAGTACCAATTCGTACCAACTACGGGCTCTTATTCCTACAACCCCACCCCATTCCCTGGTTATTCTCTGTAGCTATATTAATAAAGCCGCTGTCTTCATACAAATGGGCATGCACGAGAAGCGACAGGAAGTTTATTGAGGAAAGGAATAAGCAAATCAAAATCCTTATCGTATGAGACTCCCAATGACAAGTTTCTTGAAACTGAAAAACTGGCTTCAGGAAGTTGACACTGAAAGAAACATAACACTGGGTTCGACCTTTGATCTCTCGGAACAAATTTACCCATCATCATCATCATCGGTCAACAATCCTAGGATAGGTTTGACGCAGTCCTCCACTCGATTCTTCTATCGGCCAACTCCTTCATGTCAAAGTAATTCCTATCTTTCACACCCTTCACAACTTGCTCTATATATCTCATATGAGGCGTGCCTTTTCCATTCTTCCCCTTTACTTTTCCCCCGACGATTGTCTTCATTAGTCCACTATGTCTTAAGATATGGCCTATTAAGTTGTCCCATCTTCTTTTTAGGGTTTTCAGTAGACATCTCTTTTCTCCCACTCTTCTTCACACTTATTCGTGTGTCACTCGATCGATCCATTTTATCTTAATCATTCTCCGGTAGCGCCACATTTCAAACGCTTCCAGCCTTGACGTCTCCAAATTCGGAGATGTTGACAAATGCTGCTGTTATCGCTCATGATTTGCTTTCATATAGTAGAATGCTCCAGATGTATGTTCTAATGAAATATTTTCTCACTTCCACGCTTGTGTTTGCAGCTGTAAGCTGAATCTTCTTTTGGTAAAATTCCCTTTTCGCGTGGGCAATTGTACTAGCAATTTCTCTTTTACTTCGTCCATCGCAGGTTACGGGGTCGTGGTGACCTAGTGGGTAGAGCACTGAGCTGCTGATCAGAGGGTCGCGGGTTCAAATCCCGGGTAAGATCCATTCTGGAAGAAAGGAAGAGCTATCTTTCTGGAAGAGATATTCTAAAATCCTCGCGATTCGATTTTCTGAGTGCCAGAATTTCGTAGGATATCGCAGGTGGCCCAGAGAAAGGCACTGGCCTCCATACTATGAATGTGTGAACTTCCTAGTTAGACATGGTGCTTAGTACGGGGTGTGCTATACACTCACGTATCGAAACCAACCTTCGGGTTGAATCACTGAGTGAGTGATCGAAGGTTACACGGCATCCCAGTAACAGAATTATCCACCTCCTCGATTTCTTGTTTTCCTAGTTTAACATTTGTCCTGGCTTCTTTTTTCCTACTGCATACGTATAGTCTACCTTAGTGTTCTTTTTATTGATTGTGTGCGCCGATGCAGGTTTATTTGTTCTACATTTCGAATCTCCCTCCTTGAATCATCGCGACTTCTGGGAGGAGGGGTGGGGGAAGGTCTAAGAGAGGGGGAAGGTGTGTGTGAGTCCTTGAAGTGGACGGCCGGAGTCGGGAAGTGACCGTGAGAGTGTGTGGGTAGACGCAGACTGGAGAAGCAAAATTCGCTTGGAGTGGTGATCAACGTCTTCCAGTGGGGGTGAGTGGCAATGGTTTTCTCTGGCCGGTGAGCCCCTATCCCGTTATTAAACCTCCATTTCTCTATTCCTCCCTTTTGTTTAAATTTCATTTCTTTTTGTTTGCGCTTCTCGCACGTCACGGCTCGTCCAGCTTCGCTTGCCTATACCTTTTTTTGGTGCCGTAACCCGGAAGTTCCTACGGGAATGTTTCGTGGAATTTCATATTATTTTCGGGAGTTTTCTTCTTCTTTTTGTGTAATTGTTTTCATACATGCTGCTTAGTGAATGGGCTAAAAGTAAATCATCGGTGACACGGGAGCAATTTGGCTCACAACTCAAGTTATTGCGTTTTAAACGTCGTAAATTTTTATGCACAATATGTGCAGCGTTTTCATATTCTGAGGAGCTCGATGCTTTCGGTTAGGAATTTTTTAGCCATTCCAAGTTGGAAATATTTGTTGTTGTTTTTCCCAGGAGGAAGTTGTATATTCGAGATTTTGTAATGGTCAGATGGAAATTTTTGAGTATTTCCATGAGTGTAATGAAGACGATGCGTGTTTAGTTGACAGGCACGCTAGCGAGAAGGTGGAAGAAGAGTATTATTTTATTCTTTCCATTTTTCTAATGGCATCGTATCCTTCCACCATCAATGAGTCTGCTCGTGTGGTTAATGAATCCTTACTGGGAAAAAAGTCTCGCCTCCCTACTATCGAGCTGCCTCGTTTTTCAGGGACATTTTCTGATAGGGTAGGATTCCGCCATTTATCTACATCTACATAATACCCTGCAAGCCACCACAAAGGTGTGTGGCAGGGGGTGAATTCTCACCAAACATGCACTACATTTCACGTATAAAAAAAGATTAGTATTAATATACTCGTCTACATTCAGCTACCTAGCGCTATACATTGATTCACTCGTATTGGACGTATTTACCGCTATTCATATCACTAAATGTACGAGGAAAAAGGAACATTTTGAATCTGTCAGTTCAGCAATCAATTTATATACGTCTGTGGTGCATGATAGAACAAATATTACCTCTCAGTCGAGAAGTCCACCCATTTAAGGACGGCTCTCCAAGGAAAGGCTACAGCACTTGTCGCTTCTCTCCCATTTGGTGAGGCTCATAATGATTCAGCTTGGAGGGAGTTATGTGAGGACTACGACGATCCTCGAATTCTAGAGTTCGGCAAACTGAACAGAATTCTAGGATTTCCCCTTTCTTCTCCGGGAGCAGTATCTTCCATGCAATTGTTTGTGAATACGTTTTCGGAAATGCACACTGCCCTCAGTACCATAAATAATCCTGATTTGAGGGAATTTATTTTGTTCAGATTAGCCGCTCGCGTAGTTGACGTAGAAATTCATGCCCTATTTGAAGAGACATTGAATGATGAGCCATTTCCCTCTGTCACTCAACTTTTGAGTTTCGTTAGGAAAAGGATCAGGGTTTTACAAACCTCATTTGGACTCCGTGTCTCGCAAATCCACACACACATTGCAAGAGTCGTTATGCCGATTTCTGTCCGTAATACCCAATCAGTGGAGGAGAAAGGCGAACTTGTTAGTCAGAAATTCCCTTTGTGTGAGCTTTCTCATTCTCTAGGGAAGTGCCCAAATTATCTTCAGATGAGTGTTACTGATCGTGCGTATTTTGTACGCTCGAAAACACTTGGCTTTAATTGTTTGAAGCCAGGTCATTGGGCTCTCAGGTGCCAGCATAAAGGCACGTGTTGTACTGTTTGCAAAAGATATCATAACACCACGTTGCATTCTGGATATAATTCTAGGCAAATAAATCGTTCTTCCAGTCAGGCGTCATCGTCGCAAAGTCAGACACCCGGGTCTCCGTCGCGTTTGAAATCGCAGGTCACTTCGACTGCCCTCTTGTCACTTGTGAATTGCCACCTGTCGCATTTGACTGTTCTCGGAATGGCATTAGTTCATGTGCGTAACGGTATTGGGTCAACCGTGCCTCTTAGTATAATGATCGATTCCGGTAGTCAAGGGTTCGCTATTTCATCGGCAGCTGTTGAATCTCCCCGTATCCCCTTATCACGGTTCACTTTTTGGTTGTCTCAAACGACTAGTGGAGGCGGCTGGAGGGTTGTATTTCTGTAACGCTTTCGCCGATTCACAGTTCATTGTCGGTGTTAAATACCAGGTCTGTAGTCCTTCCTCAGGTAACCTCTAAGCTACCACAATTCCCACTTCCACCTGTCATTCGAAGCAGTATTTCTCATCTTCACATGTCCAATCCGGAATTTGACAAACCAGATTTTGTGGATTTCATTCTGGGAATGGATTTGTTCCCTAAGATCCTCCTTGGGGAGCGGAAAACTTTCGATAGCTGAGATTTAATTCAAATCGATTCCATTTTTGGATGGATTTTGATGGGCAATATTTTGGTTAGGTCTCCAAAGGTTCATCCCCTTGAAACTTCTTTATGTGTCGTTGAGGAAATTCCGCTAGGCAGTCAACTAAAAAAGTTTTGGGAATTGGAGGAATCTACGGTTCAAGTTGCTTAAAATCCTGAGGAGGTTAAGTGCGAAGAATTGTTGGCTATAACTCATTGAAGAGATGCTTCAGGAAGGTATATTTTTCCTTGCCATTCAGAAGTGAGTCACTTTCCCTGGGAGAATCTTATTTCCAGGCTACCAAGATGAGTATCAACATGGAGCATA
The DNA here is from genome assembly GCA_933228895.1 of Platycnemis pennipes. Taxonomy (NCBI): domain Eukaryota; kingdom Metazoa; phylum Arthropoda; class Insecta; order Odonata; family Platycnemididae; genus Platycnemis; species Platycnemis pennipes. The sequence goes on along the minus strand of OW121846.1, from coordinate 104,829,676 downwards.
AATTGTTGCAGCAACCACGGGTAAAGGCTAGTTTTTATCAATTTTTGAAAGAGTATGAGTCTTGGCCATATGTCAAGAGCTACATCATCGGGGTTATATTATCTGCCTCATCATGGAGTCCATAAATCCACCCCTCAAGGCCTCAAGTTAAGGGTTGTCTTCGACGCTTCCTCTCGCTCTTCGATTGGTAATTCGCTTAATGGTGTATTGCTTACGGGCCGCACGCTGCAAATGATATTTTCAACCTACTAGTGGCATTATGAACTCACTTAATTGCCTTCACTACGGACATTTATAAAATGTACCGCCAAATTTCGATAGCTCCTGATCACAGTGGCTTTCAACATATTTTGTGGCAAGATGATTCCACTCAGGCCCAGAAGGAATTTTAATTGAATAACGTAACATACGGAGTTATGTCCGCTCCCTGTCCTACTATCCGCTCCTTTCATCACTTAGTGAAGTACGAAGGAGAAAAATTTTCTTTGGCAGCTAAATCTATTCAGCGAGACACTTACGTTGATGGCATTGTTACTGGGGCCAATTCAATTTAGGTTGCTTTGGACTTGCAGCGAGAACTGATTGAATTACTGTCTTTAGGAGGGTTCCCTTTAGGAAGGTGGGGAAGCAACTCTCAGTAATTATTAGCCAACTTTCGTAGAGAGGAGTGTGTAGCCACGGTACAATTTCAATTATTAGCATTCACATCATTGAAGGCATTAGGAATGTTTTGGGACCCCGAATCTGATCCCTTATCTAATCAGGTCGAGTCTGATCCTTCTGTCAATTCTAAAAGGATGATATTGTCAAGTGTAGTGAGAATGTTTGATCCTATTTGTGGTGCTGCTCCAGTTGTCTTTTGAGCGAAATTTTTTTGCAATCTCTTTGGAGTTTGAAATTGGTTGGGGCGATCCCCATTCTGCATCCTGTGGTTTTTTTTTGACAACTTTTCTTCTCCCAAAAACTTCTTTTGCTGTTTCATGTAGCTCAATTTCGATGTTTTCCCAAATATCTTCACCTGATTTCACAGTCACATCCTCTTCTATCTTGTTTTCCACTGCCTTTTGAAAGGCCAGCCTTTGTTTAGGCACATTAAGTTTCTGTGCTTGTCATGTGTTCATAGTTGATTTCTTCAATTTCTTGAGTTGTAAGTGGCATGTTATCATCCCTTAATTGTGGTCACAGCCGATATCTGCAACCGGGTAACTTTTGAAGTTCTTCACTTGGTTTCTGAACCTCTGCTTCACGAAAATGTAGGCAATCTGATATCTTTTTCTGTTTCATGGGATTTTCCAGGTATATCATCTTTGTTGATGGTTTTTAAACTTGTTTGCCCCACCTGTGTGTTGTGTGCAGAATTTGGTTAGTCTTTCTCCTCTCTCATTTTGATTTCCCAAGCCATATTTTTTATTATTCTTCCATCTTTACCTTCACCGATGACAGCGTTCCAGTCTCCTAAACTGATAAAGTTTTCATCTCTTTTTACATGCCTTATTACTTCCGTGATTATCCTCGTAGACGTCTTCCGTTTCTTCATCTTCGTAGTCCCACATAGGCATGTAAACTTGTACCAAAATGGTATCTGTAGGCTTGGTTTCAGTCTTCACCATAATATTCTCTCTTTGTGCTACAGAAAGCTCTTCACACTAAGTCCTGCGCTCTTCCTGAGCATTATGCCTACTCCTGCGTTACCAATCACGGATCCGGTGTGAATAATTCTGTAACTTCCACTCAAAAAGTCTCCTTCATCGGGCCATAACATTTCATTGATTCCTATAATATGTCGAGGTCCATTCTTTGCATTTCCACCTTCAGGTTCTCCAATCTCCCACAGGTCCGAAGTGATCGCTCGTGCCACATTCCTACCCTAAAAATTCTATCACACTTGACCGATGTACTCTCTCGGGAAGTCCCCGCCCGTAGATCCGAATAGGGGACTGTTTTGTGAATAACTGAGACTCCTCGGGATAATACTGTGGTGGTTTCCCCTTACCTTCCACATCGCAGTACTACAGCCGTTAAAGTATATTTTACCACGCCTATAATGAAATGAGTGTCCCTGTACCGAACATCTTGGTCTCCACCTTCACCATTATGGAGAAGAGCTGCTACCCTCTCCTCCGGTTGATAGGAAGCAAAATTGTTGCCGGTCTCTCGTCGCCATGTCACGGCATATGGTTTATGGATGGACAGGTTTATGAATCATTTAAAGGCCTATTTTACCCAATGATACACCAATACTACCTCGTAGTGCCGTCACGTTTTGTCCACGACTGCTCATTCGCCGGGTAAACTCCCTTATTTCGCAGAAAACCTCTATATCTAGAGGTCGCAAGCCGGTGGACGCACTCGGTGGCCTTAAGGTCAGCCCCGAGATAATTTACCCTTGACATTGAAAATCATCAAATATACTGACATAAATTCTCAGCCATAAAGAATAATCATGTTTCAGTAGTATCTTTCTCTTTACCTTGCATTAGTCTCTGCTTCTTCTAATGTTTCTCTCAGTCACTAATCTGCTTCTAAATTTTAAATTAATTATCTCCGAAATTCTACGCTGAACTATAGCCATCACTTCTACTTTGTAACAACACAGTTCTTCCCTAGAAAAGTACGTTCACCTTCAATGCATTTTATTGATTGTGGGCATCAACCACATAGGAGCTACTCAGCTCCTCATCTCAGCATTTCGAACACGAATTCGTACGTCAGAGACACAATTTTACATGCATCCAAGCTAAATCCCAACTAATCCACTTCCTACCATTTATCTTACATTAATTCAAAGTCACAAACCCTTGTTACACGTTATTTGTCATTTAAGAGACATTTGTCTGAGGATAATGATAAAATGTTTGAGCACATCATGAGTCCATGCGTCTGGTTTGCACATGAAAATCGAAAAATTCTAATTTTAACGTCACTTACCAATCGAATTAGACCGCGGATGAGATAAGTTTGACGAAAATACTCGAGTTATTGGTCGTGAATCTTAAGCTCCACAGAAAACTTCGAGAAAAGGAAAGTACACACCACACGAAAGCAGAGTTCACATTTTGGGATTCATCAGGTGTCCGCCTCTTCACTCTCTTTCTCTCGTTTGAAAAAGATAACAAAAAAACGAGCTTGAATGTTTTCGCGTCCATCTGGGGAACAAAGCATTTAATCATTCCGTTTATGTCAGTACGGAGTGGTCGACTGGTAATGTAACTGACTGGTAATACGAAGTTTTCAATTTGAGACCTGAATATGTAGCATGGGTTTCTCTCACCATTTTGTTATTTTACGTAAGCTCTAGATACTTATTTTACATTTATATCCAAGATACACTAAAGGAGTGTTATATTATGTTAATGTGCCCTCTTTCCTTCTTTTCTTTCGCCGTGGAAACCTATGTCTTGTCGTTCAAGCGAATGTAGAAATGATCTCATGATAGGAGGATGGTTATATCTTCTGCTGCTGCACATCACTTTCAGAAAGGAAGACCTATTTTTCTGATTCAAGAGACATTCTCCAGGAGATTAGATAAGGAACATTTTTATGTATAGGTCTCTCTCTGCTCGTGTAAATGCTTCCCGAAAAATTTTCGCCCTCCCTGAGCTGGATTTGAGCAAGAATATCATTTCACGTAACCTTGGATTATTTTTGTCTTGTCTTTCTATTTTGCTTAACAAATACTGCCAGCTATCGTGCGAGGTATCTGCATGTGGGGGTAGTAAAATTTTGAGTAGGAAGATCATCCCAAGTTATTAGTTCATTCATCCACAGACGTCATAAAATGTGCAATATTTAGGCCGCATGATGACTCTTTGAGGCCTAAAACGTAAAAATAATGGATTTCCTTTCATTTTCCAAAGTTATGTATTTTGGATAATTTAAAAATGCATCGCTAGAGTTTTAACTCTCACTCACTCACTCATTCAACCCGAAGGTTGGTATTGATAGGTGAGTAAAACTCACCCCGGACTAAGCCTCAGGCGTGTGAATTTCACACATTCAGGGTAGGGGGGCCATTTCCTTTCCCTGCGCCGCCTCGCACTCCGAGGATTTTTCGCTCGGGGGCATCCAAAGGCTTCACCCGGGTTTGAACCCGGGACCCTTCGATCAATAGCCAAGCTCTCTACTCTATCTACTAGGCCACCACGTTTCTTGTTTTAACTCTACACCTGAATTATTGTTTGCATTGTTTTTATTGAAACTTATCAGCTCAAACATTTTTAAGATAAAAATTCCTCGATGATTTTTATCGAATGTGTGTAATTAATAATCATAATTGGATATCTTCCAGGATCAAACTCTACAGTAAAAATATTCTCTGGTCTCTAAGGCGTCACCGAAACAGACTGTCAGATATCCAGAATAGACAGAATTACTTTTGGAGGTGACTTTTTCATAACGCGTTGATGAAGATCACACAGTCGAACCAAAGTCGTCTTCTGTTAAATTCTCTCAGAACGTAACAAAATCTCACTAGATCCCAAAGTCATATCATAGACTTAAGGACTAATCATAAATTTTGTAAATTAAGGGCAAAAGTAGAACATGTGACCACAAGAATAAACAGCAAGGAACATTCTTCCAATACCAAATCAAATAGTTCACAACATTACCCTATGTGATAAACGGAGTGTGAGTATCTGTAAAGCAGAAATTTAGCGAACGATTTCTTACTGTAGAGACGAAAATAAGGCAGTGTGTCGGTCAAATATGTAAAATGACCAATTAAAATACAGCATAATATTGAATATGTTACTCTGGAACACTTCTACTCGCGGTATTTGTTTTCAAAAGGTGTCCAGGCGATTTTGTTCAGGAGTGAAAAAAGAAGTTGAAGAGATTGTTTATCGCTTTCAGAATTTTAGTGATTTGCTCGTAGTCGGCAAAGCTATTAAGCTATACACATAAGCTCTATTTGGACTAAAAGCTTAGCCAGAGTGTAAAAAGCATTAAGTTCATTTTATTCATTAAGTCTTGGGCTGGGAAAACCTATATTTCTCTTTTAGATGAACGATTCATGGATGATTTCAAACACAATACCATCAGAGTGCACTCAAATTATACCACCAAGTGGTCTTATTTGAGTGCACTTGCCTGGTAGAATTTTCCTAGTGCTTTGTCGCCTTAATTAATTTCTTTGTCATTTATTCCTTCGTTTTTGCGCATCCACAGCTTATTCGCGTAGTCACCGTGAAGCTGTCACCATGACTACCAGGTAGATTGAACATGAGTTTGTATTCACGTTTATTGAAGGAATATCGTGGACGTGCTTTGTTAAGTATCTTACGTTATGCTACATGCTTCGCTAAATCCTTCCATATGTTCGAATTAGTAATTAGCAGCAGCTCTCTAAATCATTACTAAATAATATAAACTCCTTCACTTTTTCAAACGAGAGAAAGAAAGCGTAGAGGCGGACACCGGGAGTATCTCAGGACCTCAACAGAGTACGAGAGAAGGAGCAAAGCGTAAAAGAAAAAGATAGTACGGAGAAACTCGAGGAAAGTTTGGCAAAAAGGAGATAGTTAAATAGAGCATTTAAAATGCATGTGAGGAATAAATGCGTCCGTTCTGGACGGCAGCGGGATTAAAGCTCGGGGCAGGAAAGCTGTTGGTATTCCGTCACATACTCGGACGATCCCCTTACCGTGTTTTAACTTCCCTCGTCGTGGCCGAGACCAAAGAATAAGGTACCATTAGAAAGAAATCCTATTTTCTCTCCGAGCGATGGTGGCGGCGCTCCATTTGTTGGGAAACTTTTTTCCCCCATAGTACCTCGGTATAACTCAGCCAACCATAATAACTTTATTGCATGACACTTTTTGACTTGATTCATTGACATTGAACTTTTTGGTGAGGTATGCTCACTCCGATGACCCATAAGCGGTCACTTGCACAACTCGTGGCGAAAAAGCTTTAATAAATAGGAGATTGAGGACGCCTTGAATTCCTGACAAAGAATTCACGAAAACTAACTTCACTTCCAAAAATATGTGCATGTAGAATATTTAATGAAAGAAAAACTTTGATTATACGCCGGAAAACGTCAGTAAATAGTTCGCCAATGTGTGCGAGAGAAAACGAAGAAGAGAGCATCCAAAGCACTCGGGCAGCTCAGAGGGATGACGTCGCTGACAAGATATAATGCACATCCACTTATATCCCTCACCCCTTTAACTCACAAAGCTCATAAAACAAAGCTGTGCGTACGTGTGTGTGTAAGTGACAAGCTAGAGCCAATGAAACGAGAAAACGACTTAAAGGGTTTACTTTTTCATATTTAAACGCCTGTAATTTATTTAATTGTGCATTGATTTTAAAACAAATTGTATCATAGTAATGCATTTTAATTATCTTTAAACTGAGTCAAATTTATATGCATATCTTTTATAGTTTGGGAAACATGGTGGGGAACGTGAAAATTAACACAATAAATTTAAACCAATTGGTGACTTAAGGTATGAAGTATCTGGAGGAATGCATAGAGGTTTCGTGCATTAAATTACTATTAAATCTATGAAAAAAAAACAGAAAAATTCAGAAGACAAAAATTTGATTGAGAGTACCTGCCAATAAATGTCAAAAGTAAATAAATAAGATAAAGGCAATTCAATAGAAAGGAGGGAAAAAATTACCATTAATAAAAATTACCACAAATAAAATTAGAGAAAATAATGGAAGTGTGAACATAAGTATAAGAACTTTTTTTCAAAAAATATTTGGTGCAGAAATTATTATTGACCATAGCTTGTACATACATATTCGGCATGTGCAATTTTGAGAAATTAAAATTTATAAATAAGTGATGTGAAGAACGTTCAACAAAGACGCAATTGTAGTTTTTATAAACAAAGTTATAGTCAGCCTTGAGCAACTGATTTAAATGCGATTGGTGATTGGTGTGTTAGTTGGCTGCTACAATTAAATTTGAAGAAATGCGTGACCTTTGAAAAAAGAATGGCTTTCCCCCGAATAATTATTATATAAAAAAAAGAAAATATTTAACGTAGAAGCTATTAAATACTTAGGCGTCACGATCATGAAGACATGTCAAGGGGTAAACACATCAATGAAATAACTGGTGTTGCAAAACGTAGATTAGGATTCACAAAAAGGGTTCTAATAATAATAATGAAAAGTCTTTATTGGGGCGAGATTAAGACAAAACTGTCCCTTCTTCCATCTAACCCCTTCTAGGGATATATGATGAGAGAATACAAGAAAGAAGCTATTTTACACTTGTCAGCCTCATTTAGAATGTGTCATTAACGTATGGGATCCGTACGAGGAAGGCAGGATAAAGGAATCAGAGTGTGTGCAAAGGAGATCAGCTAGATTTATTAAAGGTCATTATGATAACTGTATTAGCGTTACGAGTTTAATAGAAGAACTAGAATGGTGAATGCTATCAGAACGCAGGTAAAAATTTAGGATTAACTTTTTAAGTAAATTCGAAGCTGATTTGTTTGCAGATGAGGATAGAATTACATTAAGAACCCCCGCGTATTATGCTAAGTTTGTTCAGATAAACAAGATTAAAGAGATAGATCGTCTTAGATACCGATACCGATCTACAGATGGATTTAATCTACCGATGGATTTAATCTACCGATAGATTTAATCTACCGATAGATTTAAACCTATCGAAATCTGCCGAAATCTACCGATATATTTAAAATACCATTAATCCCGCGTACAATTAGACAGCATAGTAGGCAACATAACAAAGGGATAGGTAGGTAAAATATTGTTGGAGTAGTCTATAGTGCATGATGCATGTGTTAGCAACCAATCCCCTTATTATTATATAGATTCTAACCATCTAGCTACATGTTACCTCACATGGTTCCATGCAGTAGCTATTTGCCTGTCAATAGAGCATGCTTGGTGATATTCACCCCCTGCCACACACCCTCATTGTGGTTCGCAGGGTATTACAAAGGTATTAATATAAGATATTTAAACATTTGATAATTTCATTTACTTAATTTTTACCAATAATCTTATCAGGATCACTAAATGAACTGGAGGTCCATGCAAATACCAACATTTTAACATATATAGTGGAAGACAGGTTTAAGCCAACTCCCAAATAGCTAAGCAACCAAGGTAAGGAAGGAGTGAGTGTATAAAGATACCTTGATAATCTAATTATTTTTCAAAATTGGTAAAATATTTAAAGAAAGGGATTTTTCAAATAAGGAAGAAATAAGTGTCAGAGAATAAAGAAGCCAAAAACTTTAATGGACTTTCGGAATTTGAGAACCCTCTGAATCTCTCCGAGGAAATCGTATTTCATCGACTTCTATATGCCCTTACTTTTTCAAGAGTCCTCGTCAGAAAGGTGTCCGGGAAGAAGTTACAGTAAGGAGATTGTAATTTTGCTCCATATACCCTTTGATGCGTCTTCTTCGATCACCTCGTGCGACCATTCGTACGACACACTCATTTGACTGGCTCATATAGGTGGTTCTCACCTGATTGGGCTAGGACATTCCTAGGGATTTACCTAAATTCTTCATACGCTTCGGTGTCTCACATTCCACACATCTTCATCAGAGCAGTCACCAACTCTAGCGGGAAGCATAACCACATCAACCATGTCAGCTCCGTCAATTTCTCACCCTCGTTCATCTTCTTCCTTTAGGATGTAGAGTTCATATTATATATCTTCTGTGTTTTTTCTGACCTAAAAGAGATTGAAAATTCAGATTCAAAGATTTAAACACATCTTTTGATGGTGTAATAACAGCTGAAAACTATTTTAATGAAGAAACGAGGAATTATTTGCAATTATTACAGTTTTCATCTCTTTTACGACGTTGCGAAGGTGTACTCAGTATCCTCTGTGACGCTCAAAAACCAACTGGATGAACTAAAATAATTTAGTGAAAAGATTAGAGAGATGGCTTGTTATACCAATAGATTTAAAATGTCATATTTCCCTCTTACCATTAGGAATCATAATTGGCGGCATAGAATATTTATAGGTAGGTGAAATATTTTTAGAGTAGCCTGTAGTGGTAACTCTTCGTTGCATGGTTAGCATTGCATGGTAGCTCTAGTTGCATAGTCACAGTCAATAGTGCATGTTTGGTGTTCCTCACCCTAAGCCACACACCCTCGCGGGGGCTTGCAGGGTACCGCGTAGATGTAAATGTATATAAATATATGCTCAAATTTCTCGTCAAAAGTTCTCTCCTATTAGTAAACACCTCTTTCGCCAAAGGAATTTTCCCTCCTAATATCATTATTACTGCGTCCATCTCCATTGAAGATATAAACCCAAGTAAACAAACTACCTCCTATACTTCATTTTAAATGTCGTCCATATATATGTCCACACTTAAAAACATCCAGTATTAAATATATTGGCCTCGCCGTGATGGCCGAGGGGGACCTGCGCCGAGACGGCCGCGCCGAGGTGGCCGCGCCGAGTTGTACAAGACCCACATTTTAGCCCTTCAACCTCATTATTGCCTCTTGCATCAAGTTACAAAGAGTTTCAAATACATTGGTGCCAATGAATGCCTCCTCGGCGCATTTGGAAGTACTTCACCAATGTACGAGTAAAGCAAAACCATAATTGGCTAGGGAAAGAGAAGCTGTTTATCCCACCGTGAGTTTAAACAAACACAAATTTTACCCTTTTATTGAACTGTTTAAAATACCTGCACGGGAAATACTTTGCGATCATCATATTTCCTCAACATTAGAATGTATACAGACGGGAAAAGTTTTTTTCTTATGTCATCATGAAGATGATGAATAAACACTATGCCCTTAAATTCACACAAGCAGTGATTATATTTTTTAATGGTGGCCAACCTGGAAACAGTAGGCTGTAGTACAAGAAGTATGAGCCTTCAGATATTTCCAAGAATGAGTCGAAGTAGTTAGAAAAGGATTACCTCTCAAGAGTGACGAGATAAAAATGTTTAAATGTCAGCATACTCAGCGTGTGTTTAAACACACGCTGGGAAAATATGGTTGAATTAGCAGGATTATTTTTTTAAAGATATTTAATGCTCAAAACTCATGCATAATTTATACAATGAATAAATATTTGAGCTTTAGGTAGCTTACATGGGCAAACCTGAAAAAAGCTACCATCGGAAACTAAAGTGCTAGAATTCAAATGCTTAACATTAAAAAACAAGGCGTGATAAAAATATAAAAATAAAAAAAATTAACAAAATGTTACCAAAAAATGTGTATAAATTGAGAACAAAAAATTAGCACTGTATATACATATACACATACATATATATAGAACATTTAGTTTTCTGTACATTCATAGATAATTCTGTAATTCATAGATAATTCATGCATAATTAATTTCATAACAAATATATTATACATTTGTTATGAAAAAACCATATCTTAAGTAATTTAAATCAGTTTGCATAACACATTATTGGTTGAGATCACACATAAGCTGTTTATGGAGCGTACCTATACCTTAGTGAACTATTATGAAAATAGCACGTACAATGCTAGTGCTTCAAGAAGTTGGGCTAATTCAATAATCTCGATTTAAAATTACCTACATATTCATGCGATTATTTATATCTTACTCGAGGCTATCTATTTGGGCAAAATTTTGTCCAGTGCTTGTTCATATATGTGCTATCTCTAGCCAAACCTCTCCAATTCAAGAGCAACATATTTTAGGAAGTTAAGTATTAAAAATGCGTCCTAAATATAGCCAGGAAAGAAAAACAACTGCTTATTCAAAAATAGTAGGGAGCGTCGTGATACACATGCAGGCTGGTGTAGGCCCACCTACTCGGGCAGGGTCAACGCTCTCACTATTTCACGAACATCCATTAAGGGGACATCAGAGTCGCTGTCGTTCCACATCCCCCAATTCCTTATGAACCTCTCTCCCCGTCCTACTTTCTATGCCCACTCATTTTTATGGTACACATGAACATCTTACGAAAGCACTCTTCACGTCCACCCACGCTCTATCAACATTTTCTTTTTCAGTGGGACAGCGGAATACATAAAGTAAGCTTCGTTCGTTCACTGATAATGCAGGGTTTAGACTCGTTTTAGGTGTAGAGCCTTGGTGTTTTCTTGACCCACCCAATGACGCTATATCCATTACTTGACAATTGTCCTTCCCTCCGTTATCCTAGAACGCCTTATTATAATAATTATCGGAGGCAGCAGGCACATAGGAAATAAAATTAAGGAACCTAGTAGAAATGTGATTTAGAAATATGTAGTAGGAATTTATTTCTTTATTTATTTTTGTCTTATTTTAATCTGCGAATTTCAGGACTCAAAGTTCTCTTCCAATTCTCTCTTAATTCAGGGATTAGATGAAGGGTGGAGAGGAAACTAGGCTTCGGCATTAGCATGCTCTTTACGAAAGACGCCAAAGGATTCACTGTTTACGTCCAAACTGACGGGATGACTGCTGAACTTGATATGCTTTCAACAAGGCATTTAAGCAATGCCCAGTATTTCCTCGAGAAGAACCCAACCATTGTCATGACAATCCAGTACGCTAGCCACCAATGCATACTATTCCCCTACGCCTGTTCATCTAAGCCTTGCAAAATGCTATACAAAAATTAATTTCATTCATTAGTTAAATTATTTTATTAAGATTCACAGATTCCATTTTATTCACAAAACGGAATAGGTCTAGAAAGATGCTGTTTACCTCTTGCAACATAATATCTGGAGTATCGCAAGGCCCTGGGAAAAATATTTGATGGATCCCGTTGAACATAGAACTAATTTTGTTTCAAAAGAGGGATGTGACCAAATCGAGCTCATATTCCCTGCAGCTCAAAGACTTCGGCCGTTGGCGAAAAAGAGGGGCAAACAGAGCTCTCGGAGTTCTTTTTGGTTCTCCGTTATTGGCGGTAAATCGGTGTGCCCATAATCGTCACGAATAAATATAATTTCATGATAAAATTTCAAAGAATTTATTCGTATTTTCAATATTGTCAACGAATGTCACATTAATATCCACAAGGGTAGACATACATTTAAAAATGGATATTCTGATATTTATTAATTGATAACTCTTGGTTACTTGATTGTACGAATCATAGTTACTGGTTAGGATACAATAAATTAAAGCATATATAGATGCTGAAAATCACATTACTAAGGTTTTTGTGATAAATATTCAATCCCATATTCTTGCACTGAATTTGCAATTCACCTCATGTGAATTTGAAAACACTTGGCCAACTGACTAACCAGTACTTAATTATCCGAAAATCATAAGTTCATAAACCCGTCTATCACTTCATTCCTTCGTCAACCCATCTTTCACCTATCTCACTATTTACTGAAGATATATGCTAAGGAGCAGAGCTAACAGTCAGCTTTGTCTTGCCACCCACCCACCCACCCACTACTATACTAATAACATTAATGCCGTATAATAATACTACTGCCATTTAATGACTTTAAGCCATATTATTACACCCCCGAATTTTTCATCCGCTATTCTCATTTCGTCCTCCTAGGCAATTTATTATTTTGTGATCTGTCTTGATGGAATAGTTCTCTAATATATTTCGTATCTTTAATAAATTGAATATTCCCATTAACTTATACCAGTTTTCTCTATGAAATGTCCTGTCGACATCAAGAAAGAAGGTAAATATTTCCTGAATAGTTTCTACAACCTTTCCCTTTGTTTCTTTTATCACTGCCACCAAATCATGAAATCGGAGCCTTCCCCAATTCAAAAACCACTTTTGAAATTCAATGTAGGCTTCCCACAGTAATATGTTTGTTTGGTTTGCCATCCCGTGGTCAATAATTTGGAAGAGCACCTGTATGCAAGATTAAATTTCAATCGGTGCTATCCTTTTTTGGTGTGATTATATTAATGTTTAAAGTTGTGTTCAACCCGAAGGTTGGTCTCTCTCGCTAACCCCAAGGTCGCTCTCATTTATATTTCGTTCCTTAACTTTAGTTCATTTAAAGATTTTCTACAAATTATATATCTATTCCACTAAATACCATTATTTTTATATTTAATTAATTTATATTGATATAGGATATGGAAGAGCGTCCTATGCTTTACGTTGTGGCCTTGCATAAATAGACCACATTAAATATGTTATATTGTTGAAACAAAAATTACTTGCCATTAATGTTCATAAATAATTCATTGTTTGGATAATTTCCTTGAATTGCATTTAATTATTTCCAATTTTGGGCTAAACTTTAATTCTCATGAGAACATATTATTTTTTCTTTCTTAGCACAATGTGAAGATTTTCTTAGATTTTTAGTTTTTTAGAAAAGCATGCATAAAAATTTTTTTGTCAGTTATTTATTTGACTTATCGAGCAAGAGATAACTTCGTTCCGCACCTCGCATCATCCCTTCCTCCTCTTCTCCCTCTATGCATCCGTCAACTGCCCACTGACTGCCTCATTTTTTTCGGCCGCTGACATAGTTACGAATTTTCTGCAAATCTTGAGAAATTCTGGTGCGCACCACGGCTGTTCATGACGTTACAGCTCTCCATCTCCCCTGTCCGCATAAGATTCGGTAACGAAGAGTTAGGTTTTTCGCCAACATTAAGGTATAATTACTAACACTCGTTAATTAATAACACGATTACTATTTTTTTCATTTTTTATTATTAATCACAGAATAAGGAAGTAGCAGTAGAGGTCATTGATTGTGAATGATTGGTTAGGAGTACACCACGGAGCACTAGATTTTATCTTCACATTTTTGTAAACACAGATTTGAATTTTTCGGAGGTGATGGTTTTCGGTCATACTCAAAACTGAGGAGAAATATAAAATATGTGGAATTGGCTAAGAAAAAAGAATTTTAATTAAATTTGTTGTAAAGGGAAGTTTTTATTTCACAAGGGAATGGTGTATTAGGAGCTATTTTCGGATTTTAGACCGGAGTCAACATTGTCAGCAGCTTTTCAAGTGTCGCAGCTAAAGACGTTTCTTCTGATACTTGTGAGAATAATTTATTATATAACTTCAATGGGAAGCTGTTACGTTTACTTAATTTGCTTAAAAGTAAAGCCATTTTAAAACATTTAGCGGGATTTATTTTTGTCTCCATTTGTCGAGAACCCTTTAATGTCTAAATGGAGTTGTAGCAGGTCAGCCGTTATGACGGCCTGTTAAGTCTGGTCATTGTGGTATTGTCTCCGTATAAATACCGTATAAGGGAGAAGACGCTTGATAAATAGTAATAACAACAATGCATATATACACGCACGCATATATATCTTTCATAATAAACCTGTATTGCATAAGTTTCCGTCGGAAAATTTCTTCCAATTTTTCTGTTTTATCATTTCCAACGCGTGAACATGTCCTGAAGCTGTGTAAGATTTCAATGGATGGAGAGCCAATTGAATGATTGGTTTTAGCTCCTGGTCCTGTTTCAATCGCTTATGTGAGGCAATTTGAAAAACTACGAGCACATAAACAGCCGCAGTGTATTTTTGGAATAAGCGCCGCTACCTAGGCACCCAAGTAAGACAATCAGGAGAAACAGTGGGGAGGACGCATAGGTGGTCGAAGTGGGATGTGAGTGGATGAAATCTAGGGCCTTCGCAATCCGAGTCGAGGACAAAGCGCCACTCTCCCAATGCGTGGGGCCCCGGTGACGCCAGCGGGACCCCGAAGGCTGTGCCCCACCCTCTCGCACCGCTTTCACGAAAGGGGACGTCCCTCTCCCAGAACTCTCGCCCGGTCACCTCCCCCCCGATAAGCTTCCCGCCCTTACACTCGCCCCCCTGCCGCCCCCACCCGTCTTCCACTGGCCGCCCACCGGCCACGGCGACCCGTTCCTCCTCAGCTGATAAATTGCGCGGCCGGTGGATCCGGGGTGACTGATCGTAAATTCGGGACCCATAGCTAAGAATCTCCCAAGAAGTGGACAATTCAGTATTCCTCTTCTCATTGAGAAAGGTGTCTGTAACCACCTAAATACATATTCAATACGTGTGAGTGTTTATTTCCTGTATTTTCTTTCTTTCACCTTTCACACCTTTCACACCTGTGAACATTGTTTATATATATATATGGGTCATTCCACGTCAGTTCAACCAGAAAATAGGCAAAAATGACCCTTAGATAGGAATATATATTAAAATGTTTAGAAACTATTGTAAAATTCGAGTTTTGCAACGATAAAATTTATCCTAAACGGTTACGTTTATTGAAAAATGGCTTTGATTTTTTTCATTTTCTTATCAAATTGAGCCATTGTGCCAAAGTTGGTCAAAATTGGTGACCCGAAGGGCAGTCACCTGGTGGATTTGACATGGAATGACCCATATATATATTTTTTATTTATTTATATAATTAAATTCACTCAAACACACATATAGGGCGGGGCACACGAAGCAGGGGCATTAACTCGTGGGGAAGAAGGGCGAATTTGGGGAAGTGCGTCCGTAATGGTGATGCGATAGGAGGTGACCAGACGCCAGAAGCAAAAGGTCACAATCATGATTTGTTATCATTATGGTGGGCATTCCGTGGGGTTGGGTATGGTTGGACATAGTTTTGTGAGCCATATAGGAGGGAGATAAACTCAAGGTCGTGGTGGGCTAACCCTTGATTGAAATGGTGAACGGCTTAGGGGTGCGTTCGAATCATTAGATATAGCAATACACCATTGGTGTCGAGACAAGTGAAGGGTCTTTAACTCAGTTACTTTACATTATTTATTTTATGAAAAACTGAGATGTAATTCTTGAGAAAGCTGTTGTAAATGTTATGAATTTATAAGAGGCATACCTCTATTTTTCACTTCGTGTATGCTAAATTATTTGATTAACTCATGTATTCCGGTTTGAAAGGAAGAGCACTACATACGATCATTATCACAAAACAATCGCGAATTAAGATAATTTAGCATGCTCTAAAAATATCCGTCAAAATAAAATGTAAAAAATAAATGCATTATGGTATATCAAGGTAATATCAAAGTAGTAATTCGGGTAGTAGTATTTCGGGAACAGTTTTCGGTCTTCAAAGATGAAACATTTTAGTATGTACTGTAAAATTAATATCTATAGTTATATATTATTTCCATCTGGTGTTATAAACACTCAGTAAAACTTCTACATTCACCTTTCACAACTACCACATAGTTTACGTTGGTAAAAAAAAGAAAAATATACATGGTCCATCACTCATATTCTTTGAATTGAGACACATTTGATGTTTCTTTACAACGATTTGAAGTGGGAAATGAAAATAAGGGTAACGCGCTAATTATTTTTGTGTATATAATAAAGAGATAAAAACATAAAATAATGTAATTTAGCAAGGAAGCATTCTAAATATTATATGCTTCGCATGTTTGAGCGGAAATTTTAGTATATATTAGGAACGAAGACCTGAGAAGAAACTATACTACCTGAGAAAGAAAACGTCGATTCCAACCTTCACTAAGGGAAGAAAAGAATTGCAGAATATGACAGATTTTGACAATGATTCACAAGCTCACTGTGAAAATGCTTTCAGAGTTACTTATTTAGATGTAAATCCTCTGGTATTAGCTCATGTAAAAGCGTTATGTAAAATAATTTTAGTGCAAAGTAAAAGTATTTAAATATATGCTATAGGTCTTAAATTCCAGACGGTCAAGATTGTTCTTTCAACATTTTGCCGAGTGGAATTATACTATTTGATTTATAGCTGAATATAAAAAAGTAAAATATTCAAAAATACACAAATTGGCACTACGATACAAGAGACGGTTGCCAGAAACGACACTAAAAATCTGAGCGTATAATTAGAGTCAAGTTTTGGTGGATATTATTAAATATTCTAAGGCGCAATTTAATATTAATTCTTACGTCATATCAATGCACTATTCACCTCCTTTTACTTCCCAAGATGTACCTCCCTCTTCCTGATTCCCCTTACATTCTACCTTCAATTACGAGACTTAGTGCCCCATAGCCCCTAATTACTTGTTCCATGTAATTTCCGCCCCTAATTACTTTACCTCCTAATTTCCTCCAAAACGTGTTTCTTCTCCCCAAATGACCCGCCTGTGCTTGCCCACCTCCTACCTTGAGCAGATAGAGAAGACGTTCAATCACCCTTCTGATGACCAGGAGCATTGAAGCTTAGGGACTTCCAGCCCACCGAGTCTGCTCCCAGGGTAAATGGTCCACCGAGAGCTACAAGGGAAGGAATTCCTTCCCAGATAAAGGAAGAATGAGAGGCAGTCGGTTTTATCATACTTATTGCCCTCCTTAAGGTCGATTTAGAAGCCTGCACTCGGTGACACCGTGTCGATTTTCCCGATTGCCTTCGTATGCCCGCACTTTTGGCTTGGCTACGGAAATTATTTTGTACCTAAGGTCGATGCTCAGTGCTCCTCACCTTAGAGCTCAGAGCAGCGCTCATCACCTTACCCTTGAATAGCTTAACATAACCGTCTTTTTTCGCTATTATAATAAATTGCTTTTGAGGTATGAAATATTCACGTTCTTTGCGTTTATCCGTCACGCCTGAGACCAGATTCAATGTTAAATCATTTGTCTTCCTTCTCCTACTTTGTAATGTTTCCATTCCCCACACACCCGCACCTAAATTGCTTTAATATATACGCAATATAATTATCCTTCTGGAATCCGTCACGAGACTTCATTTGAGTTTCATATTATATAATTTAGCATAAAAAGGGTGCCCTAAAACCACCTCGAGGGTGCATGGTAAAGAAATTGACGAAACATATGTAATGTACGTGCTACTAAAATATCGGACTCAACTTTGACAATATAACCCCATACTCCACTCCATTAACTTAGATTCTAGGCAAAATCTCTACTGCAATTGACTGTAGAGTTGTCAAAATGTTTTAGGGTCACATTTAAATCTAATTACGTGCTCTCTTTGCATTATGGGATGGTAAACTGTATAATCGTAGTGTCTTAGTTTCTAGTCATAGTCTAGTTCTAGTATTGATGATGACTTTTTTAATATAGTGAAAATTCACTTATATTATTGCTTTAAGGCAATTTTGAATTCTACGCAGAGGACAGTAGTGTTTCCCCAAAGAGGAAATAAAATATTTTAGAGGAATTTAATGGTGTTTTTAAAGAAATTTGTCTATGAGATGGTTAATATTAAATTTTGTATGTTTCACGAGAAATATATCTATATTTATTATATCTGTAGCTAAACCTATATCATTTATATCCATGAATCTTTCTCTCCATTTTGACGCAGGCAACTATATCTATTTCAAATAGGAGAGCGCTGTCGCGTGAAATATAATTTGGAACAATTAACACATGGAATATGTTTTCACTTTAAGTAGCGCCTATCACTAATGCGTATTGATAGTTATATTTAAATACAACTTAGAGCCAGAAAAAATATAGTGAAACTAGTAACTAATTGAAGGAGAGCATTTGTCCTCGTTCATTTTCTTGATAATTTCTTACAAACAGTACCTTAACTTAACCTAACATTCCCATTCATGTACAGCCACTATGATGCAGTTCCAATGCATAAAAATATTCATGCGTAAAATCAGTTTTGCTTCAAGTTTAGATATTTGTATACAGATATCAATAAATAGCTGAGAGATTTTTCAATTATTTCAATGACCCCTTGTTTTATGGATCTCCTGGCTTGCTTTGTGGAAGAGGATCCAACAATAACAACTAATTTTGCATGAGAAAATAGATTACGTGGCAGAAATCATGAAACTTGACCCCCAAAATATTTCAGCAATAAATTTGGAGCTTAAGAGTATATACTATGGAGTCTCCATGTCTTGCACTGCTGATGTGTAAGCGAGCCCTTGGGCAAGTTAGCTATCACGTTTTCAGATGATATTATATTGTGTCAACATTTACTTAATCGATTTGCCTCCTTTCATTTCCTGATTGAGTGGGCGCTTCACAGATAAATCCAGTCAATCTGATTTTGCACCCCATCCCCTACTCTCAACCCAATGCCTTAAAAAGAAAGGGGAAGAAACCGCATAACCGCAAAGAAAGGAAAAGTCTCAACTGTTGCCATCCACGTCCACGATACATATCTTTAAAATGTACATAAAATAGAGGTGAATAAATTAGGAGTCGGACGATGACGGCAGCGTATCAAACATTTACTTATCAAACTCGGATGACGACATTAAAGTTCAACTCTCCATTCAGAAATTAGGAATCTCAATAAGCAAGTTATCATGTAAGAGAACCAGCAGTTATATTTCGTAAGAGATACAGAGATAGGAAAAAATACAGCGGATACATTGCAATTAGTTTCTGAATGACACCACTCTTTAGAATGGCTGATGCTGTATCGAAATGGACAAAAACATTTTCTGTAAGGTTAACAGACGACTAAAGATTGTTATCAAACAAATCTAACACTCCCCACCTACTTTTAAGGTTCCTTTGGCGATGAATGAATTTTTTCCATGATTTTAAAACTGCAGCCGAATACACTGCCAAATATAAATTCTCATCTCATACTCTTACCATTGGCCCTTAGGCTGTCCTTAGAGAAGAGAATGGAGAAGAAGAAACCGAAGCTCATTGCATTTGTGGATTTAGAGAAGGCTTTTGGCAACGTGGATTGGAATTCAATGCTTGGAATTCTGAATCGAATTGGAGTGTCCTACAATGACCGAAGAATTTTCCAAAGTTTGTATAAAAACCAGGTAGCTGTGATTAAATATGAACCTAGCTGTGAACAACAAGTATAAGGAAAGGAGTGATACAAGGCTGTCTTCCGTAATTTATATTGTTTACATCGAGAGAGCCATCAATGAAAGTCTTTTGCAGTAATTATCCACGGAGAAAAAAAATAGAATGCTGAGATTCGCTGATGACATAGCACTCATAGCAGAGGCAGAGAGGTATCTGATTATGATTCTAATAATCATGGGAAAGAAAATGGCCAGATATCAGCTTAAGATGAATAAGAAGAAGGCTATGATATTGGAGTGAAGCAAGAGAGAAGAAGCCAAAACCAACGTGAAACTAGAAAAACAAACACTTGAAGAGGTGAAAGAGTTCTGTTGCATGGGAAGCCAAGTAACCAACGATGGACGAAGCTAGAAGAAAATAGTCAGTGAAATAACCCAGGCAAAGAGGACAATCTACCAAAAGAAGAATCTATTAACAGCTGGAAATACAAGCGTGGAAGTTGGGAAACAATCCTTCAGAACGTAAATCTCGTGCATGTTTCTTTATGGCTGTGAGGCATGGATGATGACAGCAGCGGAGAAGAAAAGGGTGGAAGCATTCGAAATGTGGTGCTACGGAAGAATGGTGAAGACAAAATGGATCGATCGAGTGACAAAAGAAGATGTCTTAAGAAGAGCGGGAGAAAAGAGAAGTCTGTTGAAAACTGTAAAAAGGAGACTGGGCAACTTAATCGGCCATATCTTGAGACACGATTGCCTGATGGAGACGATCGTCGAGGGAAAAGTGAAACGGATGAGTGGCAAAGGAAGATGTCGTATGAGATCTATGGATAGGGTCGTGAAGGATGTGAAAGAGAGGATTTACGTTAGTACGGAGAGGTTGGCTGACAAAGAATCGAGTGGAGGACTGCGTCAAGCCAATCCTAGGATTGTTGACCGATGATGATGATGCTCTTACAATAGGTCGTGATTGCATCGGTGACCGTGAATCGAGAAGGAAAAAGAAATGAATCATTTAGTGTGTGTTTGGTGTGGGGTGGATGACAACTATGGACAAGGTAGAATAATTCCAGGCTCTCAGGCTCTACGTAACACTATTCTTAACATTTCAGTAGCAGTACCACGTTTCTCACGGGAGGGAATTAAATTGAAGGCGTGTGAAAGAGTGACGGTATGTTGAGGTTAAAAGAAGAACGATGAATTTGTTAATAAGCCTTTTCAGCAAACCGCACACATTCATAGAAATGCCGTACATTTTTTATAAAATGTGCATTAGCAATGCTTATCACTTCATTTCCAGTACTTGATGTTCCACGTATATAAATATTTCCAAAGGTGTAGCTTTATTAAAAGATAGTTAGAGTGGTACCGTAGATATACGAGTATGTTAATAATCTGCTCAGAGATTACACTTAAACAAGTATTTTGACAAAAAGCATAAGGCCAAATTTCCTTTTACCGTTTCTGTTGCCATTCACAGTGTTTTGGAAGAAATGTCATTCCTCATCCTGAGAGCGTCTTCAGGTCAAAGAGGCATTTCGAAATTATTTGATTTATTAATTTGATTGATGTGTATTTGGTTGCTCTATCTTGCACTTGACCATTTTGTTAGGTTTCTGGACTTTGAGTCACTATGTGTCCCGATTAGCCTTTCCTCGCTGAGGTCGGACGAAACCTAGAGGTGAGTGGGTATCCATCCTTACGATTGATGTTTGACGGAAGTTACTTTATTTCTACGGCATCTCCAATCAAACTAGGAACAATTCGATTTTTCCTCGAAAGTACTCTTTTTTGGTTTAACACAATTTGATGCCCTGGCTCATACCACGCATGTTCCGCTTTTGCGGAGAGGCTGAATTTCTTCTTTCTGAATGTCCTCCCTCTCTTTAACTCTTCATTCATGTGCTCTCCCAGTTTGGCCGTTTAAGAGTTCCCCACACTTAAATTTTGTATCATATACTCTTTCATACATCAGAACGGTAATCTTTTCTTTAGCTTTAGGGATGGTATCTCCTATTTCCTTAGTGGGTGAGAGCCTTGTTACTATACTTCCGAAAGAGCTTAGTTATCTTTTGTGCCGCCCAAAGTACGGGATAGTGGCATATGCAGCTGGCTTTTCTTTAGTTTTATCCTGAGTCCAGTTTATCATCAGATCTTTTGTTTCCGCCAATTCTCCCCTCCATTCTTCTGCTGGCAGACATCTTCTTATTGAAATAACTGTACTCTGTAAAAGCCTTCCCTGCTCACTTTATGAATCTCATCGGAAGAGGTCCTTATTTCCAGTGCTGCTATAGTGACTTTTTCTATCCTGGTTTGTTCATCACTTGGTGATTCCACTTCCCATATAGTAATAATTTATCCCCGATGGAAACTTTTGCTTTCAAGTTTGCCATTTGATTTACCCACTGTTCCGCGGGTCTTTATTTTCGCTCGCGCGAACCACGAGGTGATAATGCTGGCGGCTATCGGCGCTGCAGATCCTGTCAACCGTAAACTTAATTATGATCGACTATTTATATAAATGACAGATCGGTAGTTTAAAAGTTTTAATTCAAATTACGAATTTAAAAAGGTTTGCAATGGCGTGTGCTCCGAGTGGGAGCCAGAGGACGACTGCCTGGTCGGCGTCGCCGATTCCCACCCAGCGTCTTCTTCCACCGACAACTACGACGAGCCCCAATTCCTGGAAGGGTTGCGGGGGAGGAAGGGGCATTGCCCTCCCAAAGGAATGTTCCCTGGGCCTTCCCCGGCGTACCCTTTACCAGTGGAAGGGGGTCATTAGCGCCCACGTGCATCCGAGGGACGCTCGCTGGGCCTGCTGTTTGGGGGCACAAGGAAATGCGACGGAGCACCCACCGTTTTCTGATGCTCTCTATTTTGTATGTTTAGTCTTTTAGATGCCTATAAATGCCGTCAAATGCCTTATACAAGCTGCAATTTTCTGTTTTCCTCGGGAAAGTTTTCTGCTGATGCCTTTTCATTCACTAATTTTATTACTTTCTGGATAAAAACTTTAAAATCACGAGCGGTTACAGCATCCTTTTCCCATAGCCCTTTTATATTTTCTTTCCGTTCACAGCTAAATTCAGATTTAATCGCAGCCAAGCGGTTCCCATGAAAGCTAAAGGCTACATTTCGGTTAATTAACAAAACTCACATTGCTTTCAATACAAACATCGTTGTGCTAAATTCATATTCTGGAATGTTATATTATTCAAATATACAAACACAAGTTACCTCGGTTTTCTTCTTCGCTATTTATTTCTGTTTGATTCGCCTTAAGGCTAAACTTGCCTTTCTTGTTCCTTTGATAACCCAATATCGCTCTTCTTTGGATTATCCCTGTCCACAAGTAGCACGAGCTACCAGGCTAATGGTATTAAAGGTTATGCATGTCTATCCTCTCCTTTTTGAGGCTAGGGATAGCGATACTCCTTTGGAAGCTTATGTCACCAAAGGCTTCATAAAGTTTCATTAATATCTCCTCTACAACATTTTTCATACGCTCGGCCGAAATATATCGATTCCAGTAGCCTTATAAATACGAAGGTCCCCAGCTACAGCATCAAATTGCGATTTCACTCTTGCGTCCCCCATCTCATCTTTCACGAAGTAATAACGTTTATTGCGTCCTCATACTTATACTAATTCCCTTTTTAAGTTGCCACAATCAGTCCTTCAATTTATTATCCCCTTCGTGTGATCACTTCTTTCGCACCGTTATGAATTATTGCCTGATCAAATATAGAGTGAATGAAATATTATTCTAGAAATTGGTCTAATTTAAATCGTCTTTAGACTTCTAGCGTTCTTTAACTTTATCCTCTTTGGTTATGATCCATTCAATCGATATTTTCCTGGACTAATTTTCTGCTGAGAAAATTTCCGGAGACTGTATCCTCTCTCATTTCATTTCCCGATCCTTATTTTCATGTAATTTTCCTTCTTATCCTTTTTCTACGATGAGATTGCGATTTTCCAGAAAAATCATTCTTTCCTCACGTGCTCTTTCTTACCTGCTTTTTTATTACCCTTATATCTTCATGTATTGCACATTGTGTGTGTGTGAGCATACACACACCAGAGTTGACGCGGACAGACGCACTTAAGCTACGCTCCCGAGTTTTCATCTTGCCGTGTGATTTTCGAAACACTCTTAGTGCCTGCTGGAAAGTTTTTACTACCATCGGGTGCGCAACGACTACCTGCATAACTTGGTGCTACAAATATAGTTATAACACTGTTATTTCGTGCAAAAATCGGTGATTTATTTCACGAGAGGGGAGAAAGCGGCTCGCTTTCGTAGCCCCGGTCACTCGGAGCCGGGGGTAGTCACCATTTTGGAGCCATTCAACAGCAGATATGCCAACCGAAGAGACAAGCATCCCCGCTACCATCGATGATAGTGCTACCACCACCATAGTTGGAACATCACCGACATCATCCTATTCATCACCGCAATCATTTACAACCACATCTATCCACATAATAGATCATTTCGTAAAACCCGACGACATCGGGACGCCAACCGCGCAGTCTTCCCCTGCCTGCACATCGCGAATCATCGCAGCGACCGGAGCGGATGCCTTGTCTCCCGACTCTTCCCTCATCTTGCTGCCATTGCTGAAGCCATCAAACTATCGGAGGATCACACAATGGTGACATTTAGACGCGAACAACCCCTTCCAAATAAAAATCAACCCATGACCTTTCCAAATGGGAGCCTCAATTTACGCGAAACTTCACAAGCGAGCGTACTAAGAACGGTGGCGGGCCGTTTGGATATATCGCCAATGGAGGTAACGAGAGAGCTTGACCGTCCGTCCTTCTTACCCACTTCCCATACCCCACCTGCTCACAAAAAAGCGACCAATTCATCCACTCAAACCACATCTTCTCCCCTCTCTCATCCATCCACCCCCACTCAACCCCTCTCACTGCCAATAACTGCCCAAACAACATTTCTGCCGCTGACGAGCGTCACAAGACGCTCGCCCCACACCCATTCCCTTTCCAACCGTCGACGCAGCGGGGGAGCTTCCCCGCTCGGCCTCCATCTCTTCGGAGACGGGGTCGCGGGTGTGCAGCGAGATACGCACGAGCGACGGGGGGCGATAGACACGGTCAGAACGCCGCCGCGACCCCTGACGACGGCCGCGAACAAAATATTTTTGACTTACGGATTTAAAAAATCACTCTGCACACCTCTGGGCCCTACAGAAAAAACGGCCTTATTATGCATTTCCTACCCCATTCCGCTCTCGCAGATTGCGTAGTTGTGATCGCAGATGTAGTGGGGGGAGCATCATAACGCGACGCGGCTTTCGAACGGTCGCATCTCGATTTATCCTAAAGATAAGTTAAATTACTTCATGCTGAATCACGGTGGAGCCGTGGTAGAGGACCAAGTCCTCGCGGCGAAACGCATTTCCAAACAGGTAGAGGGACTAGTTATCTCCAACATCCCACCTGAGGTTCGGACTATGGATATCCTTGAAATCTTAAGCCCAATGGGCAGGATGGTTTCAATTCTGACAGCCCTACCAATCAAAATCAGGAAACCGGACCTCGCGCACATCCTTTTGTGGAGGAGAAAATGTTACATTGTGAAGAAGGAGGGAGTTAACCTCGCTGAGTCCACGCTACTCGAAATAGGTTTCGCCAAACAGCTAATCTATTTCAATTCCGGGGACCAAAAATATTCCAGATCTAACGGCGACCACACAACTAACTCCTGCCCCTCTGCTGGAAGAGAACACACCAACCCGCCCTGGGATCGGGTTGGTGTGTTGGCTGGAGCACTGACCTCCCATCCCGAGGGCCCGGGTTCAATTCTCGGCAGTGGCGGATTTTTCAATGGAAAACCGGTCCCCACTTGAGTGCCTAGTGGAGGGCATTTCAAGTTCAGCACTCCGTCCGTCGGATGGGACGTTAAGTCGTGGTCCCTTTGGCGCCTTTCGTTAAGAGTAGGCTAATGCCGACGCCGGGTTTCTCTCCACCCTTCCTCCGTTCCCTGAAAACTACTATCATTACCCACCTATCCACCTATCCTATATGGCGCAAATGACCTCAGCTGTCGGTCGCCTCCCCTAAATAATCAACCAACCTCTGCTGGAAGAGGAAAGTGGGTCCAAACAGTGCGCGCCCGGAGGATTTCGGGCCCAGCGAGTCTCTACTTTGACCGGCCCCTTGCGATGCCGAAGAACAAGCCGGAGGGGTGGACGCCGTCCACTCCCCTTCTCCGCGCTGACCCTCTCCCACACACTCACCCCTACACCCCCCTCGGCCACTCCTGCCGTGCCACCGACATCTTCACCCCCGCAAACAGGCCACCCTATTCCTGAGCCCATCGCCACGACGCCTCCTTCCTGCACCGCTCTCGAGAGAGAGCCAGTTGGGTCCGAGGGTCGACGGGCGGGTCGGATCCCTATAATTTAAGGCTGGAGAGAACCCATCTA
Organism: Platycnemis pennipes; assembly: GCA_933228895.1. NCBI lineage: Eukaryota > Metazoa > Arthropoda > Insecta > Odonata > Platycnemididae > Platycnemis > Platycnemis pennipes. Next base: position 104,803,571 of record OW121846.1, on the reverse strand, counting down.
CTTCCAAGAATACCGCCACGCCAATAGACTGTGGAAACGGGACCGAAATCCACGGTGAAAATGATGACCAAGAGGGCGTGGAGGATACACAAACGTTCCTCATCACAAAGAAGAAAAGCAGTCACCCGGCATTTCAATATCGCCCTTTGCAAGTTCGGGCGACGGAGACGCGCGGATAGAGGGCACAGAAATAAAAACAAAACAAAAAAAGGAGACTTTCACCCGCCCCCCAGATATCATCTACATCTACATAATACCCTGCAAGCCACCATAAAGGTGTGTGGCAGGGGGTGAATTCTTAGCAAACATGCACTAAATATCATGCATAAAAAAGGATTTGCATAAGTACTGTTCAAAACTACACTATTTGAAAAAGATAAAAATAGCAAAGCATACATGCAAAAACATGCTGTTAGTTGGGTTAGCTTTAAGTCCTTATACCAACATGCAGCTACCAATGTTATCGATTGGTACACTCGTACTGGATATATTTACCGTTATTCATATCCCTAATAGTACGAGGAAGAAAGAACATTTTAAATCTGTCAGTTTGGCAATCAATTTCTCTAATTTTGTGATTATGGTCCAGTCTACCATAGTAAGTTGGGGTCCGCAAAATATTTTTAACATCATCACTGAAAATATGGTCTTGGAATTTGTTTAAGAGATTAAGTCTGAATTTCAACCTGCGATCTGACGGTGTATCCCATTTTAATTCATTTAATAGACTGGTTACGCTAATAAGGTTATCATACCGTCCCTTTACAAACCTTGCCGATCTTCGCTGCACACCTTCAAGTTCGTTATTTAGACCGATTTCGTAGGGGTCGCATGCACTGGCAGCATATTCCAAATGAGGCCTTAAAAGGGAAAAGTAGCTGATTTCTCGTACATGATCGTCACATTTACCCAGTACTCTTTTGACGAATCCCAGTTTACGATTCACTTGACCCATTATTTCACGTATATGTTTACCCCAAGAAAGATCATGTGTCAGTCTTATTCCAAGATATTTAATGGATTCTACGTTTGTTAATTCATTATTACTTATTTTGTAAGTGCTAGGAGGAAAGCTATTATTTTTCCAAAAAATCATTACAAGACATTTTTTAAAGTTTAATTCTAACTTCCATGCATCACACCAACTATCAATTGCTTGTAGGTCAATATTTAAATATTCTTTATCATTTGTGCATAGATTTTCCCTGTACGCCACTACGTCATCGGCAAATAGACGAAGCTTACTTTTTACCACCTTATGGATATCATTTATGTACAAAAGAAATAGGCGTGCACCCATCACACTACCTTGTGGGACACCCGAACGGACTTTAATTACCGCTGAGGTAACACCGTCCAAGACAACCCTTTGCACCCGATCATGCAGAAAATAATTAATATCTCACCACAGGATAGCCTCGTATATGTAGAAAAGAACAACAGGGAGTCCCCTACCTTGACAATAAGCTCCGTCCATCGTCACCTTGCTCGAAAACGTACATGGCATACTGACTTTCACTATAGAAATGAGTGACCACATCCGGGAGCACTTTAGGGCAATGCTCCTGGACGACTCTCTAGACACGGCCGCTAGCATCCAAGACCATCTTAGTTTTACAAACACTCTATAAGCCGAAAGTAGGGACTAATGCGACGTGACGAACACCGCTGATGACTAAGAGATAGCACTCCACGCCATGAACCAGAAGAAAGCTCCAGGTTTGTCAGCCTCACGGTAGAGTTTTACCGAAAGTTTTGGAGGGCGCTGCTGGCTCCTTTTGAAATGATGGCAGATGCAAGATTTAGCAGAGGAGACTCCCACTCTCAGAAAGGAGAGCTGTCATCGTTGTCCTCCACAAGAGAGGCAATCGACGGTTGCGTACGGACTGAAGACTAATATCCATTACCACTATGGACTACAAATCATCATAGCAAATCACTTGACTCGCAGGAGTAGCTGAGGTGGTATCACCAGAGAGGGCTGCGGGGGTCCGTGCTGCGGAAAACTCGGCACACCGTATTGAGGACTACCCTGTCCTGGAGACACTCCAGGCTTATTAGCCCTCTACCACCTAGATTTCTAGGGAGATACAATCTGGCGACGGAAGGCTTCGGATGAAAACTACGAATGGTGTCCAAACCGGACACTCTTGGGCGATATAACGCTGATCAGAGACGTCATGCGGAACGCCAACGAGACCGGAAGGAAATTTGCGGTCCTCTCACTCGACCAGAGGGGAGCCCTTCACCGAGTCAGGTAATTAAAACCACTCGAGCGCAATCATTATTGCCTGAAATTTTTAAAGCAAGGCGAAAAACTCATATTTTCGGGGATCCCGCAGAACCCGTATTAACACATATTGTAGAGTCCACCATAAACATCTAAATGCAAAGATAGATATTTAAAAATCAACTAAAATCCGTGCCGTATATGTGTGCTGTATTTTGTCGCATTTCACCAAAAATAAAATCTGAATTCATGCCATTTATATTTGCTTTCATTTTTTATGCTGAATTTGCACCGTTAATAGACTAAAGTTATTACATTCGATATCAATGGCGTTAAAATTCGTTTAAGTACGATCTCTACTACATTATTAGGTAGAGTGCATAAATATCAAATAATGTTTCCAATTTTATTTGACTTCACCCTATATCAGTTTTATTTTATCCAAGAACAAAACGTTTACCGGCAAGAGGAATGTAAATTATTGTTATTTATTCACATTTTTTCATGAAATTTTATCACCAATATAGAATCAAATAGGATATGAATTAAGTGAATTCAAACTTCACAGTATGTATTGGGAAATAATATCAATGCCCCTTTTATTTATACCATTGCTCGGCTCAATTGCAACGTGTCACGTTACACAAATATTGGTTTAAGTCATGGAAAGTACGAAACCGTCTGCAAAGCAGCCTTTAGAAGGGGAACATGATCTGCTGCATTGTTATTTAAGCAATAACTAAAAACCAGGATCAGTATTTTATTTATTTTCATGTTACTACCACGTAATACCTCCAGGTTATTACTGAGATTGAACCTCTCTGGTCCCACACTTCCCACATTGGAGGTGATATTGATGTTTTCCTGCTTAAATTCATATGTAGGTATCTTATGCATCAAATACTTGGAGAAATGAAAATTCGAAATTATGACTACAAATAAGATAAACCTCTTTATATCGCAATGACGAGATTTATTATTTATATTACAATTTTATTTACTCAACCAGTTTCAACCTCTACAGTTAATTATGAACAGTAGAGGAGTATTTTCATTTAGAGCTCTGCCAATATTCCACAAAGTTAACTAGTCAACTATTTATGTGGCTCTAATTCATAAGTTCCGTTTTTCTCAGTGATAAATAGCATTTATAAAAAATTAGTACTTTGAAACCGATGAGTATTTCCATCATTTTTATTTTTTTATTGTTATTTCTTAATATATGTGTTCATCTACCACAGTATTTTGTTGTAATGGCCGTCAGCAATATATGTACGATGTATGATAACCTTTTATTAATACGAATAATGAAATTTTATTTGGGTTACAAAATAAGAGAATTGACAATACTTCTTTTTTGAAATATTTGAAACAGATGACATATTACCATGGGATAAACAATAAGAGGTTGATTGAGTTCAATCATTTTGTGATTTTAATGCAAAACCGTTGCTGTTCTCTGCACGAAAGCATGTAACCAAAAGCTCCGAAACAAAGGGGAACCAACTTGGAATAAGATCACTCTCCACATAAGCAGTTGTTCGATACTAGTTCCCCCAGGCCCTCGAAAATCCTCTTCACCTGAAATATTCCTTGAAGGTGGTTATCTCATCCCTCTGAATCTAATTCTCGCCCGTCAATGTTTTTAGAAACGAAGCGAAATCAAACCACGATTTCTTGTCTCACATTTGGGGGCTGGAATTAAAAATTCGTGTCACGATTAGTGTATTTAAAAAACTCGAAGAAAACGTTAAGCCATTGCAATAGGTCATATGAAAATCTGGATTTTTGGGCAAACAGCGAGGTGAGCAAAATATTTTTTTTATGTGTCTTTAATACTTTCATTGTAGCAATTGAATGGAATCAGGTGATACTTTGTGAAAAAGGGACATGTTGTTAGAAAACTTGACGATGGATTTTTCACACTTTTTATTGAGTTATGTCAAGGATACTCTGAGTACCTCTGACAATTGCACGACAAAGGTTAAACCGGTAGAGTTTTACTCAATAAAAAGCGTGAAAAATGCATCGTCAAGCTTTCTTCACGAGGCAGCATTATTAATCGAATCGCAGAGTAGTACAGCATAGAAAAAGTATAAGTCATGTTATATCCCTCTAACAAGCTCTCATCTAGAGTTCAAATTCTGTTTATAGAAGTAATTGTGAAATATCCAGCTGCTAAGGTTATGTTAACCACCTAACTTAAGATAACTTAAAGCCAGGTTTTTTGTCAAACTAATCCTACGACAAACAAAACACCCACGCTCGAGGCGGATTCTATCTCGGTTACGGGTATGGGTATAATGGTTGTCAGGCTGGAACAGTAGTATTACGGCTGACTCTCAGAATATAATCACTAACTAAATCTATGTTATACACGTTTTGGTGAATTTTGTACACAAGAGAAGAAAGTTTCATGTTTCAATAAATATCCATAATCATGCAGCATTGGTTTATGTGATTTCTACTAGGATGATTCTTCGAAGTAAAACGTACGGAATTATTAAATCCATCATATCTTGTACTATTTTTCTTTATAATTTTGAGGGTAAATTACTATGACGAGCTTTAACGAACGATTTTTTAACCTAGGAATACCGCATCAAACTCGAATTTTCAAGTAAAAGCAATTGATTAGTGTAAAAATTCTCAATTTTATTGCTGCCAGTTTAATCTATATAGTAGGATTTATTTGCTGCCACTGAGTTGACAGCTCATTCCTCTATATGCTGACTTCACTCTCACCGAATCTAATTCTAAGCTGGTCTCCGTAGCCCTCCCATAATATTTAATTCCACTGTTCACCATGTATGGCGAATGAATGCTCGCCAACATTTCTCAAACTGATGATCACGTGCAGGTACTAAGGCGCGAGGCTGGAATGCCCCCATGAACGTAATCAATGTATTGAGAGAAATTGAATTTAAGCTTAAGGAAAATCAGAGCCTTTGTGATGCTCGCGGATGGAATACGTTGAAGGGAGAGATTAACACATGCATAATGGTGAGTAACAGCCATTGAAAAAGCAAGCTGTCAGTGATTTTTAAGCTGTGCCAATAGTAATTCTGGATCGGTCACTAATGTGATCAACGTGAAGGTTCTTTGAAACGGAGTCACGTCTCCATTAATCTGACTTCATTCGAAAATAGGCCGCGGTTTGAAGAGTGAGTGCGCAGCATGTCTCCCATGGGGATATGATTAATTAAACTGTCCAATAAGGACACACTTTCCACCCCTGTGAAGGATACACCATTTTTGCAAATTCAGTACCTAATAGGGAATGGTTAGAAAGAACAAATCAACTCCCAGCACATCAATGAAAGCTAATGGTCCGTAAAGCAATAGAGACCGTAACGAATAGGGATTGAAATCATCGTTAATTACAATTTGCCAAACACTGCGTGATAATAATCAGTCACTTAAACTTAATTTTAAGTGAATTCGTGGCATTGTGCCTAAAACCTACTGTTAAGAATAAAAATCAAGTAACATTTTCAAGCGTTTTTCTGAGTGAAACCAATGAATTTGAACAACCTGATACTTAACATTTGACTGCCAAAGTTTCTGTTAAATTTACTTAAAAAATAGGATTAGAAAATTATTTGATTTAGATTAATTAATACTGGAGTTCTATAATTTCAAGAAATGGAATAGGTGGAAAATACAGATTTATTTCAATCACGAATATATTTGGATGCTATTTCATAACGTATATCTGCACCGGACACGCATGCAGCATACGTATATTGAAGAAAAATAATCAACTCAAACAGCTGAAATTTGATATTCCTTAAATTTTACGCGCTCCACTTTCCATGTGCTCTACGCTTGATGGTTCAATTAGTCTGTAGGGCATGGACCAAATAAAGGTGCAAAAGTGCGCTAACTCTTACACTTTCCTTTAAAAAATCAGCATTTTTGGCAATCGCAAGGCAATAATTTTAGATACACTGTCTACATAAAATGTAATTTTCCAATATCCCATTAAGTTCTAACTGCCGTTTATTGCAAAAATTTGTATCGCATCCAGGTTCATTGTAAGCAAATTCCTATGTGTACAGTTGACAATATCCCTATGCTACTACCTATTTATCAGAAAAAATCGCCAAAAACGTTTACTACCTACCCAGGAATCAGCGTCATTAACGCATGAAAAAAAGAGAAGTTGTTCTATTACGCTACCTTTGGTATCAAATGACACGAACTGTAGTGGATATAATTACATGTACAATGAACTTTTGCTTGGGCACTTCTTTAGTGCAACACATCTTGTATTCTTTTTATATGGTTAAAATAATGTGACGTACTTCAACGAATGATTTTTAAATCATAATTATACCACATTAAACTCAAAACTATTTTATTTTATGTGTAGGGTACGAATTAAGCTAAATAAATCTCGCATGACCTACAATAGGCATAACCATACTGGTTACTTTTGAGCAATTCCTAGCCATCTAAATGCTTTTAGCGTTTCACCTAGCTCTCAAAAGGAATCATTCACGCTTTCCCCGATTGGCATACATCACCTTGCTACAGTTTCTTGTTCAACTCTAATTGACAAAATATCCCTTGCGTTTATTCAAATTTACGTTGCCTCGGAGACAAACTTGTAATGGTGTATCAAATGAATGTTGCTTAATATTCACGGTCATCCATTAGCCTACGAACTCTTGGTAGCATTTTTGCCTGTAGTAAGCACAAATATGCACATAAGATTAGCGCCTCCCTTTGGTGAATTGTTCTCCTTGATTTAGGGAAAGTTATAATGAAATCCCCTTATAGCAATTTCGGTGCAAAATTGACTATAATAGGCAAATGTGTTTTTATGATTATGACATACTTAGTGATAATTGAAACTGATGCAATATTGCTCCGTGAACTTACTTTTATCACGGATAGCCTAAATTAGCCCGACGTAATTTCAACCTTAGCGATTGATTCAGGAAAAAAATTAATATTACCGAATTTACCAGAAAAAACTACGCCTATAAGATAGGGCTGAAAGTTTGGAAGCCTTGCTTAAGTTAAATTAGTAGGTACTTAATAGCATAAGCACCTTAAACCTAAATTGCTTACTACCACGACTGCATCATATTTAGATTTTTGCCTTAAAACACCATGCACGCTTCAATTGCTTCAATTATTCACGCCGAAATAACGATTTCGATTCGGCCCATAAAGCTTGTACCGTGGCAAACGACGGTGTCAAATGGGAGGCGGCATTGGAGCGCAGCCCATGTTCTCTGGAGAGTGCTGCAAATGCCGCCGTTGGAGCAGAAAATCATCGCAACGGCTTCCCAGAGCATCCGTCGCGTGAGATGGCGAGGTCACTCAGGCCGCAGCCGCGCATTCAGCGAAGCCACACGTGGTCCACCCGTCGTAAACTAGTCTTCCTTGCTCCAAACATGGCCATGAAGGCGTCCTCCTCATCGGTAGCACCGTGCCTTCCCATATTCTCACCCTCATATTTCCTTGCTAGTGAAGCTACACCCAAGGCCAAGTCAGGGGCTAGGTCAAGCCATTACGGTACGAATAATGTTTCTGAAACAGCGGTAGAGAAAACGCAGTTTTCATTCATGGTTTTCTGAAAAATATTGGTTCCGAGTTTTCATTTTTCTTTTCAAATATTGAACCTGAAGACATATTTAGATGGCAAATACTTCGCAAAAGATGTGATTTAAAAAATTCGATAATATTAGGCCATCTTGTGTGCTGCAATATGTAAGTTAGTAAAAGTAACAGTAAGGTATATTGTTACTACTTTATTTTGCGTATAGTTAACGTAATGGTTTGACTTGCTATCGATGTAAACTAAGTTCACCGATATAGCGTACACGATGCATATGAATAAATGACATCCGAATATATACTTTGATTGCAACTACAAGAAATATATTTCTATATACTTTAAATATTTACGTTATCATCACAATTGATCAAACAATCCTGAGATTTGTTTACGGAGAGCTGTGGAGAGAACAACTAGTGAATCCTATGATACCATCTCTTAATCTTTATTTTTAATAATATTATTAAGTATTTTTACGTCCTTCACTAATTGTTCTACCTAAGGGATGTCAACTTATGATATAATATTAATGCTGAGAGAAACAAAACATGCGCAACTCGAATATTATCCGAATCCGCAAGCTATGGTTTGCCCACCCCACATGTTATAAACCTAGCCATCGCAGTAAGAATATATCCCCATTCCATGCACATGTTTGAAAATGAAAGTGGGGCACGGATCCACCTAAATACAATTTTCTCTTGTTCAGGTAGCCGATATCTATTTGCAGTGAATAATTATCTACTTTCAGTATTCGTGAAACTAACAAAAAATCCTGCCGTCCACGAGCGAGTACTAAAGTACGATAAGACCTCGAATCCCTCCACCCCTATTCTCCCTATGCTGTTCTAATAGAGCACCATGACAGCGTGACATCCCACTGCATAACACGAGGCTGAGTCAATTAATTATGGCCATAGCGGCACGTGCCATGAATTAAGTGTAATATATAAACAATGATCATACCATTCCTATTCATACTCATTTGAATCACGGTAAGGGCGCCCACCAGCGTTATCATCCATTTGCTAAAGAAAATTAATTTGCAAGATAAAGTGTGCGTAGCAAAGCGTCAAGTCAGTAGAACATTAATTACTTACGCGACAACTTAGCCTTTAATTTTAACGACTAAGTAATCAAAAGTAATTTCCTTCTGCCAGCCTTAATTCGCCACGTACAACCTCGATTTCATTCCATCCGAAGAAAAATGCATATAAATCAATAATAAGTTTAGAAGTTGTTTCTTAGTCAGGCTTGACGGTGTAGAGAAGAATTAAGGGAATACTTTATAAATAGCTGTTATAATAATTTGACAAATAAATTTATTGAGGAAACCATAAAGATGATGATTATATTATATGACGGTTTCCCAAAGGGAGGTAAATGTATAAAAGTTCTTACTTTTTTATTCAGGTAATAATCCAAAGGTTAAGGTGGATTTCAATTTGCAGTACTGTTGACTCGACGACTGCAGTAAATAATGGAAATTGCAAATTTTCCATTCTGTGTTACATGAAATATAAGTTAGCACTAGAACCGCGGACGGGACATGTTTGTCCCATTTGAAAATTGAAAGTGTTCTCTCTCGTTTATTTATTTTCATAGGATGGTGATACTTTTTGACTTTTAATATTTATGCAATTGGTCCATTCTGATAAATAATCGTGACGTTTAAGCATATGAATTTTGAATAATTATTAGAAATACCTAAAACCGCGAACGGGACATTAATGTCCCATGCCGTATGCCGGCCTATTAGATGTCGATGGTTACACCAATTTAGGTAATACTTTATCCAGAAAACGATTTTTTTTGGCTGCATGCCATATTTTAGCCAAATATGCCTTTTTATTATTTTAATGACTTATAAACTTATAAACATGGTCCACGTTGTACAATTTACACGGGGAGTTTTCGAGTTTTGAAGAACGAAAGAGTTTTTGAAGAACAAAATTAATTTTTAGAACTTTTTGTTACAAAATGAAACAACAACTTTTGGCTACCTTGAGTTTTGATTTGTAAATTCAAGCCAGCAAGGCGACACGTAGTAGCTGCGAGTCTGCAATAGAGACAAGACAATTTGCGACCTTACGAACGCAAACAGGCCAACAAGTGCTTTCCAGTCAGTGTAATATGTCTCATCTTTGCGATCTTTTTCCCGAGTGGATCGAGGCATTGCTCAATGATCTTCCAAAAGGTCAATCGGAAGGTGGAGACGTAGACGACAATTTTTGGAGAGATTCTGACATTGATCCAAGAGAAAGCGCAGTAATGTCTTCAGGTGATTCAGAGAAGAGTGACAACGACTATAAAGGTTAGCAGTAATGAAACACTTCTGGCGACCAGACGCGTTTATTTTGCTGCTCTTAGTCACTAAAACAAAATTGTTTCACTACAAACTTCTTTTTGCTTTCTAAAGACATAAAGCTGCTATTTTCAGCTCTAGCACTGGTGATTGAGAACCCCTTCTACTCTCACTAAGGGGCGCTGATACTCCTAGGCTACGTACACATCAAGCCTTTCGGTGTACATTGCGTCGTTGACGCGGCTGTGAGGGCACTGGAGATGATTCGTCCAAGAGATTTTGTGGTTCAGTTATCATCGCCCTTCTGCAAGATGTCGATGCTGACCAGAACAAAGACGGAGTCGACGCCGATTATATTCAATGCAACTCTTAGATTGCATTTGTCTCAGAAGCTAGTCGCCCAACGAAAACAAGAATGCCTAAATTAGGTAAGAGAGAATATCTCAGCAAATTGACTGTTGGCACAGAGGTTGCGGCTCCTGTTCGGACCACGGACTAAGATTTTAAGAGGGTGAGACAAAGTGGGTAGTATTCTCTACTAATTTACCATCCACTGTTAGGCGAGGAAAACAAAATGTTGTACCGGAAATTCTGGGCCTTTATCCCTGTGCAAAGGGGCATATCATCACGTGACTTGTCTCAAGTGCCTGGAGTTTGTTCCTTGATGAATTATTCTAAAGCACATTCAGAAATGCACTGAAACAGAGGCATGTAGACTGTTGGGAGAGGATGATTGGTCTTGCCATTGTTGATGCATTCCTACGTATTTTATATGTGAGGTGTGTTACCGAATCCAAAGGACTTGAGGTAGATTTAGGTACTTTGGTCAGATAAATGGGGTATACCATTTTACAAATCTGTGATGTCATGTGATCGCTTCTGAGAGAAGGTTTGATAGCGGGTCAACACGCTCGGAGCGTTTGAAAGATGATAAGTTTTCTCTGATATTAGAGGTTTGGGACAGACTTATAGCAAATTATCAAAGCATGTGCATTCCGGTCCATATATTTCCGTAGATTAGCAGCTTTTGCCCTCAAAGTGAAGGTGTCGATTGACCCAATTCATGGCTTCCAAGCCTGACAAATATAGGCAGAAATACTATATGGCCGTAGATAAGGATTCGAAATATATGATGAATGGGAAAGACCCTTACCATGGGAAAGACGAAATTCGTCCTATTGGTTAACGTCTTAGAGAATTTGAAGTCAAGAAACTTGCCGGCCTATTCGTAAGCAAAGGAAGAAACATTATTTGTGATAACTTTTTTACTTCACTTTCACTAGCAAATTATTTGAAAGCAACGAACAAGCTTGCTACGCACAATGAACAAAGCTAAAGGAGAAGTACCGTACTGCATGAAGAAAGCTCAAGAGCAACTTTATAATACTGTGGCTCTCAAACACCGCATGGATCTATCGAAGGTTGGTGGTCCCCTTCGTCGCTGTCAGGTGCGAAAATCTTGTAGAGACGGAAAAAATTCTTATACTTGTGCATCACGTTATAAGCTAGTGTCCAATAAATGTGTCGCTGCTGTTTCTTACGTTTGTGATTCTTGTAATACACAGTCTAGTGATGAAGAACACATATTATATACCTGAAAGTAATTTAGTGACCTACTCAGAATGTTATATCAAGCTATACGTAAAAATGGTGCCAAATATATGATATGTCGTTATATTGGTAATAAATAAGGACATTTGTTTGCATCATTATTTTTATATTATATTTACTTAATTGTAGTTTGTTTTAAATTGCGATAAAAGCTTCTATACTTGACTGTACTCGCAAGAAGTCATAAAAATATTTCCCTTCTTAAAATATCAGCGAAATTATGCAACAACTATTAGGATAATAGACATTTTGTGCAAAATAAAAAATAGGTATATTGGTTTTCTTGCTGGTAATATGAAGGCTCATAAAATTTTAGTATTTAAACAACAACAAATTGTAGTTAATATAAATAATGCTCTTTAACAATCTAAAGTCTCTTCCTAGTAAAAAAAACTGGTTCCTGAATTAAAAAGTCAAGAGAAGCCACTAGACACTTAAGATTGCCGATGGGACATTTTTGTCCCGTCAGCGGTATTAGGAATGTAGTACAATCCAGCGGTTCTAGTGTTAGAGCATAAACCATAGGCTTCGTCTGAGCAAGACTTCCATGAAACATTTATATATTAGGTATTGACAAATATGCATGAGTCTAAAAGATCTTTCTAGTCTATCTAGTAAAAGTCTATCAATAATCTCTGGTATTTAATTTCATTCATTAATTGTATGTCTGTTCATAAAACAAATTGTGAAGAAGTAAGACAAAAAATTCAAATATTTCTCCGGTAACAGCAACAAACCTCAATATACGTATGCATAAATATTGAGCAATTTCACAACATACAACCTCGTATGCATATCTCCGCTATGAATTATATAAAATTATGATCTCTTGAATTGTTGCAAAGTCTTTAAGGCATTTTCAATTAAATACTCGAATCTGAATACTAATTGCTCTATAGCAGTTGCCTTAATAGAGAACGAAGTGGATCCTTCGATTCCAAAGCAAATATTGCCCTAGGGGTATTTCCTGAAGGTAATGAAAATTTTACTGAATAGGAAGTTATTCACAGGATCATGACAGAGAAAACCCTCATTAGAGCGAGCCTTAATCTCCAACCCTCGTGCATCATCCAGGTCGTCAACCATTTATGTGGTCATATTTTTTTATCATTTATCTTTTGAAAGCATGTTATTAAAGTTTGTTTTTCAGGATCAATAGGACTACCGAAACGACATCGGTAAAGTAAACGTTTCCCAAAATGTTTGGAAAACAATATTTACAGAAAATATTATGCTCTCAAGTTAAATACATTCCACCGCTTTTCTGTGCTGACTGTTATTCTGAAAATACTGAAATACTATTTCTGAAAATTTCTTGTATTATCCCTTAAGTACATACATATTTTTGCACTGCACGAAGGGCCTTCAATTTAATGTTCCAAAAAGAATTTTCAGACTAAGAACTTTTGAGGCAGCATTCTCCTATTCAGATTACTTATTTCTTACTAGAGTTTTCGAAACATTTGGACTAGCATTACCAACCTAGCATTTACTGCTAACATCTATATACTGATATGTTTTTGCTTTCTGTCTACTACCCGTTGCGCAATGAACCCACCCTGTAATCCTACGTCATCATGATCTCATGCATTTATTTCACATTCTATCTATGGCCTAACTTAGGGAAAGCAACATTGTTTTTAGTCTCTCATAAAAATTTTCATGATGTATCCTCACTTTATCTTCCCTGGCTGTACTGAATACTTCCCGGATGTGTGCTCACAACGATAAAAACTTGCATGTCTTTGGTTGTCCTGTATTTTTGGATGTTTTCGTATAAGAATTTAGTGTATGTTACGGATTTGTTACATAACCAAATTATCAAACATATTTGATGAATGCTGCGATTCCAGTAAACTTTTTATCCCAATACCTGTTTATCATATATTTCTTTTAGTAATGTGTCAATTTCTCTTCATCCCAACAATATTATTCAGATCTAGTTTCTATTCAGGAAACTATCGTCGTCATTAAAAATTTATCTGAATGATACTGAATCGTCAGCCAACATTCTACATTTACTACCCACCATGGTACTTAACCCTAGAAGTACATACTGGGGTCCAAGTGACCCCAGGCATTTTTTTATTCGAAGTAACTTTATCAAAACGTGAGATATATGAAGCTAATTTTAATATAAATTCCTTTTTACACCTTAGGAAAAGATTCTGCGTGTTCTGCAGTTATTTAAAGACTAGGTGATTCATAAAAAATATTGAAAATGATCTGGGGTCCACCTGGAATACACCATGTCCATGCTACTATGTCACCATGTCCATGTGGAATACACCATGTCCATGTGGAATACACCATGAAATACACACTGGGGTCCACCTGGACCCCAGTGTGTATTTCATGGTGTATTTCATATTTTGACACATCGTAAAAAAATAATAATGCATTGTTTTTCTCCTCTTTTACTGCAAATGTATTTGTTGTAATCGTATTCAAACGTTAATTATTTAAAAATACATTTATACATTTATTAACAACTTACGGACGTAACTTTCGGTGTCTTGATGCAATACACAAAATGGTCAAAGGATAGTCGATGGATATTATCGATGTTATATTTCTTTCATTTTTCTTTCTTATGTTTGTTTTGTGGAGGTTGAAAACACAGAATTTGGTTTCAAAGCTACCCGGACTAAAAGGCGCAGCGTGTGATGTCAAAACTTCTCAGCAAGCTTGGCAGTTATTATTTGATAGAGCTTTGCGAAATAAAATATTGATGAACACAAATGAGGAAATACAAGGGCAGCGTTTAGACATTTAAGTTCCACTATCGTATCATAGTGATGTAGATATTGAGGAGATGGAGGAATTTTTTGGACTTTTGTATTTTTCTGGGGTGCATAAGACGTGCGAAAGCTACAGTACTAATCTATGTTAGCTGTTATTAATGAGTTTGGATCTACACTATACCATTGTACCATGCCAACACTGCGTTTTAATAATAAAACCACAAGATCACAGCGCAGGGTGATGGACATATTTCCTCCAATGCTTATGTGATATGTAATATATGTGATGTGGATATATATCCAGTGATTACTATTGTTTATGTTTAAATATTTTAACGATTAATTTTAAATGAACCAAATGAAATTTTTTAGCTTCGCAAATGTTTGAATACATTTTATATCTCTTCATCATGGGTCAACAATCCTAGGATTGGTTTGACGCAACCCTCCACTCCATTCTTCTATCAGCCAACCTCTTCACATTAACGTAGTTCCTCTATTTCGCGTCCTTTACGACCTGTTCTATGTAACTCATACAAGGCCTGCCTTTTCCATTCTTCCCGTTCACTTTTTCTTCGACGATTGTCTTATTTTATAACTAAAGAATCTAATGTGGAAGTTAGTATTATTTATCTCTCATTAATATTACTCTACTTCATTAATTTTTTTAGACAATTTATCGTAGCCAATTCAAATTAAACAAGATTCAATTCAACAACAATCGACAAATTGAAACCTAGGTCGGTGTATTAAAAAGTTATGTGGAAAAGACTTAAGGATTTATTTTATTTGTCACCATGAATTCACAACTCCCTCGCCGGAAGTCGAAAAAATGACTTATGCCCAGCTTTTTTCGATTTGAGACCACCTTGTGGCGTCTTTATTTGCACTGTGAAAACATGATGACACTAAATCTATTTCTTTTAGAAATCGTTTGACACAACTAAATTAGTTATACCCGACCATCTTTCAGTTGTGGTGACTAAAATCAAAATAAAATGATAACTTGGTAAGATTCCACAAAATTTTATTTTTCCCGACCTAGGTCTCGATTGGTTTGACAATCATTATCAAGGTCCTTGATAATGATTGTCAAACCAATCGAAACCTAGGTCGGAAAAAATATAATTTTGTGGAATCTTACCAAGTGATCATTTTATTTACTATGCGGTTCCACCAAGTGCAGCCTGAGGATTTCCTCTTTATTCGTGACTAAAATCCCTCGTCACGCTGAATTTATTTGAAAGGAATGTTTTAGGTATCTCAACTATATCGCCAATCCAGTGGAATGAATATGAAGGATTATGCCATTCCAAGCACATTAATGTCGTGGACACTCTTAAGAGAGGTTTGAGACCTCTGAATAGAATAGAATGCTGAATATAATTGTCGAGGCCAAAAAGCAAGTGGAATGGGCACAAAAATTCCAGGGGGAGAAAAAAATCACACCAACATCAATACATCTCTTGAAATATAAAGAGTATTTATTGGAAATCTTGAGTAAGCATTATTTTTATCCTATACTTGCTTAAATGGCGAATAGCTTGGATAGCAGTTAAAGGAGATAATACGGTACTAGGCTTAAAAGATAAAATTAAAAAAAAGGTATTAACATTGATACAGTTTGACTGGAAAAAGCAAGGTGTAGCATGTTCTTCAAATGGAGCGGAGAAATTAATTAATTCAGGAATGTGATGTTTCTTAATAGAATTGAGTGAAAATGATGCAATTCAAACATATATCGTCACATTTACCATATTTAAGCATTTAAATAAGGAATAATTCGAAGAGCTTTTAGTTCGGTAAACCATTCAAAGGGTAGTATAGAGGAGGGAAAATTATTCTCGATTTCTTCAGCTTCTCAGATTTTAAAAACACTTCGCTCCCTCTCAATTTATACCATGTATCATGCATGTTGTTTTTTTCTACATACTAGCTATACAATTTGTGTAGGGTTTTGCTAACCGACATTAGGGAAGTTCATTGTACTTGATGATTTGAGAAGGAATAAGAGGAATGAACTGCTACAAAAATTCTAAGAAGAACCTTGCAGGTGGAGTATTACTGGTGAATACTTGGAAATAAGAGTGCAATTTTTGGAAAAAGGAATACTTCTACGAGCATCGTTCAACGCGGGGGAACAACGCGAGGCATACAGATCATCTTCTCTGATCAACGTTTATGAGGGCTACGCCCGGTAACGGATATTTCTCCCTTCTTCTGAACGTTAAATAGCGATCTATCAGTATCTTGTTTATCTTACAAGGCAGAAGTATCATGTGTGAAATATAAGATGCGGTTCGTGCATAGCCTCAGAATTTTCGATTGCGTACGTTCGTAGGTGCAAGTTTTGTGGGAAACATTGCCTAATGCCTGAAAGAGAAATAAATAAAATGATTGAAGGCGATATCAAGATGCGTATGGTAACACAGATAGACCACGATTAGTCATGGAAGAATGAATGGGTAAGATAAATTCCTCGACATTAAGTCTGCCAAATCCACAAGATTGTTTCCCGCTATTACTAGACTCATGGATGTGAGTCAAAATGAGATTTATTGTTCTTATTATTTTTCTCAATCTCACACTTGGTAAACATTCAGCCCTCCATTCTTCCACGCATTACTTGCTTAGTTACATTCCGGTACTTATTTCTCAAATCCCTCTTTATTTGGCCAAAGTACTTATCCCCTGGTCTTTCTCGTGGGGTCTTTCCTTTATTTTCTCCCAATTCTGTTATTCTATTATGTCTCAGGGAATGCCCCATTCATCTGGTTTTCGTCTGAATTACTGTACTCTACATCAGAGTCATATTCCAGATACTTGTTTGCTACCGTTAATAATCGCAGATTTTCCTTTCTCGGGTCCAATTATAAGTCCATCATCGCAGCGGTCCATATACGCCATCCCTTCCTCATTCCAGCTAACACTCTCACCTATATCCTATCTCAGAAATGCCACTGCTTTTCATTTCCTGCGCTGTCCAACTACAGAGCCTCTTCATTGTACCTTTATTTTTATAATATATATAATAATGTATTTTATTCCATTAAAAACTTACAATATTATCTTCGACTATTCATACAAATTAATGGAATATAGGTAACCCAGAGGACCAATACCTCTATATGTCTATATGTACATCTACATAATACCCTGCAAGCCACCATAAAGGTGTGTGGCAGGGGATGAATTCTCACCTAACATGCACTACATATCATGCATAAAAAGGATTAGTATTTATATACTGTTCTAAACTTCACTATTTAAAAAAAGATAAAAATAGAAATGCAAATATGCGAAAACATGCTGTTAGTTGGGTTAGCTTCAAGTCCTTATACCAACATGCAGCTACCAATGTTATCCATTGCAACACTCGTATTGGATGTATTTCCCGTTATTCATACCCCTAATTACACGAAGAAAAAAGGACATTTTGAATCTGTCAGTTCGGCAATCAATTTCTCTAACTTTGTGATCATGGTTCAGTCTTCAGTTGGGGTTCGCAAAATATTTTTAACATCATCACTGAAAATATTAACCATAATTCATATTACATTCATAACCAGATTAATGGGGTTACCATTATAACTAATTTAAGACAGGCAGAGACGGGCGTTATAATTAATTGTGCAAAATCTGCTTCTGCAGTTACAGTACGTGTTACAGTAGTTGAAAATATAAAAAAAATACTATTTTTTGGTGAATTCATACTCAAAAATGATTATGTATTAATGAGATCATACTAATGCCCATAACGTACCTATGGTCAACTTCCTCAATACTCTAAGCCATTTTTTAACCAATTTATTGAATCCAAATTCGGTTTATACCATGGCCGCCTTATTTGGCAGTGAACAAAATAATTTTGGTCCCAGGTGTTGATATTATTGTGGAAGGATTTCATGTTTAGCTTTTGGTACTTCAAAATCCGATTTAAACTCGTAGAGTATGTTTTTGGTTTGAACTTTTCACCGCTACGGTTACAAAATACTCTGAGGACTTAATACATGATTCATCATCATTGGCCAACTATCCTAGGATTGGTTTGACGCAGTTTTCCACTTGACTCTTCTATTGGCCAACCTTTACATTGTGACGTAGTTCTTCTCTTTTACATCCTTCACAACCTGTTCCATGCATCTCATACGAGGCCTAGCTTTTCCAATCTTCCTCTCCACTTTTCCTTCGACGATAGTCTTCGTCAGTCCATCGTGTCTTAAGATATGGCCGATTAAGTTATCCCTTCTTCATTTTAGAGTTGTCATCAGACTTCTCTTTTCTCCCACTTTTCTTAGGACATCCTCGTTACTTACTCGGTCGATCCATTTAATCTTCATCATTCTTCTGTAGCACCAAATTTCGAATGCTTCTAATGAAATTCGACCATTGCTTTTCCCTCAATATCATTGATGTCCTCCCTGAATCTACTGGAAGCATAGATTTGAGAACCAGAGAATCCGCCCATATAATCGTTTCAATGGCCTGGGAGTATCCAGGTATCAACCAGGAACACCGAGAGTCCCTATTGTCACATTTTCCTCCCCGCCACCTCTTCCGTCCACTCTTTTCCCTTTCTACCCCCTTACTCTCCGTGGAGAATGTCACTCTCTCTGAATCGAGAATGGCGCCATGAGCATCGAAACGTGTCCAAGATAACTGTGTGAGGGTCTCCTTTTTTCATGTGTCTATGTTTAGTGTTCAGTCTCTTTTTTGTGTGAATTTTTGTGCATCCGCCTAGGGCGTCCTCCCTGCGAATATATATATATACTTGCAAGAAAGGCGCACTACGCAGTCATAATAAATAGAAAAAAAACAGACAAATGACGGAAACATAGAAACACGAAAAGGGGACACTCACAAGAGTTTGGAAGTTTCCGTGGACAACCGCCCTTTTTGCCTGTTTCTATGTTTCCGTCATTATTTTATTAATATTATTTTATCTTCAGATACCCACAGTTATCTTGAACAGTATCAGAAAGTTGGCATAAGAAATTTTTTACGGAATCATTTGCTATTTATGTAACAGCCAATGAATCCCTTGTAATATGAAAGTTATAAATTATTACAATAATAATGCGTGCAGTAAAAATCAAAGGGATATTTGTCAATGTCGTCTCCGTTTAACCTGATGCCGTACTACTGTGCTGACAGATTGATTTCTGAGGTTAGTTTCCTCCTTGCCGCAGAATTCAAAGATGAAAGTAAAATACTATCATGTAAATATTTCAATATCAAATTTCGCATCGGAAATAAGCTAACCTTCTTACTTTACCTTCAAAAACCCATGTTATCCAATTGTACCACAAAATTGAAAATTTTGTTTTCGGATTACTGAGAAAGGAATTTCAACAGCAAGTCTTCCTTCGATTGTGGATCGCCGTACGGTAAGAAGGAATACACTCCACGGAAGGTGAATCTCGGAATGTTCTCGTCAGGATCTTCTTTTCTCCTTCACTTGCTCGTTGGTTACAAATTCGAAGTTTTCCTAATTGTTAAACTCCTTTCACGTTTAATTTGGCCCATTTCTTATGTTCCTCAAGACTCTGAATTAGTTTCCTATAATTGAACTTCAGGCTGCCACGTATGGCTTGTATTCATTGTGCCTTTAAATCCATCACTTGTGTCCTTTCCCTGATATGTGGTATAGAAATGCCTTAAGTATCGACTCCGAAATCTTGGCGATGCAACAATTTCAACATTTTCTAGCGGTTCTTGTATTTAGTCCCCGCAACGTCGAAAAAGTATAATATTTTAGTAGATTTAGTACGCTTGTTACACTATAGAGCAGAAACCTTTGAAATATGGCGTTTTGCTTCAGTCTGGCGTTTTGCTTCAGTCTGAAATAATATGCACACTGAGGGGCACACATTTGATCGTTCATATTTCAATAGCAACATGTAATCGAATGAACAGTAAGCCTTGCAGTTACTCCAGTGCACAATTTTCACTGTAGCTTGGTACAGAAAAGAAAATTTCTCGGAAAAATCGCCCACAAAGAAAACTTCACATGATTTCAGGTTGTCTCTGACTTCTAAGTAATATACAATTCGCATACGAGCAATATAGTCATTCCGTCGTACTCACATAATATCCTCAGGTAAAACCCCGCAGAACATTTTCAGAAACTTAATCTGAGTCGCTAAGGCACAGAAAACTTCCCGAGTTCATTGTTTGAAACATTTTTCATCATGTAAAGTGGGTGTGGAAAATTTCCGCAAGGCGAAAAAGATGGCTTAGGTAATGGATCAGTAATAGTGTATGAGTTAATAATAGTCCTTGCATGCCTCCGAGGACTACTACCAGAGAACCGTTTATGGCGCAGCTGCACCTTCATACCGTGCTAATTTACCAAATACATCTTAGGGGTCTCAGTCAGATGCGTGTATTAGGGCCGCGAAAGAAAGCAGGACTAATGAAATCTTGATAAGAAAACTGGGGGTCGGTACACCCAGGAAAAAAATCATTAAGCAGTTTGAACAAGACTTTGAAATCGTTGGATCTAACATCTGTTATCGCTAAAAATTCTTTAGATGAAGTAAATATCAACTTAAAAAAACGTAAATACATTCGGTAGCATTGGAAGCCGAAGACGAGACAAGGTTTGCCTATTGTTCTCCGAGGCCGACCGCTATAAAGCCAGGTGCCGCTCTTCATAGGTTCTAAGGCTATGGTCACTCCTGGGGGAAGCAAATAGCGATATCCACGGGCTAAAAGTTGGTATTTGGTTTAAAATTGGTGAGAAGAAGATAATAGAGAAGAGTTACAGAGATCTGAAGACACCTGAGCACATACCATAACGTCGGCCGATAGGTGGGCGCCGCGGTGACAGGCGGGCGTCACGCCTTCACTCAAAAATATTTTTCTTTCTTAAATGAAATATTACCTCTGACAAACTCTTATTATTTGTAGAAGAGGTTTGTGTCTACATTATATAAAAAATGAGCACAGTCGAAGGTGTAGGTAAATTGTCAAAAATAATTTTGAAACTTTAAAATTGCTATAAACTTTATAAAATTGTTTATATTTCACAATATAATCCCTTATTATATTTTTACAAATTAAGGCTTTTAAAACAAGTCCTTAAGCACGTCTGTAGCTCAAATATTCTCGGATATTTATCTTAAAATGTGAAGTAACTTTTGCACAAATCCGAATTTTGCAACGTTGCAATATTTCGGAAACGGTTCCGTGTTTCCAAAACGTCTTTGGGGTTTTCATTTTTTTATCAAGTGGAGCCGCTTTGCCGAAATTGGTCAAAATCGGTGACCCTAAGGGTCATTTTTGTCGATTTTCTGGTCAAATTGAAGTGGAATGACCCATGTATACATGCCTAAATATTTGATGTAACTTGCCTGTTTTATCACAATACAGTTGCCGCAAAAAATATAACTACCTTTAGTACAACTTCTACATTGATAGTATATGTTATAATATTATATTTTTATAATGCATCTAAGTGGTGACTCTTATCACTCCCCTTAATCTTGCATTATAGTTATGACAAAAATAACTGTAAACGCACACTTCAGTCAGTAATTGGTTTAAGGAATGGATAGAAATGGTAATGGGAGGAGAGTGTTTGAAGTAGGTACATTCTTCAGGAAAATGTTTAGGTAAGTGTGGAAGAATGAGAAGTATAATAGGCTGTTGGAATGATGAGAGATAGGAATTACGCGAAGCTTAAGAACATTCTATTGAGGAGAAATGTATCACACTATATGTGAAGCATTTCATGACCATCAAAGCTAACTCAGACACTAAATACTAATTATCATAGTTACTTCTGAACAGTATTTTCCAGGAAATTAAAAAAAGCTTGTTGTCAAATAGTCTGACGAGAACGAGGAATATGCTTAAAATATTTTAAAAAGGCGTATAGCGGTAAATTGTGGGTGGAGTTGCATAATACATGGTAAAATGCTCACCTCGGGATTTTTTGGGTACGAATATCTATCATTCGCAGACTATATTGAATGATGGGATACTAAAAATCTATTTAATAACGATTCTGGTATCCTCAAGTGCAGATTTAGCCAAGGTAAGAGGAAACACTGGGAAGCATGGGAACCAATGGAAGTGAATCCAACCCAATGGCATGGAACAAAATTGCTTCTTTTTCTTCTTCCACCTAATGCTTTTTTGCCACTCCCCGAAGCCGATGGCAGTAACGATGGTCATCACTCAGAAGAGTGCCTAATATCGGGAAGAGTTGCTCGCGGCCGACCAACGAAAATCTCGCTGTGGCCCACTCTCACTCCGCAGCTGTGTCCACCGACGACTGCTTGCCACTTGGCGCGCCATAAAATCAGTCAGCCCCCTAGCATCAACCCCTGTCACCCTTCCCTCCGACTCCTCATTGGGAAGGCCCCCGCTCCCATAATGTCCTTCTCTTCCGCTCCCACCAGCCTCCCCAACACCGAGTCCCTCCCGCCTTTTCGACCAAGGTATATTTTCTGAAATCGTAAATAGTATTGGCCCTTGCTCTCGGAATAACAAACCCCGCTCAAGAAAATCCCTGAAGACCTTCCCCACTACCCCACCCCTCGCATCCTGTATCCGCCAACCTTCCCACACACTCCCACGATTCCGCCAACCTCGAGCTCCGTTTTTTCCTGCGACAAATTTAGGTTCCTGTGTGTTGGTTATGCACGAATAAAAGTATTATGTGGAAGCGGAAGAAAAATAAATGGTGAGAGTTGTGGAACTCACTCGGAATTTGGCGTCCTGCCAAACCAATATATCCTGCTCCTCCCCTTGCCCCACAACACACTCCTCTCGGAGGCGTCAGGCGGTGGATGGGGAAGGGTTTGGATCTCGGGGAGCCGTGACTCCTCCGGTGATAAAAAAAAACAACTCAGCCCGGCTGTGGGACGGATTTGACGGTGTCGTCGGTTCGGAAGCGTAATCAACTGATCCTCTCCACTGAAATTGGCGTTTAAGTTTTATGCACGCCTCTTTATTTGCATTTTTTATTATAAACACAGATACTCTTATTGCTAATTTAAAATTACGAAGGCTAAAAGTTATTGTTACTAGTTACCAAAGAAAGTGTCATTTACTGTGTACGAGGCCGCATTCTAAGAAAAACAAAAGCCCGGCCACGGTCACTAAGAGGTGACGAAACAATTCTTATACTGGTGTTCATATTACGACAGAAAAGGATGTTAGACCACCTCTCTTTCAAATACTCTGTATTTTACTTGGTTTTCTTATCTTTCGACAGTTTTAGAGCTCGCTAATAGAGTCAAAGCAAAAGAAAAAAAACATTTACAGTGCTCCCTTCAACAATCTCACCCACGCAATGTCGAATCCACCCTTAAGTCGAAATACTCAACTATTCTCCTAGCCATCGAGCAAAATTTTAATTTTCCTCCATTAACTTTGCACTTTCGAGAATTCTAATTATGTACTATTAATAACTATTTTAATGTATTCCTTCTTTGTACATCTCTGTTTATATATTTCACTACTTTTCTCTTTTCTCTGTAGCATCCAAATCCAACAGCAACTTGACCCTACTTCACACTCAGAGTTATCTCTCCCCTCCACAAGATAGGCATTTTATCAATTTTTTTATTATTAAGATTAATACTTCGTGTCCATTTAACATGAACTTAACGTTCAGGAATGGAATTTCTGTGACCACTAGAACTACACTGGTGAGAACAATTGAAATCGCTCCTAGCACGGCCTCCTATACCGTAGAGTAGAAAGGTGAGAAGTTTTTTCATCGGTGAGGTGGCTGCATACAGGTGACTTAGCGAAGAGAGGTCGGAAATAATGGTCTTACGTCAGAAATATACTGCTGGAATAGGTGCTGGGAAATAATCTCATTACTTCTACCTTCAATGGTATTATGATAAACGAAAACCATGTTTGGGTCATGATATGTGCGAAACAGATTCCTAGATCGCCGGGACTAGTACCAGTCGGGACAGCAACTTGACCCTACTTTGCCTGCTGATGCTCATTCCATGCTCAATCGCATGGAATGAGCATCAGCAGGCAAAAATTAAAAGTCTGCATATATTTTTAAAATTAAGACATGGAATTTCAGGGAAATGCTGTGGGCGGGAAAGATAGAAATTCTAGTATTAAATGAGGAATGAAGAAAACTTATCGTAGAATAGAAAGACAAGACGTAATGGGACTGCACGAGGTGAGATGGAAGGACAGAGGAGTCGTCTGGTGTCATGGAAAAATAGGTTGGTGTAGACGGTGGTCAGGATGATCAAATTAGTTTTGTGGCGTGAATTCTGGCATCCTGCTCCCAACGAGGAGTTCAACTCTGGGGAATTATCTATTATCTAATTAACTATTATCAAGTGATGCACGGGCCTTAGCCTGAAATGGTTGGCAATGATAGCCATACATTTTATATAAAATAGTGATGATGACATTCACATGAGAAATGCATGCTGATACATTTTGAAATCAAGTTTAATGTGTCACTCTCTTAGAGTGGAACCAAAAGCTTGATGCGGTGTTAAATTCAGAAAGTTACGAAGGAGAAAAGATATAAAAATGGATGCTTGCTCACTATTGCTATGATACAAAAGTGGCATCTAAGGGGTATAACTGAAGTTTTAATAAATGATACCTAGAGTTGATAGTCATCTGTAGGAGAATAGCTGAAAAGACGACGTAGAAAAAAGAAGACGTAAATAGAGGATTGGTACTATTCATTGGTACCTATTCTTTTAAAAAATACACGCGTTTCCTCGCATATGGAATACATATATATGTGGAGTCAAATACAGAAGATTGGAAGGATCTTAATGATGATTAATTGGCCAAATATTATTTTTAAATCTGTAAGAGTAGAGGACTCTTGATGGAAAAAATTTTGCGATGGAAGTCAGCGTTATGTAAGTCAGGGAGATATGGCGAAGTGAGTATTATTGAAAAAAAAATTAAAATTTTCTAACAGAGAAAAACAAAATATTTACATGAATCATTTGAAACGATAACGCAAAAATGATGGCAAGAGAAAAAATATACCAAATATTTCTACAGATAATGTTGAATAATTATAGAATCAAGCCCAAAGGGCCACTGGGTTGTACGGGAAAACTTATTTTTCCCAGAAAAGGCTATCCTGGTTCAGGTAATACTAGATGTCGAGAACGACTAATAACTGCGGTAAATGTGGTGATTGCTTTGAGGATAATTATTTAATATAAATTGTATTTTTCGGTTGGTCTTGATTGTAGATATCTTCTGATCTTCCCATCGTGTCCCTGCGAAGAGTCTTGAGACCTGGGGAGCAAATCCAGATTTTTTTCTCAACACCTCCCACCCCCCTCGAGCTTCATTCAGTCTCTTGCTAGTGGGACACGAAAGGACAGACGTGGAAGACATCGCCGGAGGAACCGATCTTCAAGAGCCAAAAAAATAAAACTAAGGTAATATTTCAATTATCATTGAACGTTAATTTTCACTCATATATAACAAGTGGATATTGCTCTACGGGTACATTATACAACAGTATGTTATTGTTGTTATTTCTGGTTGCATCTCACGTTCTTTGGTGTCCCTTGATGACTTCACTGAGATTTAATAATTGGAGATTTTAGGATATATTATGATTATTTTGTTGAATGGACTTCGACAGGCAAGGTAAACGAAGTAGGCCTGGAGAGAAGGGCTATAAGTCTTGTTCAGTAAAATAATGAAAAAATCAGAAGAAAACAGAATCTCCTATTTTCAAGAATAAAATACGCCATTCTATCAATGAACGGCGAATGTTGTGTTATAAAACTATGGCAGAGACAAAAATATTCCCTCCCCAACCACTTTTATATCAATACTTATACTCTATATATAATATATTTACGTATGGAACCTCGTTACTTGCGATGACATTAAGATACGCCTACAGAAGGCACTGGAAAGGGCTAGGACTTTCAGGCATATTTCAGGTAGTATTAAAGTTCGAATTATGCCTAATTATGACAATTTCCCATGGATGTTGAATGCTTTTAGTTATACTCAGGCGATGATTTCATTAACAGCGTGAGTTTGCATTATTACAACAAAATTTTATGCTTAACGGGAAGATGCCTGGTAGATTATTCTAGGTTTCAAAATAGCTTCACCGATCAAATGGCTGCGATCCCACTGGTATTCAGAAGAGCCTTGCGTCCATGCGCCCGTGCGCCTGCGCAGTCCTTTTCTCCCTGATATCTTCCTCCTCGGAGTCATTCAAGGCTGAAAGTGAACAAAGCCAGGTTTTGCCTCCTCCCCCCCTCCCCTCGAGCCATGGAAAGCGTCATGCCCCGGCAATTGAATAGACGATACCCAGTTGTAGAGTTTCAAGCTTGTTCCGTACTTAAAGGTGCCGAGAGGGGAAGAAGAGGGGATGGGAAGGAAGGTGGGTGGAGGAAGATGTAGCGTCGGCATTCACCTGCCGCTAACGAAAGGGATCCATGGACAAGCGTCCCCTCCGACGCAAGGGGCACTGGGCTTGAAAGGCTCGCCTCTCGGAATTCCGGTCGGTATTATATTGAATTTCGTCTTTGGGTGCTTCTGCTGGGGTTATATCACACCGTATAACATAACTTCGCCCTGTGTTTGATTCAAAGCCAAACAGAACGCTTTTGTCCAAGGAAGAACACGATCCCGTAACTTTCGGATGGCTAATCCAGCGAGTTACCTCCCTGGTTTCTGCGGCCAACTATTACAGTCGGGTACTAGATCCCAATAAAAGTTTTCTTTCTCTGTGGTGATACGAACCCGGGGCTTTGTGTTGGGATGCCAGTATTTCAGTAATTGTGACAATTGGATCCCTAAAACGACACTCTCCTGCTTTCCAGCTTGGCCAATATTTGTTTCTTGCATTAA
The DNA here is from genome assembly GCA_933228895.1 of Platycnemis pennipes. Taxonomy (NCBI): domain Eukaryota; kingdom Metazoa; phylum Arthropoda; class Insecta; order Odonata; family Platycnemididae; genus Platycnemis; species Platycnemis pennipes. The sequence continues at coordinate 104,776,263 of OW121846.1, read as the reverse complement.
ATCCGTTATAATATATACATCACACGCCTAGTTGCATGACTTCTTAATCCCATCCCTTCCCTTCGCTCTATTGCCTAATCTCCACGTACCTAAGCTTCTTACTCCTCCGCCATATTCAAAACTGCACTCCACAGTACCTACGTCCCACATTGAATTTTGGGCCCCCATTCGAATTTCTCCATCATCTTCCTCTGCCCCCCTTCATTGCTTGATATTTCCCTATTACATTTCCTTTCCATGAGACTTGTGAGTGAGACTGTTAACGTGATTAAATCGTAGTCGGGATTGCAAGGCATGCGTGTAAAGATATTCTCTAGTTTGCAGTACGTAGTTCATCCATCTAGTATTTTGACATTGCACATGCCTATTGTATTGGATACCGTGTTGATAGTATTAATATTTAATTCCTTCTTAGGTGTCAAACGTTAAGTACATTTAGAGAATTCCACAACAGCAACCTTTGAGCATAATAATAAAAACGTTTAATTACACGTACGTCGTTCACACATGATGATGACAAGATGGCTTGCAGAGTACTCGGTGTACCCTTGATTCCCCTGTCCGCGCATATAGTATTTTAAAGAGATCCCCTAAAATCTTCACCCTACGCTCCTTGAACACAATCTTTCACCTACCTTCTTTACCCCGAGTGTTCTCTCCGCCCTCCATTCCACCTCCCCTCATGCGAGCAGGAGATCTCCTTGATAACGCTGGACCCATCACCCTTCGTCCACGCAGCCGCACACCCTCCTCCCCAGTTATGCCCCCGCGCTTCCTCGCCAGGGAAATTGTGGCTTCCGCTGCAAGTTGAAGCGGTTCGCAATTCAAGTAGCAGTGTTACATGTTAAGGGCTCCAATCGCCAAGGCTGCTTTGCACCGTCTAAACTAATTGTAGATTCTAAAACTTAAGAAAACTGCAAATAATCTTTAGCCAAACAATTTTTAGGCCAAAATCTGAAGAACAAAAGAAAATGAGTTATTTTCTTTCTTAAACGTCAGCTATTATGGAATTCATGAGCCCCAACGTGGTCATGGATTTGTTTAAAGTTTCATTTTCTAACACCAATAAAATATTTAGATCAGACAAGAAAATATTTTCTTATGCCTGTGGTTTTTTTCGTTACATCTTCAACATTTAATATGTGGATAATTGGCGGAAATCATCCTATTCCGACTATATTCACGCCGATGAAAGGTTGCCACAACAAACAGCAATTTTAAAGGCTGTCTAAATTTATGAAGAAAGAGCTTTTTAAGAATAAATTCTAAGCATAATATTGCATAAAGATATAACAAGAAAGAAATTACATCTTTTGACCTCGAAAAACATCATTTTGGTTAGAGTTTTCTATTACTGATTACGTTTCCATTATTAATGATTCACCCGAATATTTATTGAATGAACGGGATTCACAGTTATTTAAATATCAGATAATCAGTTAAATATCTGGAATTTTAAAAAAAGGAACATCATAAGACTATGTGGGGAGATTACGTTACATCCAGGGTCGTGTTAAAATACTGCCCATCAAGTTGTCCCGTGGCAACTTCGGGTGCTGTATGGAGGTTGAATCTTGAAGACTCATTCCATCAACTAAGAGCATTATCGACAGAGACATTCATTTCAGTGATCGTTCCAGGTTCTCAATAGCATATTTAGCCCATTTTGAGTTCCAATATTTTTTTTGAGACGAATAAGTGGAAAGAAACTTGTTTTTGGATGCCAGCCAAACGGTGGAAGCAAGAATTTCCTTTTTCAGATTCAAAGCATAATATTTTAGATTAATCCAGAAAGTGTGACAAAGTTATGAGTAGCATCTGGTCGTTTTGTCTGGGAGAAAAGGGTAATGGAGGAGAAGAGAGGAATTTTAGCTGTAAACAAGGATTAAGCCAAGACAATATTTGCCCCACTTAAATGCATAAGAGAGGCTTAACCCAAGGAATACAGAAGCAATTACGAAACTCGGGGAATCACTGCGAAAAGTTTTACTCGTGCCTCATTGGTCATAAATGAGGTGAATACGACGCATTAAACCGGTTAATTTTTCCTTTAATTATCACAGCCTTTGCATCAGGCGAATCGGGAGGGAAGGACTAAAGAAGCATCGTATCAGTCAAAGCGAACCATTATAACCATTACAGAAAATCCTGTAGCTCATTTTATTCCTATTAGAGTGGAGTAGAGTCTATTCCTATTTTTCCAAAATTCTTAAACGAATCACAAACAGTTTTTTTCTTACAAATTAGGGGATCTCATCTCCTTTGTCTGTGCTATGAAAATGAAGCAATTCAGATGAGAAAATTTCTTTTACTGATTTATCTTCTTTTTGCTTCACTTTACCTTGGTTACTCCATCGCCTACGTTATGCACTTGAATGGCCAGTTTGACCGTTAGTAAAATATAAATTGCGGTATCCCTCACATATGGAATAAATTTTTTGATATTTTATTACTTTAAAGAACCATAGAATACACACATGGTTCTTTAGAGTCCATGGGTTCAACGGTATTTGGTGATTTAGACTTTTAATACATTTAGATAGACGTAAAAGCGATTAAACATGCATATCTGCCACTTTTATACGCGTGTAATTTTATCTTTTTGAAATCCGTATATGTATATTTGTCTAATTTTAAAAAATTCTCGTATCAGGAATATACATTTATATTATGCCATGAGACAAAGTAAACATTTAAATTTTACCGTAATTTCTTTCCTAGTCATTTTCTTTTACTTTCATTTATTATCACGAAATCCATCAAGAAAATATTGCCTTCAAATTTTTTGAAAGTATTGTATGTTTAAGTTGACATCTATTTTATTACAAAAATAATAAGGGTATAAATCTGTGGGAGGAGAAACTCCCCACTCTTGATGCCAATCCTGATCCATTCCTCCGCAGAACCTCTCGTGGTAATGCAGGGGGTGAAAATGAATATTAAGGTGGTGATATTGCAACAGGAGTAAATCCATTGTCTCTTCCAATGCAAGCATACTTTCATGAATGTCATACATTCTTTTTATAGCCTCAAATATGTTGCCATTAAGATTTAGGAAGCGTATTAAAATGGGAACCACAATAAAAGTTCAGTTTTTAGCATTACCTCTTTGAGAATAAGAGCTAACAGTTTAGAACAAGGTAGGGAGATAGGACACTTAGAGTAGTCGGTGGAGAGAGTAAGGACAAGAGACTAATATGGTGTACCGTTTCCTGTTTTGTCCTGCCAAATAATCATCTTATTTCATTTCTTAAAGAATCCGTTATAAGATGCTACCCTTGACATTGCCAAGTGATAAGCAAAGCACTCGGGGCCAAAAGTTTGGCCTCTGCAATAGTCACTTAGTAGGAATTGGAATTGCAATTTGATTAGGATACTGAGTAATAGAAAACTAGTATTATAATGGTAGGTTACAATATTTACAGCAGTCAAAAAGTAAAGATACCCAGTCTGCCCTCATAAATGTTGCAGACGATATAAGACTTTCAATTGAGTAAAAAAAGTTAACTTTTTTGGTTCTACTGGACTTTAGGAAAGCCTTCATTAAAGATTTTGTGAACCGCAGCATACTAATAAAGCGTTTGAATGGACTTTGACTGTGAAACTCAGCCGTGCTCTGGTTCAAGTAATACTTCTCAAACAGAACACCTTTCCGGTTAGTGGATCGAAAGGTGAACTATCAAATTACTTACCTGCAACCAAAGTAGTACCACAGGGAGCAATTCTTGGCCCCATACTAAATTCTAATTACTTCAATGACCTTTCTCATGTTATCATAAACAGTAAATACTAAATGTAAGCACAATATCTCGAGATGAATAATGACTGTTACCTTCATGATTTGATTGAAGCCATTACTAAGGTGAATTACGATATTTGAAATATATATCAATGGTCAACAGAAAATTGTCGTCGACTAAATCCAAATTAGAACAAAAGTAGTAGTTTGTCTTTACTGGTAGAAAATTTTTGCTAATAGTATAATATTAATATATTTGATGCTCTGCCAAAAAAGAGCGTAAAAGTAGTTCAAATTTTGCAGATAGTGTAACTAACTTAGTAGTTTCTTTGAATTAAACTTGAATTGAGCACAAAAAATCCGCTTCACCTAAGGTGCTTAAGACTAAAAGGATGGAGAGAAATCCGGCGTCCGCATTAGCCAGCTCTTAACGAAAGGCTCCAAGAGGAGAACGGCTGAACGCCCTATCCGACGAAACCTGCACCCGAGAATTCTCCACAAGGCACTCAAGTGGGGATCAGTATACTAAGAAAAACTCCGCCAGTGCTGGTATTCGAACCCGGGCCCTTGGAAAGCGAAGTCAATAATCTAGCCCCCACATCAACCCGATCCACTCAATCAATTCATATGTATTCTATCTCATCTCTCAAATCATCAGCTCAGAGGGTAGAGCGTTGAGTTGCTGATCGGAGATCCCGGGTTTTAATCCCGAGAAAGGTATGCCCAGCTTACTCTATGCTGGGTTACTTTCCCAAATCTTAATTATAAACCACAGTTGGAAAGGGAAAGAAGCCTACTCCCCTATTCTGTGTGAATGTCATTAGCCGTTTGCCTTAATGTCTGGCGATTGCCTTCTTTGGGTTGAACGCTAACTGTGCACTTATTTATTTTAGTCATTTCTCCATTGGTGTATTGCGTAGCTGCTTGTCTCTTCGAAATGGAAAGCTAATCACTTAGAATGACCGTCGCTCGTAAATGACCATCACTATTTTTTTTAATTACGCTTTTTTAAGCTTTTCTGAGTGAAAGTTATCCGTTACTCGTATTACAAACAAAATAAGAAAAAACGACTGGTTGGGAAGCCTTATGGTGGTAGACATGGGCTATTAAAATAAATGTCGAAAGATGCTTTGAATTTAGCAGAAACGTAAGTTGTTATTTTGCTGCAATTTTTGCCTGTTACATTGGCATAGGAGTGGACGACTTAGGTATTGGTGAGTAGAATAATTGGTTTCGACCCTAGGGTACTAATTTCTTTCATATTCAGTCTGAAAAGAACTAGTGAGGAAAGCATACGCTAGTTCCATTTGGTGATCGCTAACTGTATTCAATCCCCTGTACCAATGAACCTTGCGTTAGTAATTACAAAACTAAGTAATTATAAATTGATATTTGTACGGCTGGTGAATTTTACCACTGTAGTTTCATTTCTATCGAAATGTGTTCATAAATTTACTATAAGTAGCTCTCTTTTTTCAATAAGGAATCGAAAAGCCGAGCATACACTTTCCGACCATGAGTGAGCCTGAAAGACATAACATATTGAAAATGCTTGACAGTGTGAGTGAGGGGGAATATGCAGATTTGAGTGAGAGTGACGATGAGGAATGGGACAATACTATCGCACCGTTTTACCGTTTTTTACCGGTTTTTTTTACCGTTCGGACCACGACTTATTTTCTGAGGAAAGTAAGGATGAACAATCGCTCGTAACAAGAGCTTCTTCCATCGTGGGAAGAAACGGAGTGACAGTGGTCTGCTGTGAAGCCGGCAAAAAGATCCAGAATTGAGAGATGCAATTTGTTGAAACGTTTACTTTGACCTCAGGGTAACGCACGAAATGTATCCGATATTTTGGGTTCTTGGCAATTGTTTTCCAGATTATATGTTATTAGATATTGTATCCTTCACAAACGCAAAAATTCGAAGTGTGCAGGGTAGTGTCCTGCGTCAAAGAGATGCAAGGGAAACGGATCTAATTGAACTGAAGGCTCTTTTGGGATTAGTGTATTTAGCTGTGGTGCAAAGTTCGAATTATAAAAATATGTTTCACCTGTGGGAAGGAGATGGAACAGGAACTGAATATTTTAGACTTGCAGTGGGTGTAAATAGGTTCAAATTTTTTCTAAGAATTTTGAGATGTGATGATATTCACGAAAGAAACGAAATGAAGAAAAAGTCAAATTATCCCCAACTAGAGTCATTTTCGAAACTTCGGTGATTAATTGCCTTGTTAATTACAGTTTGAGTGAAGTAACTACAGAAGATGAGATGCTTCTACAATTTGGGAGTAGTTGCAGTTTCCGTGTTCATGTGCCGAACAAGATGTCTAAATATGGAATGAAAATATTTGCATGTTGTAATGCAAAAACATTTTACACCACTGGAATAAATGTCACCCTTGATAACTGGTTTGTGTCCAACCCGTTAGCACTTGACATTTTAAAAAATGGTGTAACAACAATAGGGTTTTAATAAACAGACGCCTTCATAAAGTCATAACATGAGGACGGGACAAAAATTAATCGGCCATATCATGAGACAATATGGCCTGATAAAAACAATAGTAACTGGACAAGTGAATCGGAAAAATAGCAAAGGAAGTCTTCGTGGGAGGTGGATAGAACAAGTGAGAAGGTGTGAAAGAGAAGAATTACGTAAATATGAAGAGGTTAACTTTTAGGAGAATTAAGCGATAAATACCATTAAACCAATCTTAGGATTGTTGGACGATGACGATGATGAAAAGGAAATTAGTAGCACGTGATTTTCTGATGAAATAATTGTATGTCAGAGAAAAATAAATCTTAGAAATACGTTTATGAACTTTGAGAAGATATTACCCAGATTGCACAGGAATGTTACCAAACACAAAACTAATATTTATCACTGGTAGTGGGAAATGAGAAACAATGATCATTATTAATCGAGAAAAAAGTTTTGACGAATTTTTGAATGTTGCACTTTGGGATTAGAATAGCAGCAATGGAGGAAAAAGGCTGAGAGGATTAGCCAAGGCAAAGAGGACATTATGTCGGAAGAGAGACAATGGAAGCACTTCATAAAGACGTGCATCTAGATTTTACTACTTTATGGCAATGAGCATCAAGTCTGGAAAGGACTTGAAATAACGTGTATTAGAAGAAGGATGTGAATAAACTGAATCGACCCAGTGACTAACGAAGTGGTCACAAGAAGCGTGGGAGGAAAGAGAAGTGTTGAAAAAACCTAATAAAGAAGACAGAGCAGCTTAATCGGCTATATCATGAGACATTATGTTCTGATGAAGACAATCGTCTAGGTACAAATGAACGAGAAGGATAGCCAAGGAAAGGAAGGCCACGTACGAGTTATATGGAGCGAGTAGTCGATAATGTGGAAGAAATACGTTAAAATAAAGTGGTTAGCTCATAAGAGATGGAAATGGACGACACGTTCAAAACCAGTCTTAGGAAAGTTTATTGATAAAGATGATGAGCATTGATCCCAAATTGTATTTCTTCAGTAAATAATGTACATTAAAATTAGTGCTAAGCCATAACATGTTTGAAGTATTTCTGAATTCACTACACATTAATGTACAATAGAGGCTACGTTAAGTATTAGTACAGGCCATTGCCTCAAACTCAGAACACCATTCCCGAATCTTATGGATAAGAGTTAATTGCCATATTGAAATCAGGATATTGAGTAAATTCATGAAAAACAATGACCAAGGTGAGTAACAGAAAATTATTTTTTAAGTTACTCCAGCCAATACGGTAATTTTAGACCATACAGCCCAACTGAAATCCAAAGCGCATATCCAAAGGAAATCAAATCCCATACCCCTGCTTGAATTTCAACATGTAAAACTGCAGGTTGCCATTCACGGTTCCGGAGAGGAGAATATTAATACCGTATTCTCAGAAACAATCATTACCGTGAAAGTGGAGAACTCAAACAAAGGTATTTTTATCATCTATTCCCGACACAATCATGCGTTCTCCCTTGACGCGTGACTAAACTTAGAGAACCGAGCGGGCATTCACGCAGGCGCGATCAAATTCTAACCCGTCACCACTCAAAGCAACGAAACATTAGCATGCTCAGGCTGAAATTTCTTCCTCCGATTTGAGATTTGAATTTTTCGGAATCGTTCGAAATTTTCTTGTTTCATCTTTTGTCGCCAATATCTGAGGCAGAGATTGAACGTTTCCCTCTTTTTACCGATAATTCTTTTTTTTCCACGAAACGGCCGGCATTTCCATTAAACTCTGGATCCCTCTCTCTTCGACGGGAGCTCTGTGAGAGTGGTGTGGGGAGAGTGGAGGAGGAAGGCGTGGGAGGGCGAAGGTCGCAGGCGGAACGCAGAAAAGCTGTCAAAGGGAGTAAAAAAGCGGAACGACTTGAAGTTGTAGGGAGGGGATTTCACATAAATTGAGTCGACTCGGCGGGTCGAAGGGGAATGTGCTAACTCTGAAAACAAACGGCGCAGAAGTGGCGCGGAGGAGAAGATGGCAGCTTTCTTGTTTTTTCCACCTTTCACACATTTGCATTCGAGATTTTGTTTCATCTCCTCGCGAGTGCTCTCCGAAGTAAATAAACTCCAGCTTGCCCGTGGTGAACACACTTACAGAGGCTTTCACCGAAGCAAAACAACTTGCGTTCCGAAGGAATGCCCCGCACGGTCGAAAAAAATAGGCCAGCGTAATTTAATGAGACCTCTCAGTGCTGTTTTCTGATCTCTGATCTCAAGCAAGTGTGGAAGGTGATAATCACCCGCAGAATATGAGACTGAAGATTGATATAATGTTTCCATGTACTTCAGCTACAAAGACGCATTAGATGTGTTAAAAACCTGCCGCAGAAATCAGCTTCTCGCAAATAGTTCACCCTTTGCAGAGGACTGGGTGTAATATTGGATATAGCTGAAAAATCGTATGCATCATTCCAAACATTTTTTGTAGCCAGAAAGAAATCATTTTTCTGCGAATACTAAAAACTCAAGCGCAGTAGGTGTTATTTCATCCAGAATGTGAAAAACAACAATATTTATGATTGTTTCCTGGTAAACAGTAAATGAATTTAAAAAAAATATCTACTTCATGCAAAGGTAAATATGTTTGGTGATACGTTTTTACTAGGACTCAAGGAGTCATTTTGACTCATTTTTCATTTTTATTTCATATTTTTCATACTTCTATTGGTCTAACAGCCGGTTTTTTTTACTTTTCATGATGTCTCAAACTAATAACCCTCAAAATTTTGGTGTCCCAGAAATATATTTGAGTAAGTCACAGGGCGTTATACCATCGCTGCCTGAAGAGGTGATTTTGATCCCAGCCATTGTCTTCTTATTTAGTGACAATCTCCTTATTTTGTCACCAAGCCGGTCGCTTCTGACCGAATATTTTGTTTGCCTAATAGTGCGGAGGTTTACCAGGGGATTTGGGGATGGAGAGGGAACATAGTGAGGACGTTGCCGAGGTGTCGTGAGGCCCGCGGTAGGACGGCTAGAGGAACTTTGCCTCCCACGGCCGTCGGCAGTGCCGTCAGCAGAATGCAGGGTGACGCTCCTCTTCGTGATGGGGCAGGTAGAAGCCGAGAAATAGGTGTTGCACATGCATTGGTGAGTTGAAAAGTTGGTGACATCATTCGTGCATCGGTTGTCAAAGGTTTTCTAAAACCGAGGCAGAATGAGGTTGACCTAGGGCAGGGCACAACATAGTTCGCGAGATGCCGAGGCCTTCCCATTTTGGAATACGCATTGTTGATCTGGATTATGTGTGGACTGCGTTGATCTTGTTTTTCACCAAGCCCATGCACAACTTCATCAAGTTGGGTCCTGTAGCGTGTGCTGGCGAGAGGCACTACAACGAAACTCATTCATTGACGAGTTGGTAGCATTCATTGCGATCGCGCACGTTCGAGGATCTTACGGTTCTCATCATTTGGACCTTCACATGCAGCGGTGCGGTGGCTGTGGTACAGCTCTCTTTGGAATGGCCATGAGTCAAGGCTGATTCAAAGAAATCATAACCTTCCTTCGATTTCACCTGTGAGAATAAAGTCTGCAAATACCTAAGATATATTTGCTCTCGTGTCTGATATTTAGAATCCGTTTATTGAGAGCTGTAAGACCAACTTCAGGTCAGGCACGAATCTGACTGTATTACTTCCTATTACTTCCTTCAAAATTTTCTGCCACAATTTACTCAATAGATGCTCAAAAATCCCAATAGGTTCGGCAAAAAAATTTTGAATGTTTGCTGATGCTCTTGTGCAACGCAACTTTGGAAAATCAATCTGAAGATTGATTATCAATTGCAGGTCTTGTTAAGCACGCTGTGATTCACATGGCTCATCCATTACTGAAGCAGGGTAGAAATATTACTGCAGCACAAATAACCCTGGTATGCACTGGATATCTCGTGAGGCGTGAGGTATTAGTAGAAATTAAATTACCAAAAGCGGAGCGTCCCTCTCTCTTCCTCCGGTAAATAATGATTTTTATCTCACAGTTTATGAGGACAAGGAACAAAAATATCATCGTATTTACTTTTTATATGATTCCTAGTCGTATTAGTAGTGATACGGAAAAAAGCTACCTGAAAGCATTCAGTACTACATTAGTACAAAAGTAGAGGTTGTCTCAGTTGATCGAAGCTCACTTGTCTTCAATCCGGGTAGCAGCCAGGTGCTGGCCAGTGCAAGTGTCTTAAAACATATTGGACCTGGCTGCATCAAAGCCCATATAATTATCCAGGAATTTTCCAATAAACTTTTTTCTGGAATAAATTTCTGCAGCTCGTTGCGGAAGAATATTTTGAGGTAATCAGTCCTCACTTGAGGAAGACCTGCATGATTTATTTGAGGTTAGTGCTAATTTGACTGTATATATTTTTCGTTACTTACATTTTTAGGTATTATTTTGAGTTTTTTATAAGCAGTGAACACGGAAACAGCGCTTCCTGTTAATCATTTCTCATATTTACCTCTAAAACTAGAAAGAAATGAATGGAACCAATGGCTGGCGAGTTCACCTTGTGGAATGGAATCATGATAAATATAACTAAGTTAACTATATTGTTTATTAAAAAGAAATGTCAAAAAATGAAGAGCATGTGACAGCTGGTTGCCTACCTACCACTTTCACTGTAACTAACGGTCATTATGAGTTCCACCTGAATCAATGCTTGTCATAAAAAGAACTTTCATAGGAATAACGCGTGAATTAATGCGCTTGCAGGTGATGCTAAGCTCGCAAGATAGAAGGGGTCAAAATGACCCCTTCAGGTAGCACGAAATGTCAGGCCATCTACTGTTAAATCATAAAATTAATTAGCCAAAGGGAAAAAATTACCGAAGAAAACTAGTAATAAGGAAAATGTATCGCAAATAATTTCATACGTCCTCATATTTTACATTGACTTGCCCCAAACTTCAATCTCTCGCATTTAAATAGCGATCAGTGATGTGAATGGCCATTCTTGGGTTCTCATTTGACTCGGAATAAGTAAAAGTGATTACTTTCAACGCTAAAAAATGTAGACACATGACTTGTTAATGTAACAGTATATAAAGGACCGCTGAGGCTACATAATAATATACTTGCTTATTAAGGAAAGCATTTTTCATTTTCATTATTTCAACAATTGTCATTAATGCAGGATGGCTCCTATCTTCCGCCTTCAGGTCGAAGTCAGCAGAACTGTAACCTGAATACGATATCTGGAATGTAACCAAAGCCGAGATACCGCCACGTTTGTTGACTTGGGTTAACAACAGCCCAAGTCAACAAACGTGTCGGTAACTCGGAAGAAATGAATCTTTTTGCATCAGCGCAACGGCATGAAATCTTCTCAGTAATAGTTGATATTGCTCTAGTCCTAAGACGATTAGTACGAGTTTACTTTTCTGGCTAAAAAAAGTGAGGTGCATATTTTAATATGCCTCCTGCAAATCACTAATTGTTCTACGATCAAGGAAAAATTGTAAATGAGGAAACATATTCTTTGCAAGTGAAGAGCTGATTATAACATTTTAACACATCATAGCAAGAGTAGTTCCACAGTTGAAGTGCAGTTTGTGTGGCTCTCTGTTTAATATCTTTTAATTCCATCCACATTTTTACGTACACTTTAAATTAGTGTTCATCATTACCTATCATCATTGGTCAGCAATCCTTATATTGGTTTGAACATAGAGACAATAGAGTCAAAAGAGTGATTCTTATTTTTAAGATCCTTTACAACATGTGCTATATCTCATCCGAGTATTTTCTTTTCCATTTTTCCCGTTCACCTGTCCTTCGACAATAATCTTCATCAGGCATCATGTCTTAAGATACGGCCGAAGTTGTCCCTTTTTCTTTTTACGGTTTTGTTTTAGACTTTGATTTTTAATAATTTAACGTTTCTTTGGGCTTCCTTTCTCTAGCTGCATACTAATGCCTTAGGTTTTTATTGATCTTCTGGTGTTACCTGGCCATTGGTCTTTCAATATTTCCGGCGGTCTTTCTGTTTCTGCAATGACTGCTATGTCTTTGGCTAATCGCAGCATCCTGATTTTTACCTGTGGATATTTACTCCCGAATTCTATACTCTTTGACTTCTTGAATGGCTCTCTCGATGTAGATTAAATAGAACGTGAGACAGTGTAAAGCCTTGTGCCACTCCTTTCCTTATGCTTGCTTCTCTACTGCTGGTTGCTGATTTGATTACAGCTTCCTGGTTTTTATACATACTGTGAGTACGACTTCGGTCAGTTTATGATAATCCTATTTCTTCATAATTCTTAGGATTAAGTTCCAATCCACGTTGTCAAATGTCTTCTCCAAATCCACAAATGCGACTAACGTCGGAAGAATCTTCTCTATTCTCTTCTCTATAAGTAATCTGAGAGCGAGAATTGCTTCTCTTGTGCCCTTGTTTTTTCTACAAAACCAACAAACATCGTTTGGTTTTTTTCTATTCCCTTTTCTATAAGCAGGCTAAGGGCCAAGATTATTTCTGTGGCACCGCTGTGTTTTCGGAGCTCAAATAGTGCCTCATAGAGGAACAGGATGGCTTTTTGTTCTATTCATCAATTTATGATCGCTATCAATATCCTACTAAGACTTACGGTACGAAAATGTTCGCAGTCATTCTATACTTTTTTGGAGAAGGGAAAATGAAGTTCTTCAGAAAGTCCATGAGTATTCCTCCTGTTCAGTACATGTTGTAAATGGTTTTGTGCAGCTAGGTAATAGGCATCTCTATGGCCAGTTTGGATTGAGGACATAGGGGAGCGTCTATATCAGGCAGTAAAGAAATAACAATTTATTTTGTCTTAATAACAATTCACCCATTTCATCTAGCGACATTAATATTTTTTTTCGCTATCGCATTGTTCAAATGAGAGAATTTTAGAGAGAAAACTCTTTATAATGCGCACAAAGTAACGTCGTTTCTCTAAAATTTTAGCAAGAGAGAGTATTAAGCGTCTTTTTAAAGTTGAAAAAGGGGAGTAGTCTGCAGTAATTTCATTTTGACGAACTAAGGAGTTTATATTTGCACAGAAAAGTCGATAAATTTATTTTGAAACGTCTGATGTGGCTTCCAAAAGGAAAATAAAAACGCTCTACCCACCAGCTCACCACCACCACGCGATTAATTACAACAGAAGTGGCACAATTACTCCAACGACATTCGATCACCAGGTGGGTTAGCTCCGATGATTATCACGTCAAGGTCAAGGCCTTCAACCAGGTGAGGCTGGAGGTAATGAAGGTAAGGGAGCTAGGAACGGAACACTATTATCACAACAATGCTAGCATACAGCAAGGAAACAATGACGGAAACGGGAACAATTATGATAACAATATTAAAATAAAAAGCAATCTATATTATAGAATCTCTTATTGGTGTGAAGTAAACATTTTTTTTATTATTATTAATATGTATCAGGAACTGGAATAATATGTTTCAAGCAACCGAACATCAATCAAAGCAATGGACTCTATCAAAAAATCATCCAGATTATGTAACGCATAAATTCCTAATGCTTACAGTGTTTCGAAATCAAATCTGACTTTTAAAAATGTCATAGAAAGCATGGTTTATAACAATACGACATAAATGAGGCGAAGAAGTTGTTTACGCTCTGCAGAGCAAAGCTAATCAACAATCAATAGCCAACGGGTTTCATCCTGAAGGATCAAAACAAGTGATGGAATAACCTTCTTTTAGTAAGAAGCATTGAATCTAATTGAAGCATATGCTAGTCAATTACATGAGAACACAAAAAGAGTGGCGGCCAAAAGAGCAGTGATGGCGTCCGGTAGAGACGATGACGGACTCAGCTCGATTCTGAGGGCGTGCTGGGAAGGCTATCCGAGGTGAAAGGGGATCTACATTTACGCGATACCCTACAAGCCACCGCGAGGGTGTGTGACAGGGGGTGAATATCAGCAAGCATGCACTATAGACATGCAAACTTGTTTTATAGGGTCACAGGCAACTATATTGTTAGTATCTACATAGTAATTAAGGGATTGGTTGTTAAGGAGGAACCATCATTTTAGACATGCCCGAAAACCTACCCTGATTTTTACATATATTATAGTCCATTGCTTTCCCTATCGAATGGTGTAAAAATGTCTATGTCATCGGCCATTTAACGAAGATATATGGATTTGAAAATGAGGGTTTTTCATGTTGAAATGCATTGTCCTTATGGGAGTATGATGACCTTCCTTCACATAAAAATTTTTATTTCAATTTTGGCGCGAAAAAAATCGTTAAAAAACTAAGGAAACGTGCATGAGATATTACATCACATAATATATTTTTTCCAGCCTAGGTCATCGGATGTTTAACGTTAGTATTTAAGTTCAAAGAACATACTTCCGGTTTTCTTCCGAGGAAGGAGCCGGCAAGCTGCGATGAACATAGCAACGTTGCTAAGGAGGTCTTTCAATTTAATTACTCTTGTTCAAATTCTGTTTCTTATCATTTTTGTTATTATTATAAATTGTGTTCATAATTTATATTTTATATAACTCAATGTAAAGGCCTTAGTGCTGTTTCTAGATTTAAATAAATAAATAAAATATGAAATAGGGTGTAGAAATTAAGCAGACGACTTGAATTTTAATCTTCATAATGCCTTTGTATATGGAATATGTATAAGGTGGTACTCATAGCAAATGTTTCAAACATCTTTGGCAAAATTGATTACTTTGCACATACTACGTTGGTTACTTTTTTACAGCTGCCAACTTACGTCAAATCAAAATGTTCAAACCTATGTGTTCAGAATATTTGGAGTTTAGCAGCACCACTTCTTTATCGATCTCACTTGCGGTAGACGTTTTTCTGAATGTAAAGGTATCTGTATACAGTAATGTAAATGCACCTATATATGTATGTACGTACATATTCATGCAATCACGTGTTTAGCATTTCGACCAGATTCAGATAAACATAAAGAGTCTGCAGTCTACTAAAATCGGAGAATGATCGACGAACGGGAGTCACAAGAAATCGGGTCTCACGCAGTAGCGAAAACTTAGAATATCAGAAATCCCTGAAAGCATCTAAAGTTTTTATTAAGGTACCTTGCCAATAGCGAGAATAGGAAGAAAACCTGTTCATTAACCTCAATTTTAAAATTAGGATGCATAATTTGACCGTATGAGTTCAGATAATACAACAGTATTAGTGCAAGAATAATTATTATACCGACTTTTATGCGCGTAAGTACATCGCATGTGTGAGGTTCGCCCTCCGTATATAATGTACCCATTTTCATTTCCTCTTTAGTATGTCATTTTTCTATAATCTCTAAAAGTTGAGTTCGCTAATTTCATAATTCAGTTATTTTATCATTTCTTGGTCACATTTCAATATTTACTGGATATTGGCCAGATTTTTGTGAGTACTAGTTAAACTCGGCCACTCTTTGCTATGGATCAGTCTGATATGAAATGAATGGGAAAGTAAATAATTAATAAAAGTCATAAATATTTTAGCAAACTTAGATTCACCGAGAATAGACATCATTCAATTCAATAGCCTACCGTGTGTTGCTGTGGATATGCTGTGGAATGAAGGGAAAGGAAAAAAATGATATTTTTCACAGAAATTAATTTTTTTATTGTAAAGCTAATGGATTGATTACATTAGTTTCTTTGTCTGTTTTCTGCATAAACATAAAGATCAGTCGATATACCGACTCTGGAGCCTGAGACGCATAATTGCCCATGAGAGAAGTAGTCGTTTTCCAGATTCAAACCGCACACTCGCAAAGAGAGCCCTTGCGTAGGAATTGATAGTCATAGCGAACAAATGGCGTATTGAAAGTTAATGTTCTAAGTCCAGTCCGTAAGTTTTAAAACTTTGAACTTTCTTTTTTCAAAAACCTGCCCTTATGTTGAGTAAGGCTGCCGATTTTAAGAAATTTGGATTCAATAGGTTTGATTAATACGATCAATACGATCGTATTAATCATAGATCAATAACATTCCACCAAAAATGAGATGGCGAAAAAGTGATTCTGAATTTGATGTATGAATGATGCCACGAACAAATGATTGAAGTAAAAAAATAATGGGTGATGAAAAGGTAAATGATGAATGCAATATCTATTGCGTGAAGAAACACTAATGAATACTTGAAAGTGCAAAGGCTGCACACTTCTACCACTGTCAACAAGATACCGTAGGGTAACCCTCAACTGTTTATGGAATCTCGGTGTTGCCATGTGCTTCTATTATACATTCATAATGCAATTTATCACGAAAATAAACAGTTAATACACATTTTCCAACGTTTTACAACAAAAAATAATTATTTTTTTCCTCACTTCATTAATAAATATTGTAATCAAATTATGACTACATAGCAACGAATGCTGGAGTCAATACAATATTTAGTTTTCCTTACGTACCTAAAACTTTTGTTTAACATATTGTTGCATGATATTTTACCCTGTGGATCTATCGAATACATATTTTAAAATACAAAAGGCATCACAAAGCCTAAATTCACTTATTACCGCAAATGATATAAATCATAAGAATACAGTATTTCGAAGCGCAGGCTCCTCCTTAATACATGCATCATGCACTACAGACTACTCTAAAATATTTCCCCTACCTACCCCTTTGCTATGCTGTCTCTTTTGTTCTATTATAGTAAGGGGAAAAATTACGTTTTCAATCTATCAGCACGACTATCTGTCTCTCTAATCTTATTTATCTGGTCGTATCTATCATAGCACGCTGGTGTTTTAAATATATGTCTAACATCTTCAGTAAAGCTATCCGATTTAAATTTCAGTGATAGATTGAATCTGTATTATGTATATAATGATTCCCACCCTAATTCTTGTAGTAATTCTGATGCGCTACTAAATCTATCGTAACACCTTTCAACGGACCTAGCTGCTCTACACTGCACACTGTCTAGTTCTCTGATCAAACTGGGATTGGGAGAGGCTTCGACTGCCAAGTTGGGAGCAGAGGGAGGCCGAGGCAAGGCCGCACTCAACAATGCCAGCCGCCGACTTAAGTACAGGACTTAAGTACGGGACTTAAGTAACTTGTCCTCCGTCTTCTTATAGAACTTCCTTCGAATTTCCCCGGCCAACTTCCTTTCCACTATTGTTAAGTTAGGCACTTCTCCGTCTGTCTCCCACTCAATTCATTTTCATCCATTTAATTCATCTCAATAGTAATTATATTATATATATAATTCATCATTTCAATAGTAACTATAAAAATGTATTTTTTAGATTATACTCGGTAATAAGTTCAGCAAAAACATGTTTTCGTCAACTACACTTAAAAATAAATTATTATTTTTCTAGAACCCTATTTAAAACCCTTTATTTGTAGCAACACCCCATAACCAGGATAATATTTGAGGGGTCTGAGACCGGAGCAATTACATCCCTTTCCCAGCAAGAGCATTAATTCACCCTCTAAACTGTAATAGCATATTGAATTATAAAAATGCTGTGGTTTTTGTCATATGTGATCCTAAAATTGAAATAGCATTTGATTTTTCCAAATTTTTTCCTTGACATGTACCTTTCCTGGACCTCTCTTTCGCCTCGCCTGGACCTCACCTCTCTTTTCCTGGACACAATCCTAAGATTGATTTGACGCAGCCCTCCACTATATTCTTCTATCGACTAACCTCTTCATGGCAAACATGACGGTATTATTTGTCCAGTACTGTTTTGATGAATGCCAGTCCACGATTAGCTTGGCCAATGATTTCACGTATGGGTTCACCCAAAGAACTATCATGTGTCAGTCTAATTCCTAGATATTTAATGGATTCCACGTTTGTTGTTCTTAATGTATTAAGTGTTTGGAGGAAAACTGTTCTTTTTCCAAATATTTATTATTACGCATTATTTCAAATTTGATTCCAACTGCCATGTGTCACACCAGTTTTAAATTTCTTCAAGGTCATCACTTAAAGATTCCTAATCATTTGGGCTATAAATTTCCCCGTACAATACTGCGTTATCGGAAAAAGACGAAGTTTACTTTTTACCCCCTTCATGCTATCATTTATGTACATAAGGAACAAGAGTAGACCTATGACACTACTCTGTGGCACACCCGACTTCAATTACCGGTGGGGTGATACCGTAAATACCCTTTGCACGCGATCACGTAGAAAAATCCTTACCCATGATATAATAACTATCGATCCTATAATATTCCGGTCTCAAAAATAGTTTTCTAAAGGGCAAATTTACAAATCCCAAATCAATTTCTATCTGACCGTTATATTAATGCAGGAGCCACCATCACCCCTCCCAACGTTGGGCTGTAGCGACTTCACTACTCCACCATGCCTGGGTCATTGATGATGAAAACTCCCTGAGAAATTGAAGCGTGAATTGGCTAAATCAATTTTGAAGGAATTCCTTCAAAATTGATTTAGCCAAAACCAAATCTCCCTGTTTCTCATGACGTCCTTTCCCCCAACGGTAGCCAAGACTAACGAGGGGCCAAAGGAGCCAACCACCAGAGCATGCTTCCCGTATATCTCATTTATTGCCGGGTAAACTTTCAGAATTTTAAGAAACCATAGCGTTGAGACCATTTAAACTTATCCAGCAAAACTGAGGGACATCCTGGTAGGAGTTTAATTTTTGTTTGCACCGGAAGCTTGGAAACCCAATTGTTTCCAAACTTCCATTGCCTCTGAGTCCAATGTGAATGTGGTGACGCCTACATCGGGAAAAGGGGTGAATTATCGAGACGAGGCAAAAACACGTAAACGGCATCTGCGGCTTGGACAGCCTGAAAAATCAGGCATTGCGGAGCACTATAGCCACCGGGACCACCCGATCCGTTCGAAGATGATAGGATTCTGATCCATTCCAGTAAATACTGTAATCGCCTCGTAAAAGAAACTATCGAGATCCGGCTTGAAAAGAGAAATCTCAACCGATACACAGATTTCCTGATTAGTAGCATTTGAAAACTCGTTATGAGAATTATTACAAAACAACAGGGTGTCCGACGCCATATTGGTCCCTCAGAAGCTTTTCCAACGAGTCGACCGTTCCCGAGGCACCTGAACTTCCGGGAAGATATTATAATGCACACAAAACTGTCATGGCACTTAAGTGGGGAACACGTCAAAACTTTCTTCAAAAATATTTTGGGAAAGCACTCGTTCTCACTTCTATTTAGTACCGGAATCGCCGAGATCGAGTCAGAATGACCCATTCACCCAAAACTTTGGATTATTAGTGTGTTAAATGTTACGAACATACTATATTTTTAGCAAATTCTTCAAAAAAGTAATCAGAATTCCAAAGAAATATACTGCACTAATACATGAATTTTTATATTTGTAACATTTGAGAAAATAGAGCTTGGGTCAATTTTACCCAATCTTGGCGTTTCGTGTAACTATTTCTAAGTTCCATTTCGTATTGAAATATTGAGTTATTTACAATGCAAATTATGCTATGACCCTTCTCAAATAACCAGACCCTCGCAGTCTATAAATATTGCAGTAGGGAGAAAATATAATTCATAGTAGCCCTTGAATATTTCTGCTGTTAGGCCACGTATCAGTACTGAGTGGTACTGCATCACTCAATACTTCAAGTGTATTTATGAGCATTGTGGGAAACAATCCACTGCATTCAATCTATAAGTTATCCTTATAAGTTTCATTCAAAATGAAGTATTTGATGAGTCAACCTTGCTTTAATGATATAATGGTGACTTTTACAGTCATTAATAACCGGAAATGATGATGGGATGAATATTTTTATTTTTCTCTGATTTTGATGTTTTGTGACAGAAGTGATACGTCAATGGGCATGAATCGTAGCTACGTTTTTTTTTTCTTTATTCAAGAGTTAGTGCTATTTTATCAGATTTCTCGTGTCTTTTTGGTATTTGCTTCGGAAATAAATATACATGAATATCTATAATAGTTATGCATAGTGGATTGCATGGCGCGAAAATCTCGTTGGTGGCCATAAAAATGTATGTGTGAAAAACCACCCCCTCTTGTCAATTAATGGGAAGCTTATGATCTTGGCGTTCCGAGGATTAAGGTTGATTCGTCATGTGCCATTCCGAAGTTCTAACAAAACTTTTTCTGGATTATCTTCCAGAATATTTCTATTCTGAGTATCAGAACGTATGGATCTGCTGCTTTTAGAATGTCATTTAATTAAACATTCAACTCTCCTACCCTGTAATAGTATACCACCCTTGAGGGGCTCAAGCAGTAAAATGTAATCTGAATATCCCAGTAGTGGGCTATTGCATTATTTTATTCGAGTCGATTTCATTTTTTCCCATGATTTAAATTGCTATAGATTAAGAGTGCTGGTTAGCTGTGACAGTTGACCAAGAAATGTGGTTTCCTCTCACCTTCCATATCGTAATACATTCCAATAATTGTCAGCTCACGTGGTGTTGGAATATATTACGCCGTATAAGTAATAGTGTCACATTAAAATTACTATTTGGAAAAATAGGGAGATAGCACTCAAATTATTTATCCCACAAGATATCATTACTGCAAATGATCAAAATTAACCGTAGGAACCGCGGATGAAAGTCCCAGCTCTTTGGAGACCGGTAGTATGGGATTAAAACCATATTTACGGGGAGAAAAAACAATCTACTTTGACAGATATTGAAACCTAGTCTTCCAGTCAGTAGCTAGGAAGAATTTCCGTGCTTAGTTCAAAACCCTTCAATTTGAGAGCTAAGGACATTTCAAGCCCAAGCATGGCCCTCATATTGAAGGTGGTCGGATTCATGCGAGATACACGTAAGGTTGCCGTGACAAGATCAACAAAAAAAATACAGTAAAGACGGCAGAGTGGATAAAAAAAATGATGTGCAATGTGAGGGAGATGCTGAGAACAGAGAGGCTAGATATAAATAGGCAGGGAATGAATACGTGACATCTAGACGTAAAAGTCCCTTATTAGGTGGGTTGGACGGGTAGTAGAGATATCTGGAGTGACGGATATATAAAAATATGTAGCAACGGGATGACCGTCAGATTACAGAGCTCTTATGGTAAAGAATAGGCTGGGTAGGAGGTTATTGAATACTGAACAGGTGATTGAGAGGATACACTAACCTGGTGCCTAGTCAAATCCAAGCTAGGTGGTCGTGTCACAGGTTTACTTACCGACTATCAGCCACACGGAGGAAAAAGGAGATGGCGCAAATGCACGGTTTGATTAAATAACAGTCGAATCTCCCAGAAGAGAGCAGAGAATAGTGAGTAAGGAATTGAATATGGTAGTTGATGAAGGCATCGTGAATGGGATTTAGGTTGGGGCGTAACGGCTGGAAACAAAACCGAAGGCAGCGAATATTCAGCGGAATTTTGCTGGGTAGTTGGATTTCTCATAAAAAGCGCATGGTTTGAAGTACACAAAAGACCTAGGTATGCATAAAAATGCCGCGCGACACTGGAAGACATCCATTTGATCAAAAAATGGTAGACTAAGATTTAACTAGTGTCATGGCTTCACCCATTTTATCGGATGATGACGCTAACCACAAATTAGTAACGATGAACTACGCATTATTGGAATTCCTAAAGAGCCTGAAGGAAAATTGCAAAGATTTTATGGAATAATTCGCAGGATATATAAATTACGTGTCTCGCCTCACGGTGAAAAGTATATTCATAAAAATAGTACACGCGAGATTAGAGAATATGACATATGAGTCATTTCGGTTTAGCATCAGGAAGTGAAGAGCAACTCATGGGGCCATGCTAGAACTTTAGAAAAAGGGAATGTTGAGTACGAGCAGGGTATTTTTGCTCCTTTCATAGACTTTGGAAAGGTGCTTGGCAGTACACGCTAGGATATGTTAACGAAAGTGCTGAGAAATCTTTGAGTGAACTGACAAGATCCTATTATCGCATAGCAGAAAGCACAAATGGGAATAGCAAATTGGAAATCTAGGTAGACAAGAAGGGAGCAGATTATTCGACAGGGTTTCCCGCCGCTGCGCTGTTTCCATTTCCATACAAATATGGAGTAGGAAAGTGGTCATTACGTAGAAGAGGCTTGGGGGAGCGATGATATGGGGGAAGTAAGCCTGTAATCGCTGTTTTACGTTTCGCAAATCTAGAGTGAATGATTTGTGATGAAGAAGGCCATTCCTAGACCTCCTAACCGGCGGTACCTTGTTGGATTCTATTGATGACAATGTTGAGTATACCAAATATACGGAAAATACACTCACGTGGGCACTCAAAATTACACACATGCACACTCATTCACATAATTGCCCAAAAGTGCCAGAAGTGGAATAAACAAGACTCGATTTTGGATAGCGCACAGTCCGTTCCAAATTGAATCGAATGTAGTAAAAAATTATGTTCTACTTAAGGCTCAAAATTAACGGAGCAAACGGAATTAATAATGACCTATTATGAATTTAAGTGCACTCCTGCACAGCACTTTAACTGTAAAAAGATCTCAGTGTGCATGAGCATTTTCTTGAAAATCCTGTGCCTTAATAGGATTAATTATTCAAATTCATCGCACGCTGGGATATTTTTACACCAATATCTGCTTCCAGTAGCGTTCCACGGATAGGAAAAGGCCGTACAATAAACGCATAAGTATAAAATTTAAATGTTGACAGAATGGGGCAGGTATTTTTTTGAGTAAAGTTTAACTTTTTCCATGCATATGTGATTCATTAAAATAATTTTCTTTTAACATTGGCACAGACTAAGCTAATGAGCCGACATTCGTAAAGGTCAGTAGATTTCATTTTTAGAAATAAATTAGAAAGAGATTACAATATGGACGAAATAGACGGATTGAAGCAGGATGTAGCCAAAACTGTCTTAAGTTAAACTCACGGATTCAATGGCATCTCTTGCATCGGCTTTTGTCATTCGCGTTTTAGGTTACATTGGTCAATTAAAATAAATTTCCAGGTAAATTGTACGAGCTATATTGTCTCACGTTTTCATCCTGCTTACGTTTCAGTATTTTAAAATGTTCATGGACTGTACTAATTTTAAATACCCGTCCTTAGTGATATAACCTGTAATGGACTGCTTACTATTTGAAGTGATTTCTGTTTAAAGCCATCGGTATCATGAAACTTACACAAGGGACATCAATGTAATCAAATTTTCGGCACTTCGTCCTCTAAGTGACATAATGTGATGGGGAAGCAGTAAGTACTTTGAGAATGGTGAATTGGTGAATGGAGAATTGGTGACACGTAGAAGAAAAACTTAGACGAAGTGGACGATGACTATCAATCTATCTAATTTTAATTGGGTGAGATGGTGCAGATGAGTATTATGGTACTTTGATTCACATTTAAAGCAATTAAAAAACCATGTGCATGTTTAAATCATCTTAAAAGCATGAAAGGAAGTTTATTCCTCCGTCTGGACTGCTTTTATGAGCTAGTACGCGATGCCATGCTATTTGAAGTAAAATATTAATACTGAGATAGCAAATTTCATACAAGAAAGGCAAAAAAATATTGATGATGATTAATAATTTCGTGGAGAAATAGCAGTCTTCATTTTATAAAATATATTTCAGGAAAATAAATGGGTCATTCCATGTCAAATCGACCCGGTGATCGCCCTTAGAGTCACCGATTTTGACCAAATTTGGCATAACGGCTTCATTTCGTAAGAAAATGAAAACCCCTGAGTCGCTTTGCAAAAAAACGCAACCGTTTCCGAAATATTGCAACGTTGCAAAATTCGAATTTTGAAAAGATACTACACATTATACGGTATATCTCTGAAATTATTTGAGCTATAGACGTGTTTAAGGGCTTATTTCAAAGACATTGAATTGGATAAATATATTAAGGGATTATAATGTGAAATATAAACATTTTTATAAGT
The DNA here is from genome assembly GCA_933228895.1 of Platycnemis pennipes. Taxonomy (NCBI): domain Eukaryota; kingdom Metazoa; phylum Arthropoda; class Insecta; order Odonata; family Platycnemididae; genus Platycnemis; species Platycnemis pennipes. The sequence continues at coordinate 104,752,143 of OW121846.1, read as the reverse complement.
TAAGACAATATTAAAGTATCATATCAATTTTTGATATGCCTATCATTTGCTATATGTTGTAGACACAACTCTCCTCAAGAAATTAAAAAAGCTTGTCAGGTAATATTTCATTTAACAAAGAAAAATATTTTGAATGAAGGCATGACTCCCGTCGGTCACCGCGACGCCCACCTACCGGTCGACCGTATGATGTCTTCTCTGATGTCTTCAGATCTATGGAACTTTCTCATTCATCTTCCTCTCACCAAATTTTAACCATATATCAACTCTATGCCCATGCATATCGCTATTTGCTTCGCCCAGGTGTGACCAGAGCCTTAGACGCTATGAAGAGTGGCACCTGGTCTCAGAGAAGAATTGACAAACCTGGTCCCGTCTTCGACTTCCAATACTACTCTCCTCACATACTCTTTTAGCATGTTCTCCGAAACGTCCTTCTCAGCTCGTTTTTCAAAGAAACGGGTGTACTATTCCATCGCCTACCATCTCCCATTCGAATTTTACTCTAAGGGAAAACAACGGGTAAGGCAGAGCGCTACCCGTATCATCTAAACGGATATTTTGTATCTCCGTGTTGCCATTGTCATAATCATAAACTTCATGAAACTATTTACATTTCACAATATAATCCCTTATTATATTTGTCCAAATCAAGGCCTTGAAAATAAGCCCTTAAGCTTGTCTTGTACCTCAAATAGTCTCGGAGCAATACCGTAAAATATGTAGTAACTTTTGCAAAAAATCGAATTTCGCAACGTTGCAATATTTCGGAAAGGGTTAGGTTTTTTTGCAAAACAACTTTGGGGTTTTATTTTCTTATCAAATGGAGCCAAAATGCCAAATATGGTCAAAATCGGTGACCCTAAGGGTCATTTTTGCCGATTTTCTGGTCGAATTGACGTGGAATGACCCAAATATCGAATCTTCCGTTACAGCAAAATATTGCATTCTGCACACTTTCCAATAGAGGTACCGAATTTGCATCCCTCTCCAAATATATGAAGATGTAGTAAACACTAAAAAGTGCAGTGTGTTTTATTCTGCTTTCAAGTAGTAAGGTTGCATTCAGTAAAAAGGCCGTGATTTTTACAGTTCATGATACTAACAGAGCATCCATAGGTATATATTAAAGGCATATATATTATTATGGCTTTCGCCATCAAAACGCCGTCCCCTGCTTTGGAACTCTAACACCCTTTAATATCTTCCAGTCCGCTTCCTTGCCCCAAAGGGGAACGCTTAAATGAAAAATCGCGAGTTCGTCTGTGATCACTCGGAGCCGTCGCCTCACGACCTCCGCGGTGGAGGCTGTGCGCGCCTCTCGGGCCGATAGATAAGAGGTGGAGGGAGGAGGCGAGAGCGGAAACCATTGGCTCGGGAGACCGATGTAGAGGAAGACTCTCGCAGCGGCGGTGATGCGAGAGGGAGTCGCTGAGAATGCGCCTCTACAATACAGCCCAAAGGGCACACTCCGATGTAATGATGAGGGAGCATGGGGATAAAGGACGAATTTTTTAGGCTGGTGCTCGAGGGAAAACCTCTTACCCTCTTACCAATATACCCTCGGCAACCGCACCTACCTTTGAGAATCTCATCCCTGCATTGAGGAAAACCACTCTGGTACACCTGACACGCAATTAGAGGGCATATCATTTTAATAAGAATATCGCCTTGGTACCCTGAATATCTTAATGAGATGAAGGTTGCGAGTATGCGGGGTGATATTATTTGATGGGGTATGCAATTGGTGGAGTGAATGCCCGTGGCAACAACAGCTTTTGGGAAGCTGACGCAACAGCAAGTGATCAGTGTTACTCGTGACGTGAGGAGAATAGCAAACATAGGATTTGCAAAACTGTAACAGACACTAGGAAACAAACATATGTAAATATACTAATACGCCAACAGATAGTTTATATTAGTAACTTACAAATATATTTTCCAGCCTTATTGTGAAAGGTAATGCCAATTTATCACTGAACTGGAAGTATTTTTAATATGATTAAATACTTTTCGGGAGATGATGGGCTTCTTAGCAAACAACTTCTACTATAATGAAGAGAGAAATTTTTGATTCATTTTACACTTACAAGTATAGTCATCAGCCATTAAAATATTTATTGCTCAGTTCAACTGGTGAAAAATGGGCCATGAGCTCTGACTTGCATTAAAGTAAATTGAGTAAGTCGTATTAACTTTCCTCCCTCCCTTATCTTTCGACATTAATGTGGTTAAACAGACAAGTCACAGTTTTGCTTCCATCTACTATCTTTTCTGTTTCCATGGCATGAATTTTGAGATTTCACACTTCCTTCCATGTGCTGGATATTAAGTTTAAGAACGTTTTATAGCATTCCAGTCATTTCCTATGTGAAAAGAACAGGGAAAATGAATATTTAATAGAATTTAGTCCATTATTTCTACTGTAATTATGTGAGATGTTAAGAAGCACATTCTCGAAGAAAATTACAGCATGAATGGGACAAATTTATCATGTAATAACACATTGTTGTTAATATTTCCGGAGAAAAACGAGAGAGCAATGACAAAATCACCACTCTAATTCTTACGGTGAAACTGAGTGTCAAGTCCGATTACCATTTTCCTCACACTTTGCAAAAATGATCTCAAAAAATTGAAAATAATATGCTGTGTAAAATAAAATTAAATAAATAGTTGCTTTCTTATAATCATAACTCACATGCTACTAAGAATATACCGCATAATTTTATGTTGGATGTTATGTTTAATGTTATATTGGACAAAATTTACGCCGGAATAGCCATCCATAATTTTAGTTGGGGTAAGAAAAGAGCGATAAATATATTTGAAAGAAACCTATGTTTTTAAAAGTAAAGTTTTGACCAGTTGCCCATATAATTGTTCAAAACCAGGGCATAATTCACTGAAGTGATATAGATAAATTATGTATTCGTACTACATTTGGAAAGGGCGAGGTACTCTATAAATTATATTTGAACACAGCAATGATTGTGTGGCCTTGCTATAAATTAATTATCAAATTGAGTTTCATATGGCCAGATTTTATTACCCTCCGATATGGTTACCACTTTTTAAAATTTCCTTCATTCCTATTCTTAACTGTTTTTAGAACTGCGATGAGAATCAAATGGTTATATTTTTACTGAAGTCGTTTTATACATGCAATACAGTTGAAATGAAATATGAATAGAGAAATTTAAACATGAGCTATTTAAACACTTGCTGCTTGAAACAAGAAAGAAAATATTACTCTTGATCACCTCATCACATTCGCGCAAGCGGAAAGAGCAAAGAATTGGTTGTAACGAGGTAATCGGGGTATTTAAAGAGATGAGGGTGAGGAAAATATTGAACCTAGAACACCCGTAAATCCTAAGGAATTTAGGAATCAGAGGATGAGTTTTGGCCGCAGAACCTGCAAAGAAGGGCTCATACGCTGAGAGTTTTTGCTGGACATAATTTGGGCCCTCTCTGTAGTAAAGTGCCCATTGATTAATTTACAATGGATGAACTGAAAAGCCGTTGCCTCTCCGATCAATCCCGCTTAAAAATATTCTGCCTTTACGTTTCGGAGAAAAAATTTACATCTGCACATGCGGATACTGATTGGTCCAGGTCCAATCGGAAGAAACATTGCAGCAGAGGTAACAGTGGTGGGTGGGAACAGCTAGAGATAGCGATGAGGGAAGGTCCAAATTGGCAGCGGATGATGAGGTGAGGAGGGGAGGTAGATGCGAACGCGATGGTGGAATCCGATATTTCCGTCCGGTGCGAATGTGAAACCATAGCAACGCTTCTTCCCAGTGATTCTCGTCAGCGGCAAGCAGCGCTCGCCGCTCTCTCACAGTTGAGTGGCCCTTAACAAGACAAGGCCTTGGATGTCCTTTCCTTGGCAAAGCACTCCATCTGTTGCGTCAAATTATGAACAGTTCCTATCGGTATACTCTGCACCATACCAATACAAAGACCCTGGATTTTTAATCTAAAAACATAAGACAAGGGCTGCACAATGGAAGTAAATAATATTTAGCCAGCGTAACTTATACAGAATTGATATTTTACTGTAACATAAAAAATGACGAAGAAAATATGGAACCTGACGCGTAAACGGCGGTGAAATTCACATTAATTGCCATGTGAAAAAATTTGAGGTTCACTCTTGGTCGTGGCTTCTTTGAAGCCCTTTCTCCCTTGCGTTGCCATCCTTAATGGACCGCGAGGGCTCAAAATCTAACACCTTGAACCTCGGCAAATTGCCATGTGAATCAAGGATCCTGGGTAGCGTAGTGGTCTGCGCTTGATGAAAAAATGATAATTTCATTTCATTTTCCAGAATATTCATGCTCGATATTTAGGAATAAGAAAGCTTTTAGCTGCTTCCGCCACAACAGGATACGTTAAAACAATCATAAAAATAGTTATTTCTACAATATTTTGTATAAAATAAATAAAAACGATTTTCAATGAGTGCTAAAAGCGAAACGTTTCGTTATCATATCACATGCGTGCTATCTTAGTATTTCTCTCCCATTAATCACTGGTTTCTTTACATTTCTTCCATGATACTGATGTAACATATGTCATGTAGATTTTATTGCAAAAATGACTTTTATTAGCATGTTTTTATTGTATATGAATATCATTTTCCGCTTTTAATCGAAAAATATCTACACTTTAGTCTTTGCCTTGTAGGTATCTGCAGCAAAAATTTGCTCTTCAGGGATATTTACCCTATTTGAAGATACGGAATCCTTGTAATTTTGGTCTTGCGAAAAAAATTATTGCTATGGAATTTAAAAAAAGATGAATAAATTCATTAAAAGAAGTAAGAGGTAGAAATATATCCTAAGTCTCTTATTAAAATAACCGAACCAATAACGCTGGTGAAATAATGCTTTTCAGATACGCAGGTTTGTACAAGCACATGTTAGTCACATAAAATTGAAATCGTTTTATAGCTTAGCTAGGCAATTGAGTGCATTATCTAATTTAAAGTGACTGCCATAGTATTTTCTGACACCATTTGGAAAATTTAATTGCTATATGAGCACTTTAAGGCCTCCAAAATGTTGCAGGCACTACTGCCCTGACTAGATAAATGAATGCAATAAAATTTGCTGCGTACGTGCGTTTATTGGACCTTATATTGCAGGCAATGCAAACTCCTTTTCCTTCAATTCAAACTACGTCCATATGGCCTCTATTTAGGCCAAGAGCGTCAAGAAGGTGGGAAAGATTCATCTAAAAAGACAATATCTGATTTGAGTTTCTCCTCCAAAAATTTTCAGGGAGTGGGCCGATCGTATGTGGGATGGTTTGCAGCTTGTATTCTGAGTGTCAGATTTTGAGCCAGCTCCTGAGCTACTAGTGCCACTTTTGAAGGTTACATTTGGGTTGATGAAGATTGGCCCCGCAAATCGAAGGTCTTGCTCACATATTTCACTACCAGGAGTCTTTCTTCTTTTGCCGCATAAAACTCGAACTTTAAGATTTATTCCTTCTTTTTAATTGACTATGAACTATTTTATCAGCATTTAAATGAATAGAATTTGTTGACGCCTTTAGTGAGCAACCATAAAAATTTTATAATTGATCTTTTTTTCAAATAATCTTTCAAGATTAGTTTAGTTGTAACTAAAGACTTTTTCCTCAGAAATTATGATGCATAGATCCAACCGATATTATACTTATTGATGTGGGCGGATGTGATCTCGGGAATGTTAAAATCTAAACTAAAAAATCTAAAATCGCTGAATAATATTTCATAAACTAAGCTGTCCCTCAAAATTCGTATTCTGACCATAAAATTAGGCAAGTATTTTCTTATTTTTTATACGATGTTTACAGATCAAGTTTCCAAATATTTCAGTTCATTTTAATGAGGCGACACGTATGAATTTTCTTGAAGTGGCGTATGCATATATAACCACAAAATTAAACTTAGTGTTTATCAAGAATATTCTAGATCAATAAAAAAACCTTTGACTTATTAATTGGCCCTGTGAGGACGCTGCAGCCCTTCAACTTATTTGCTTCTTTCTTTCTTTTCTTTACAGAGGCGTAGGGCTGGCTTGATGATGCACGCCGCCAGTCATCCTCTTCATTGGGTGAAAAATTCTGATCGATTAGCAGCAGCAGCAACCAGCACTCTTCATAAATTGCAACGATGTCTAATCACAATGGGAGAGCCATTATGCACCATAGTTGACGAGAGGGATATAAAGAATTTGCTTTCGCAAATCCGCTGAAGATGGCCAACTCACGCCGCCACAGAATGGCAATCCCTCTCCTTTTCACTGTTGGGGTGGCTGCAGCCACTATTACCATCGTCCTGGACGTCCAAACAGTTGAAGGGAACGTCTTCCGGATGAATGAAATGCTGCTTCCGGAGGTTTCAAATCTGACACCGGACGCACACGACGCCAACCTTATTCCGGTTGGACCTATTATGACGGATTACGAGAGTTCATCTTCGTCAACGGCTGTTGTCAGCACCCACACTGCTCAGAACTCCACCGACTTATGGGGTCCGAAAAGGGATTCCTTGACCGTAGTCATTCCTATCACTATCGTCTATGCCATAATTTTCTTATCCGGGATTGTGGGAAACGTGAGCACGTGCGTTGTCATCGCACGTAACCGCTCCATGCACACGGCTACCAATTACTATCTATTCAGCCTAGCTATTTCCGACCTACTTCTCCTCGTCTCCGGTCTCCCATCGGAGATGTATTATATATGGTTCAAGTACCCCTACGTTTTCGGGGAGTCATTTTGCATTGTACAGGGCTTCGCGGCGGAGACATCTGCCAATGCGACGGTATTGACCATCACGGCATTCACAGTGGAGAGATATGTGGCTATTTGCCACCCCTTTCTGTCGCACACGCTTTCACGCCTCTCCAGGGCAGTGAAGCTCATCGTGGGCATCTGGACTGTGGCACTGTGCTTCGCCGTACCTCAGGCTCTCGAGTTTGGCGTGGTGTACGAAAGGTCGGAGGACGGCGGCATGGTGAGCGAGGAATACACTGCGTGCACGGTGAAGAGGGTCGTCATACCACACGCCTTCGAGATTTCCACGTGCCTCTTCTTCGTGGCTCCCATGACGCTAATAACTGTGCTCTACTTGCTTATCGGCCTCCAGCTGCACCGTTCCAGCATGATGACGCGGGATGGAGGGGCCAACGTCGCACCCAGTGACACAACTGACACCAACGTGATGTCCTCGGCGGACGGCTGTGGGACATGCAGCAGGGATAGTAGGAAAAACATTGCCAAGAACGCTCAGACCAAAGCAACAAAGCATGTGGTCAAGATGTTAGGTACGTATTATAGAAATATAGTCGATATTGATTGTGAACTATGTTTCCTGCTATTTCTTCATTGAAACTAACGTGGATCGAGTGAGCTTTCTAGTATATTTGAAACATGTAAGTACAATGTGGATATATGTTCATCTACATCTACTTAATACTCTGCAAGCCACCGTGATGGTGTGTGGCAGGGGGTGAAGATCACCAGGCAGATGCTAACATGCAAACGGTGTGCAGCGTAGAGCAGCTAGGTTCGTTAAAAGATGTTACGATAGGTTGAGTAGCGTTTCAGAATTAATACAAGAATTAGGGTGGGAATCATTATCAGAGCGTAGGTTAAAGTACAGATTAAATCTAATAGAGAAATTTCAATCGGATAGCTTTACTGAAGATGTTAGGCACATATTAAAAACACCAGCGTATTATGCTAGATTCGACCAGCCAAATAAGATTAGAGAGATAGATTGTCGTACCGATTGATTCAAAATGGCATTTTTCCCCCGTACTATAAGAGAACAGAATAGGAAGCATAGGAAAGGGATAGGTAGGGGAAATATTTTAGAGTATTCTGTAGTGCATGATGCATGTATTAACCCCTCAAATACTATAGATACTAACAATCTAGTTGCATGAGACACTTTAGTTCCTTGCTTGCATGTTAGTAGTGCATGCTTGATGATCTTCACCCCCTGCCACACACCCTCGCGGTGGCTTGCAGGGTATCGTGTAGATGTAGATGATGCAAACAAGAAACTATAGGGTCTCATGCAACTAGATTGTTAGTACCTATAGTATTTAAGGAGTTAATACATGCATCATGCACTACAGACTACTTTAAAATATTTCACCTACCTATCCCTTTGCTATGCTGCCTATTCTGTACTTTTATACTACGGGGTCCGTATATTTTTGGAGGGAAGGGGCGTTGTTGCATATACTGTGTCCTTGGGTGGAGAGGGAGAACGGGATCGAACGCTTGATATGTGGCGGGTGGCATCTTTGGAAGTGAAGGTATTTTTCATGATTTGTAGGTTTTTTGTGGACAGAGGTAATTAATTTTTTATTTTTCAAGAGGTTATTGATATCTAAAAAGGTGATTGAGGATTCGGAGATGGATGAGGTGAAAGAAACTGAGAACGAAGTAATTAGGGAATTTATGAAAAAAAGAAGGGATTCATGTCCGTGGAGCCAGAGGAGAATAATATCGTCAATATAGCGAGCCCAGAAGAGAGGTTGAAGGGTTTGTTTGCATAGAAAAGTACTTTCGAGGTGGCCCATGAATAGGTTGGCGTAGGAAGGTGCCATGCGGGTACCCATAGCGGTGCCTTTGGTTTGAAGGAAAAATTGGCCATTAAATGAGGAGTTCTTTGTAAGTACCATTTCGGCGGGACGGACAATGAATTGAGTGGAGGGAGAATGTGGTGTCTGTCGTTGTGAGTTATGAACAAAATGTTAATCTGGATGTCACCCACGCAAAGAACCAAAGAGAGATCTTTGATTGAGTAGTAGTAAAAAATCACAGTGTATTATAATATACTAGTAAATCATTCACTGTTAAACTATTGCACTTTTCCTATTTTAAATTTTCAATGTCGTACATGCTACGAATAAGCACACGCTCTGAGCCCTCTCACTCACGAGCGTATATCTTTTCATTTCTTAACCAGAGTAATTTGATTTTACCTTGCCTCTTTAATTCTCTGGCCTTGGAGAATATTTCTCTCTGGTGGAGGTTAGACGGTAGTTGACGAAGATCGGGCTGCTGGGAAGGTCATTGAATCCAATATCTTTTGTTTAAAGGTTCCGCTTGACCCTACTCGCATTAAGAAACTCCTCAGCATTTATAAATCTGAGGAATCGAAAAATGATGGGAGGGGGTCTGGGCGCATCACCAGCCAGGTTATACTTCACACGATAGGCGAAGTCAATATCATGTTGGTCAATCTTGATCCCGATAGCCAGCCCAACTTCACTGACAAGAGCACTAACAATTTCGCCATATTTTGCTGGGACCCCGAGGATTTCAATGGTGTTTTTCAATGATTGATGCTCTAATATATTTAGGCCTAACGACACATGTATCGTAGATTTTGACAAGGATCATCAAAAGAAGAATAAAACGAAACGCAGAGTAGTTCCTGCATGAAGATCAACTCTTATTCAGGAAAGGTAAGGGTACCAGAGAAGCAATATTGACCCTTAGACTGCTCAGAGAGAAAAGAATGGAAAAGAAGAAACCGAAGTTCATTGCATTTGTGGATTAAGAAAAGGAATTGACAACGTGGATTGGAATTCAATGCTTGGAATTCCGAATGGAATTGGAGTGCCCTACAACGACCGAATAATTATCCACAGTTTGTATAAAAACCAAGTAACTGTGATAAAATCGTGACTCAGCTGTGAATAAGCAAGTATTAAGAAAGGAGTTATACAAGGCTGTCTCCCATAATTTATAATGTTTGCATCGAGAAAGCCATCAATGAAATCAAAGAGAAGTCTTCTGCAGTGAATATCCACGGAAAAAAGTAGCATACAGATATTCGCTGACGACATAGCATTATATCAGAGACAGAGAGGGTTCTGAATATGATTCTAATAACCATGGAAAGGACAATGGTCAGATATTAGCTTAAGATCAATAAGATGAAGGCTATGATATTTCCGTGCAGAAAGAGAGAAGAGGCCAAAACCAACGTGAAACTAGAAAAACAAATACTTGAAGAGGTGAAGGAGTTCTGTTACCAGGGAAGCCGATTAACCAACGGTGGACGAAGTAACAGAGAAAGAGTTAGTAGAATAGCCCAGGCGAAGAGTGCATTCTATCAAAAGAAGAATATACTTACAGCTGTAAATACTAGCTTAGAAGTAAGGAATGAATTCATAAGAACGTACATCTGGAGCATGTTTCTTTACGGCAGTGAGGCACGGACGATGACAGCAGCGGAGAAGAAAAGGGTGGAAGCATTCGAAATGTAGAGAAGTCGGCTGACAATTCTAAAAAGAAGAAGGGACAACTTAAATGGCCATATCTTAAGACACGATGGCCTGATTAAGACAATCGTTGAGGGAAATTTGAACTGGAAGAATGGGAAAGGCAGGCCTCGTATAAGATATATGAAACAAGGAAGGATATAGAAGAGAAGAGTTACGTTAATATGAAAATGTTGGCCTACAGAAGAACGAGTGGAGGGCTGCCTCAAACCAAAACTAGTAGTTTTGGACGATGATGATATAATACCGATTGAAATATTTGGTTGGTTCTTCATTTGCATGAGTACATGGTTGGAAAAACCAGCAATAACAAATGCATTTCCCAATGGCCATTCAAACTGGGCTTAAGTCACATCTAAGTTACTAAGGCAAGAAGCATCCAGGAATACAGAGAAGATTGCTTATTTCTAAAATAAGACACACGCACACTCAACAAATCTCGTGCACGCCATCGTGCGCCTGTGTCCGTAAGCTCCTACACATCTATAAACGAATCGATAACTCTCAGATACCCTCTTACTGAATTTTCTGATTCTTCATAACCTATTTCTCTATTATGCCCTACAGTTATTCTCTTCCGTCTTCTTTGTATCCTGTCAAAAATTTACAAACCCAATTGCTCAGGCCGACAAATAGTCTCATCCTACAGCTCACCCATTGATAGCATCTTGTATGGTAACATTTTCTTTCAGACCCTAGTCTTCCACTTACCTACATTAATTATATGTTATATTCCCACAAACGTCTAAAATTGCCCAAACCATTGAGAAAAAAAATTGTATTACTTATATTGATGACTTGCCTCTTTCCACCTCAATCCAAGGAGATTTCCTCTCATCCAATTAATCTGCTGAATCCATGACCTACTCCCTAAATACCCTGTATCGCATCTCTTTTGATACAACGAAAGTATCCTTACCAGGCACGTAGCCAGAAATTTTCTTCCGGGAAGTCTAAGTCTTGCGTAACTTGAAACAAATCAGCCTTGCCCATTCGGGACCGACATATTACAAATCTCTTCCCTTAATTTTCAGTGCTTCGTATTTACTTTTACAGTGCCCATACTTATCTCTCCTTACTGGTAAAGTTCACTGCTAAAATCAGAACAACAGAATTATTGGGAAAAAATTTCGGGGGGAGGGGGCGGGGGGGGGGGGGCCTGAAGCACCAGGAGCATCCCCCGGCTACGTGCCTGATCCTTACCTGCATTGATTTCTTCTTGCACGAACATGTCTATTTCCAGGTGAGAAACAGCGCTGTTAGGAATAGATTTAGTTAACCTCTACTCAATTTCTCCCGCGGTTTTCACGGAAATCCTTTTCTATCCCTATGCTCTCTCTTAGACCTTTTTTATGACTCTGATAGATTGACAAGATATTCCCCCTCTGATATTGTGTCTTAGATTCTTAAAATCCGTTTTTCACCTGCCACTGAGCCGCCTCTATGACCTTCAAATCTTATTTCTCGCCTTCACTGATAATTACCCATCATATCCATCATATCGACAAGCCTCTCGATCACTTCGCAAGAAAAATTCAGCTCGCAGAAGAGACAATACCTGAACTGTTCCCATCATTCGTCCTCTTCCGATATTCTTCTTCCTCTTGTTAATTTTTGTATGCTGCACACCATATCTCATATATCACACTATATCTATCTTTTCTATCGGCCTATTACCATATCCCCTTGGTATTGTATGAATGTTACGCTATAAATAAACTTCAGTTGTATCTTAAGACGACGGTGGCCTGATGAAGACAATCGTCGAGGGATAACTGAAGTGGAAGGATGGGAAAGCCAGGCCTCGTATGAGACATATATAACCAGTTAGTTTTTAGTTAGTTATTAACGGGAGGCGACCGACAGCTGAGGTCATTTGCTCCATTTCGGATAGATGGGTAATGGGAAATGGTAGGAACATTTCAGGTAATGGAGGAAAGGTGGAGGGGAACCCGGCGCGGCGTCGATATCAGCGTACTCTGAACGACAGGTGCCAAAGGGACCACGGCTTAACGTCCTATCCGACGGACGGGATACTGAACCTGAAATGCCCTTCACTGGTCACTCAAGTAGGGTCCTGTTTGCCAGTGTAAAATCAGCCACTGCCGGGAATCGAACCCGGACCCTCGGGATGGGTAAGCAGGTTGTAAAGGATGGATAAGAGAAGAATTATGTTAATATGAAGAGGTTGGCTTACAGAGAAATCCAGTATTCAAGTAGCTTAAATATTTTAATTTTATCACCACATTGGACAGTATTGTAATAAAATCAGATGATGAATTTAAGTTATTTTCAAGAATCTTACAAGCCGAAGAAATAAGTAATATGGCCATAGCTCATAAATGCTACCTACGAGGGCTAAACTGGTTAGCAGAATGGACTACGGATGGACTCAATACTCCGAAGTTTGCCCTTCGATTAATGGTCACCAAGGTAGATGGTGGCATCGCAAGTAAAAGATGGGGTGCTGCAAATAATTTGTAAATGACTTCTTCTGGCTTCTAAGGAATAATTAGTAATGATAGCTTTCCTGGAAAGGAAATTAAATGTGCAAAGAATTATTACAGATGAAGTTTTGGACTACTCTTAATTATCAAATTTAGCATAAAAATATCTCTTTTTTTGAGGAAGGGGCTTCACTGGAGAGAAAATTAAATAGGCAAGTTTTTTTCATGAGCTGTGCGAATTGTAACCTATATAAAATAGACTTTTTCACGAGAGTTCATACTTTTTACGGACTACGAAGTAATTTTTATCTTTTATTGTAGACGACATAGGTGAAAATAATAAGATAGAATATTCTATTGCTATTTCAAATACGATTCTCTCAGAGCCATATGTAGCCATGACTTCCTATCTAATGAGTTTAAACCTTACCTTCAATGCCTTAATGGAGAAAATGTTTGAAATATTAATTTATGCCACATATAGAAAGGTTTTCTTCCTCTTTTAGGAAATCTTGCGAACTTAAATATAACAATAATAAACTGACTTTGTTTGGGGTAAGATTGGGACTTCATATTCGCTTCTTTCACGTACCTCACTTTAATCTCTAAATTGTGGCTACACACTGAAAAGTTAAATTATTTCTCCCTTAAGAATATTTAAACCCAGCGATTCAGCGCCAATTTTGAAATCAGGTGGAAAAGGAAGACTTGACATGCATTATACTTCATCATTTTCACCCTTTTTGAATAAGTTTCACATCAAAATTGGCAAAAGGAATTTTGTCGCTCGGCGTTATTATTGCCACTTTATTCTACTCACTCCGTCAATATGAGTCCTATTTTGAACTCAACAGTGCAGTATTATTGGTGTGGGACATTTTTAGTCACCAATGCTATTTCCTCATTTCACTTCACACAGTCGAGATGCTTGACATTTTAATTCGGTAGAAAAATTTTAATTTTCAGTGTTAGCTAGCAAAATGGATTGGATTGTATTTGGATTAACTATAGGAAATTTATTGTCATTTAATTCTTCCTGTGTAGGCAAAAACAGGATGAAATTTTCTTTCAATGGCGCAACGGCCTAATGTAAGAAACAATTAGACAACTTTAAGTGACTGCTTTTGCTAGTTCGACAGCAAATCTCTTCCTGTATTCGCTATCTATATTTGATAGGCCGGTTAATTTTCAACTTTAACCAAGTGCATCTCTCAAAGAATTGAATTACACAAGTCATGCGAATTTAAGTAATTATGGCTTAGCTATACGTTATGAGCTACTTGCTTGGTTCATCCATAACTTGATTTCTTCTTATTAGTACCGTGAAAGTCCAGAAATATAAGGGAGCAAGACAGCGCAATCACGATGGTGAAAGTAATATTTCAGATTGATTTTGAGTTGAGAAATGAAACAATTCCCGACGGCGAAACGTGCATAAGGCCACCAATTTATGCCTTTAGTTTGGTATATCTGTTGCAGTCTATCAATGACTTAAAGGGATATCTTAATTTTTGATTCTGCCACATTTGTGTTTGAGAGTTAAACAAGTCACTTGAACCCGACACTATTTCTGGAGGTCACAAGCGAAAAATGCCCCCCGCCCCTTCCAGCTTCCACCTCGTCAGAACACAAACCAGTCCTAATTTGCCGGGTCTTATAATGTGCAAATGGGTGAGGAATCCCAGCACATTCCACTACGGACCCGACCGCTGGGAAAGTCCATGCAAAACGCTAATGGCTGTCATAAACGGAGAGCTGTCCGGGGAAGGTCAGGTGTTTCGGAGCTCCACTCAGATGGAGTCCGTGGAGAGATTTTCACCGAGGGGGAGGAGATGAGGGAGGAGATGAATGGAGCTCCGCCTCTCTCCATAGCCAGAGTCCAAGTCAGGTAGTGTGAAATACAAACGGGTCGCCTCCTTTTCACCGCGCGCTCTACATGAGGTGACAAAGGCATCTGAATGGGGAATACGAGAGAGATCAAGGTCGGGGGATGGCTCGTCGCCGACACATAAACACCAGCCGCGCTCTCATCCGTGAGGAACCGTAAGAGACAATGCATTTATCTAAGCAGGAATGTGTAATTTCAATTTTCCAGCTCATGTACAATATGCTTCATCAAAATGATATTTCGGCTCAGCAGATGTTATTCGATGACAAACAGTGCGTCATGTCACGATTGTGAGGAATCAACTGGATATAATTTCCTCTTCAATAATTTCATCCACTACGTCTATTGTTCATAACTCTCCTTCTGAGTTTATTTGAATATATTCCGTAGTCATGGTCAATTATGCAGACAGCTGTGAGTGAGAATGGGGAGTGGAATGAGAAACTGACAATTCTTAGGCTATTATACTGAAAATATGCGACAAACGTATTGCTTTTAAATTAAAAAAGTGTGTCCGACGATTTTACCAGTCATTCGCTAACTTTCACAGGTCAATGTGTATATCAGGAAGTGGATTAACTGAAGCATTCGTTTTTAGAATCCGAAAAATAGCGAAAAAACATTTTTGCCGTCCGTAATATTTGTTAGCCTGATCACCCATGAGACGAGATATCACTGTATTACCAGGTAAGAGAAAAGGAGACTTTGATAATTGTAGCAGTGAGGAGAGTTAAATTTGGTAAATTTGAAAAAGTAAACTTATAGAAATAAGTATAAGACTATAATTTATTTCACTCATAAATATAGAAATTTTTTAACAGGTCAAAACTGGAGTGATATTAGGCACCTCAGAAGTAATACTTTTTTGATTTCGGTTTTGGCATTCCTTGAATAAATTGGATGTCGTTCAGCAGATAGCGTTCATAAAAACAATTACAACATAATTACTGGTTTTTATATACTGTAAATATTTTCTGTTATAACCTGATTTGGAATTTAAATGAGCATAAAAGTACAAGATTCAAGTATAAAGAATGAGGTCACGGTATGGCATAAGTAAATATCATATTTTTATGATTTATGCAACAATATTTGCTGGTGGGAATCGCACTATTTAATATCATCTAAATAACGGGTACACCTATTTGAACTTTTTCAAACATCGAATCTCTGGCGATACCAATCTCGACGCCCGAGCGCGAATAATCAAGCGGAGCATACTCTGAGGTGACGACAGGGTCCACCCACGCCTCCAGAAGCCCCCGGATCACTCCGTGTAACGAAGTTAGTTTAATTTAGTTTAATTTTATTTAATGTTCTGGGACATTATGTCCTCTGGAACAAATACAAAAAAATAAAATAGAAATTTATACATTTGCCTCAAGAGCAAAAATTCCATACATAAATCAATTATTTTACACAATAGTAACTTAAGAATAGCAAAACATTAAATTTTACTATTTCAGTGAAATGTTGAAACAGTATTTTAACAGCAACTGTAACAGTATTTAACAGTAAGAGTAGACACAGTTTAACAGTAACAGTAGAAACAAATTTCAGAACGATTATTTACGTGAATTTTGGTTAAACATTACATTAAAACATTTGTTTTTAAAGGTGTGCACATTACTGCAGGTCATTAATTCATTCTTCAACTTGTTCCACGTGTGGGTAGAAGTAACAACGAAGGAATGGTGGCATATTTTAGTTCTGTGAGCAGGTAAGTAAAGGCTGAATGGGTTAGTTCTTATTCAAATTGTCCTACGTTTAGGTGTTTCTTAGATCCATTCTAAATACGTAGTATATATTTAAAATATTTGGATTACATGTATGGTCAAATAAGATGCTGAAGCTCTTACGTGGTGAAAGGGTGTTAATATTTTGAGTTTGCGTTACTGTGCACTTTCTACTGTTAAAATAACGCGTTCTTGAAGTATATTCCTGAATTCATTTACTCGCGCCGGTCTAACCAAGAGCAAAATATCTTGTACCATAACAGAGTTTCGTAAGTGTGAGTAAGAAGCCCATTGGTCTGCACTGACTAATACGACCGACCTTCCTTCATAAATCAGCTGACATGACGCCTCAATTACCTTCTACCTCCGCTTGGTTAATACGATTCCAAGGCTTAGGCTCTCGAATTGAAAGGAGGAAAAATGATATTTCGCGGCCCATTGATTCATCATAGGGATAAATGTCCTCAGGCGATTAATGCGTTACCATCAACGCATTACTTTCGTATTCGAGCACTAATTTATTTAGTGCATTTTAAACATACCAAAAATAAAAAATGAATTATGAAGGCATAAAGGCTTAACTGGTTGCTAGAACATATGGTCTGGAACAATTTTTGGCAAATTTTATATCCTCACGAGCTGTTTAGCCCAACGAAAGGTACTGTAAAGCGTCCATTGTCTCCACTTTAATTTAAATTATATTGTTTATAATGATTGTTTTATTTAATAAATATAGTGTCACCATATAATTATGGTATATCAACACATGTTTCGATAAATAATTATTCAAAAGAAAATTGACACTGCTTAGCATATTGAATGAATACTGAAGCAGACATTTTCTTATGAATTTCTGTATGATCATTAGAATAAAATTATGTGACTTAATGGGACACTTCATGGTCACGTGCGTATCTCCTTTTTTCTTGTCATGTCTTTCAATCACAATGTCGACAAAATCTATGTAGATTAAAGATAGAATAGATTTGACAACTAATCAACACTAATTTTATAGATGAGTTCAGCCAACTCAACACACCTCATTAGGGATAGTAGGGATATTGACAAGTGTTTTACTTGCAATGGCAATGCATATGAACAGGACATTCCCCTATCTTATTTATAAAAGCCGTTGCTCGTTACGTAGAAGCATAGATCTCTTAGCATTTATAAATAGAATGCTGATGCCGAATTTCTCCCCATCCTTCCTCCTCACCTAATTCTATTCCTACAGACACTGTAATTACTCACTTATCCTCAATGGCACCAGTGAAATGAGTTATATCCACATTTAACTATGTGTACTATTACTTCTGCTTTAGCGTATTTAGGCCTTAGATGACGGATTAGGGAAATAAACAAATTAGCTCTAAAAAGGTCACCGTGATCATCCTACGATGAAATCAGGCAATAATATTAATATAAAACCTGTTTCCCAGCGAATAAGACAAAGAGCTTAAGTGGTCCTGGATACCTTCTAGAGCTCTAAGCAGAAAAAATTGCTCCTGTTAATCGCAGTTTCTGGTAAGTATTTTATCAGCGTAGGGCATCGTCTTCTACCATAAATCAAAAGTAACAATTTTGATACCTCCTGTTCCCATCATCTATCTTCCCGCTGCTTCCGCGATGCCTCTCCTGGGACGCGTCGACCCCTCACAGTCCCCGCATCTCCGGTGACAGCCTCTGTGTTCGTGCTCCACCCCTTCTGACGCCCCAACGCCCACCCACGCCCTTCCTTTCCTTCTGCTTCCTTTCCATCTCCTTACCAGACCATTTTCTTGTCCAAATCCCTGCACTCGTTTTCACATTCAGTTGCTCCTTCGGATCATATTGTTTCCCTCCCCAGTGGCTCTTACACACTCACTCACCTGTGGCTAGCCATTGGACTGTGAGTTATGTAATCCTATGGCGAGTGGAGTTAAGTTTTCTTTGCATATCCTGATGAACTTCCACGCATATTTAAGAAAAGGGCTCATACGTGGAATCTCATCAAAGTTTTCGGTAGACATCGGGATTCTGAGACGAGCATCTCATTAATGCAATAAAACGTTTGTCTTTTTGCCCAGCTTAATGTTCACTTCCAATAAAAGTTGGGATAATTAATGGCAATATAATCAAAGATTTATAGAATAAATCAAACTAATAAACTCAGAGACTAAATATTAGGTTGCTATGACCTTTTTTTAGGCCACAGTCTTTCTTCAGATATTCAAACACAACTGTTAGACCTTACACCTTAGTTAAATAAATGCGAAGCCGCACAATAAATCAGCAGGAACTACATTTTTATTGGTTATCGGGCGTCGTATACTCTCTGTTTAGTCTGAGACATATTCTCTATTCCACTCACAATGGTGGAAAATGGACTCGATATAATGCACTTGAGGGTAATATCCTTTCACTCCGACCGCATATCCGCACGTGAGGATTCACGTGCGGATATACCTCCTCCTTCAAATCTTGAAATAGTTGAGTAAGACCGTGCCAGAACGGTGAACGTGCCCCTGCATCGGAGAAAAGAGCAAGGAGTCCTGTTTTATGGTTTGAAAGACCAGGGAAGTGGATAATATTCAATTCAGAGAAAATAAATGTAAAACAATATCGATTAGGGAAGGAAATTGTAGAGAGCGCGAGCGATGTGTGAGAGTAGGGGAGGAAGACCAAGAGATTGTCAACACACTCCAGTATCGAGAACCTTGGGAACTCGACAGCTTGCACAACGCAGGGTATGGACGTAATATGAGCGCAAAAGTATGCTATTACATGGTTTGATGCAAGACTGATGCTTATCATGAGAATTACGATCCCTTGATCTCTTTCTTCAATGAACGTCTTTACTTTGGCACTGTCATGTTGCTGATTACAGAAATATCGATGGATCCTTATTTATTGTGACAATTGATTTTTTAATTTTATTTAGCAGCCCATATTATTATGCTTCATTTACTTATTGGATAGAGTATCACATTTTAAAAGTTTTATTTATTGTTGAATACTAGTTCTCTATTTCCTCTTCTGTACATTTCTTACTCCCTCCATGATAGAATTCCCCTAACGCCTCAGAAAGGTCTTAACATGGGCTTAGCCACATCCCATCGTGACTACCATGATTTCCTTGATGCTGTGCGTGGCCCCCATACTAACCTAACACACTAGCCTAATGATTGTTATTACTCATTTTTATTCATAAATTAAGCCATCTACATTTACCTATTACCACGGTTGACTGCAAATCACCCCAATGACGTATGGTCATTTTTCGTGGGACAAGGAATAAGAGTGGTTCCACACTCTCATCCTCAGTAGAATTTTCAAGTGAACAATGTCATATTGTACCTTCTCAATCCCTTCTTCATGGATTTATCTCAAATTTAAACAATAAAAAACACTAAATTTATAATAACACACTTTCTATAAAACACATTTCTTCTGTTTACTCAAACGTGAGAAAAGTTATTTAGTGCTTGTCATAGTTTCATAAGACTATAGTTTTAATGGCAGCCCCACTGATGTCGGAACCTTTCACAAAGTCGTAACAATCGTGCCCGATAAGGGACTTAAACCCGTCACCTTAGAGTAGTCTGGCCAAAACTTTAATTAACTTGCTATCACGTCCGGCAGTCCATAAGGAGGTATAAATGGTGCTAAAAAATTACACTAAAAATATATGCGCTGCTGGTCAATAATACCACGAAAATAAGAGCCTGCTCAATTTCATATTAGCATATTGAAAATGAAGTTGCCCGCAAGTGGCAGAACCAGGCTCTAATGGGCGTCACCTTCCCCGGCCAGGTTACATAAGGGAAGGGGGGGGGAGAGCCGAAAGGAGGAGGTGGGGGAGGCGAGAGTGCTTCTGGGCTCACGAAGCGGGGGAGGGGCGGGGGGAACGGCCGCTCGGAACTCGTTGCGTTCAGGTTAATTGAGTTGAAGGCAGCTGATGGCATCGATGTCAGGGGCGAATGGAGGATGAGTCCTGTCGCGCGGGCGGTGCATCCCTTCCTTCAAGTAGTTAATTGATGACGGGCGAGGAGAGTGCGCTATACTGATTACCTCTCATCTCGAATGTGGAAACAAACACGAGGGAGGGTGGAGTCATGAGATAAAGAGCTAATTTCACTCTAACTAGCGTTTAACTCCTTAGACCTGGAAGGTAATGAAGTCCACCGCGGGAGCCAGGTCTGTAATGCCCCAAAATGGTAACGAAAATCATGGTTTCCCATACTGCTGAAGGTATTGTGTTCGTTATTCCCATTCACTTGAGTTTAAAGGTTCAATATAAATTTGGCATTTATTCCTCCATAAATCCTAGTTGTTGTTCTACCATGAAGCTGCCACTACGTAACTACGCAAACATTCTCTTTTGAGGAATCTCTCTAGGTGGGCAAGAAGCTTGCTTATATATATTGCCTAGCTTTCCATTCAGCCTGAGAAGATAGCGTCTCCTTTTGTTCCAAGCACAACAGGGAACAAAGTTTCTCCCAAAGGCGCTCAAAGTTTAAAAAATATTTCGTCACAACATGCGTCAAGAGTCAACATATTTCATTTATGGCACATTAATATTCTCTACAATCTCTATATCCTCTAAAGTGGTACTAAATAATATAACCCTGCTGAAAGGCTAATAATTAGAACACTAAATTATTAGACTCAAATTTAAGATGATATTTTTTTTTAATGTTTGGTTGGTTTTATTATGAACTTAATAAAAATATTTCTCAATGAAACTGAGAAATTAAAAGATATTTGGATTTTAGTTGTGTGCACATGTGATGTGACTTGTGTGTGCTGACTACTTTCTCTGTACGCTCTCTGCAATGGATTTTATTCAAAGATTAAAGTGACCATTGCAATCAAATACAATTATTTAGAAGAGCTGACCTGACAAAAGAGTGACTCCGTTTCGCAAGTGCTGCACACCCAAGCGATAGGTGTAATATTGGATTTCCCGAAAAATTAGGAACATATAACTGCTGGGAAAAAGGAGAATTCGGAAATAATAAATGAAAAAATCACCAATTTCACTCCTCCCTATTATCTATTACCTTCCCCCTCAAAGGAACTCTGGGCCTGACATTCCCAAGTGCTCTCTCCCCCATTCCATCCCCCATCATCTTCTCCCTCCTCTTAGCGACATGCGCACGTGAAGTCTCAAACCACCTTCCCCCACCCTCTCCCACCACTCAACATGTGACCATATTGCTCCTTCCTCTCTCCCCTCAATCGCTAGAGAGCAGCTAAGCGACCTGCACTCTTCTATCTTTTGCTTTGAAAATATCTGTGTAAGCCGTAATCCGGGTTGGTTAATAAATTGGAGCGTGGATTTTACTGAGTTAATTTGCTATTTATAATAATGTGCAGGTGTCCCTGAAATATTCTACTTTCGCACGGTGGCCTTTAATCTTCAATAAAATAACTAATTTTTAATGCTCTGTAGCCTATTTCTCATCTAAATGTCACTTCATATTGGTTCACTCAAAAGATTTTGGTTTTTTATTTTTGTACGCATATATAGTAGTGTGTGCTTACTATTTTCAGTGCTTTTTGTACTCACTGTTCAATGTTTTACTGTGACCATTTCAATTATTTTTACTGTCATCAATATTCCAAGGAACTCATGGTTCCACAAGTTCCTTTTTACTACGCCACAATCAAACCTAATTCCAAGTTATAAACTCTTGAAGCATTGGGTGAGGGAGAGGATAGGAACGATGTCCAAAGAGATGAGGACTGAGAAGAGTGATTACTTTACGAAGAAATCCCTCAAAGGTAATTGACTACAGTTCCTAAACCATAGAATACTACAGTGAACATTTGAGAGGTAATTGGATGAAGATGAATTTGGATTCAAGAAAATGTACGGTAAAAGAGAAGAAGTAATTGGTTTTAATCAAGTCATGTAAAAGTTTGGAGCAGAACAAAGCGACGTACGTTACGTTTGTGTGTTTGTAGGAGAAAGCATTTGATCATTTGGATGGGAATTCAGTGCTTGAAAATCTAAAGGCAGTGAAATTTCATAATGACCGAAAAGTTATCCAGAGTTTATGTAAAATGCAAATGGGTGTAATAGAATCTGGACCCATCTGTGAAAAACCAATAATAATATTTCGAATCTTTATCTTCTCAATCTCCCTCCTCACGTCCAAATCTAACCCAAAACATGCACATAAAGGAGAAACTTCTTATTGGCCAATATTGCCCTTGAAGCCATAATCGCGTTCAGATATTATGGCTTGAGCAATAATATTGGTACCATGAAATAAAATTGGGGAAAAATATTTCACTCATTAAGATATTTTCAAATTATTCAAAAATCAATTATTTCCAGATAAGTACACTGGGCTAGAAATCAATTAAATGCATTCAATTACCTGGTTCCTTTGGGCCATAAACTCTCACTCTCTCTTGAAACTCATTTTTAACGTTATGGTTTATGGCACTGATTTATAAACAGAAGAAAAAAAGGAGAGCGTTGTATTTTTTTAGCTATAGCAGTCGTGCCCAAGCTTCTACGAATGTTTACTACTCCATTGTCATTAAATAGTCCTTGCATAGTGGCAGTGAAAATTGTTTAGAAAATTCATAATATCGGTTTACTTTACAAAGGTACATGGAATAGTCCATTACTACTAATTTCATGGAAGATATAAAATGATAATTAGCAAATGTATACACAAAGTAGCTGTATTATTATTATACAAAGTTGCGTAAAGGTAGGAAACGGGGCATTTGATGGCAATTATGGTTTATTTTTGAGGGAAGTGGAAGAGAAAGGATTAGCTTATATATTGGTCTTTCATGATTGGGGAATTTTTGTTTCTCATTATATGGTAGAAAATGGGCTGTTGAAGTAGATGGTTCGGAAGCTGGCGCAGATATTACTTGTGGCTTTCTTCAAATACCGTCCTGAATTTCCTAAAAGTAAACAAAACTCCCAGGAATATGGATGCATTATATGAAATTGCTTCATGGAAGCAATTTCATATAATGTGATTTTTAAATACACATTTAAAGTCCTATTTCTGCTTGATGATAACGACAATTGCTAAGCCAAATTACGAGTAATATTGTCTATCTTGTAATTAACTTTTGTTTGACGTTGACTGATAAGTATCATTTATTGATACTTACTGATATGAGAGCTTAATTTTTCATAGTAAATAATCCTGAAATAGCCATAATGCTTAATTGCATAGTGCCGGATTTTGGGTAAAAAGCAACCCAGAGTATATCAAAAGGATGGTAATGGAGAATAATGAGAATATTGAGAATGCAAGGTAGTGCATTTATTAGCATTTTTAGCAAGCAAGCGCACTTAACTAGTACACTACACTTGTAGTGTAAGTGTACTAGTTAAGTGCGCACTTCGAAATCCAACTTAAGCATTCAGTCTAAATTCGATTTCGAATATGATGACATCATGGAAGAAAGGAATAGAAGGAGAGGACAACTTTTGCAATTTGTGTTCTTTTAGGATTCATTTCCTGTGTGTACATATTTTTTTACATTTCGCCATCACTCCTGTTTGACTCTTCAGCTCTACTGTAGTACTTTAACAGACCTCAGGAGGTCAGCAGGAGCGCGGGTGGAATGTAGTCAAAAATGCAGAAATGTGTAATCAATCCCGAAATAATGCATATTGCGCGAGACAATCGTTGCGGAAGTCTTCGTATAAAAGAGAAGAAAATTAACTTGCTGTAGAAAATTGAAACGCTGTCCTCGGCAGAGATAGAGAAATAAAGGTAACTGGAAAATAATATTTGGGAAATCGTTATGCAAGGGTAAAACTGCCCTTAAAATTACGCACACAACACCAGTGAGGCAAGCACATTGTTTAAAAACTACAGCCGAAAACATGCATTAGGAATAAGATGAAGGAATAGAAACGGTACCCGAGGGCAGACATTGACAGTGACCTCAATTTAGTGACGATGATATGCGATTTGTTAAAAAAGTTAAAATGAGAACAAAAGTGGTCAAGAAGAAGCCATAGATCACGAAAGAAGCCTGTTCGAATAAAAATGGAAATACAAGAATGCGAAAATTGATAAATAAGAGTTCTGCTTAAAGAAAAAAATAAATTAAGTAAATTGGCAAGCAAGAAAATGGTGTATGACAGGTTCACCCAGGGAAATGTGGAAGTGGCCTACAGGGTGATACCCATTCAAGTAACGAGGTGTAAGATGGAAAGCCGAAAGGTACAAAATTGGAAAATTTAATTGGAAAGGAAGGTAAAGTGAAGAGATGGAAGGTACAAGAGGAAAAATTATTCAACGTAAGCAATCACGCAAGGAGAGGTTGTGCAATAAGGGTCAGGAAATTTGATGACATTTTGTTTCAGTGCAACTAGAAGCAAAATAAAGAGATACCTGTCTCGGATTTCTTCCCCATAGGCCCCATAGGGTTCGCGAGAAAATAAAATAAAATAAAATAGAAACGCAAAAATGCCTCGAGGTGGCCTTCATTCGTGGCCTCGGTTAAGCCGACAATGGCTGAGTTGCTGGCAACGAGAGCTATACGTGTTCTGCGCGTTACATCCTCATCGTGGCATAATGTTTTTCTTTCCGTCACTGTATCTAAAATGTTATCATCATCAATTTCCTACCCTTACATGTGATCACTTTCTGTTTTATTCTTTTTTGTTCTGGAACAGTTCTGTTCTGGAATAATTTGAATAGTTTATTCTGTTCTATTCTTATAGATTCAGAAATGCATCTTTCAAAAATACATTGTAAAGGCAATGCAATTTTCCGTTAATTTAAATCGAAAAATATTTTCCCAATCACTTTCAAGATCGGAGTTTAAAGCAGCAGTAATGGAGCTGCGATGAATAAGACTTCCGGAATTAGTAATTTGCTTGCAGTGTTAATTAAAAGTGCCAGAGAGAAATCATTACCCAAGCTGTATATTGCAACCCACATATACTCAGCAGAGAGATTACTGTATTTCGAGAAGAACATACCCAGCCCTATTCCCAAAATTAAGAAAATCATTAGCTGCACAACACATGCCGGAAGATATTGATAAGTATAATTAACAAAAAAAATGGAACGAGAAGCAGATGACTTTCTGAATGAGAACTAGTTTGGACTCAAAAAGAAAAAGGGTATACGAGAAGTAATTTTGGCCATTAGTGCACTTATGAATGGGGAAGAACAAACCGACATTGGTAGGTGTTGTGGATTTTGGGGATGGCTTTTGACAACTCGATCGTAAATTCATTGCATCAGTGATGTGTTATCAACTATAGCATGGTAAACAGTGCGATGGCACACGCAGAATTAGTACCGAAGCACAAGTGTCTGGAATGAGTCTTAGAAGTGAATGCCTTTGGTTGAAGGTGAAGCTCCACGTTTATGAAGCCAAGCGGCCGGTAAGTTTGGTGAGCCAAAGGGCTTCTTCCTTTCACCGTGCCACTTGTTGCTGCGCAGACTGAATAAGTAGTCAGATAATAACAATAATTTTGTTGATTTTCTTTCGTTCTCGCATAACATGACTCCTCTATTCTCTACTTTCTTGAATGTTGACAAATTCAAAAATATTAACTACAAAATGCGTCCAAGGATTTGATTTGGTTGGATATTTAGGGGAGGCGACCGACAGCTGAGGTCATTTGCGCCTTATAGGATAGGTGGATAATTGGGTAATGGTAGGAGTTTTCAGGGAAAGGAGGAAGGGTGGAGAGAAACCCGGCGTCGGAATTAGCCTACTCTTAACGAAAGGCGCCAAAGGGACCACGGCTTTACGTCCCATCCGACGGACGGAGTACTGAACTTGAAATGCGCTCCACCCGCTCTCAGGTGGGGACCGGTTTTATACTGACAAATCCGTCACTGCCGGGAATCGAACCCGGGCCCTCGGGATGGGAGGCCAGTACTCTAGCCACCACACCAACCCGATCCCCTCCAAGGTTTTGAAGTCAGCCACCGAAACGTCAGCACCTGAATTATCAACCTAGTAGGATTCCCGAGAGGAAATCAATGGGCAGAAACTTCATCAAAGGTGTTTCATTAACTGGTTATGATCTAGGTACAAAGCATAGCATGACATTTCTAGCTCCCTGGCAAGTTTACGGGAATTAAAAAAACACATGGGATTCTTATGGAGGATTAGGTAGGTCACTCTTAAGGTAGAATAAGTCCAAATTTAGAAGAGAACATTTCATACGATGTGGTCAACTCTCTTACAAGGATCAAATGCAGTACTTTACGTTATGATAGATAAGATACAGCGTACCGCGTATAAAATTGATTAGATTAACCCAAAAACTAAGAGAATAATAAACATAAATATTTCACATGCAATGCATACGTCTAACCTTTCCTGAGCAGTTCCACATAGGCATTCTACACATTATTGTGATTATTTCTTTTTTTTCATATTAGGGTTGACAAGTTTAATTCCACTTAATACCTCAGTTAATTCATTACACTAGTACCAAATTTTCATGACTACGTGTTTCAAAATTAAAAGTTTATCGTCAGTTAATAAAGAGAAACGAAATTAGACCGGACGCAAAATCCCGAAAAAGTAGTTAATCCAGAAGGTAGTAAAACTGATGTGCTCTCACATTTAAGAATACCATACTCAATGATTAATGCCCATGGTTCTTTTCTGAGTGCATGAATATGCGCCTCATTTGGGCTGTGAAATCGCAACATGGAATTGGAATGACAAAATATATTTACATTCTAAGGTGATTGATAAATAATGGCCCTTTATCTTCAATGAGTCTGCAGAAAACATTACCAAATCGGTAATGGCAGGTGAATTTAGAGCCAGACAGTTGACGTCAATGGCTTCTTCCATTGCCCTAAAACTTTCGCGGAGGAACATGGAAGCCAACTAGGAATGGAACGGCTCCTTCCACCCCAGCTCCAAAGAGATTGAGAGTAAGGCTCTGCAGCACTTCCATTTCCCCCACTAAATCTTTCCTACCCATTGGCCTCGAACCGCTATCTCAGCTCTTTGAACACAGATCACAGATTCTGTGATCACAGAACTATCACACGAAAAGGGGATCCCGTTGCATCCACCTTCTTCCTTTTAACAAGAAATTTCGAGGGGTTTTCCGTGGAGAAAAGCGATTACCGTCCTACCGGAGATTAACGCTGGAATGATAGTCTTCTAATGCTCTGAGAAAGTGAAGAATTTAACGCAACGATTATGCAAAGATAACGATCGTAAAAAGGAAAGTATTAATTCCTGACTCCTTTGCGTCAGGAAAGAGACTTAAAGAAGACCTATCATTGTAGGTCCAGACACTCGTCATGGAAGACATTTGTGTAAGCCACACATCGTTTACTGCTCACGATTTCTATCATAGGAAAATTAATGAATGGCAAAAAATGTAATTGACACATGAAAATGAGCTCTTTAAGCTTCCGTCTACAATTATAAACCCTATTGCGTGACATTCCTTTTATGAGCTTTTATGGGAATTTTCTTTCATAGCATTCTAATGTAGTGCCTAGGATACTACATTGGACGGTTTCTTAAATAAAAAATCGGTCTAGATTCGAAGACACCAAAAGCTGTTCAGCAAGAGAGGAGAATACTGGCACCAGTAGAATAGAACATTCTAGGGAAATTCGATGGATTGAGGCAATGAATTATGAAGCTTCATGCTTTAAGAGGCACCATCAACTTTTTGAATTTCATTTATTCCAGATTTATTTAAAGCAACTGGTTTAAAAAAATGGTTGACGAGGTTGTCTGACAATCGATGAAACAAGTCGTATTTGAATAAACCTTATGAAGTCTACTAAGTTTGTGGTTTCTTTTTTTCTAGAAAACCTCCAGCAACTTAAGCAATTGTGAATTTTTTCGAAAATGTTTTGAAGCTACGATGCTATTCAATAAATAACAGACGTTAACATGTTAGGCATTGATTGGTTAGGCAACAACCAACATTGGTTTGGCAAAGAAATATTATATTCCCGGAATACCATGTAATAATATAAAGAAATTGAAGTATTGAAACGGGTTTATGTGACTAAATGCCGGTAATAAATAAACTAATTCCAATTAATTAATAATTTAAAAACTATGCACCAGACGGTCAAATATAAAAAATATTAACATTAATGAATACGTAAAATTATAAACACAAGTCAGCTCCATCCAGGAGAAAAATATATGTAGCCGACAATATTTTCTCGTGACTGGGTGGCACCAGAGCGAAAAAGTTGACATTTTTATCCCAAGGTTCAATTCTATCGCCTCCTCTAAGATGTGGACAGTTTAGAGTTATCTTGTTAAAGTTGATTTGAAAAGTTATGATTTAGCCATAGGTACTTTTAACTTGACGCGTCAGTTTCAATGAATTTTCCATTAAAACTTAACTCATTACTAACTGCATGCCCGACGTTAACACGAACGAGGTAATTTACAATTTAGTCTTTTGATAGACTAAAGCAGCACTGTATGCCAATCTCAAAGGCATTAAAATGGAACATTAAATAAGAAAATGGTTCTAAGGCCCTAGACTCCCTTATCGTTGATTCTCAATCTGTAAATTATATTCTATGATACTGATATCACTTTGAGCTCTAGAAGGAGGAACAGACCACGTTGAAAACTTGGTATTAGGTGAAAGTGTTCTTTGAGATCATTTAAATGACGGCGGCCAGGAAACATGCAAAGATAAAACACACCTCATGCCTTAAATAAGACTCAAACCTTTGATTGTTAATCATCTATTGGGAAAAATAGATGTGGCTTACAAAATCTCGGGTATAATATAATAAGAGGGTTCGGAATAAGAGAGTTCGGAATAAATAATAAGAGAGTTCGGAAACAACGGAATTGAACAAGAATTGTTAATTATAATATAACCACACAGCAAAATTAAGTCCAGGATTAACTTTAGTTAATGCTTGCACCTTATATTATTATATAATGATAGTCGTCAATATTATGTTTATTACTACGCGTTCATCACTCCGATGAGCACCCGACAAGGGGAAATAGATTCTCTAGTCCATTCAAAATTACTCCAGCATCAATCATAATTAATCCAATATCTCCCCTCCTTCCAACTATAGTCCTACAAATATTTAGCTCTATTGACCCCAATGTATAAAATTCATAGATTTACGCCACTCTCTTCGATATCACAATCCCGATACTTTCTAGGCTAAGCATTTTGACAGTCAGCCGCTGTAGCCAAGTTGGTAACGTTCCAGGCTTGAAACCCGAAAGTCGCGCGTTCAACTCACGCATAGGGCATAATGTTGTATTTGTCGTACGATTGAGATATTTTGTTGGACGGGTGATATAACCTTTGTTGTTGGAGGGCCTGAAACTGAGATCTACTTCGACTTCTAAACACAACTAAGCTATCCCTTGCCCTGCAACGCATCCTTTCCTTACTAATGAGACCTTCTAAGCTAAGGAATATATTGCCTTGTATGTTACCAACCAATATTCATTATTGTAGAATTCCTAACCGTTTATTTTTCATGCAGTGAAATATGAACTTCTCTCCTCATCCGGAAATATATTTAAGTCCTCTTATGCTTTCAGTGTTTTATTAGTTTCACGCCTGGTATTCATATGTTGTTCCCTGAACGATGAATTTTATGGCGATGAATTGAAGGGTATCAGATTGCACTTCGCGGAGTTTTTCTATTGCGGAAAGAAAATAAAATCAACTTTGTGAATTCGATCTCATATTATGATCACGACCCAGGTTTTGGCACAATATGCCTTCGTCTTCTCTGATCGTAACAACAATTAACCTATATATGAATCCCACAATTTATTCTTTGTAGTTCATGAGGTAACATCGTATAATTTTCCGTGATATGAAGAGCTTAAATTCTTTGTCATTTAAGTTATTCCTACTCTAGAATATTATCTTAATATAATAGGGTTTATTTTGTCCTCATCCATTTGTATTCAATTGGAAAATCTTGCCGAGGTGAATACATGTATATGTAGGATAGTAAATAGGGAACGTGTATGACGTGCTTGCCAGTTACACCATCCTCCTGAACATACTCTCGGACAGGGAGTTTATATCAACATATACCCATAGATGGCGGTCACGGGCGTATTCACAAATTGAATGTTTGACCGTGTTTGCCCGATTAAATTGGTTTTGCATGCCTTTAAAAACGCACGGTTCACTTCTTTCACTTGCATGATTACTGTTTCTCATTGTGTGCTCATCCATCATCTTCTCACATAGGGAAAAAACAGCCTTTGAACGCAGCCTCTTGGCTGCCATTCTTGGGCAAATGAAATATACAACCCCCACCCGACACATGGAGATTACTTTTGGCTGGATGGTATAACTGCCTAGCGCGTAAACCCGGCAAGTTGAAGGTCCTGGTTTGAATATTTGTTCAGTCAAACTTTTATCCATTACAATCTGACTTTATTCTATCCCTTTGGCCAGCCAGATGGAACGCATGTCGCGGTAATTAGAAAAAGACATTTAGAACGGAGGGGAGTTTTAAGGATTGTTTATTCGGAAGGGATTCGGGGTAATAGCAGTAGAGAAAAGAGAAATGTAGGATCGGAAGGAATTCTTGTAGGGAATCGGGGTTTTTGCAGATGCGATGACTACAAATGGAAAGAGAGAAGGGAATATTTTACAAGTGCAAGGTTCATCGAGGCAACGTTATATACGCTATGCAACTTTCACATAATTATGAAAAGCAGAATGAATCTTACATTTATTTACTTCAAAAACCTATATATTCAAGCCATGATTACATGATTTAGGATTGCAAAGCGTCAAGAGTGAAGACACCAAAACTTAAATGCCCTTTGTAATAAGGGTGATAGCCTTAACTGCGTATTGCAAGACTAAATAACAAAGAAAACATTGTTATGCTACGAAAGTAATTCCAGTACGAATATTTCCAAAGTATTCGGGAATGAAATGATGAACTAGCCACAACTCCGTCAATCCATTTTATCATAGAAGGAGCAGCACAACAGTAGTTTGTAAGTCTCCGATAAGGTCATTTATTGTTAAATTTAATTTATCAGTACATTTTCCAGGACCAGAGAGAATAGAGTATAAAGCATTAAGTATAAAGCATTTTTATCCATTTTTGTAGCTCCTAGTCCAATATAAGGACTGCGAGGCATTTTGGGTGATTATTAAAGAGCTTAGTTTAAAAATTTCTGTCTTATATGAATGCTAAAATTCAAGTGGTTTTAGTGGTCTAATATTGAGTTTTTTCAGCGTCAGAGATATGATATGGGAAGATGTTAGAAGACAATGCGTAAATGAAATTATCATGCTCAGATGGGTTGCGGAAATCTGGCCCCGAAAATATTTTCGACGTCTTGAAATCGGATGGCATGGGAAGTGAGTAGTTTAATCTTGCATGACAGTAAATCCGTACAAAAATTTACTACGGAATGTAATGTGACAAAATTCAATGAATTGGTTTAAAGATGATTCTATATAAATTTTTTCCACAGGCAAACGTTCTTTATAAATTTGAAAAAAACTTGCAAAATAAGTCTCTTCTTTTGATTCTTAATTAAATCTTCGTTGATATACTGAAAAATTCTGTAGCAAATTCAATTTTCGTGTTATCATGCCCAGCAAACCTTGTGAGTGTGGGATAAATATATTTTGTAGCATTGTTGAGAATGCATTTTCATCCCTTATTGTGGCATTGTGAACTCGTAAGTGAAATCAAGGGCCTTAAAAGTAAATTCAATCTGATTTGTTAACAAGAAACTGAAATAGTTACAATGATTAGCGAAAAAAGGTAGTGAAAAGAATCGAAAATTATAAACATTTATCTGATAGGGGAATCGAGTAGAGAGCCAAACAAATCCTAGGATTGTTGTCTCATAATGATGAACTGTATTCATAAAGCTTGAGAAAATGTCTCATCTGGTTCTTCTCCTAGCCCTTAGCACTCAGACTAGTTCCAGGCGATGCTTTAGTCACTTAAAATGCCTGTCTAAATTTCATATTACCAATCGGTTTTTTCCACGGCCCAAACGTGGCAGCGGCGTAACAAGAGGAGAGTGTTTTATCGTGGGTTAATTATTTTTTCATTCTTCTGTTTCTCATCAAAAAATTAACAAATACAAGTACAGTAATTCTTCAGCATGAATCGTTGTGGTGCAATTGAGGTTGTAGGCTATAATCTAATGAAGTACGCAATATAAACATCTCCGTAGGCATTTCATAAGAGAGTGAATAATATAATACATACATTCTAAAAACTGAAATTTATTTTCCGATTGGAAAACTACATGATTTTAGAACTTCTTTGGCTACACCTATGAGCAGTATAAAAGAGTGTGTAAACAATGTCTCTAAGTATTTGACTGAGGTTTTTCAGTAAGCGGTATGTTCTAATACCATTCATTCTTAATGGGTGCGTACATTGAATGCTGCAGGTATATGGGTTTCTTGAATAATATCCTATTATATAAATATTTCTCACAAATAAGCTACACTGTACCAGAATTGCAAATCTATTCCGCATAAAATGAAGTCATACGTACAAAATGTAGCTTGGTTCAAATGGATACAATGTGAGTAAACTAATTTCTGAGCTTTAAAATGAAAATTTAAAAAAAATATGCTGGCTGGAGGAGATGCTTCCACTTCCAGTGCCACTGCTCGAGTCAAATTCATCGCTCGTCATGTTGACAAAGGATTGCAGAAGCGAAAGGAGGGTTTTGTGGACGGCGGCGGCAAGTGAGTGAGTGACAGCCGGGAGGGACCTTCGAGAACTGAGCCCTAACAAATAAGGACCAAAGCCACCGGGATCGCAAGGGCGGTGAGGGAATGGAAGAGAAAAGAAAACCAGACAGAGAAATCAGAAAGGTCTCAAGAGACCTAGGAGTTTTAATAGATCCGGGTGCATAACTTTTGCCACTCGGTTAAAATTTCTCTTTCCACACGATCGCCAGAATGAGGAAACAATATGACAGGTGTAATAAGGAAAAACACTAGTAGTGTAACTTGCTAGAGCTCAAAAGATTACATTAATACCCTTGGAGAGGAAATTATTTCTGCTTTTCTTTGAATAATGTAATGGTTTAATATGAATAATACCAGAGCGTGAGAGAATTAGCACTGAATAGGTCTGAATGGAGGGCTGCAGTAAACCAATCCTAGGATTGAAATACTGATGATGATGAATAATGTAGTTTATTGTTAAAATTTTGTAACTAAAGTTG
Source organism: Platycnemis pennipes (assembly GCA_933228895.1). NCBI lineage: Eukaryota > Metazoa > Arthropoda > Insecta > Odonata > Platycnemididae > Platycnemis > Platycnemis pennipes. Next base: position 104,718,596 of record OW121846.1, on the reverse strand, counting down.
TAAAGAAATATATGCCATAGATCCTAAAATGAAACTCGCAAGGAATCGGAAAAATGTTGGTGCCGGCACTCACCGGTTGCTCACCTCCTTAAAAAAACAGATTTCTAGTGAGACTCATAATATCGGTATAAAAGTACAATATTCTTGGGCATGACATGTGGTCTAACGGTTTTAACTGGTTTTAGACTTTTATTCAACACCATCAATGTAAAACCTCATTAAATGTAGTGAGATTACGAGCTTTGGTCAGCAGTCAAAAGTTTCTGTCTCACTGAAAACTGATAGAAAATAATTCATGAGTGATCTAAGCAAACAGTAAATAATGCCATGCCACCGTCTTTTTTTCTCTAAAACGGTTACAGCCACTGGATGACTTAATATTTAATAATACTACTCTAAATAATCTACCGTATTTCATATGTTTGTCATTGGATGATGTGAACTTAAGTACAGGTACCTAATTACATAAGATAGCATTGAATATAAATTACATTCTCCCCATAAAGTTTATTCCAGATACATTGCATGGAAAACAATATTTAATATGCCCACGTAGCTGTATATTTCATTTTATTCTGTTAGTAAGTAGACTGCATCGTAAAAGTGCTTTCAAAATGATGCTACGGACGCGTCCCTAGGACGTAAGGAAAGAATTCTTTTTCAAAGATCCTTAAGTGATATTAACGTACAACTCGCAGTGAGATAAGGGTTGCGGAAGGGTATTTATTACTTGCCGCTCTTACCTCTTCTCACGACATTTGCTTGAGCATCGCTATTGCTTTGAGTTCGAAACGGAACGAGGGGCCACAAATAAAAATGTCAAGCCGATAAAAGTTTGATCCTACTGGTTGCTTAGTCGGATGTTCTATCGCTCTCTGCGAATCGGAGCGAATTTTGCATGACACGTAATCTGACCATACGTGGGAAAGTATCCATTAACGGTGTCGCTGGCGGCCAATTGAACTCCAGCCGACGCATCGAATCCGATAAGTCTCATCCCTAGTGTGCTGTAATGCTCTAACCTCGCACCATTTGATACCAAAGGCCATTAATTTAAGCACGGCAGGAAGTCGCACCCACCTACAATCCATCTCTCGGTATGCAACACACTGTGAAGGATCGGTTTCGTGTGAACCGTGGCCGCTGGCGTAGCTGTCTCCATTCGCGCCACGGGCATGAGCATGCATTTCCACCCGAGGAAAACGCCGTGCGTCAAAAACCAATGTCGCCCAAATTGCGGCGCAATTCCCATTTTCACAGAGGAACAGAGAACATGGAATAGTGGCGCCATGACATGCCAGGTTCAGACACAGGTATTATGACGAAGGCGATAATTTCAAAGACCTGTCTTATGGGAAATAGAAGTTTACCCAATACACTCCCAGATGCCTATTTCAGGACATGCTTCAGTAATGATCTCTCTCATTATGCTATCTAATGAAGTATTTCATAAAATATATTTACCTATTTTGATAAAGAGCAACAAATAAATAAGAAATACCGCATTAATCTAGCTAAAAAAAATTATTAACACCTCCATTACAGATGGAGTGCTTCATGAATATCGATAATTATTTGGAAATAAGCAACCTAAAACGAAGCGTCATACTCGAAAAGAAATAATTAATAACGTCGCAATAAGTAGCATCCAAATTGTATTTAAATAAAGGAAAATGATTAATAAAAATAAAAATTAGTAGGTTTACGATAACTATCAGACATAGAATATATGAATGGGAAATACAAATTGGGTATCGGGTTGGTGTGGTGACTACAGTAATGGCCTCCCATCTCGAGGGCCCGGGTTTGAATCCCGGCAGTGGCGTATTTTTCAGTGGAGAACCGGTCCCCACTTGAGTGCCTACTGGAGGGAATTTCAAGTTCAGTACTCCGTCCGTCAGATGGGACGTTAAGCCGTAGCCCCCTTGGTGCCTTTCGTTAAGAGTAGGCTAATGCTGACGCCGTGTTTCTCTCCACCCTTCCTCCATTCCCTGAAAACTCCAACCATTACCCACCTATACTCAATGGTGCAAGTGACCTCAGCTGTCGGTCGCCTCCCCTGAATAACTGTCTAACTAATAACAAATCTCAAAGCATAATAACATTATAGAAAAAATAAAATAACGAATAATGCTGGGTATGGACGAATAGAATGGGTAATGATTGAGAAGAGGAAAAATGGAAAAGTTTTCGTTGCTGTATAGTGGTGGAGACTAAAGAGATATGCATTAGAATAAAATATCTAAGTATGAGGTTATTAATTTATGTGAAAAAATTGTTCTGACTATAAAATATGTTATTCATGTGTGAGAACAATATGGCACGTTGGTTAGGAAACAATATTGAGGGAAAAGAGTACGATTTCGATGGTTTTTCGTAAAGGGGAAAAATGAATTGTCAGGAGGCACCAAAATTATGCAATTTATAGGTCATATGCAAGGAAGAAATCGGTAGTTGGCAAGTTCACATTGTGGAATAAATGCACGATGGATAGAATAAACTTGGTTATATTCCACAAATATTTATCAACCAACCGATTTTGACCTTCTCAGCTCATCCTCAGGGGTTTAAGGATGACTTGAGAAGGTAGAAACCTGTCGATTAATAAATATTTGTGGAATATAACCGAGTTTATTCATCAAATGCGAGGAAGAATTATTGCTAATACAGCGAACTGACACTGAAAATTAGAAGCATTTGAGTTGGATATGGAAAATTGTATTCCGCAAACGGATGAGAATGTGACTTCGAATGGTACGGCACAAGTTCCGCCATCGTTAAGCTGAAATGGAGAGGAAAGAATGGTGGATGAAGCCAATTAATCAGCAGGAATCAAATTTTCCAATGAGATTGACTAAAAAAAACTTAACGTTAATCATTTACTTAGGGAAGTACAGAAGCAGAATCAATTCATTTTCAAAAGTTCTCCCAACATTTCCATAATATCCCTTGCCCGTAATTCCCTATCTAATCTAAAATCCGAAAATTATGTTGGATCATCATGTCAAATCTTTCCAGTTCCAAGATATACCAATCTATTCACCTATTCCCTTTTGAAATCTACAAACTGTGAAAAAACTTCATATATTAGAGGATTTACTGACATTTTAGCTGATACTACAGCCATTAAAATGTTAAACTTAAGTAGTAGGAGCTCTAAATTCATTTACACGAAAATGTGGTGCAAATAATGGGTGGAACTCCGTGCTCCATATCCTCTTTCCGGCGTACCTTCAACAATTGGCCATCAAAAGACATTTCTCACTACCTTGAAAGAAACATCATTATTTTAACCCGCCTTACTATATTGCGCCCTAACGTAAAAGCGGAGACTAAAATCTTTAGTACTTAAATGTAGTAACTGCCAAGCATGCCTCTTCAGAGAAGAATCACTTCCCTGAAGAGGCCTGCTTGCCAGGCGAAACATCTGGTGTCAGGTTTTATTTTGGGCCGCTTCCAGCGTCATCCTTACCCATTCCTTGTGTGCGTGAAGAGTCACTGGCATCGGAGAAATACGTTCAAACCCCAAGCGAGTACGTGAGTAAGTTTCGCGAGGGTCAAGGTCTATTGAAATACCCCAGTGATTGAGTATTTGTGTGTGTGTGTGTGATATTTTTGTCTATTTCCTGTTGATCCTTTATTTTGTGGTTCTGTAGGGGCGCTGACACAAGAGAAAATCTGTCTAAACCCTGAATGCGTGCGGGAGTGAGATTCACGAGGGACAAGGTCAATCGACATACCTGAGTATTTGTGTGTAATGGGTGAATTTTGTTTATTTCCTTTTTTGGTCCTTTCATTAGTGTGTCTGCTAGGTCACTGGCATTGGATAAATCCGTGACACCCTGAGCGCGTGCACTATTGAGATTCACGAGGGTCAAGGTCAATCGACATACCCGAGTGATTGAGTATTTGAATGTGAGTGACTATGTTTATTCCTTTTTTGATCCCTTGTTATGCGTATCTGTCGAGTCACTGGTATCGGAGAAATTCCGTCTAAACCCTGAATGCGTGAACAATTGTTATTCACAAGGTCAAGAACTATCAACATACCCTGGTGATTGACTCTTTTTGTGTGTGTTGGCTTTTTATTTACTATTATCTTTTTATAGTTTTCCATTTAACCTCTCTGCCTTCGTGCAACCTTATTTACCGTGCCCCTTCTGAAGATTATGGCTTTCGCGTTTTTATTTTATCCGATTTACACAGCCGTAGATGCGTTCTTCTCATATTTTAAGGTGGAGGTTTTGTACGCAAAGTGTAGCGCATGCCAAGCTCGCCTGGAGGCATTGAGCCATATTCTCCTCGGCTGTAGTTGCTACACCAAGTCAGAGTATTTGGCTCGGCGCGATGCGGCCCTGAGGGTGCTATAATTTCACATATGACAACATTATGGCACTGACTATCCTATGCTGTCCCATTTCCCTGGAGATATTGAGCCCGCCATGAGCAACGATACATTTTAATCTTTTTAATTATTCCTGGTTGGTTGGTTATTCAAGGGAGGCGACCAACAGTTGAGGTCATTGGCGCCATTTACGATAGGTGGGTAATTGGGCAATGGTAGGAGATATCAGGGAAGGGAGGAAGGGGGGAGAGAAACCCGGCGTTGGCATCAGCCTACTCATAACGAAAGTCGCCAAGAGGACCATGGCTTAACGTCCCATCCGACGGATGGAATACTGAACTTGAAATGCCCTCCACTAGGCACTCAAGTGGGGTACAGTTTTCCCCTGAAAAAATCCGCCACTGCCTGAATTCGAGCCCGGGCCCTTGGGATGGGAGGCCAGTACTCTAGACACCACACCAACCTGATCCACTTGACTTATTCCTTTTCCATCACTGGGCAGCTGATGGTGAGAAAGACTGTTACCGTCTGAAATTTTGAACACGAACGCATTACATATGAATAATTTTCAGCAGCTGCACTTCATGTTGTATTTAATCGTTTATATGCCAGTTCGTGCCAAATTGCTACCCTACTATGAGTAAATCGGCCGGTAGTGACAAGCCACAGCCGTGATTCACGCTACTAAATGTGTTACCTTTTTCTCTGATTGACACTTTTGAATGTGCTTTAACCTTTTTGTTTATTTGTGTACTCCTACATACCAAACGATTTTCGGGATGTTTCCGTTACATTTTCTGTGACAGGCCTCCTTCCTTGCCTGTGATAATAATTAGGAAAACATATGAAAGTGGGGAAGAAAATTGACTCGGCCTAACCACTCCCCAGTTTAAAAAATAGGAGGTTCCCTCCTACTCTCAACGAGTGATGGTATAAAGTGCTGAAAACAATTGTTTTACTATTCTTCGAGGGAAAAATATCCCCTAATTAGGGGTCCATTGCCTTCGCCGAATGTGACGCATGTAATTTTACAAGGTTCGTATGTCACTGTGGGCAGCGTGTGGGGTCATGTAGCATACTCCTGGTGCTCATAGTGCGAGCGCAAAATAAATAGCGGTTCATATAAGTATGGCGTATCCTTGTATCATTTTCCATCATAGCCTGGGCCTCCCGAGATGTGCAAGCAATTTTTCTGTAATTCAAGGTAAGCATTCTTTCCATGGAAGTTACATATTTTATATTTATTCCTAAAGGATCACCTTTAATTTTCATTTCACCAGATTACTGTCGTTTTTTGTTCGCGTTCAGTATTTTCTTCATGTATGCATATTAAATATTGAGCGGGAATTTTAAATATCTTTTTCCATCTTTAGAACTAATTTATCTCTTTAAATTGAGTCTAAAATTTGTTGTCCACAAAAAGACTAAAGCTAGCATATATCCTAGAAGTCGGCATAAAAAGATGGCTAGATGAGGAATTTTTTTATTCGGAAATAGGATCATGAGAGGAAGAGGAACCAGACGGAAGAAAAGAAGGCATTATTCAATAGCACGTTTATACCTCAAAACTAGAAGCTAGTGAACCGAATGAACAAAAAAATATCTTCCGAGGAAAAGATCTAGAGAGCAATAGAATCAGGTGCTAAGAACTGAAAAAAATATAAGTAGTTCCAAAAGAATTTTTCGCCAAATTAGCATATTATTGTACATTATTCACTGTATGGTTTCCAAATAAATTGTGCATTTTGCCATACTGCCCCAATAAATAAATCTCTTTTGATTCTATCATTTGCCACGATTCTGCCATAGATCTCGTTGGAATTCAAATATAAATCCTGAAATTATAAGGTTTTACAGAAGAACAAAAATTGTTATGGATATATTGTATCAAATGCGTGTAAAATATAATATTGCGCGTAATGTTATACGGTGGCTCAGAGTATTTTTTATTAATTTTTATTGAATTTTGCGTAAATGACTCTATAGTGTCCATTCTTTAACTGATATTCATTTGTGTTCTCCACCCACAGTTGCTGTTGTTGTGGCTTTCTTCATCTGTTGGGCTCCTTTTCACGCTCAACGGCTCCTCGCCATCTACGGATACGGAGGTGAAGGTGGACCTACGCCAGACGTGATCACGGCCTACAGGGCCCTCACATATGTCTCCGGGGTCCTGTATTATCTCTCGACCACCGTCAATCCTGTTCTCTACCACATAATGTCGCACAAGTTCCGGGAAGCTTTCAAGGTACGGAACATCCAAACACATATTTCCTGCTTCTACCCTCGACCTTTCTAGAACATCTCTTGCTTTTACTGCAATCGATCCGCCTGAACCAATGAAAGAGCAGTGTCATAATTATTCTCAGAATATTTCTATTATTATCAGAGGTTATCAATACTATATTTATTTATACACTCATCTGGGTCATTCCATTTCAAAGCACCGAGAAAAAATGATGATTTTGACCCTCGACCTCTCCTATTTCATTCAAAATTTCAGTAATTGTAGACATATTACCACATGCTGTGCATTTGTTCTAACCATCTCGCCACATTCTTTCCCTCTTGCGTGTGACAGTTATAAATATTAGATTACTTAAGAGTATTTCTTTTTGATGTATTTATCTAATGATAAACCACTGTATCTCAAAGAATTTGTCAATGGAGTAAGTGGTTGACGCTCACTATCCGTCTTCTTTTCTATATTCTTGCGTTGATGATGCCGTCAAATGTGTATAGAAAAAGAGAAAAGGGTTTTACCAGATCGTTAACGCAACGGTTCATGGAACGCTGTGAGTGCAAAAATGTACACAAATTTCTATAGGAGAGATATACCATAAGAATTCCTTTGGTAAAGGAGGGGACTAAATATTTTTTTTAAATGAATCCACCCTGTAATTGAATGTGGTCCGATCAATATAGAACGTATTAATAAAAACGATATAATTATGTATAAGGGGAGGGTGTTGGGGAGGAAAAGGTGACAATAGGGACTCTCAATGTTGCTGGTTGAGACCTGGATACTCCCAGGTCTTTGAAACGATTATATGAGCGGATTCTCTGGTTCTCACCTCTATGCTTCCGGCAGATTCAGGGAGGACTTCAATGATATTGAGGGAAAAGCAATGGTCAAAAGGGTGACTGTGGGAAGCGGTGTGCTTCGGAATGGGATCGAGGAAGGTAGAAGACTTGGTGGAATGACGATGGCCATCCATACGGATCGACAGTCTCGGTGTTGTCCTCCCGGATCGGTGGTCTCGCCAATGTAAAAAGATAGAAAAAAATTACAGGAGAGGCGATTACCACAAATTATAATTTGTGATGACCACTCATAGTCATAAGGTTTATCATAGATAGATTCCATTACTGGTCATCGGCCATTATTGACGTTATTGGTCATCAAATTCCAGGTTGTTTAGAATGGTAAAATAAACAAGCGGAAAAATGAAAATTTTAACAGAAATAAAAGTCACAGACTGAATTGGAGGGCATACATCCAAGGATATGTCACCTATAATTCAATGGTAAACGATTTCTGAGTCTAAACCATTCAGCAGCAAATCAAACAAACATTTATTCAGTGCCACACATTTTCATATGTTGCACAGTTCCCTTAGACTAGCGGGTAATTAATCCCCAAGACTCGGACGGATAATATGGATATAAATAGTAAGCCAATACAGAAAAATGCTCACATGCATCACGTGCTATTTCTCAATTTGTTGTTTTTTTTATAATTGTATACCTGTATATTTGGTTAATATTCTATTCCAGTGAATGGTATATCTTACCGACAAACATGCATTTCTGACAGAGTAATTCTGGTTGTAGCTCCCATGCTGCCGTTGGGGTAGTGTTGCCATCGGGCTCTATCCTTCAAATAGGACTTTTAACGGGTTTCTCTCAATGCCGGCTGACGTGAATATAAGACTTCAGTTACCTCATCATCCCATTCCAAGTTTCTCCTCTTCAAACAATGCAGCCTCCACCTAAATACCACCCAATTCACGGCAATGAATTTACACTCTCGTCCGGCGGTCAAATCCCATAATTAATCCTGGTCAGGTTCAGTTTTGAAATTGACACTGGTGGTAGGGGAACTGAGTTAAAAATTTCGAGGGGCACCCGACAAACATTACTTTGCTATGAGCGGCAGTGGAGAGTACAGGTCCGCTTTGCGTTCACAAATCCCCGTTAATACTTCCATTCAGTTACCTCCCGATACGGTGAACTTCCTATTTTGTCGACAAGGCTAAAGTGCGGTGGTGGGGTTCGGGGCTCACATTTGCTGGATATGAAGGGTAGATATGCACTGTTTTGACGTATATGTTCAAATTTTTGGATGCTCTGTTATTTCCAACACGTGGAAAACATTAGCTTTAATTTATAAGTAAGCAACTCTTTTCCCCTTGATGCACAAATAGTCATCATGACTCGTAAACTCATGACTTGCATAAATAGATATATACTAGGATTCCACAGTACTCGTGGCCTTGAAAATGGGTAGTAATTAATTTCTTTTGAAAATTTATAATGATTCAAGATGATTAATACTTACGAGGACCTATGTTTAGACCCCGAAAGTGGCTGTTTTTTGGTGAAATTTCTGTCACTAGTTGAGATGAGTAAAGGGCACTTCAAGTTCAGTTCTCGGTCAGTCAGATAATACGTAAAACCGTGAACTAATTGATACCTTTTGTCAATGGCAGAGTAATGCCGACACCAGGTTTCACTTCCAAATGAATAGAACTTGTGACAGAATCCTTTGCCTTCCCAAACTTAAACTATGGTTGATGAGGCATAATTTTGCGGAGAAATATTTTTCTAAATCATGTTAGTCTTTTTGCGAGTTAAAGTCAAGCAGTCATCAGTGACGCTACTTTTGATGGTATTTAAAGCCTATTGGTAATAATTCTTATCATCATCAATTCAATTTTATTTCTGCAACTTGACTCGGAGAGTCGGAAATAATTTGGATATATCATATTCGCCTGTTGGACACACATTGTGACTAAAGCCATATCTGAGGTAGAAAAAAAATGATTGCCAACAAATTCAAGAATTGCAAATTATCCGCGAAAACCATAACGGAGTTACCCACTGACAATGCACAAATATTCTTTATTAATGCTGACAATGCCAAAATATTCTTATATTACCTTAATTATATCGCCGTATTAGTACACCATTACTCATTGGGTCTCATTATTTTGCATCCATTACCTTCAAACCATAAGAGAGACCTGTGGTAGACACCAAATCAAAATCATTCTTCACACAAAATTATTTATTTCAATTTCATCAATTGCCTACGTTAATGGTAATAATATAGCGTTGAAATTGATAGTGAGAAATGATATGTTTGGGTAGATAATTAAGGAATTACTCTTTAATGACGTTTTAGATCCTCTTCAAAGCCAAGAATCACTTCTGAAAATTTGCAATTGGCGCCTATAAGGTAGAATGCCTTGAGGCTAAGCTTAAAGCCACCGAGTGCATCCACCAGGTTGCGGATGGTGGGTCGACCTCTGATATCAAGGTTTTTAAGGTTAAATAAGCGAGTTTACTCGCCGAATAAGCAGGTGGACAAAAAGCGATGGCACTCCGAGGTGGTATTGGTCTTTCATTGGCCAATATAGGCCTTTAAATGATACAGAAACGGGAAGCCACCAACAATTATGCGCCTAGCACCCGGAGGAGAGGGCAGCAGCTCTTCTTATTGTGAGTGAAAGTGGAGACCACAGTGGTTGGTACAGCAAAACTCAGTTCATTGCAGGCGTGGTAACATTTACATTAACGGCTGCAGTACTGCGATGTGGAAGGCAAGGGGAAAACAACATATTATTATCACGAGGAGTCGCAGCTTTTCCACTCTTTTCTTTCCTATCAAGACATGATGCAACCCTCTCCAGTAAAATATTTCGAAGGTAAAATAGTCCCCCATTCGGATCTCCAGGCGGGAATTACCTGAGAGAGTACATTAGTCAAGTGCGATAGACATTTTTGGTAGGAAAGCGGAAACGTGTGATCACTTTGGACTTGCCGGAGTTTGGAGAACCTAAAGGTGGAAATGTGGAGAATGGACCTCGACATATTAGGAATCAGTGAAATGAGATTGCCTTTTAGAAGGAGAATTTTGGAGTGGAAGTTAAAGAATTATTCATATAGGATCACTGAATGTTAACGGGGGAGTAGGCATAATGCTCAGGAAGAATACAGGACTGCGTGTGAAGAGCTTCCTGCAGTACAGTGAGAGTATTATTATGGCAAAGATTGAAACCAAGCCTACAGATACCATTCTGGTACAAGTTTACACGTCTACGTTGGACTACGAAAATGAAGAAGTGGAAGACGTCTATGAGGATATCACGGAATTAATAAGGCATGTAAAACGAGAAGAAAAACTAATTATATTAGAAGAATGGAACGCTGTCGTCGGTGAAGGTAAACATGGAAGAATAATATGGCTAGGAAAATTGAAATGAGGGAGAAGAAAGGTTAATAGAATTCCGCACACCTCACGAATTGGTGGTGGCAAACACATTGTTTAAAAACCACCAACGGAGAAGATATACCTGAAAAATGCCGGAAGACAGAAAAAAAATTCAAATTGACTACGTTTTGGTGAAGAAGAGGTTCAGAAACCACATGAAGAACTGCAAAAGCCACGCGGGTGCAGATGTCGACAGTGACGATAACTTAGCGATGGTGAAATGTCACTAAAACTCAATGAATCAAAGAAATCAATGAGGAACATTGGACAAGTAGAGAATCTAAAGAACCCGCAACAAGGCTGACCTTTCAGAAGCCAGTGGAAAAAAGATAAAAGAGGATCTGACTTTAAAATCTTTGGAAAGGAGATAGGAGAGTATCAAAATCGAGTTCCACGAAGCAGATAGTTTTGGAGAGAAGAAAAGTGGTCAAGAAGCCATGGATTACAGAAGATGTCTTAGAATTGATTTAAGGGAGAAGAAAATATAAAAATGTAGAAACTAAAGAAAAGCAACTCCGCTGCAAAAGAATAAGGAATGAAATAAATCGTAAAGCGAGAAAAGCAAGGGAAATGTAGATGAAGGATATATGCGAAGATGTACAAAGCAACCTCGCACATGACAATATGGGAGTTGCCTACAGAATGGTGGGGAATCACTTCAAGTAACGGGCTGCAAGATGCAATACCATTAGGGACAAGAATGATAATCATAACTGAATATGAGAATAAAGTGAAGACATCGAAGGAATACTTGGAATAGTTTTACAATGGAAGACTACTTAGCACAAAGTTATCGAAGAGGAAAATTAAGTCAATAAGGATGATTAGGGAGCCCCAATCTTAAGATCAGAAGTTTACGCCGCTGTAAGGGACTTGAGGATAAATAAAGCTTCGGAAATAGATGATATTTTTGCCCAAGTAAGACATTTATCTAGCTATACAAATCCATCTGCGACATGTGCTCTACAGGAGAGATACCCACGAACTTTGAGAAGAACATATCCTTATTGCCAAAAAGAAGAGGACTGAGAACTGTGAAAATTTTAGGACCATAATCCTGACGACATATTCCTCAAGGATATTGACAAAAATTATCAATAGAATTATAGAACAAAAAGCTGAGGAGTTCCTGGATGAAGAACAATCTGGGTTCATAAAAAACAAGGGCACAAGAGAATCGATTTTGGCCCTCAGGCTAGATATTGAGAAGAGAATAGAGAAGAATCTACCGTCGTTCGTCGCATTTGTAGATTTGGAGAAGGCATTTGACAGCGTGGATTGGAACTTGATGCTAAGGAATCTCAAATAAATTGGGGTATCATACAATGACCGAAGAGTTATCCACAGCTTATATAAAAATCAGGTGGCTGTAATCAAACCAGGACCCAGTAGTAGAGAAGCAAGCATAAAGAGAGGAGTGTGATAAGGCTGTGTGCCCACTCCCGTACCTTTCAATGTCTAAATCGAGAAAGCCATCCAAGAAGTCAAAGAAAAGTTTCTGGGAGTGAATATCCACCGGGATAAGATCAGCATGCTGCGATTCGCCGACGACATAGCAGTCATGGCAGAAACGGAAGGAGATTTAAAGAAGACACTAGGAAATATGGATAGTATATTGGCCAGATATCACCTAAAGATCAATAAAAATAGGACCAAAGCATTGGTGTGCGGTAGGAGAAAAGAAGCCAGGACAAATGTTAAACTAGGGAAAACAAAAAATCAAGAAGGTGGAAACATTTTCTAACCTGGGATGTCGAGTGACCAGCGATGGACGAAGTAATAGAGAAATTGCCGGGACAACTTATCAACGGGCCATATCTTAAGACACAATGGCCTAACGAATACAATGGTCGAGGGAAAAGCTAACGGGAAGAATGGAATAGGCTGGCCTCGTATGAGATTTATGGAGCATGTTGTGAAGGATGCAAAAGAGAAAAATTATATTGATAGGAAGACGTTGGTCGATAGAAGGAACGAGTGAGGGCTGCGTGAAACCAATCCTAGGATAGGATCGTTTACCATATTTTTATTGCCAAATCTGATAGTTTGTAAAATAAAGACCCGTATTTTTCCGTTTTTTGATCCGTCAATTATTTCTCAAGTTATAAGCGGCGAAAAACTGATGTTTTTAACCCTTTCGGAAAAGTGGGCGTGGTGCAACCTCTGACGTATATCGACTTCGTCCAATGACAACTGAGCCCGCGAAGCTACTTAGTCTTATCGCAATGGGCGTACACAGCTGACTCTGCCAATAGGAGCAGTTGCGACAGCATCTGACCTTCCGAGAACCCCCCTTCACTCACTTCCCTTTCCCCGAAAGCAGTCAAGGACGGGAGGTTGATGACGTAATTACATCAAAGCAGCTTTTTCGGTGGGCGTCACCTTTTGCTTGTTTTAATTTTTAATTTATGAGCGAATGGTTGTGGTTAGAAGATTAATTTTTTCACTAAATTTTTTTTTTTCGTTTCCTCTAACGATTTTGTATACAAAATTGCGATTTCGGTTCCGAGTAAATCATTGTTGACCGATGATGATGATGAGAATATGTGAGCAATTGCGTAGGGGTAGTAATATTTCAGGGAACGGATGATGAGTGAAAACCTGGTGCCGGCACTAGCCTTCTCCAAAAGAAAGTCACCAAGGGGTCACGGTTTGACGTTCCTTCCGACATATGGAGTACAGAACTTGAATATTTCTCTATATATGACTAAGTAGGGACCGAAACCCACTGTAAATGTTCTTCTGCAGCCGGGAATCGAAACCAATCCCTCATGGTGAAAGGCCAGTACTCTAACTAGCATGACAACTTAATCCGTCTCAATTGTGATTCATATTTTAAATGTCTTAAAATCTCCATAATAAGCCAAAGAAAACACGAGGTTTACTTCCCTGGAGGCGGGGCCTAAACGATCTTCTACCTTCGCTGGCACTCGTAGGCTAGCATGCATATGCCCTCTTTGGATCCTCCTAATTTCTTTCCTTGTATGAGAACTGCATCGAAAATTTTTGCCGATACTTCACCAAAAACTTTTACAACTGAACAATGAAAAATATTTGCGGAGCGAAGGGGGCTGGGCTGCCATATCAGTTTAGAGGGGATTGTCTTCCTTACATCTACATCTACATAACACCCTCTTCATTCCCTGCCACCCAACGCGAGGGTGGGTGGCAGGGAGTGAAGATCACTAAACATGCACTATTGATGTTCTCTGCATATCGGGTTCTGCGTCCGCGTATGTTGTCCAGGGGTAACAACTGTTTCGCTAGCCGTCCTGCTAGCGTCTTCAGGTAGAAGGTTCGAAACCTTCGCACCAATGCACTATTGATATGCAAATAAGCTACTACATAAAAACAGGCTAGAAAATAGGATCACATGTAGCTAGATTTCTAGTATTTACTTAGTAGTATAGGTTGTTAATGAATGCATCATGCACTACAAACTATTCTAACAATATTTCACCTACCTACTCTTCTTAATATATATCTAATTTCATCTGTTAACAAATCTGATTCAAATTTATTTAAAAGGTTTAGCCTAAATTGTAACGTTCATTCTGATAGTAATTCCATTCCTAGTTCTTCTATAACACTCGTAACACTAATGCAATTATCATAACGGCCTTTAACAGATCTATCTGATCTCCTTTGACATGGTCTATTTCCTTTATCATACCTTCGGATTCCATATATTAGCGACGCATTCTAAATGAGGCGTGGCTAGTGTAAAATACCTTCTTTCTCGTACTCTCTCATCGCATTTTCCTAGAACAATTTTTACGAATCCTATGCTACGGTTTGCTACACTAGTTATTTCCCTGCTGTGTTTACTCCATGGCATGTCTTCAGTGATGGTGATGCCTAGGTATTTACTAGATTCTGCGATAGATACTTTCTTTTTTTTGATGCAATAATTATTTCGGGGAAAGCTTTTCTTTTTCCAAAAGTTCATCATCACGCATTTCTTCAAAATTAATTCTACCGGTCAACTAACACACCAATCATCAATCGCATCTATATCCTTTGCTAAAGACTGTTCTCTTCATTTCTAACTTCTTTGTACACTAACTCATCATCGGCAAAAAGACGGAGCTCGCTATTTATTACTACTGTAATCAAGTCATTTACGTAATGAAAAAATCAAGCTTCCTTGGGCTATATCCGATGTAACTTTACTTAGTCTGAGCTATCATCAGCCTAGTGATTCATAAATTAATATAACAATAAATTGTTGAAGAAAAATAGTTTAATTAATGAGAGTACGGTGAAGTTATTTTTTCGTCCTCTTTTCCTCTATCGCCTTTCTGACATGAGGAACCTCTCTTATATCTTTATTGCAAATTCTCTTACCATACCAAGGGAGGAAGGCAAGAGTCCATCCATAAAGAATCTGAAGAAAATAATGAAAAGCTTTGATGTATTTAAATCTATTGAATTAAAAAATAAATGAAACATAATGATCGTTATTTACCTTGTGATCTAGGGCTCCACTTCCTTCATCCACCATTCCTCATGAGGTGGGGCTTTTTTAAGTTCGCGGTTCCAACAGGCATTGGGACATTTTTGTCGTCCGCAGCTGACTATATAGTCTCCATGCACGGGGACAACTAGCGCCGCGAGTGGCCACTTTCGACATATTTGTGAGGAGTTGTCTTGTAGGAGGACCGTAACGTACTAACTAACAAAATAGTGGAATGAAATAGTGTTTTTTTCAACTGTGCACAGCAAATTATTGGCTATGGGAGTGCATTTACGATAATAAGTAAGCTTTTTGCATTGAAAAACGTTATTTTTTAAGGAGACTGTGAGTGATGTCGACCCGCAATTGCTAATGTTGTGGTCGGGTGCAGCAACACATCAGGGAAGAAAGATGGAAGTGTAAAATATTATTCCTTATCTGACTGACTATACATGAAAGAAATAATGGAACAGTTGAACGGAGCAATCAGTAAGCAAGCGTATGAGGCAAAATATATCACTGTGATCACCGCGACGCCATATTTATAGCTGATTTGCGTTACTCGAATATAAACAATCGTACCAATCGTACTTGTTTCAGTGACTGGATTAGTATGTATCATATATCACTATATTTTTACTATAACTAATCGGTAAATTTTGTTTGTCGTGATTTTAGTTTTATTATAATATTAAAACGGAAATATGCTTAAATGCCTAAATTAAAGAAATTTTGGTTGCTACATTGAAACGTATGTACCTATTATTGAGCTAAATGCGACTTTTTTGTGAATTATTTTGTGTCAGTATGAGTGTTTCGTGCTACATTCCAATCTGAACACGAAAAAAGTCTTCCGAGAGTTGCATCGTTAAGAAAGTTGACAGATTTTACAGGAAAAAGTGAAGGGAATCATGCATTTTTACTAAATTGTGGAACATTGAAAAAAGTGAGGTTGGATTTCATGCATAAGAATATGAAATCTTCTCCCCTACAAGTAAGTCCATTCACGTGTAATGTACCTTGGATTCTGAGAAGAAAGGCTTCAACTTTACCTCTGACCATAAATCAGTGCCTATGTGATGTTGGCGTTCTTGCGATGAGAAACGTAAGGATGAAGCCACTGGCCAATGACAAAGGGTGTCGAATTACAGAACCAATTAGACCTTTTTTGGGATTTCATAGGTGTGGGTCCGATGGAATGAGAACTGTTTAAAAGAAATGACAGGAGTAACATGAGAAGTTTTCTTTATTCCTTCTGACACTTTAGAGTAGAATAGAAATAAATTTATTTTCCTTGGACGTCTTCGTCCACTAGAAACATACATGTATGTTTGAGCTCAATAACACATTGATTTTCAAAGCAGTTACATTATTAAGTACAGACATAAAGCAGCTCCTTCAATGAAGTTTTGCATACATGCAAAATTAAAACCCTTCTTGGTTGAATAGATACCTAAAAATTAAAAAAAAAATACTGAATTGGGTTTTTTTATGTCGTTGCGAAAATTATTCCACAACCTGGTCCCAGCAACACAGAAAGATTTTTGGTAAGTAGTAGTCCTGTGTAGGGAAGGAATCAAATACTCGGGAGTCATTCGGGTGGTAATATTAGCCATATTTTCTCTAGGAGGAAAAAATTGCTTCAAATAACCTGGTTGCCGATTTTGAAAAAGACAATACATATATGAACTAAGCAAGTATTTTCTTCTGGTTTTGCCCTTCAGCCATGTAAGCCTGGTAAAATAGGGGGAAATATGATCATCTTTCTTGAGGTTAAAGGTAAACCTTACAGATATATTCAGTAGACGTTCCAGCTTAACATTGAGCTCATAGAGCAGCCAAAAGGTTAATAGGAGGCTGCAGGATGCCAGAGCGTATTATTCAAAATTCTCCATAAAGAAATTGGCCACAGCCGAAGAAAGAGGACTTCCAATAGCTGCTCCATCCTTTTGCTCATAGAATTCTACCTCCCAGAGGAAATAATTTCTCCTCAGTCAGAAGCCAACCATCTTGGGGAAATCGGTTGGTAACCCTGCTTCCCGGTTCCTGAATCACCAATGCAACGAAGAACTATACTCCCTGCACCTCTCGCTAACGAATACAGTGAAGCCAAGATATGAGACCGTGTCGACCACGTCACCTTCACTTCGGCCGTCAGGACCTTCCAATTTGTCACCGCAAAGCGGAAGAAGATATTCGAGCGGCTCACGAAAGACAACATCCGAAGCCTCAGGTGGGCGACACCAAGATCATCCACTACCTGGCGGGGATTCATCTCAACAAAGCAGCGACGTATGTTTTATGCAAGGGGTTGAATTTTGCTCTCTCTTTACCAAAAGAGGAAATGGTAAATGGCGTAGAAAATGGCGCTGCGAAAATTACCACCCCTGGAAGCTGACCCGATACGCCTGGAGGTTGCAGCCGTCATCTGTAAAGCTCGTTGTTGAATTTCTTGGTTATTGCAGGGGATGGAGTCATTAACAAGAGATACGCTTTGCCCACATGTTCAGACAACACTATTATTAAAACCAATGAA
Organism: Platycnemis pennipes; assembly: GCA_933228895.1. Lineage (NCBI taxonomy): Eukaryota > Metazoa > Arthropoda > Insecta > Odonata > Platycnemididae > Platycnemis > Platycnemis pennipes. The sequence goes on along the minus strand of OW121846.1, from coordinate 104,700,763 downwards.
CTTACATCGGAAACGGAGGTACATATATCAGCTCTCTACAACAAGAAAGGAAACTAAACAAAACACTGTAAAAGAGCGCCTACCATGGCGGAAAATTAAAACTACAACTCCTCCCCATATGCTGACGCCATGCATAGTCCTGGCATGCATTTAATATGTTTGACTCTACCTAATGGTTTTGTCAAAATGTCTCCTGCCATTTCAGTGGTTGACAGGTATTTTGCATGCACTTCACCTCTTTAACAACACTGTCGGACAAAATGACCTTTAGCTGATATATTTTTTGTCCGACAATGAAATACAGGATTTTGGCACAATTTCAAGGCAATTTGGTTATAATTATATACAGTCACAACCTCAGTTTTCTTACATGTGAAGGACACAAGTAAACTGCAGGCTCAGAGCCTCAGTACATGACTCTGACAAGGACAGATATTCTGCCTCAGTGGATCTAAAGGCAACATTCTTCAACTTTATGCTTTCCCAAGAAATCAAACACTTTCCCAGCACGAATGCCTGCCCACGATATGATAACCCATCATTATCATCACACACAAAACCAGCATCTACATACTCTATCCAGCATCTACATGTTTACATCCCTGGTTTTCTCAAACAAAAGTCCAAGGTTTATCGTTCCCTTCAAGTACTTCAGCACCCTTTTAGCTAGATCCCAGTGCACATCTAGATACTTAGTGTTGTATCCACTGAGAACACTAACTGCAAATGAAATATCGGGACTTACATTACAACTCATGTACAAAAGAAAACCAATTAGCTCCTGATATGGCGCTGTCACTGGTTTGCATTGAAGTTGGCTAACCTTTAAACCACTCTCCATAGGAGTTGATGAGGGGGAACAATCTGTCATGTGGAAACGCTCCAAAACACTTTCAATATAACCACTCTGATTCAGGACTGTTGTTCCCTTCCCAAGATCCGTGGTCAGTTTCATTCCAAGGCACTCAGTAGCTTTTCCAAGATTTTTAACTTGAAACTGCTTCTGAAGTTCATGCAAGAGATCATTCTTATATACATCATTGTCATGAAACACATAGAGATCATATCCAGTTGTCTCTTTCGGTAGCTGCTGCGGACCAGGCATTGTCGTTCTCCTACAAAAATCTTATCTAAATAAGGGATTGCAGCTTTTACATCATAATGACTTATTTTCAAGTCCAAATCAACAGCTAGGGCAATTAGCATCCTTAAAGTAGACCTACGGACCACTGGAGCAAATGTTTCCTGATAGTCCACGCCATAGGATTGTGAATATCCTTTAGCCACTAACCTGGCACGAAACTGGGTAGAGCATCTAAGGACTGTTTTCTTTTGAAAAGCCATTTGTTTCCCACCACTCTAGCCCCAGCCGGCAAGGTCACTAAGTCTCACACTTTAACTCAAAGGACTGCATTTCATCGTTCATTGCTTCCTTCCAAAATGACCTTATTGGGCCAGTAAAGGCTTCGTCAACTGAAATGGGATCCTTACTACATACAGAACCACCTAAAGCTAAAAGAGAGGTGACAAAGTCAGGATACTGTTTAGGGGTCCTATTTCTTAAAGGATATCTCTTCTCTCCCTCAATATTCGATTCCCTAACTTCAGTAGATCCACCACCATTCTCTACACTAAGGACATCATGATCAGGGCAAATTTCCCTACCAAAAACCCGACCTTGACACTCGTCGGTGGACATTCGATTCTCCTCTCATCAACCCCAATTGTATCGACATCATTTATACGCAATATAGGTTCATTTCCTGGAAAAAAAGTATAAAAAATAGTATAGTCCATCATTCCCATCCATATTGGGTACACTTTCATACCTCAAACTTGGCATCCTAAAGCTTTCTAAGAAAACAACATTCCTTGCCTTGATCACTTTTGAGGGTTTCCCGAGATCAATTAGCCTGGAACCTTTGGTTGATTCACAGTACCCAACAAAAATTAACCTTCTTGCCTTAGCATCCCACTTACTTCTCCTCTGATCATGAATGTGATCATATGCAGGACACCCAAAAACTCGTAAATGCTTTAATGGTGACATTTCCCCTCCCCACAACTCCTAGGGTGCCTTACCTTAAAAGGTTCAATGGGGCACGCGGTTTTTAATGTACGCTGCAGTGTTGCAGACCTCTCCCCAATAACGTCTTGGTAAACCTGAATCGAACAACATGCATCTCGCCATTTCACATATTGTACGATTAGCACGTTCCGCAGCCCCATTCTGCTCAGGTGAGTAAGGGGTTCTAGTCTGATGCTCTATTCCATGCAGCCTTAAAAGAAATGAAAATATGATTACCAAATTCAAGACCATTTTCAGTTTTCACAATATTTATCTTTGAATCAGTTCTATTTTCTGCCCAAGCTTTAAACTCGCAGAATCTTTCAAAAGTTTCACTTTTAGACTCCAAAAAATAACAAAATATTCTCCTGGAATAATCATCTACAAGCACAAACACATACTTTGCCCAACCGAGACATCACTCATTGGACCACCGAGATCGATGTGCACAAGAGCCAAAACATTCTTGGCACGAGTAACTCCACCCCTGGGAAATGGGAATCTGTGGTGCTTGCCAATCAAACATGGAATACAATCATTGTTCATTTTTAAATCACAACATTCTCATTCAACACCATGGTTTTTTACAATTAAATTTAAAGCAAAATCTGAAAGTACATGCCTCAACTGCCTGTGCCACAATACATCAGAATGTTCATGTTTTTCAAGAGCACATGCGTATAAACTGGTACAGGTTCTTTGACATCTAACTTAAATACACCTTCAGATAAAGAACCACAAAAATCAGCTTTACCCTGAACTTTGCAACTTCCTTGGCCATATATTTGACAACCGTTCTGGCCAAATACTACTGTAAACCCTTTTTTCGCCAACTGCAAAACTGATATTAAATTGGAGGCTAAGCCAGGCACTAAAGTGACATCATTAATTGGTTTTATCACTTTGTCAGAGAACTTCACTAGCACGTTACCTTTACCTGTGCTCTGAAGAGTAGAATCATCAGCACATCTAACACTGTACCCCTTGTATTCCTGCTGAAAATCACGAATCCACACCATGTGGGGTGTCATATGAGCAGATTCCCTGAATCAATGATCCAGTCATCTTTCGTGAATGAAGACAAACGCAGCGCACACAGCAAAGATGAATCATTTTTCGTCTTGTTCATGGGACATTCTGACTTGTAATGGCCCATCTGCCAGCACTTAAAGCACTTCACCTTCCTCTTGTCTGGTTTTCTGATGTCTGCGGATTTTGATCTCACTTCCTTCAACGGCTTATGGTGGGACTAGCGGTACTTAGGATATCATGCGACTAAGGCTGCCTCTTCCTCAGTACTCTCCAGCTTCAAGCACTCATCAAGGCTCCCGTTGAGAAGTATCTCTTTTATCGTCTCAGTAGTGAAGTCCTAGTCTGAGGTGGTTGACCCAATGCCCATCCAATATGGCAGGCATACTTTAGGTAGACCCCTGAGCATGATTAGTGCCATCAGGCCATCATCCGCAGGCTTATCCATGCTCGTTAACTTATTTTAAAGCTCTAAAATGGAAGTCACGTACTCTTGGATGTTATTGTTATGTTTAACCCTGAAACAGATTTTTGAGGGATTTCCACGCCTCATTTGCCAAAACTGTGTTTCGTACGTAAGGGAATAATGACTTGTCTACGTGAAGGTATATCAAGCTCCAAGCGTCAGTGTACTTTTCCTTGGCAGAGGTATCAGCATCGGGAGCCAACTTGTTAGTCGCTGTGGTCCACAGCTTTTCACGGGTTAGAATAAGCTGCATACTGAAATTCCAATTCATATACTCCTCTTCAGCTTCTCTATCAACACCGCTAGTGGCGAGTTGGCTGCCATTTCAGGATCCTACACGCCAATCTTAATTCCTTTCACGAAAAACGCGAATATAAAAAATTACGCGTTTAGACCTACTACGTACTGTACCCATAACCTGTTGTTCGTTCTTAAGCCCAGTTTGACTTGCCGCCAATTTTTTCAAGTTTTTCCACCAGGGTCGTGAGACATTTGCACGTTTCTTTTTTTTATGTATGTTCCCTTGGTGAGTAGAACCAAGGAGACAGTTCATCCTGTGCTTTCGTACGAAACAGTTCGAAGTTTATGTCTAGCGCAAACAACGGTGACCAGCCCAAGAGTGTGTGCAAGCAGCAAGAAACCGTCGGAATATAACTGAAAACCACGTGAGTTCCAAATCCTGGCGGATTGTTTCGTTAGCGGCATTGTCCCCCTAATATCGAAATTTTTTTAATACAGTCCATTAGAATCATGCGCGAACTCCTGTTGAATTTTTTTGTTATTACAGAGGATGGTGTCATTAACAAGAGATACGCTTTGCCCACATGTTCATACAACATGTTTATTGCAACCAATGAACTTACATCGGAACCGGAAGTACATATATCAGCTCTCTAAAACAAGAGAGGAAACTATACAAAACACTATAAAAGATCGCCTACCATAGTGGCAGATTAAAACTACAACACTCGGGTCCCGAAGCCCAACACATCGGCTGCAGAAAGACGAACCCTGCAGGAACTCAAATCCTAAACCGAGGTCCGGATTACCAAAACGGCCAAGACCGTAACAGAATAGCATCCCCTGTATTTGTACCACCTATATAGTGGTACCCCAGCCAAAAGATTTGCTAGCAATGGGCAAAAGATTTCCAATTTTCTTATTACTCTCACAAAGAGCATAATCTAAAATGAATTAACCCTGTTCTTCATAGGGAAAATTAACTAACCCCCTGGGAGCACACTATCCTAGCGCAGCCACTCCTAGAAGACAATTCAACTTAAATTTTATCTCTCTCAGAAAATTTTTTATTCTAATTTTTTTACTGTATGGCAATAAATAATAATAATAATAAAACACACACACTTATATGACATATATATATATATATACACACACGAATCCCCCACCGCAAAGAGGTGCCTTGCCGAGAAGGATGAAGATGAATTTCCATTTCATAGGTGAAGTGGCAGAGTCTAATGGGACGCAGCGCACGAATATTGGGTTGGCAGCGAGCACAACATATATCGTTCTCAAAGAGCGCATTTTCGCTTCGCCTTCCCTCTCCAGTGAACTCCCAAGAGAGATGGCATGAGTGTCCCCAAAGAACCTTGAAATATGACCGCTTACCGGTTACCGCGAACTGCTAAAGCCTCGCGTGGTTGGACTCAAATTAGGAGCCGTGCGCTAAGTGAGATGGATTAACGTCATTATTAAGCACATTCGTCTTGATCTCACACAGCAATTCAATTTCCTTGGGCTGCCGACCTTGCTAACGGTTATCTTCAGTAAACCATATAGATTAGCTACCAGAACTAATAGGATAGTACGATTTGGCGACGATAGTAGTATATGATAAAGTAAATCAAGACATTTTATAGCATCCAAAATGAAAAGAGAAAAAATCGATTCAACTGCAAGGTCAACACAAACCTTTGATGAATAAATAAAGTTTGACATTATTTTTAGAGGTAATGGCGTTTCACATTGAACTACAACGCAAGCAAAATGATTCACAAGTGGTTGCTTGGTAAAAACAAGTCCATAGTTCCCAGTTCAGCAACATACACAATTTTACGATTTTATTTGGATTTTGGTAGAGAATCATGAATATATAATAGCAATTTTTTGTGCCATTTGATTTCTTTTTGTATGATAGGATTTTTATGTCATATTTTTATCTTTGTTGTTTTGTTATAGTTCATGAGCAAGAAAGAAAAAAACGTACTACTTTTCATATAATTTGAAAGTGAGCCTCAGCTAAAATACGCCTAAAGTTAATACTGATATTATGCTTAGAATATTTCGTTATTCGTTCTTCAATATTATCCTAAACTTCAGCTACATATCCCATTGAAATTGTTCAAAGGTGTCGATAAGCTTCCTTTATTTAAAAATCCATTTTTTGTTTATAGTTGATATTCATGCTTCTATTTATTTTCTATATCTATTTATTTCCATTATTTTTCATGAATGCAATACTTAATTTAAGGTACAGGTTAAGGATGAAGCGAATTTATTCTCCTTTTAATTCAGAGACTATGGTTATGCTGGAGCCAATGCCTTAAACTGGACTTCGGATATTTTAGTAAAATAACTTATTTCAGTCAAAGCATGATTCAAACAGTTAACTTCATATAAACCTTAATACTTCTTAAAACCTTCATATTTACCTAAATGCATGTGACATACCATCCCCTTCAAAATTTGGCACAACCTTCCACAGCAATAAAATGAAACTAGAATAGAAGAAGTTACGGTAGAAGCAGCACGAGGCAATAACACATAAATACCTCCTTAGATTATATTTTCTTTAAGAGACGAATTTCCTCATCATATATTCTTAAATCCTCTGAAATGTGTTACTAATTGTCTAGCGCGGTTAATTTTTCCCAAATGAAGTTAGACGCGGACTTGTCCACATCCTATTCATCTCTCCGAGATTGATATTCTCACGTCTGCTTCGTCACTTCAATTTTAGGGAGATAACGTTACTGAGGTCACTCAAGAAAAGAGTTGTTTGAAATTTTTATCCAGGGCATAATTCAAAACTATGCATTGTTTCGGTGATGCAATGAAAAAATGTAACTTACTCAACGCAGATGCCTTGAATTCAAGGCAAGAGACATTGTTATATATGCTATCGAATTTTCATTTCGAAATATTCTGTAGCGTTTTCTCCCTTCACATTTCACCCTTACACCCTTAGCAATACTCGTGCAGATTGAGTGTCGGCCGTTCTTAGCAATATCCGTGTTTACAATTCTAATGTAATAGTTATCGAGGAGAAGTTGCACTCTTTAGCATGTGTAGGTGCATTTTTTTTCTCAATATTTTATTGTTTTATGAGTAGTTATAAATGAATATATGTATTTAAACCATTATCACGTTTTGAATGGATGGCTATCGATATATATCATTAACATGTAAACATTTAACCTCGAGTTGGTTGAATGCGTGGTGCGGGTTGCGTATCAGATTATTAGTCCCTTATTTTCCTCCGCTCTACCGTGCTGATGTCCACCTACTATGAATGGAAGCCATTGACTTTTGTAGCTGAGTAACTCTGGAAGACTTGTATATTCGCGCATCCTGAATAGAATCGCAACTAATGCCCCCTAATGCTGACTGTTGAACGAAATCGTCATGGAGTGAATAAACAGTTTTTCCAAAAAAATGTGCCAAAAATCCATGCACCTTCTATTAGCCAAGATTTCGTGTACCTAAAAGTATTTTTAAGTTACTCATAAATGGTTGCCTCTGAGAGATACTTTTTCCTTTTCCGTTTGTAAAAAACATTTTGCAAAGGTCAAACAGCAAAAACTAATTTGAACCAAATGATTTCTAATATTTATAATTTCCCAGTTGAATCTACAAAATAATTTTATGCAGCCATCAAGGCATTCTTAAATATACTAAGACAGTGGCAGTACCACAAAATCTAATATTTATAAAGTATTTAGAGGAAAATTAATTAGGCATCTCGTTCGCCCTCGAATTCTGCCGATCCCTCCTAGACCGCACTTCATTTTTCTTCCGACCCTGTCACCAAGCTGCAAAACACTTACACACTTCAGCGGAAAGCAGAAGCTACACCCCTTTCCATAATATTTCACTGGCAATCCCGATCTAAAATTAATGCCATACAATTTTGTCTACCTTGTCTATATTTATAATGTAATCTTTGAGTATGCCATTGAGTTCATTATTTCGTAGATGCTGCATGTTCAAGGTAGAGACATTTAATATGTCCGTTAATACTGCACTCTTGTCCATTTTCTCGCGAGGTCGTTTATCTTGAAGTCCAGCTCTGTTCCGAGACTCTATGTGAAGCATTCGAGTAAGTATGATTTTCTTTAGGGGTTTTATCCCTTAGCCAACATAATCCAGTTTTAGAGCGCTAGATACTCGCTCCTTATCCTCTAACTTCAGCATTGCCCAGGGTGCACGACGAGGACGTATGATGTAGGATTCGCTGGCAGAGCCTATCAGAGACGGTCAGCATATCTTAGCATTTACTAGGGTTTTGGCGTCAGCATCCTCAACCTCACTGGGACCGTTTAACAGCATTTCGCCCCAACTCCAAGCACCTGATCAAAGCACGAAGTGATTTGCATGGATAAATATAATATAAAAAAGGGTAGGATTAAGCATTATCAACAGCTCTGGTACAACCCAACCAAAGAAGCTGGGTCATTCCACGTCAAGTCGAACAGAAAATCAACAAAATTTGCACTTCCGGCAACCGATTTGACCAAACTTTGCAAAACGTCATAATTTGGTTGGAAAATGAAAACTCCAAAACCGTTTTGCAAAACTTACATCCATTTACGAGAAATTTCAACGTTGCACAATTCGAATTTTGCCCAAGCACCACACATTTTACGGTACATATCCGAGACTATTGGAGCTACAGACGTACAAAAGGGCTTATTTCATAGGCGATTAATTAAAAAACATAATAAAGGATGATATTATAAAATATAACCAATGTTATAAAGTAAATAACAATTTTAAATTGTCATGTATATTGTTGACGATGTAACTATGGCCTCGATTTTGCTCATTTTTTATATGTTCTTGATACAACCCTCCTCTAGAAATAAAAAAAAACTCCAGAGGAAATATTTCATTTAAGAAAGAAAAATATTTTTGAGTGTTGGTGTAACTCCCCCAGTGGCCGTGGTGTCAGGCTAACGGTCGACCGTACGGTACTCCGGTGTCTTCAGATCTCAGCACAGCACATTCTTTCATCTTCTTTTCACCAGTTACAACCGTATGCATACTCTTAAGGCCGCTTTACACGATACAATTTTTTGTACAAAATAATGTATGAGCTGAACGAAATTGCATGTTTTTTTCTGAATGGAATTAGAACAGGTTCTTGTTTGTTCGAAGGTTTCCGTGGCGTGAATGGCTCTGAATTTCTTTGTCAGGGACAGGGGTCAGGGGTCAGACTTTGTCAGGGATTTTTTTCTGTCAGGGACAATCTCAAATCATGTGAAGTCGTCTTTGTCGGTAATTTATAGGAGAAATTTTCTTTTTTCTATCGAGATTAGATAAAAAGTGTGCACTGGAGTAACTGCGAGACTTCATCGTTTACATGTTGATTTAGGAATACGAACCATCAAGTAATACATTTCAATCTGGTTATCATTTTAGACTGTATGAAGCAGAACGTCGCTGCATTTAACACATTTCAAAGTACCTTTCAAAATAAGTAAGTAAATCTTGTTACAAGGGTACTCATCCTACGCAAAACATTTATTTTCGACTGTGTGGTGACCTAGTAAAATAACCGCTAAAATAAGTTGTACTTGTTGCATCGAAAGGATTTCGAAGTCAATGCTGAACGGAATTTCTATACAGCATCTCAAAGACTCAAGTGACAAACTTGGATATACACTAAAGATATTAGCTACACGTGCCAATCAGTAGTTAAATTATTAGGAATAAACTGATACTCTTGCAGAACTTCACATAAGGACCAAATGAGCAAAATTGAGGGTAAAGGTATATCGTCAAAAATCGATTTGAGAATTTAAAATTCTTAAATATTTATAAACATTTTATAATAGTATCCTATACTATGTTTGTTCAATTCAAGACCTTTAAAATCTGGCCTTTTGTACGTCTGTAGCTTCAATATTCTCGGAGATATACCGTAAAACGTGTAGTAACTTTTGTAAAATTCGAATTTTTCAACGTTGCAATTTCTCGTAAACGGTTGAATGTTTTTCAAAACCGCTTTGGAGTTTTCACTTTTCTGACCAAACCGCTCTCTCCTTCATGCATCCTGCAAAACTATTGAAAAATACCTCAATGTAAATGTTCGTAAGCTATTTAGCAGTTAGCCACTGAGATATTATTTAATCCAAACTCCTAATTCCATTAGCCCTTCATGAACTTTTGGTACCTACTCTGCCCGTGTTTTTTTACTGGATTCTCCGTCATTATTACTTTCCTTCATATTAGAAATATTCTATTTCCTTCATCGTTGCAAGTCATTTGCGTAGCAAATTCAGCCTCCTCGTTGTTCCTCCATTATTACTAGTTTCTACTTCCGGCCTTCTACTCTGCCGTCTGACGCAAACTGCATCACTGTTGATTAGGTACATGCATCTCCGGGTATCCATGACATTTAGATTACGCTCTTTCTAAGTCTTCGCGTAGGCATGATGCAACTTAATTGGAATTTACTTGTGTTCCGGCATTACTCACGTGCAGCTGCGCCTCGTAAAGAGTTTAAACCAGGTTGGAGTGAGTACTCGGTTATTTATCTCCGTAAAAATGAACGGATTTCTGGCCGCGACCGTTTCTTATTCCTAAATCTTTTTTCTCATTCTCACCAACACCTCTCCTTCCAAAAATCTCCACCGTATTCTACTCACCCATAACAATCAAGTGTTTGCCTCCAGATGAAAACAATTATAAAAAACGCTTATTAAAGCATTTAATATTCTCAACCGCAATATACGCAGCTTAACCCTTTTTCAATACCACTAGTAGTGGGTACACAAACCGGGACCACAATACTTAACTTTCATAATCAAAAAGTATTCATTACTCTGTTGGTTTTCGAAGCTCACTGACTCCATGCCATAATTTTCTATCTGTCCGCGTAACCATTGACCCATGCTCTCTCTATCATAAATCACTGCTCAACATGCGCCTCAGTAATCAGTCATATTCTTCCATAAAACCACGAATTTACATGTCACGTAGAGCGCTATCTTTTTCATCCGAAAGTTAATATTTCCTACGCCTAGCATATTGTAGGTAAGTTATTGGACTCTTTTGTTGCCATTCCTATATTTTCAGAGATTTATTAGTATTCTAAACTTCAAATTTCTAACATTTCCACGGTCTTCATTTCGTTATCACAACTGTAGTATTAACAAAATTATCATCTTAATTCTAACAATATTTTCATGATAATGTGAAAATATTTCAGAGATATGATATGTAACTCAAAGGAGCCTGTGACTTTAACTCAATGCTTAACATTATAGGCAGGAATTGCAGAAGTATAATAAAGATGAAGTCCTCTGGAGTCTAGCTGGAGTCTCAAAATTAATACACATTCATTAGCGGCAAATTTCTTCGAACAAGATCCTTATCACGAAATATGTGCTACATGATCTTTGTAAACAAGTGCATAAAGTTCGGCCCGCCCTCAAAGTTCTTAACCAGCATTGTTGAGGTTCTAATTCAGCAAAGCCTATGACTGAACCGCATCGTACTAAGCGTGAAGCCTTTACCGTGCCTTTACCACACCTTTACCGAATGCCGAAGGCAGATGAATCGCCGAATCGGAGGATGCTCGCCCCGTTCACTCTTTTACTAGGCTGGCCAGTGGCACCATTAAACCAATAGTGTTGAGTTAGAAATAGCGTGTCAGCACCTCTCCAAGTCCACTCTCTTTTAATCTCCAAGAAGTGAAGTCGTGCATCTCGCATTTATTAGCATATACAATGATAATTCCATAGTTCCCCGAACAAACAGAAAATAAGGGTACATCAACCGTTGGAAAGTAGTAGTCATTAACAGAATGCCAAAATGTCCAAAGACCGGAATATCCAAATGCCAATTAAGGTAGGGAAAATAATATCTCGGAAACCGCTTTTTCGGTTGACTAGGCAACCATACCCTGGGGGCAACCAGGCCAGCAGGTCGAGACCTGTCGAGAGCCAGGCGGAGAGTGACAGGTCTCTGGTCTGGTAGCCTGTCTCCAGCCACGGCTCTCCTCCACGCCACGCTTCCCGCCCACACCGGCGAGCAACCCGCAAATTCACATTTAGTCCCTTTGTTGCAGGACACGCTGGGATGCTGCATCGGTCGACGCCGAGCCCGGGGAGGTAGGCTGTATTCAGTCCTCTCAAGGTCTTCCCGAGCGGCCAACGGAGACACCAGTAGTTCAGGCTGCCGAGAGGACAGCTTCGCTGCGGGCGTCGTGCAGAGCGCGCCCCGACACTCCAACAGCCTACGCTTCCTCGAGGCGGACGTAGCGCGGCAAGAGCGACGGCCCCTCGTCGTGTCGTTCCGCCGAAAGCACGCGGGACCGCCCGCCGATGCCCAGGTGTGCGTGAGCGTGGTGGAGCGCCGCGCCGCGGGCCGGCGACGCTGGTGTGAGCCTCGCGCCGCCGTGCCCGTCGTCAGCAGCGTCGTGTACCGAGCGCCGCGCGTGTCCGCCCTGCTCGAAGCCCAGCCCCCGCCCGTCACCGCCCTCGGCCCGGGGCCGCTGCCCCTCGGCGTCGACGACTCCGCCGACCCCGTGGTCTCCGACGAGCTCACGCTCTACATGGACGAGCTGAAGCGGCGACGGAAGTGCCCCGCTTGAGGGCGCGGCTGGCTGGCCCGGGGCAGGTGCTCCGAAGGAGATGGCTGCGAGCGGTGGCCGGAGGGGATTCTGTGATAGGGTGCAAAGGGATATGCTCCGATGTGCGCACCTATTTCTCCCCAGGGGCGCGGTGTTCTGCTGCAGTTGCTGTGCCGCTGTGTGTCAGATAGTCTTTCCATGCTGATCTTCTGGTACTGACGGGTAGTCCTTCAATTATGTTCAGCACGCATTGGGACTACACGGTGTCACTACGGCAGGCTAGGTGAATTTTGAACATGGTAAGGTAGTAAAAATTCAGCGTCCAAAGCGTAGTTGGGTAAATGTTTCACTGTTGCGTAGAAAATTCAATAGTTCACTGTTGGAATTGCATAATATTTGGGCTCTCATAATTCTGTACTGAGGAGTTGTAGAATATTCTTTAAAATAGGTACCAAGTGGACATAAAAGAGTCTTTGAGTTTAAGGTGGAAAGGAAACACGTTTAAACCCGTTCTGAGCAAGCGTGCTTTAATTTTTCGATGCATTTCTTTCGATAAATATCAGAAACATTAGCATTGTAAGAATATAGAACAAGTCTTTTGGCACAAAAGTATTATTTATCAACTTAAGCAACCCAATTTAAGGACGACTTATGATTATGCTAACGTATTCCATCCATACATATGCAGGGGTGACCGGAGGGGATCCACATGGTAAGTGCTTACTTACATGGCAAGCAGGTATCTAATTTTGAAATTTTCATTGTTTTATGGAACTAATGAAATCGACTTCATTTGGTTCGTTTTATTTACAAGGTAAAGCCACATGATTTGACCTACAAAACGGATTGAGCATCATAAAAGCCAATGGTGTAATTCAAGAGTTAGGTAGTATAAACCAAAGAAAAAAACACAAGGGGCAAACTACATGCATTTGGCGAGAGGTATCAGAAGTTACACTTGGGTAGTAACTCAGTACTTTCCATTCTCTCTGGGCATATATCTAATTCCTTTTTGTATGATCATTGCAATTTTGCGGTCAAGAAATGTGTGTTAAGCTATTAAATGTTCATGTTTTCCCGTTTTACTTAAGATTATTGAATTTTAATGATTTATACTATTTGTCGCAAATATCATTCGTGCATTCTAACATTACTGTTGCATCCTACATGTAAAACTTATGAATGCACTAACAATCAATTTCTGTCACCAGCCCACATATAAAAATTTAGCCATCACATTAATCAAGAGAGAATTTTTACTTTGCTCATAAAATCAGCAGAGACATGGGCAATTAATATCACTTACCTCCGTAATCTGGCGCATTAGCGAAGGCAATTGCAACGAGACATTTTCATGATTAAATGAAGAGTGTACAGATTGAGCTCATAAATCTCAAGCTCATTCATTTAATCCTATTTCATTTATTTTTAATACATTATTTTAGAACTGAGATGCGAGGAAATAACAGAGTTTTATCCACACAAAAAATTATCCCTTAGGGTATGGTTACGGAAATCGAGCGTGCTAACTTACAGGGTAAGCACGTAGTTTCTGAAGTAATCCCGAAATATTCTCAAAGAGAAAAACGTATGCTTAAAAATTAATTTAAAAATTTGTTTTCTTTTTCTTAAAGAGGAAAAGGTTAGCCGTTTATATGCCACATTATAGACCGAGAGCTAGTGCCGTGAAAAAATAATAAGATACATGAATTTTCAACAATGAAAATGACGCGATAGCTCAGGCATATAAACAAATCGAACAACACGGACAGCTGCCTGAGGGCAATTGGCAAGGGGGTTGTCATTATGGAACATTTTAGACCCTGGCTAAATGATAAGGTCCATGCGTGGAAATCGGTAAATGCATCTGATAAGGCTTGACAATGCCATAGCCTAAAGCACGGACAGCCAGGTGTTGGCGACATAGGCAACAGACATAGGTAAATTGTGCAAAAAATTCGGAAAAAAATTTTAGGCACACGTTCGTGCTTTATATATTTTTGTTGCTTGTATGCTTGGTTAAGTGTGTGCAAAATGAGAAATACGTGGGTGGGGGCGATAATGTTTTATACTCCTGTATATTCAGCTATGCGCCATTAGCGAGTCGCGTGCCTCTAAGTGTTTTTTCACATTGTTTTGAGTGGAATGAAAGAGTAAATGTCAGTACTTTAATATTTCTTAAAATGAACTGCTAAAAATACTTCTGCAAATCTATGTACACCTCAATAGCGATGATTGGTGATAAAAGGTTAATTACGTTACAATTTTGCCTGTAGGTACTTGTGATATTTTTTATATTTAATAGTAATTTTGTAAGAGACCATATTTTTTTGTAATTCCTTGCTCGTACTTCATCAGTTTATCCATATTCTAAAACTGAAGTACGTTGAATTTAAAACAACACTTACCTAATTAATAATTTACTTAAATGAAATATTTAATTTAAAACCACTTGAACTTGATCCAATGGAATTATTAGCCTTGGTATAATGTTTCATTGCAAAATATTATGCACTATCGTTGGGAAGTCAATCAAGCAACGATAAACACTTCCATTTTTCTGGTGGACATTAAACGCGACCTCATGATTTCATCAAATAACTAAGAAATCGATATTTTCAAGAATCTTTCGTTAATTTCATTATTCCGGACTGGCTTCTTGCCCTTCTCATTGGTAACAAAAAATTACTTTAAGTTTTAAGGTACTCCCATGCGGGCCGGATTGAATTGTAAAGTTCTTGTTGATTCAAGTCCACGACAAAAATTCTTTACCAGCAACCATCAATATCTCACCTATAAATACATCAGTTGCAAACGAAACCCCGCTTTCATCACCAAAATAGCTAGAGAATGCTAATAACCCTATATTCAAGTTACCCATGAACTTGTAATATACAGTCACATATGCAATCGACTGGAAAGTCATTTTTCGATAATCTATTCATTCAAATGGAAGGTTTTCATATTGCGATGGCATATTTTAGGGCTATTCGTAAGTTTATCGACGATTGTGGATTTACGCATGTCATGGTAGTAAGTTCGCTTTTGGAAAATAATTCCGCTATTGGCTTTCTAAGCGGTAAGCATTACATTGCATGCAAAGGGCTTCATCCTTTGGTAGTTCTGGGTCTAGAGATGCTTCGTATTGAGAAATTACATATTATGTATTATCAATTGAAATTGAGCATCTTCAGAATTAATATGCCATAAAGAACAGAGAATGAACGTTTCTTGACATTCTCTATAATAATTTTTATTAATCCTTTTTCAAAGGTAAATTCATTCAATTTACTTCCTATGAGCAATTTTATAACATTGAATAAAACTAGTATAATTTTATACTCAGAAAAGTTTGAAATAACTGATAAAACGCTTATGAAATGGCTTTTTGGGTTCAGTATCTGAACTAGAAACTATATCCATATCAGATCAAAATGTACTTTCATATTAGCTTTCATCAATTTATTCACTTCGTTGGAATCATTTGATCTTTCACCTTTGGTGGAAGCTGTTTGTCCCTCGAACCATTTAAAATCGCATGATATTCCATTTTCAATCCTTCCGCAATCTCTCGGATCAAGATCGCTACATATTTTTTGGGGAGCGTTTTTCCTAAATTCGCTGTGCACTGAGCGCTTAAGAAGTGCTGCTGCTCTGAATAACATGGTGTTAGGCTTGATGCATCAAGATTTTTTTTAATGTTTACAGTAAAGTGCTTGTTGGATTTTTTATTTCATTATTTTTCATGGAATAGCACAAAATGAACACTATTAGCAGCAGGAGATATATTAAATGGTTTCTTAGTAAAAATGTTACATAAGTGGCAAACATAGGGGAGACTAGGGTAATGGTTGTCAAGGGGTAATTGTGGTCACTATGATTTCTCGTAACGTTGGATACGGATGTTGCAATTAATTGGTGCTGACACTGTGCATCTCTCTCTAGAACAACTATACAAGAGCTCGCCATTTTGGCAGTTTTTGTTTGGATGTTGAGCGAGATAGTGTTTTTCCGTATTTTGTTGTAAGCAAAGCCATAGTAAAGATTATAATTAATCGCGTTTCACTACTTCTGTCGACATACAAATGATTACACAGAATCAAGAAAAGCCCTACTTTTGTATCAAATGGTTATATATTAAGGATTTAAAGCACAGCATATTCTTTAATAGTTGAATAAAATCATGCGTTCGGGGTAATGACAGGAACCATGTCAACTGACCGTCATTACCCCAATAGTATCCAATTTTTTTGCCTCAGATGGTTAGAAAGTGTATAAGGAGACAGACATAGCAAAATGGGCTGCAGGAGATTTGAAAAAAGTTAAACAAGTTGTTGCTGAAGGTTTATCGATGAGAAAGGCTGCTGAAAATTTGAAAATATCGTTTAGCGCACTGCAAATCAGATTAAAGAGTGGAGCTGATTCTGATTGGCGCTTAGGAAGGAAATGTGACTTTCCTCTTGCACACGAAATCACTGTAACTGACCATGATGAAGCATTTCAAAGATTTACCATGGTATCACAGCATCGAATTTAAGAAAAGTTGCTTTTGAATATGCTGAAAAAACCATTTTGTCCATATTTTTAATTAATAAACTAAAATGGCTGGTTTAGACTGGATGTATGGGTTCATGGCAAGGAACAATATAAGTGTTAGGAAACCTGAAGCAGCAAGCGTAGGAAGAGCTGAAGGCTTTAACAAAGAAGAAGTTAATCATTTTTCATGAACTTAGAAGAAGCAATTCACAAATATAAGTTTAAAGATACGAACTTTTGGAATTTTGATGGGACGGGAATAACAACTATGCAAGACCCTGGTCTTATATTAGCAGAAAGGGTCCAAAAACGTGTTGGGTCCATATCAAGTTCGGAAAGGGGCAAGAACCATACAGTTCCCGTACAGGACATTTATCCTATATCTGGATGCAGTACTTGGACTAATGCATCAACAAAAGGAGCAAGAGCTAAGCAGCATTCCAAGATCTTGACTTAGATGCAAATGAATGTCAAGCTTGAAGAAAAAAGAAAGAAGAAAAAGAAGGAAAGTGTAAAGATAAAAGAGAGCGGAATGGAATGAAAATAAGAATATGGAAAAAATTGACGGTAGAAAAGAAGAAAAACTGCTGTGGCAAAAAAAAACTCACAAAATATAAGTCGAAGGAATCCAAAAAGAAATGAAAAAGACACTTTTTGAATCTAACACAGATACCTCTATGAACGAAGATGACATTTGTGAAGATGTGTCAGGAGATGACATAAGCCAAAAAGAAGTGGGAAAAGACACTTGGTTTTAGTGCGAGCAAACTGAAAAAGATAATGAACTGTTATTATCTTTTATATCGTATCGCTGCACGTTTTGTGGTTTATGGGCACATTCGGACTGCTCTGATTGGGATACTCTCGAAGGATATTTGTGTGACATTTGCTCTAGGACGTAAATAAATTAGCGTGTAAATAGACTAGATGCTTTTTATAATTTGTTTTTTTACTCTGATAATGCCTTTTACGTCTTGATTGTACTCTTATGACTTTAGGCTACTTGCCTATTTTGTGTAATTTTCATAAAACTTAAACTATGCATCATATCATAAAATATGCATCGGTTTTTCAACTATACGTGGTTATATTATTAAAAGATCCCCATATTCCTTGCTGTATAGTCAATGAATAATCACTGACACCACCAACTGCCATTACCCCAGGGTCGGGGTAATACCAGTCAAAGCTGATATTTTACTTTTTTTGTCATTAAAAAAATGTTTTATATTTTAATTCCATATTAAGTGATTAGAGCTAAGGAAAGAGTATAAGTATACTACAGGGTGCAGAAACATAACTTCCTTTCTATATGGATATCATCATCATCAAGGGTGAACAATCCTAGGATTGGTTTGACGCAGTCCTCACTCAATTCTTCTATCGGACAACCTCTTCATATTAACGAAGTTCCTCTCTTTCACGTCCTTTACGACCTCTTCTATGTAACTCATACGAGGCCGGCCTTTACCATTCTTCCCGTTCACTTTTCCTTCGATGATTGTCTTCATCAGGCCATTGTGTCTTAATATGTGGCCGATTAAGTTGCCCCGTCTTCTTTTTATAGTTTTCAGCAGACCTCTTTTCTCCCACTCTTCTTAGGACTTCTTCATTTGTCACTCAGTCGATCCATTTTATCTTCATCATTCTTTGATAGCACTATATTTCGAATGCTTCCACCTTTTTCTTCTTTGCTGCTGTCATCGTCCATGCCTCACTGCCGAAAAAAAACATGCTCCAGATATACGTTTCGATGAACTGATTCCTTACTTCCAAGCTTGTATTTCCAGGTGTAAGTAGATTCTTCTTTTGATAGAATACCCTCTTTGCCTGGGCTATTCTACTCACTATTTCTTGATTCGTCCATCGTTGGTTACTCTGCTTCCCAGGTAACAGAACTCTTTCACCTCTTCCAGTTTCAATTTTCCTAGTGTAACGTTGGTTTTGGCCTCCTCTCTCTTGCTGCATACCAATATCTTAGTTTTCTTCTTATTGATCTTCAGATGATGACTGGCCATAATCCTTTCCATGGTTGTTAGTATCTTATTCAGCTCCATCTCTGCCTCTGCTATGAGAGCTATGTCATCAGTGAATCGTAGCATACTGATTGTTTCTCCGTGGATGTTCACCCCAGAACACTTCTCTTTGACTTCATTGATGGCTCTCTCGATGTAAATATTAAAAATTACGGGAGACAGTGCACAGCCTTGTCTCACTCCTTTCCTTATTCTTGCTTTTTCACAGCTGGGTCCAGATATGGATATATCCATATAAAAAAGGAAGTTATGTTGCCGCACCCTCGATTACGGGTAGTAGACTTTCAAACAAATAAAAATCATAATTTTTATAATCGTTTCCCCCTATGAGACTGCCATTACCCCAGTCTCCCCTAAGTCTCCTAAAATCTGTATATAGTTTTGAATAGTATAGCGTGTTCCCCAAGATCTGAGGATGCTTTTATGTATTCATCTGAATTTCGCAATATTGTATATGGTCGTGTTTTCCCATTTCTATAGAATAATGCTTTATAATCACATTCTTTAATAGCATGAAACCCTAGAAGAGCATTAAATAATGATTCTCCGATAGTTTCGTGCAATTTCCGAACATCGATGTAATCTTTCTTTCTTACATCACCGTACTCTATTCAATCTTTTTATTTACTTTCAATAATTTCCATATTCTAGGGAAATGTAATTAAGATGCCGGTGTTAGAACATTTAATCATAATGTTTGAGTCAATGTTAGCCTGACGGAAATAGGAAATTATTTTGGTACCCGATCCCTCGTGAGCGGAGTATGACTAGTTTGAATAAACAGTGCTCAGAATTTTTTGTTTACCGACTACACAAATAGAACTCATCAAAATCAAGTAATTTGTTTGTTAACAATGAAAAGGGCAAGATGGATATAATTCCAGTCCGGAATAATAAAATTAACGAAAGATTCTTGAAAATATCGATTTCTTAGTTATTTGATGAAATCGTAAGGTCGCGTTTAATGTCCACCAGAAAAATGGAAGTGTTTGTCGTTGTTTGATTGACTTCCCAACGATAGTTCATAATCTTTTGCAATGAAACACTATACCAAGGCTAATAATTCCATTGGATCAAGTTCAAGTGGTTTTAAATTAAATATTGCATTTAAGTAAATTATTAATTAGGGAAGTGTTGTTTTAAATTCAACGTACTTCAGTATTAGAATATGGATAAACTGATGAAGTACGAGCAAGGAATTACAAAAAAATATGGTCTCTTACAAAATTACTATTAAATATAAAAAATATCACAAGTACCTACAGGCAAAATTGTAACGTAATTAACCTTTTATCACCAATAATCGCTATTGAGGTGTACATAGATTTGCAGAAGTATTTTTAGCAGTTCATTTTAAGAAATATTAAAGTACTGACATTTACTCTTTCATTTCACTCAAAACAATGTGAAAAAATACACTTAGAGGCGCGCGACTCGCTAATGGCGCATAGCTGAGTATACAGGAGTATAAAACATTATCGCCCCCACCCACGTATTTCTCATTTTGCACACACTTAACCAAGCATACAAGCAACAAAAATATATAAAGCACGAACGTGTGCCTAAAATTTTTTTCCGAATTTTTTGGCACAATTTACCTATGTCTGTTGCCTATGTCGCCAACACCTGGCTGTCCGTGCTTTAGGCTATGGCGTTGTCAAGCCTTATCAGATGCATTTACCGATTTCCACACATGGACCTTATCATTTAGCCAGGGTCTAAAATGTTCCATAATGACAACCCCCTTGCCAATTGCCCTCAGGCAGCTGTCCGTGTTGTTCGATTTGTTTATATGCCTGAGCTATCGCGTCATTTTCATTGTTGAAATTGCATGTATATTATAATTTTTTCACGGCCCCAGCTCTCCATCTATTACTACGGTGGAGGAAATACAAAGATATATAATAAAAATTCTGGTGCTTTTTAGTCACCCCATCGGGAGTCGTATTGAAGTGCTATTTGCCCCTAGTCTTGATTTTTAAGTCCCACTTACGCTCACATAAACATGATATAATTCTAAATGTTTTCATGTATCTGGAATCATGTATGTCATCATGTGTCTATAATGGTATATTTTCATGCATCTTATTTAGATCCGATTACTCCCTCACCTTATGATAACGTCATAGGAACCTGTTATTTTTCTCCTTCCAATATTCCCCCTTCTATGAGGTTATTCTACATACCATCACCCTTTATCACCTGTTCCATGTTATGCCCTTCTTATTTCTTGAATTTTCTTCCTGACATCTTGCAAGATCAACAACAGCTACTTTGTCTTCTTTTGTACTCACGTTATCATTTATTGGCACCTACTACTGAAATTTTACTTCTGCCTTTATTCATTTTACCTAATACCCATGTATCGGTAATATAGGTGCTCTATATTACTCTCATCACCAGATCTCTCTTAATGACGTATTTTACATTATCACCTTTGTTCTCCATGTTTATGAGTAAACTTGTATGAATAAGCACCGTATGCGCTAAGCTAGAAAGGAGTTTCTCTTCATTATATTGAATTCTTAAGGTCCGCACTCTCTGTGAACAATCTGTGAATTGTCTTACGTTTTGATAAGATAAACCATTGTAACAAACATATCTCTTACAAAAAATTACAATGATTAAAATATTTTGCAAAATGTGCAATAATGTTTTGAGAGGATTGAATTCAATATGCGCCATCTTCACAGTACCTTAATAGTGTAGTAACAAATACGCAGCGAAATATAGTCAATTGAATCTGGTTCTGATTAAATAACCTGATGAATTAATTTCCTGTGAGTTTCCTTCCACTCTTTTAATGGCCTAAAATAAGAAATACATAACTTCGAGAGAATTAGAAGATTTCTAAGTAGAATACTTCCAATGAGACGTGTTTTCAAGCGTACATGCTTCCATAATTGGGTGTTCGGTGTATTAATGTTTTTGTTGTTAAGTGTCGTCTTTAAAAATAAGTGTTTATAGTACTTGCCCCATTACTGAACACCATGCCGCTGAACCCTGTAGTAATTATTGCGTGATTTCTTTGAGTGGATTAGGATTTATTTCTTAAAGCTCGGGAAATCATATCACTACACTAAATAAAAGAACAGATCTTATAGTAATTGACTAAAGAATGTATGTGTGCATATTTTAACTCAGCCGTAAATTTATATGCGTCAGTTATCACTATATCTGGAGCTTTTATCCCAATCACCATTAAAGTAGGATGTGAAATCCTTGTTGGGAATTTTCAAATGCTGAAGGTAATAATGGAACATCATAACACCGTGGATGAGTTCCATATATACCAGTATCAATTGTTTTTCTGCAGGATCATCACAAAATTAATTATCTGTACTCCTCGAAAGACACGTGGAGATATATGTTGTAGATATCAGTGTTATTTCAATCAGGAGGATAGCAGTAAACTAGGTGCAGCTAGCCTTGGCCCGGGCAGTTGATTTAAATGAGGCTGCTGTCTCTCCTCATCATTCTTTCAATGCGCTACTGATTGGGCGAAGGCAAGAAGAAGTATTCATGTAGTAATTACCACTGATTCGTTTTCCTTTTACCATAAGGATGGTCTGGTCATCTACATGGTCCTTTATGTAACTCAAAATTTGTCATGTTAAATTTCAATGGATCATATTCCATTTATCAAAATACCTTCTCCGTTGACTAATTACCTGTTTTACGCAAATAAATAGGCTTACTAAAGCTAATGCAGGTTCTACGATAAAACCAATCTTTGCTCCATTAAGGGATATGTTACTAATTATGATTTTTTTTCATTTTCCTGATGCAATCATTTATGACTCTGGTTAAAATCACGATTGATACATGCTTCTATTCTTGTAGGAGTATGATTTCACTTTCAAATTTATGCAACCTCGTTATCCTACTATAGCGTAATCATAAAAATAATATTACCGATTGCGTGAACGTACTAATATATTTAAATGCCATTATTTATAGTTTCTCACAATATTTTAAAAGTATTACGCACAACTATTCTTCCTGTTAGGGAACAAAGCTCCACTTTATGATTTGTGTTTTCAAGAAGTAAATTATGTAGTATGAAGTAAATTCAAGAAGTATTTAATCCTAATTCTAGTAAATAACTTCCGTAGAAATAAATTCAGCTTGTCAGGATAGTTAGTTCTATTCCATAAAGCCATTGTTAACTCTGTGGATGACGATAAAAGTGAAACTATGCATGAAAAGTCTTAGATTCATAGAGAAGTGATTCAAAACCAACTGTCGATTGCCTCAAGATAATCAGCCAATTTCCATTTAAATACCAGTCAGCAGCAGCGCAATAAAACATGGCTGCGTTAATAGCCTCAGTAGCATATCCCTTTGAAACGGCGCATATATTCCCTTACAAGTTTTCTTTGACGCGGGAGGCTAAAGAGTAATTCGTGGATTTTGAAATAGTCCACTAAAATTATATCACACAATTGCCATCTTTCATTTCAGTCTGTGAGGAATATTTTGAGCTCTTATCCCAACATTCAATAGATATTTGACTGAGGTGAAGTTCATTGGATGCCTCATATAGTCGTAGCTAGCGCAATTTTAGACACAACGCTAGTTTTTCACCATAAGCGATAACAAAAGTTAAATTTTCTTCAGCTCAAATCATTATGCATGCCAAATATATTTTATTTTTAATAAATAATTCCGCACTCTCATTTTGATAAGCGGGAAACTTTAAGAAAAATACAGTACGAAATGAGAGTGCTCATCCGACTGAAGTACACAAACAGGTTTAGTAAAATATCGTGACTCGTCATTCCGCAGTGGCATATATTTTTAAGGAATTTGTTCTCTAAAGGAGATGAATTGAACATATGTTTTTAAGCTGTTAAGCTGTATTTATTGCTACCTACACTGAAGCTGATTTTCCGTTTTGTGCCTCCCATTAAAATATAAGCTAGATATTTTCTCTGATGTATTTCCTCAGTCATTGACCGCACGGGGATGTGAATAACTGACTGCAAAGTGCTATGTCCTCCTAAGTGTGCACATACAGTGCACCACCATTTTTTTGCCCTCTTCTAATGATGGCAGTGACAAGAGGACGCCAATATTTTTAATAATTGTATTAATATGAAATTTTATGTATTGATTTGTCATGCACAAATTATGTAATTGTCAATATTTCTCATAAATAAACAATTTTCCGATGGAATTTCAAATTTTAATTGCATGCTACAAGAAAATTATTAGCATCTAGATTTAGACTATTAATAGAGGAAACAAATGCTGGTGAGATATGGTGGAAGTTTTTCATTATGGATAAATTTGTGGACTCTAAGTAAGTTTTATTGGGGCGACCTACGTTTCGACAAGTAGTGTCATCATCAGGTAGCATACGATTCGGACATCACTTACATATGCAATATGTAGGAGGGTATGGGAGGTGGTGAGTTGGAGAAGGGGAGAAGGAATTTCGCGAAAGTCACTGAGGGGGAACACTTAGTTATTCATATTTGTATCATTGTTTCACATTGCATCATTGTGGGAGTGGGTATTTTGGGAAAATCACTTGGTGGGGTGGACACCTGGTTGTTCATATCATTGTATCATTGTTACACATTTTATCACTGTGGTAGTGGCTATTTCATCTACATCTAATTCTACGCGATACCCTGCAAGCAACCGAAAGGGTGTGTGGCACGGGGTGAAGCTCACCAAGCATGCACTATTGACATGCAAACAAGCTACTATAGGGTCTCATGCAACTAGATTGTTAGTATCTACATAGTATAAGGGATTAATACATGCATCATGCACTACATACTACTCTAAAATATTTCCTCTACCCATCTCTTTGCTATGCTGCTTATTGTGTTCTCTTATACGGGGGAAAAATTACATTTTTAGTATATCAGTACGACAATTTATCTCTAATCTTATTTATCTGGTCGAATCTAGCATAATACCCAGGTGTTTTTATGCCTAACACCTTCAGTGAAGCTATCCAATTTAAATTTCTGTTATAGATTTAATCTGTACTTTAACCTCCGCTCTGATAATGATCCCCACCCCAATTCTTATATTAATTCTTGTATTAATTCTGATATACTACTAAACCTATCGTAACGCTTTTTAACTAACCTAGCTTCTCTACGCTGCTCAGTCTCGTTCTATGATCAAACCTAATTAATTCGGATCCCATACACTGGCTACATATTCAAGGTGGGTCCCTACTAGTGAAAAGTAACACCGCTCTTTTGTCTTCTCATCACATTTCCCAAGTACTCTATAAATCCTAGCTTTCTCTTCGCTCGGCCGCATATTTCCTGGATGTGTCTTCCCCACGATAAATCTTTAGCGATTGTTATCCCTAAATACCGTATGGTTCAAACGCTTTCGATCTTCGTGTTATTAATTTTATAGGATTGTTCTATCGAATTATTCCTCCTCCAAAAATTAATAGCTACACACTTTTTAAGGTTAAGTTCTAACTGCCATTTGTGGGAAAATCACAGAGGGTGGGGAACACTTAGTTGTTCATATCATTACATCGTTGTTTTACATTGCGTCACCGTTTGACAGTCCATATGGTGTTGCACTTGTATTTTATTTCATTATTTAGGGCACAGGGTGTTTAAGGGGATGGAGAATAATGGAGTGTGGGAGGGGAGAACTTGATTGTTTGCCAAGGGGAGGATGTTATTTTTTTGGTGTATGATTTCTAGGGATTGAAGGGCGTCCAACCTTCTTCCGTCTTTTTGTAAGTGCAGGATATCTGGAATGAAGCTGCTATGGTGGTTATTGTCACTGAGGTGGTTCGCGAATAGGGATCCTCTTTTCTTCTTTTCGTGGCATTTTTTGTGTTCTTCTGTTCTGATTGCTACACTCCTCTCTGTCTTACAAATGTAATTAGTTGGGCAATCGTCGCACCTTTTTTTTGTCTTTAGCGTTAAATGATAGTTTTTTATGGTTGATGGGGGGTAGAACGCTGTTTAGTATTTTTATTTACGGAAATACGAGGAGGCGTTATAATAGATGTTTCCTAAAAATGGAAGTTCACTTAGTTGTTTTCTCTTCTCGGCTTAGTGATTACACCATTGAGATGGCTAGTTTTCGGCGGGATATAAGAATAAATTTATCAATTAGTTCTGGTTGGTAGCCACTTGACAAAGTATTGTATCCCTTCTACTTTTTTGTTGTATTCGACGTCACTGAGGGAGATTTCCACTAAACTGTTGATCATTGAGTGCATTGCTGCGGTTTTGTGTTGGAATGGATAGCATGAATCTTCTGAAATGTTTTCTTTGGTTGTGGAAAGATTACGGTAGATTGAAAATTCGTGTTTACTAATTGATAGTCGAATAATTAAATCAAGGAACTTTATGTATTAATCAGTTCCGACTTCCATTGTGAACTTAATGTTTTTATGCACTGAATTGTAAGAAAAAAATTGCAAGAATAATTCCACTTGTCTGGTTATGCCCGTCCAACAACGCAATACATCTTCTACGTAGGGATACCAATATCGGGCTAATTTTGTTAACTGATTTTCTAAACAGAAGACTTTTTCTTCGAAGTTGATCCTGAAGATTTCGGCCAAGCAGGATAAGAGCGGTGATCCCATTGCAAGTCCTTTTTTTTGTTGTAGCAAGTGTCGTTAAGGAGAAAATAGTTTTTTGTGGGATGCAATTTGGTCAGGGATTTGATTTCGTCACAGACCACTAGGTTGACGTTCTCTTTCTTAAGGATTTCTGTCGTGAGGTCTAGGGCTTCTTGCTTGGGGATGCTGGTGAATAGATTGGCAACGTCGAAGGACACTAATTTGGCGTCGGGTGGCAACGACGCATCTTTGAGTATATTGGTTAATTCTATGGAATTTTTTATGCTATCTTCTGGTTCAAATATGGTGAGATTGGATGTCAATTTGTGGGTAGGTTCAGATGCACAATCTATTACAGGTCGAATCGGCATTTTCACTCTGATTTTTGATTAGGCCATATAGGCAAGGTGAAAAAGGGTTCTTTTTGAATGAAAAAATGTTTTTCCGTGGCACTGAGGACGCCGTTGCAACTCTTTATAACGGGACGGGTTTTTAAAATTCTTTTGTTGGGTCTTTGGGTAATATCTCAAATTCGTTTCCTGATTTGAATTCAAGAGCTTTTGCAAATAATCTTGTTTTTTGAGGATAACAGTGGAATTTCTCTTGTCTGCTTTGGTGATAATTAACTTCTCAGATTTATTACTTTCACTTATAATAATGATTCACTGATAGTACTTTCAAGAAATAATGGAGATAAATCTCTTTGAAGAAGCTCTAAACGTGAGGGCCATTTCAACGACCAATTTGTTCCCGACACCCATATCAAGGATATCGAAATCATTCAAGTCTCAAGGGAGGAAATTAAAGCTATTATACAAAGAATAAATGTTTTAATGTTGATAAATACATTGATTACATAACTATGACGATGCCAATTACACGTTATATTTCATCATTTAATATATAATTTTGAGCGAGTTAAAAAAACGGGAAACCTTAGTAAGTCAGATGACAGGATGACAAAATTAACTGCTGGTAAATTAAATGTATTGTTGCCCATTAAAATACTTATAAAATAATTATTCGTATTCTTTTAAGCCATTTCCATACTGGACATGCTCAGAATGATAAACAATAATAGCTTTGAAAGCAAATAGTGCAGAAGACTTTCTTTTGGTTCGCCCTTATGATGGTGGCTTGCTCAGCTTTCGAAACTTCGTCACCGATGCGTCGCGAAATATTGGTGCGAAACTACTTTGCGACCCAGTGTGAGACCCAAGGACTCATCTGTTTTGTACATGAACTATGATACTGCAAAGCAAATTGTTAATCTCCTGCGAAAAACATCCTTGGAATGAGAAGATGAAGGAGAGACGTTATGGAGGACGCCAGAGAAAGGTAAGCATAAGGTTTCCCTGGAATAGGTACGTCCGGACCATCACTGTCTTTTCTACGCTTCAAACTCCACCCCGCCCACTAATCACCACATCATCTAGACATCACGCTACGGCTTTCTCTCCTCACCCGAACGGTTTCCAAAAGCGATTTATTTCTGCTGGGATCCTCAAACAATACATGGAAGAACAAAATACCAGTGACTTCCTTCCGAATATGCTACTCCTCATGGGCAAGTGGCATAGAATAGACAGTCTGAAATAAGTTGAAATAGGAAAATGATCCATCATAGGGGAGAAAATGAAAACCAAAATATAATGAAATGAAAAATGAAAAAAATGTTTGTGGAAAGAACATAAAGCAAACATGTAGCATCAAGGAAATGAGAGATTAGATGGATACAGATGTGAATACAGCCTGCAAAACATGCGTGTGTATAGTGCTGTCATCATTTGAAATTGTTTCATGAATTGAGCAAGCATACAAGCGTTTTCCATTTTACCACAGAAAATAATTCAAATGAAAAAAATGCAACAAGGTAAAATGGTTTTATGTTATGAATGAAAGGATTGGAACTCCTCATATGAGGAGCAAATGAACACATATGTGCACATTTGTACAAAAATTTTAAAACCTACCAAAAATGTGTCGATAGCATGGGTACTTCCAAGAAATCGTGGTTAAAAGACAGCACTATAAGCAAAGTTCATATTGATCTTTTATTTAACGAGTAGAATTTAAAATAAAAATGTCATAATTTCGTTTAATGCACTAAGTTATATAGATGTAACAAAATTTTCCAAATAACTGGCTGTATAAAAGGGATAAATATTTCCACTCATTAATAAGAATAAAGGCGCAAATGCCCAGCGTTATATAAAAAGAACAGGCAGTTTTACGGACACCGTTAAAAATATTACAAAAATAAATATTCCAATCTCTTTTAGTTTAAAACAGGAGTGCTTACAGTGTATATCTCATCGAAATTTCCGGGAAAAATGTTTTGGGAGCTAAAGGGTCAATGTTTTAAAACTACGAGTGAAATTTCAATTTGAAGGAAAGTAAATAATTTCAAAATGCCAAGTACAGATATTGCATACTATGTGTTCTTCAATGGATCTTTCGATGATTAGCACCTGCAAGTTTAGTGCATGAACTATACGCATAGGAGGATTCGTTAAAGTAATAATTAGACGATTACACAACTTTATCGTTGCAACGTTAATTAAGTGAAGAAGATATATTGGCTCTATTTTTGTTGGTGATTATTAAAGAGAGGAAAGGTCTTCAAATTTGCGCAAAGAAGCGTAGCCCTAACATGTATGACCATGAAGAGGAATGGTGTTCAAAACTGTGTAACAGTCTAGCAGGTGTGTAGTTAGTTAGTTATCTATTTCAGTTCCTTGCAACATAAATTTAATGCTTTAACCCAATTATATCAGATATTTGTGACGCCATATCACCTTCAAGCGGTCGTCTACTTACATCATGCCACTGGTTGAGCGCTAGCTATCGTCACCGTTCATGATACTTGCCGGTCGACAGTTTAACCCCGAATCTTCCCGATAAAAATTAAAGGTATACTCTCACGAAACGGATTCTCCCCTTTAATCCATTGCCATTGGGCTCTCACAAAAAACAATCTCATAGAGACAGGAATCACCAGAATTTGATGTTTTCTTCCAAAATTTTTCTGCTTCTTATATTCACATTTAAAATGATAAATAAAATATGGAAAATTCAACAGAGAGAAAAGTGTAAAAAGTGAAGCTACCCTCTGAATACGTGAAAAAAGACTTGTGAGAAGGTTTATTACTGTTTAAAAAATACCATGAAATTTTCAATACAGTAAAAAAACTGTTATCAGGGTATTTCTCGTGCTCTTCTACATTACAGAACATGGGCTGAAATCACGTACATAATCAGTGACTATCTTAATATTTCTTGATATTGCATTACTGATTTTCAGCATATATTCCCAAGTTTTTCATTCTGTTACGCTAATGTAAATGCTTTTTTTTTGGAGAATATCAATATTTTTAATCCTTAATATCCTCCAAGTTAGCATTAAAAGTGTCATTTTAAACATAAATAAAAGCTTGGCGATTACTATCTGTCATTACATCAAATGGTACATGAGATTTTAAGTGACTCCGGGTAATATTGACATTTTAATATGAAATATAATTCATTTATGAAATATTATTGCCTGGTTTACCGTTTGAAGCTTAATTTGTGGAGCCTCGAGTTTGGAAAACAAACGTCGCCAAGTACATTCCACACACACACACACACACTTTATTGGCTTCGACCATGGTTTCGACAATTGACACGTCGAACCTCTTTACCTTGATAATGACATGTAAATCGTCGAAATTGTGGTCGAAGCCAATAAAGTGAGAGTGTGGAATGTTCATAGTGACGTTTCTTTTCCAATGTTTCTGCCTGTTTAGGGTGAAATTATGCCCCTCTGTTTATCCCTTATTTGTAGTGTTCTTCAATTATCCCAGAATAAATTAAAGAAAGATTAATTTATAACAGTAGCTTCACTCTTTCTATTTCATTTTTATTAAAGATAAAAATTAATCAAATCTATCTTAGCCACATAATATGGGTCCATAAGCCTTTCTTTATATCGCAGAGATAGTAGATACTTGCCCCTTGCAAATTGAGAATGATTTGCCGAATAGTATAAGTGAAAAAAAAACAGTTTTAAGTACACCAGTAACCTGTATTTGCTCATATTGCATGCCATGTAAATACTTGTTAAGTTATACAATCTCCATACTTCTTATAAAACATATATCTCTCATGTTAGTACATATTATACATACTTTAATGTATTTCATTATTTATTCGGCTTATTCACCTTCATAATGTACAATGCTATTTGGAATATGGTTCACGATATTCAATTATCCCCTATTAAATCACATTTTAATAATTTACAGTTACACTTTCAACGCGGCCCATATACATGGCCTAATTTTACCCCGTGGCGGCTTTCATTTTTTTTTGTTAAATGTAAGTACGGATGCCAAATAAGTCAGGAAAAAAAATGAAAAAAATTTCAGCGCTCTCATTTGTTTGTTTTTCGAATTTGTTTTCATGACGTGATACCACGTCATCCGTGACCAGGGATAGACACGTGATGCGGGTTGCATACACATGATTTTTTTTTTTCGTCTTCTATTTTTTTTCCACTTCGTTTCTTACATTCAGCAGCGGCGATGTGTATGAAAAGTGCATGTATTTTCTTTTGGAACTGGTAGCAGCTATCTTTTATTGAAGATTCAGGGTTTTGATGGAAGTAATAAAGATTAGAAGTAAAACGAATCTTAGCGGGCAACTGTTTGAATAGGATAGTAATTCCGTGAACTTCTGCTCGCGCTGCTGCATTTGAGTATAAGGATGAAATATTTCTTTTTAATCACTAAACTAATTTTATTTATAAACATGTTTCTAATCAATTTAATTCTTTCAAAATGTAACTGACATGAAGCTTTAGTATCTATGAGAGATAATGAATGAGGAAACCACGTTGTAAGACCAAGTAAAACACAATTAAATTCATCGCTTTTACCCCTATTGGGCCCGTGGCGCTCAACTATATGTGTATCTGTTCCAGGCACGTAGCCAGAAATTTGCTTCGGGGGGGGGGGGAGGGGGGGGGGGCTAATCGTAGTGTAGTGAAACTTTGGACAAATCAGCCTTATCCGTTCGGTGCCGACATGTTACAAAACTCCTCCCTTAATTTTCAGTGCTTGGTATTTACTTTCACAGTGTCCATTACTATCTCTTCTTACTGGTAAAGTTCCTTGCTCACCTTGTTATGAAGCAGTTAATTTGACCGACCCCAGAACAGAAGTTCAACGCATACATATATATCAGATTGAAAAGAACAATTATTAACCACACACATGCATGAAACTGGTGACCACGCTTCACGACACTTAATACTTATCATTACGGATTATCATACCCAGTTAAAATCAGAACAACAAATTTATTGGAAAAATATTTCGGGGGGGCGGGAGGGGGTTCTGAAGCCCCAACCGTTTCTTACTAGCTGAACCTTTTCATCTTTTTATTTCAGATGTGCTTTCAAATTTAGCCCGCATTTAAATATTCTCCAGCCCGGGAATAAAGGGTCATGAATGGGAATGGAATGGTAAGGCGGAAGATTGGAGGGAAACCTCTTATTATACCCTGTTTATAGGAAAAGGAGCCAGGGGAACAGCCCAATGTTCTATTCTGCTCTTGAAGTTCCCTCCACACAGCACTGTAGGGCCCGATTTACCGATGAAAATTATCTGCCGCTGGCGGGATTCGAAGAGGGCCCTCGGGAACGGAGGCCAGAACTGTAACCACCATATCCACCTGACTTCCATTTCTTTTATATTTCTCTGGAGTACTATTATAATCAGGGGGGATTTTTAACAGGTGCATAAATCAAACCTTATGTTCTCTCGTTTATTTTCATCTCTTATAGGTAAAGCAACGTGATTCCAGAAAATGGGTAGTAAATATTCATTCATTATTTGCTCACAAAAATTAAAAAAAAAAACAAAAAAAACTCAGCGCGGTTAGCATTTTCCTATATGAACATTGCATCTTGTAACACAAAAGTTTTTTCAATAACAAATGAAGATTAGTATTCCCAAAGCCGTAACCATTAGCTTTTTAAAGTTATATTTGAAAGTTATGAGAACGTTGTTATTAACAAATCCCTCCTCATGAAGACAAAAATACGTACTATTCGTTTCTTCCTTAGTCACCATTCCAGAGAATTCAAGTAATTATTTTTCTATACCACCTAAAACGCTGAAAAAATAACATTATCAACAACTGACTTGCTACACAAACCATTTTTCGGCACGACTCATTTATAATCTAAAATATTTTGAATACGCAGCGGAACGGAAAGATTGTTACTAACATGTTTTGGTACAAAATTTGGCACAGATCGAGGTAGCGGGACCGTTAACGCGCCACACTGGAAACACACGTATTAATTTTAAACACAATCCAATTATACCCAGGAAATGGATGCTTATTGTGTCCAAACAAACAAGTTTAACTTAATCGATGTGATAAAACCTCATGAGTTAGAGAATCTCGAAAGTAGTTCCTCCAGCTAATATTCCTCCGCCAACGTTAGTAAACCGTATTCTACACTAACAATATACATCTTTATTTAAGTGCTCCCTTAAAAAATCAATTCGCTAATTGCAAATGGAACCACATGGATTGCATTCCGACCAAATTTTGGAAATCTGGTTGGAGTGGTGGTTTAAGCAACGCCCCTCCACTCCCCGCCATTAGGGCTCATGTTATATTCCCACTGCGGGCCAAGAATTTTCGGTAGTATACCGGTTCTTATCGGTGGTCGTGTTTGTGGACCTTCATTGCTCCGACCTTCATGTCGAACGTTTAACCGCGGCTCCCTTGACGACTTCCTTCTAGTAACATGCTAATTTACAAGTTATAAAAATCTCCAATGGCCGTAATAAATTGGCACCACTCGTCAATGTTATACCACAAATTGCTGTGATGGTTTGCGGGAAAATGGAGAAAAAATCCACGCCAGTGACCAGTGACCAAACACAACCTCTCGACCAGAAAACCCCTGTGGTGGTTTACGGGAGTGTTACTGCCTCGCCAGTGACACACCACAGACACACCCTCAACCCAAAAAGGGGATCCTTCGCTGGGCTAATGAGACCCCGCTAAGGATGCCTGGGTTATGGACACACACTCACCCAAATAGGGAACCTTTCTCTGGGCTAATGGGACCCAGCTAAGGATGCCTGGGTTAAGAACCACAATCACACTCACAAGCACTCAAGAAAACACTCACTCACACACTCAGACGGGCCCAACTTCTGGGAGAATCTAGCTCAAAAGAGCGTAGTCAAAAAACGGTACAAAAACAAGAAAGGCGAGGGTGTGCGTCGGATACGCGTATTTCGGCCACAAGGTGGTCCTCTTCAGCGAACTGAAGGGAGTAATAACTTGCAACGAAAGGTTGACAACCTGTGGTGTGTCACTGGCGAGGAAGTAACATTCCCGTAAACCACCACAGGGGTTTTCTGGTCGAGAGGTTGTGTTTGGTCACTGAGGTGGATTTTTTCCCCATTTTCCCGCAAACCATCACAGCAATTTGTGGTATAACATTGACGAAGGGTGCCAATTTATTACGGCCATTGGAGATTTTTATAAATTGTAACTTTAAGAGGCCGTAGAGCTCACGTCCCTTAGTTTTAACATGCTAATGCTGACCAGGTTTCTCATCACCTTGACTCCATTCCAAAAAATATTCATGCCTCAACCACAACATGCCTCTTACGAAATATAAATGGCGTTAATGACTACAACAGCCATCCTTGCCTCCCCTGACTTGCCGAATAAATTATTAATTAAAATTCGATTAAGAGCAATATATTTTTGTCGTATGTTCCTTGAGGTGCTATAATGGTGATATACTTCTTTATAGTATTATTCAATAACAAAAGAATAAATGAAAGAAAGTCTAATTTGTTATTGTAGCGTCACTCTTTGGATGTCATTTTTGATAATGATAAAAAATATCCAAAGTTATATTATTGAATCCAAGTTACCTAATCGAATGTCTCGAAGAAAACTTTCTCCCCTTTCTTTAGCTTGCCAGAGTACTCCTCACTGCTAAAATGGGCGTAGGGTGGGGTGGGGCAGGGTGGGGCACCTGCCCCCCCCCCCCTGGCTTATTAGTCAAATGTAAAATTACAGGTCAACTAGCTGAATGTGCCCGTTGACATTCAAAGAGAGGGAGAAATATAATAAATACTAATTGTATTAAGAAATCTTAACATTTTTCATGAAGGGGCAAAAACAAACTTGTGTTATGGGGAACGGTTATGGAACGCTGACTTATTTTTGCCCCCCCCCCCCTGGAGAACATCCTGGCTACGCCACTGTTTATATCCACTCTCCTCACCCGAGCGAGCATCATAGCGAAGCTGCACTTGCTATCGCGCGATCCGTTCTCCTCGGGGATCTCAGCCATTTCTCCGAGTCCCCCATCGAGTTGGAGTGAAAAAATTCTGGGCTCAAAAAGAGATTGGGCGAAGAATCCGCCTCACATCAGTTCCACCGCGCTGCCCACGGCGAGCAGAGCCTCAGGCCATGCTTTTTCCGCGCTGCGCGATCAGCTGAGTTACGGTTGAGGAATGGTATCCATTTCTCTTCCGCGGACAGCGCTACCATTTTCCCTGGAGGGCCGCGCACGAGAGTGAGAAAAAGTGCACAACGCCTCAGAGGAATTTTACTCTCTACTTTCGAGCTTTCTCTTCCTGAGGGAGTGAGATGAACTCCAAATGTGTCCCACGGTCAAACTCCACACATTCGGACTCCCATGAAATGCCAGTCAGTACGGGTTAAAAGAATGAAACGCTGTTTTTTTTAGGTACGGTAAAGGAATTGCGGATCCCTGAGTGAGTATTGTGTTATTGTTGTTATTCAGGGAAGGCGACCGACAGCTGAGGTCATTTTCGCCATTTAGGATAGGTGGGTAATTGGGTAATGGTAGAAGCTTTCAGGGAACGGAGGAAGGGTGGAGGGGATCAAGTTGGTGTGGTGGCTAGAGTACTCGCCTCCCATCCCGAGAACCCAGGTTCGATTCCCGTCAGTGGAGGATTTTTCAGTGGCAAATCGGTCCCTACTTGAGTGCCTAGTAGAGGGTATTTTAGGTTCAGTACTCCGTCTTGCAGGTGGGACGTTAAGCCGTGGTCCCCTTGGTGCCTGTCGTTAAGAGTAGGCTAATGCCGACGCCGGGTTTCTCTCTACCTTTCCTCCATTACCTGAAATGTTTCTACCATTACCCAATTACCCACCTATCCAAAATGGCGCAAATGATCTCAGCTGTCGGTCGCTTCCCCTGAATAACACACAAACACAGGAAAGGTGGAGAGAAAGCCGGCGTCGACATTAGCCTACTCTTAACAAAAGACGCCAAAGGGACCACGGCTTAACGTCCAATCCGATGGACGGAGTACTGAACTTGAAATGTCCTCCACTAATTCTCTGCACTCAAGTGGGGACCTGTTTTCCACTGAAAAATTCGCCACTCAGACGAACACAGTCATAAACGGGAATCGAACCCGGACCTTAGGGATGGGAGGCCAGTACTCTAACCACCACACCAACCCGATCCCCCTCAGTGAGACTTCCACGGAAGGTAAACTCAAGTAAGCGTTCGGAGAGTAAGGAATGTTCATATGGGAATTGGTAAACTGAAGTACGATGACAAGAAGGTAAAGGTTTGCAGACTGTGCGTAAGGAAATTTCATGCTTCAAAAATAAAAACAGTGAAATAAGAAACTACAATAATAATTTGCCTCAGTCAGAAAAACCCTCTAAGGTCACTTCCCGGTTGTTTTGTTAAAGCAATCATCAGTATTTTCCATCTCCATATAATAAAAACTGACGAGAATGCTGACAAAAAATATTAATGCAGAAAAGACAACGATTATTTATCCCAACTACCGAACATCATCGGAGCGATTTACATGGTTAGTCTCAAAACATTAAACCCGAAAATGGGCGGTGTTTTTTCGCACTCTCTTCTGCTGACATATGACCGTCATCAATATGATAATCCAGAAAAAGCCTCCATGGTCATTGAGACCGGTTCTGGCTCGCTTAAAAAGCAAATGCTATGGGAAAAAATGTGCTAGTGCTAGTGAAATATGCTGTTTGGAAAGCAGGGAGAGGTAAGTTACCTTGAAAGTTGGGCTAGGGTAGTGGCCATAGATCCTTTTTGTGTGTTACAATGATCCTGTGTGTTTGGCAGTCATTCACCATCTATATACGTGAGCTTTATATGCCTTCCCA
Organism: Platycnemis pennipes; assembly: GCA_933228895.1. Classification (NCBI taxonomy): domain Eukaryota; kingdom Metazoa; phylum Arthropoda; class Insecta; order Odonata; family Platycnemididae; genus Platycnemis; species Platycnemis pennipes. Next base: position 104,664,037 of record OW121846.1, on the reverse strand, counting down.
CAAATTATCACCTCTATGCCGGTCGGTGATTCGGGTAGGACTTGCATAATGGTTAAAGAAAATTATTTGTCAGAAGTTTGACCGTCAAGGCCTTTTTGTATAGGATCAAAGAAAGGGTATTAAGCAGTCGTTCATCCTGACGGAAAGAGGAGTGGTAACATCGCCTGCGAAAGGAGTGAAATTAGGAATTACAGGACAGGTGATAGACAACGTTATTGGTTATGAAAGCAGCCGTCAAGGAAGTGACTTGGAGGAAATGAAAGGAGATGATTAGCATTGACTTTAGGAGAAGAGCAGCATTTACAACTCGATTTATTAATATTGTAATAGAGTCATTATATTTTAATTTAAATAGAACTTTTATAATATTCATTCTGAACGGAAGAACTACAGTGCGATACAAGTAAATAATATGGATGAAATTATCGTCAGGGCAAAAAACGTGCCTACTTTTTGGAAATATTCTTACATACAGCAGCTAATTACAACAGTTTCCATACAAAGGGGTGCTTGATTGTTTGAAAGAAAATATTAAATTTAAAAAAACTGAGATATACCCTGGTTTTAAAGTCAATGTCTGCAAAATGATAAACGAAAAATAACGTTGCATCCTCTTACTCTCTACCGCCTACATCCATTTCTTCTTTGGCAGAAGGAAAAATCACGCTAACATAACCTAATGAGCAGCCTTTGAAATGTAATGCGGGGGTTTTGATATTCTTAAACTTGAAAAATACAAAGGATGCTTACATATTTTTTTAATTGGAGGAACGATGTTAGTTTAAAGCTAATTGAGACTTAATTATACCATGGGTGTGGTGAACAATTATTATTTTTAAATATCACATAAAAAGAGGTACCTATATTTCAATTTTGAAAAGCATCGCCCTTAGTATATTTAAGTTTTAAAGTGTCTCAAAAATGAGTAACACAAGGCTCTAAATTTGAAATACACCACGGCCGTTGTTGTGTAGGGAGCTGTGATCTGTTACAAAAATTAAATATAACACAGGTAGGTTGATCTATTTAAAATAAAAAAATTCAAAGTGTTACTATGATCTTTTCAAAATGAAATAGACCCAAGGTGTTTGAAAGTTTTAAAAAATAAAATAGGTCTCAATGTTGTTCTTTTTTGTAACTGAAATATGTCATGAAGTTATGATAATTTTAAAGTTGATATAAACCGCGGGTGTTATGATATTTTTAAAATGGAAAATAAGGTGATTGTCGTTATCTCTTTTAAATTGTGAACCAATAAGGGTGTTTTTCTCCTGTAAAAATTATTGAATATGACTTGTGTTGTGATCTCATTAAAATTGAAATATACCACTCGTTTGTGTTCTTTCTTCATTGTTATGTTTTTAAAATTGAAATATACTTCGGGTGCTGTGATCTGTTTAATATTGGAATGTAACAAGAGTGTTATCATTTTTTAAATTAAAAAAACTTCTACGTGTTTTGAGATTGCTTTGTAATTGAAAAATATGCTGGGAGTTGTGATATTTACCATACATGTAACGGACGGAACTTGCAACGTTTTTAATGTTTAAATTTACCACGGAATAAAACTATTGCTTATATTTTTAAAAGAAGCAAATCAACGTGAGTTTTTATCTTTACAAAATTTAAATTTTCCATGGGTTTTTTGATCTTTTAGAAATTGAAACATGCATGATTTTAGTTATCTCTTTACTATTGAAAAATACGAGTTATATATTGTAATGATTATATCCATTTATAAGTTATATAATAAAACAGGCATTGTGATATTTTTAAAAGTTTCAGGCTAACTGTTTAATTCTTCACTGGATGATGGAATGCCAATGCCCTCAAGTTGAATTTACATTCTTTGGTTCAAATGCAAAATTATATGCTACCGATTAAAATAACTATGTCATGCACAGTAAAGACCGTGGTATTTAAAAAAATCACGGGAAAAAGGGCCGAGGTCAACTAGCGTAGACGTTCTCACTCTTTTTCCCCGAACCACGGCACATGTTGCCGACAGAGACAAAAGTGCTTCAACGAAGGGTGTCTATGGGAACGGGATAGTAGACGTGCGCTTTTGACGCAGTCCATGATCCTGAAGAACCTCCCCAAGGCGCCTCTTATCACCCTCGGCGCCGTCAAAGACCCTTCCGTTTGGAATGAAATGGGCGGAGGGTGGTCGGTGTTATTCCCTGCCGCCTGCTTTAAGTCCATAGGGACGCGGCCGAAGTCTCGATAAATGCCGACAACGTTTACCCGCGCGTAACTCGCGGGCGAAATTCATTGATCTACTGCGAGACACGCTCATACCGTTAACCCTATGCTCTTTGCAAGATCTATGTTTTGTAGGTAATCTGTGCCACTTTCACTGAGCACAAGGGCTAGGTGGACTCAAAATTTTCCTTGAAATACAGTCAAGACCTGGAAGCTTTTAAATCATAAAATAGGGTAAATTGAATTTTTTCGGTGAGAATATAATTAAATTTCTTGCATGTCTTACAAAAAATAAGAAATTCTCTGTACTGGTAATAATGTAGCTAAGAATTATGCATTAATATTCGTAAACCACAATAATTATTATAATAGTTATAAATGTAACGAATAAAACACGACCATGCGGATAGACTCGGCGGTTTAGCGTTTCATCTAAAATAATAACGGAATTATTATATAATAAATAGTTAGGGAGGCATACTGCTTACCTCATCAGGTATACATAATTATGAGAAAATCACTGTGCACAAGAGTGACAAGTTATGGTCATCCCTGTCTAGATTGGGGGGACTCGGCAAGAGATTTTAGAGTTGTACTCCTTCGGGGTAGGGTTGCAGTGATAAATAATTTGCTCGTTGTATTAGCAAGTCAAATGAGTGGAGGCTCTGCCAGGAATATCAGACCAACGGTCATTCAAGAGACATTGTCTGGAAAACTAAAATGAAATGTCGTGGGAAGTGGAATGGAACTCTCCCCTTTCACCGATTTTGCAGCTAATGCCAGCCCACATGACTATCTTCAACGAGTCACCACAAGGTGAACACAGATTTTGCAGACGTGGCACATATTCCGTGTTTATAAGTAACATTATAATGTTATAGGTTGTATACGCTTACTTTTTCCATTTCATTATAAGTTCACGGCCTGTAACTTCGTAAAAAGATTTGAATTTAGACTTTTCCCGTGAATTTTTAATAATAATATTATCTTGTTCCGTGGCAATATAGTTAAAAAATGCTTCAAAAATAACATGGAATTGGCTAATATTACACAAGTAAGGTGGTTAGCACCGGTTAAAAAGATTTTAACTCCCCTTTCTCTTCCTCCTTCATGTCACAATTACCTGTAACTAAAGCTAGTAAGGGTAATTGTTCATAAAAAAAACCACAAATATGAATAAACTGATATGAAACTGGTCATGAAGTCATGCATAAAGCTATCAGTGATAATTTTTGATAAAAGTAGCCGCTAAATTACAGCGCATTTATAACAAAAAAAAGCAGTTAATTTCAATCAGTATGGAATTTAAGGATATCTTAGATATCAGTAGGGTTAGGTAATATATTCCTATGTCAATAAAATTATATATCAACTGCAAAGTATATTCCCAAAATTATTGTTAAAGAAGATATATCATTCCAAAATAGATCATACTTAACAGCTAAAGAAAGCATATTTTTGTATTCTAAGCATTTTGTGAAACACGGAAGTATATCAATCTTAAAATATTCATGACTTTAATCGGAGACTAGTGACAAAGAGCAAAATGATCATTTAACGAGTTGTAATATTACTATCATGTTAGACTATTCAAAACATCTTTTTGCGTTCTTTAACAAGATCTATTTTCTCTGATCACAAACCATTATCTTTCATATGTTTATCAACAACAATCGCAAAATATGCTTTTATGCACCTTGTACTTTTTTCTGAATTGGTGAGTTCATATATTTTTTATTCACTTAACCTTGATGAAACCTGCGACTACATTAATATTTTTGCTTCAGAAAAACTTACTTCATCATATTCCTAAAATATCTATCAAAGATTACTCCTTAAGTTTGGGATGAATCATGCTTAGGTGAGTTCTTCAGTTTGAAAGCTTATCCGTAATACTAATGAACATTGAACTGCATAACAGAATTTCAACTGCACCAAGATTTAACATATATTTCGAATTTCGTCCACTTCAAGTCAAAGATTTCATTATCCAGCTGAATAATATTACCATAAAAGACAGATTTCATCTTTCGAACGGGATGAATTTCTCCTCGGCAAGGAGACTGGCGTCCCCATAACCTTGAATTCAAAATCATGGGGTACTTTGAATAGGTCGTATATATTCGAGACCAAGAACTCATTAAAAATGGATTTTTATTGCGACTGCAAATGACTTAAATTTTTTTTATCTCTTAGTAAAAGTAGTTAAAAAGTGCATTGACAAAAAATTCCATTTAATTCTGTGTCGAATTAAAATATGCATTATTTTTAGAAGAAAATGCAACTGTTTGAGGTTCGTAGAGATCATCAGTAGCCAAAAATAGAATATAAATAAAGAAAGGGTGAATTAGAAAATGAACACACGCGCGCAGTACGCCAATTTTTTTTTAATTAATCCGAAGGACCTAAAGCAGTGTTTGTACAATGAGGTGCACACAACACTTAAAATCAATTTAAGTTTATCCTGTAGACTCAGGTGTCAGTTCTTTTTTGATGCATACAGCTTTTTACATCAGAACCGGGGACTTTTTCTCATCTCGTTTCCGGCGGCGGTAGTCATATTGATCCATGCTTATTTTTGAAATTTTTGTCACTCTTTTGTAAGTTTTTTTGGTTCCTCTATTTAATATTGCTAAATTTAGGCTTAAGGACTGCCATTGCCTTATTTGGCTAGATAGGGTTAGTTTGGCAATCCGAATTACTCAAAAGTTCTTAGATTCTTACTCTTTTCATTATATGACTTTTCTTTTTTTGCACTAATTGCAGTTCTAGTCTACTTTAGTAAAAACGAAAATACACACTGAGAAATATGTTATTTTATTTATAAGTAATGAAAGACTGTAGCACAGGACCTGAATAAGGATACAAGGTAAAAGAAGAAGCTACATTTCAACCAAACAGAAGTTATATTTCAGGGTTAGTAAGACAATAATTAGCTTACCTAACAAAATGTCAAAATGATTTTTCCACTGGCATACAGGAAGGGCACTCGTACAAGGGAAACTGAGGTGTACTAACCTTAGTTTTCCTTGTACAAGTCAGCATCCAATCCAACCTTAGTATGGTTGTAATACTCTACATTTTCAGGTAATTGTTTTCATTTTTTGACTTAGTGACACTTGGATGCATGGAACCTACTCAATAACAATACATTCTTTCCTACTTTACCCTGATAGATAGAGTGGCATCATCATTTTTCAGAAGAGCCGTTGAGTAGCGCTCAGTGCTTGAGACACTCACTGCTTGTGGTACTTCGCGTCTCATACGGGTCATCGTCCCCAATAAACTAGTTTGCTTAACTTTCAGATTATTCGCTAAATGCCAGGAAGTAAAAATACTATCTGTATTTACGGTATGTCCCATTCCAAGGAATGGATCACTAAACATCATCACTACGTGCTCGCTTAGATTTACATTGGAAGATCTGACCTCAATTTTATCCAGGCAAGGAACAGCATAGCACAAGTACTTACTCTTTGAGCTCACAGGCATCCAGAACTTAATAATAATATATTTATTTATGTTCTGTAACAAAGCCACCTAAAAACAACAATAATAGTAGGTACAAGTAAGGCATTTGCAATTGTCGCAGCGAGTACGTACAAAAAGAGTAACACGAAAAAAAGAAATTACAAGTTACATGCATGAACTTAATGCCAAATTTATCGGGTTTATTTGGCATATACTGCGTAAAAGTGTCATCTGCACTTATATGGGAATACTGTTCACCTGCGGTCAAATTGGGCCCTGGTTTGCACAGATTCTTGCAGTTTTCGATGAAATGGTTCCACACATCAGAAACAGGGAAAACCTTTTGATTTGAAGACACACTGCTCTCTCACTTCTGATATCAAACCTAAGGAACCGCATTATATCGTGAAAACGATCTAGAGATTGGGGGCCTCCTTTACAAAGAAAGGTGGACCCCAGTTTTTGGACCAAAGACAGTCAATTTCTAAATGTCTAGCTCCATACGCCCGCCGTGCATAGAGAATACCTATGAAAACAAGCAGTTCAGCAGACCAGTTACCATCTTCTGTTACTGCACGAGCTAAGATTTGAGTAAATAGCTGTATGTGTTTTAACATTCCATAAGCTATAAGAAAATTCTACGCCGATCGAGCAATATCTTAGTCTATATTGCGCTTAGCGTACAGTATGGGACCAGGAATTTCCCTCAATATGTTTTGAAACTCTCTGCGTCCAACATTTTCTTCGCCTGGTTAAAAAAATAGTCCATTTTGCACCATCTTTAGCACATAAGGAGTTGGAAGTATACACATATTCCGCTGTGGAATAGCAAATTTCCATGAGGGGTCAAAATGTCCCCTTCCGCCGTAAACGATACATCTTCGCACAGAAACCGATACAGGGGCCAAACACAGAAAAAACTTATTTTCAGGGTACGAAGTGTCCCTTATCATGAAAATTCAAAAAAGCCAACCCGTAATTTTGAAAAACAAGTGTGAAATATGTTAAGTGAAAATGAAAAGGGGTCATTTTGACACCTACCGCGGTTCTAGCGTTAAGCGTCCCAACAAGTGCTTGGTTGAGGCTAATATCATGGACGTATTATTGAGTACACCAAAAATGTAAGTAAAATCTCTTGTCTTTAGAATGTGTATTCTAATCCAAAAAGCTATGCGACAAAATATATCAATTTGAGTGAGGCTTATTGATCTCACTAATATTGATATATAAGCCAAAAATAGGAGAAAATTAAAGGTGGAGAGTGAATAGAAAACTGGCACCATTAGTGCATCGCGTCATGTTTCTTGAAAATCAAAGTGTGTATTTGAATTGCCATCTTGGCTAGACAAATGAACAGCTACACGCAGGCGTTGTCTCCAGAGAAAGCCTACCACAGCTTGCAAATGCCATTAAATTGCTTTTATTCATATTGCTCAAGGGGAGGCGCATTGCTTTAAAAATTCAAACGTGTACCATTTTTTAAATATGAATTTATCATTCCCACTCCCACTCTGGGTTCATAAATTTACTGACAAAGAGATCTCAAATTAACTCATTTTTTTTCTTTTCAACTTACAATCCTTGGAAAAACTTTCTGGGAACCACAAGCAGCGAATGTGTGCGTATTTCAGCTTTATCACAACTTTTCTCCAATCCGGCTGCTGCAAAAAGCGTGGAGGAAACTTCATTATAATTAATGCTATCATCGCCTGTGATACTTTGATAGAAGAAAATGTATTATAGTGTCGAAGATATTAGAGTTCGCACCGAACGACTCACAATGAGAATCGTAAATGAGTACTCATAAATGTTGGAAGATTATAGTCGTTTATCTGACTATTTCACACATCACGTTATTTATGCACGCAACTTTGTTCAGGAAAGCTTAAGCAATCTATACGTGAGAAAAAATGTGAATTTTAACTCTCAAGTTAAAGAAAACCCGAAATCTGTTGGCCTCCAAATATATAATGGTATAAATTATTCATTAATATTATTTTAGTTGGGATTCTGGTGTTGTAACCCAGGGGGTAGGTACACAGCAGCTGACTGATACATTTGTTCAAATTAAGAAGATTGTTATCCATTATATTATATTTCTATTGTTAATTAAACATCCAACGAAACGCATATACTGCTCTTTTCTTGCGAACGGGTATTTTGAAAAATTCAGAAGCTATGCATGGGAAGATACCTCCTCTATCACCACCGCTCATATAAAGAATAACTGCGGCCGCGTTTAAGTCATACCCGTGTCACAATTGAAACTTTTTTTACCCACGTGCTGAAATTGGGTGAGCAGCCACAACAGTATTATATAAAGTGGAGCAGGTATTTCCAGGAATCTTTGAAGCTTCTCCACCGTGAGTACGCAAGTAATGCCTTTCATTACTTCCTTCTTTTCCATGGTACTCAACCGAAAATTGGTTTACCAATTACAGTTTCTAACCGCTTGACCCGGTGGCTTGCAGGGTATCGTGTAGATGTAGATGATTCACTAATTAGCTTGTTCGTACTACTTAGGACTCAACCCCTTTAAGTTTCATGCCCAACTCTCTGGAACAATTTCTTAAACCAAAATGGTCCTCGCCTCACCGGGGTTGGTCCCTTTTATAACAATGCTCGCTGATTTACCTGGTCTTCCGAGGGAAGTGAACCAATTACAGGTGGAGTTAAAGAAAGGATCTAAAAGCTTCCTTAGCTCACGCCTCTGTGCCCTTTCTAATGGTTCACACTGACCCACACAACTAAGCGGGTAATGCACTAACCGGTTTGGACGTGGTGTATGGGGACATGTTTCTTTCCGAATTGAGTTCTTCATCAGGGCCATCTGTTCCCCTTTTCTTCTGTTTGAGCTCCAAATATAGCCCAAGTTAAACCATCACTTAACCTTGTAGGAGCTACTAAGAGACCCTGGGAATTTTACAGGAGAGAAAAGTGCAATAAAAATCATCTTTAAGTCCCTGGAACCTGAATGCAATTGTAAGCCACTATATTAGGCATTTGAGAAATCAATATTATCAGCCGATGAACGGAACACACTTACTCAGTGCATATACGGCCCAAGAGAATGACTCTTTCCTTTCAATGGGAAATATTGCGAAATGATTTATGTATAGGTATTACAGTCATATGTCTTCTTATGCAATAAAAGTGGCATACTTATGTAATATCCTAAACGCGTGGTTGAACGAACAATCTTTTTCATGCTTAATTCTTCTCCTGCTCTCATCGCCAACGAGTCAATTAGTATTTGTAACTCGTAGGGATTATCAATAAATAACTGCAAATCGACCAAACATCATTCAATCGTTCATAAAAACTCTTGGTGAAAATTAGCTAAAGAGCATTGAACAGTAGCAAATTAAGATAATATGTAATTAAGATAAGCGTTTCAGATTTGATTCCTCAGGAGGGATTTCTTCCTTCTCCTTTCATGACACTATCACTAGCATTTTCACTCTTATTCACTTTAATTCCTCTCCCTTATTTCCCCTTATTTTAAGTTTTATTATAATTTTCTTCATAAAAGCTCATTTTAAAATCATGCTACGCGATGGTAAATGTCACACTGTAGGCATAAAACACAAAGGAGAGAAGTGAATTAGCCAGCCATGGAAAAAAGTGTGTAAGACATGACACCCATATGCAGAGGGTTCTCTTATTTCTTATGCCATCAAATTCTTTTGGTTTATAGGCTATGCACACTGTAAAGGCCAAATATTGTAAAAACGTGGGGATGTTATTTTCTCTTTCACTGGTGAAGTATTTTACAAGCCTCTGCGAGTAGCTTCTACGACCAGTCAATCAATGCGATAAAGATTAGGTACAGAAAAGCTTTAAAAGTGATTTGTATATTTTTTAAAGTCAACAACTTAATAAGTTGGCAAAAACGTAAATTTTGTGCTACAGATTTACTTCGACAAAAATGAAAATAGTAATTTTCACAATATTTTTGAGGGCTCGGACTCAATTACACGGGAACAGTAAGCGGGCAAATAGTATAAGAGTTGGTAGGGCCTTCATTAAGAGAGCGTGGATGAAGGGATTGTTGTTTTCCCTAGACAAATTTTCTGAGGGTAGTGAGAAGAGAAGGGAATATTTGCCCACACTAAACATGAACGCTTTGATCTACAGTGGATATAATTTCCCCTGCCACACACCCTTGTGCTCCCTGCCGCACAACCTCGTGGTCGCTCACAGAGTATTACGTAAATGTATATGAAATTATCTACATATGCTCGAGAGCCTTTGGGAGCCATTTTCACGGCCATTGGGAGAACGTACTACATTCTTGGTACAGGGTCACGCAAGCGATAAAATTCCTGTTAATTCTTGGAAAAAATGACGTGGACTCAGAATTTATTTAAATTTCTTGCTTATTTCTGGTTTGTTGTATCTTTTAGCAGTCTATAAATTTAATAAAAAGCTTTTACAAAATACCACAAAAAATATACACCTTTTACGACCCGTGTTTTGACAGCATAATGGTCATCTTCAGGTGGATCTTCATGTTCCTCTTCAGGTCATGATTTTTCTGTCGAAACCCGGGTCGTGAAAATGTATAAACATTTTAGTGGTATTTTTAAAAGTTTGGTTTTTATTACATGTATTGACTATGTAATACCATTAAGTTACAGAAGATAGATTTTTATTCATTTTAGCAGACTGTTCAGAATATACTGTCTCGTAACTTTCACAATACAATTTTTACACTCATCATTAGTCGGAAAAGTATTTGGTGAATTTTCTAATGAAGGGCAGATGGCCCTGGGTATATTGAGTACAAGTTGCTGTCTGTACAACGCTGGACACTGTATTAGATAAATTATAAAATATTGATAATGAGCAAAGAGGAAGTTAATGCGTTCAGAATTAGCAATGAGGAACATCTTGTGTACCATTTTTAAACCTACCGTTCTCCGTGTGTCCTAAACCAGCCCTCTCCCCCTCCTCCCAAATGTCGCCCACCCTCCTCTTCTTTCCCAATCATCCTTTTATTGCCTTATTTATTATTTCTTTTGTTTAAGAATGTACTAATTCTTCAGAAAAAAGTCACAGTTAATACATATAGATATTTAACTGAAAACTTGGAATACCTCACCCTGGAAATGAGAATTAGCTGCAAAAAATCTAAGTCGTGCCATCGGCTGATGAGCATTTTCGTTAGAGGACCTCACAGAGGAAATATCAAACTTACAAACCAGAACTTGTACATTGAGTAGTCTAATTCTATACAATAAAAGATCTAATTCATTGAAGGTCGTAGGTTCAAGAGAAAACGCAATAGCTGTGGGTAAGTGAGGACCCTCGTGAGAATTTAGACCTTGGAAAATTGAGCAAGCAATATGGAAAAGAAAGGCAGAGCAGAGCATTCTAAATCCCAGGCATGAATAGCATTTTTTGCAGGTTAGATAACGTGGACGACTGATAACTTCAGAAGTTTCTCGAGGAAATTGAAATATTTCAACTTTAATAGCACTACCTCTTCGCAAACGCTTCCGTATCCACCGCAACTCTTCGCCTGATCATTAATATTCACCTATTACTGAACTCACTTTAATCTATGATACTCCCAAGAGTAGTCTTTTGCTCTAATTAGTAACCACCAATTTTAATACTTATTCTATCATATTTAATCTTAAGTATCCCACATTCTTTTCTCTCTTACAATTCATACTATGTATTCGCACTCTACCCCTGAAACTAGGGGTTGGATAGCAGAATGGATAGTTTTGTCTCAATCTCACCACAATAAAGACGTTTATTATAAATATTAAACGCACTGACCTTTTTTAAAGTTCTTTAGGTGATAGGATACGTAGCACTTATTTAAACACAAATTTAAAGCACTTAATCAGTTCATCTTCAACATTCATTCCCTCTTAAACTTTTCCATTTCCCTTATAACCTATTCCTCCATAGTGATAAGTAAAATTAACATTGGACAACCTCGCCTCTCCCTCCCCAGTCAAAAGGCGCTCAGTCTCATTAGCCTTCCACTTCCCTTACCCTCGCAGTCTGTTTGAGATCAAGGGTTCGCATTAAGTCATCTTGTCCTCCAGTCCACCTATAACTTCCGCAGCATATTCATTAACTTCACCTATTCTACTATGTCAGTTGTTACTAGAATTCCACCAAACAAATAATGACATCCCGTTCCTATTCAAGACTGGATTCTATTAGCGTTTTTATTACCCCATGGTAATGTCATGTGAGTAAGAGAGAGATGAATAGCACGAAAAGCAGAGGAGTTCCTGAATGAAGATCTTTTCGGATTCAGGAAAAGTAAGGGTACAAGGGAAGCAATATTGGCCCTTAAGCTGCTCATAGAGAAGAGAATAGAGAAGAACAAGCCGACGTTCATTGCATTTGTGGATTTAGAGAAGGCTTTTGACAACGTGGATTGGGATTTAATGCTTCGAATTCTGAAGGGAATTGGAGTGTCCTACAATGATCGAAGAATTATGCACAGTCGGTACAAAAACCAAGTAGCTGTGATTAAATCTGGAAACAGCTGTGAAGAGGCAAGAATAAGGAAAGGAGTGAGACAAGACTGTGCACTTTCTCCCGTAATTTAAATGCTTACATCGAGAGAGCCATCAATGAAATCAAAGAGAGGTCTTCTGGAGTGAATATCCACGGAGAAACAATAAGCATACTGCGATTAGCTGATGTCATAGCACTCATAGCAGAGACGGAGAAGGATCTGAACAAAATCCTTGTGTTGGTGTTGGTGTTGCCAAGAGTGGTATCAAACTTGCTTTCACATGCTTTTGTTTTTGGAATCTTCGGCATGAAAATCAAATCCGGCCTCGCAGTCTTTAAACCACACAACGTCTTGATATTCAGCTACGAATAAGCTGAAAAAAAATTTTTTGAAAGGAAAGCTGACTTCTTTCCTTTCCAAAAAAATGAAGTCTTCAGCAGTTCTGTGGAGATGTCAACGGCTTTTTTATTCCACATGGAGCACGTTCTTTACGCCATCTATTTTGACTGCACCTACGATGTTCCTATAGACACCAACTACTCTTTTCATATGTAATAGTCCAAATATCGTTTTTTACTGCCATTTTTTTAGTTACATAGATTTTTTTATCTGTTTTCCCCTTTCATCCCCATGAAATTCCTAGGTTCTGTTAAAGATAATTCACTTTCCCATATTTTTCAAATTTCTCCAAAGTCTCGTATATTAAAATCCACTGTTTCCCTTATTGATTACCCACATGAGTTGGTTATTGAATTCTCCTGGTCCTCCTCTGTATTGGCTTTTCTATTGCATCTCGGCAATCATGATATATTATCAATAGCCAATTCATAATTTTTTTTTCTCCTGCATAAAATTGGAATTGTTATTTCTAATATGAAATCTTGCGCAGGGCGAAGAAAGCAAGAGCCTAAACTCATGTTTAGCATAGATGCATATGGGTACACAATTTCGCTCACTAGGAGAATTTGTTGCATGTGTTCACACGACAAGCAAAATTATTATAATTAATACTCTTGACTTGTACAATAACATGCTATTCTAATCTCACTGGTTTTTCATCAATTAAGAGGGATTAATTTTGAAGTTATACAAGAGCATGAAATTCTGAACTATTTGTGGGGAACATATTCTGAATTAACCACTCAAAGAGATAATTTTAATGCCGAAATAAACACATTCTGCCACTTCTTAGGATAGCAAAGTAAGATGTTGTAAAGTTTCGTCGTTGGATAGTTTATTTTGTTTTACAGTTCCAAAAACACTCAAGAGGTGTCAAACATATTAACGTAAATATTTAATAGTACCTGGTGACGAATAGGGTTGTAAAAAACAATGCTTTTAAAAAATCCTTCGGTGGGAAATATTAAAATTAATAAAATAATATCATCATCAGTATGTAATTAGAGAAAAGAGCTCCTAGAGAGTCCAAATTCTCCTAGTGAGCGAATTCGAATTAGAGAATAGCTGCCCTAAGTAAGGGCCGACACATTCAAATTGACAGCTAGTTATAGTTGCATAGTTTATCCTAGTATTGGTTTGACGCAGCCCTCCACGCGATTCTTCTGTCGGCCAACCTTTTCATATCGACGTAGCTCCTCTCTTTTACACCCTTCGCGACTTGCTTCATATACCTCATATGAGACCTGCCTTTTCCAGTCTTCCCGTTCGCTTTCCCCTCGACGATTGTCCTCATCAGGCCATCGTGTCTTAGCACTGAAAAAGGTGTTTCTTAGCAATATCAGAAACAACAACTACTCTAGATTTTCCTTCTTTGCCCTGATCTTTTTAACGACCCCCCATTCATTTTCTAATAGCTAATAATCCCTCGATGGCAATTAGCCTTAATAATTGTGACTGCACTGGCAGTGGCTGTCTGAGGAAAGTACATAATTTCCAATATTAAAGCTTTTTTCCCTTGTTTAAGTTAAACATCGATGACATTCATGTTTCTTCACATTTTTTTTAATTTTCCTTCATGGTGACTCATGCAACTGTTAAAAAACAATGTGCTGTTAGTACCTATGGTCTTTTCTTACCAAGAGACTTATAATTGCAAGTACATTTCTAAGATGTAGGCAATAATGCTCCCTTATATCACATGAATCCTATTGCATTTTCGAATCATGGGCTTTGGGCCATTGAGGAAGTAAAATTTTAGAGAATAACTGCCCTAAGTAAGGGCCGACACATCCAAATTGACAGTTAACTTTTCTACTTGTCATGCAATGAGGAAGTGAATCAAAGTTATCAGTTTAAGCATATGAGGTGATCAGATCAGAGAATGATTAGTAACAGAGGAAAAAAACATGCTTTGTAGAAGAAAATAACCCGGGTAGAGAGCATAACTGTTTCGCTTGAACTTCTTCATTCCTTCTTATATAAAAGTTTACCAAGTATGCACTCGTTTATAGGATGCAGTATTGTGTGATGCATCACATAACATGATCGTGTTACTCGCAACATCGAAAACGCATGTCCACCATTTGTAGTTTATAAACTCAACAGTTGGCTCAGAAAGAGAAACATCTTTTTAAATGTCATGACATCTTAACGACAACTTAAATTTAAACCAGTAATATTTGTTTATCTGAATAAATTGTGCCATGCAGTAACATCGCGGCACTTATATAAAGATATCTAACCTCAAGAGGCAGGCGTAAAAGACTTTGGCCTTCATCATCCGGGAGTTTGAGGGACTTCAACTCGCTTCTTTCAAAAATAAATGCTATACCACGGTAGACAGATAAATATAGTTCATGCCTAGCATAGTTGGGAAAGTTACCAAAAAAATTAACTGATTAAAGTTAAAGTTAATCTCTGTAAAAAGTAACTAATTAAAGTTAAAAGTTACTTTTCTTAAAATGTAACTGATTGAAGTTAAAGTTGATAAAAGTAACTTTTACGTTAAAAGTTACTTTTTCAGTTACTTTGGCAAGTTGGATGCAGTGGTAATAGAGGCTCTGGTGGTTTTTTTCTTTTGACAAACAAAACTAATACTTAAAACTGTAATTGTAGTTTCTTCCATTCGCATCCATTTGTTAAAAAATATTTGAATAGGGGATTTTCGTTGTAATTCCATTTAGTGTCCAGTGTTGTTGGTCAGGTTTCCTAGTGGCTTCTGAAAGGATTCGGTGATTTTTCTGAGGTGACGCT
The DNA here is from genome assembly GCA_933228895.1 of Platycnemis pennipes. Taxonomy (NCBI): domain Eukaryota; kingdom Metazoa; phylum Arthropoda; class Insecta; order Odonata; family Platycnemididae; genus Platycnemis; species Platycnemis pennipes. The sequence goes on along the minus strand of OW121846.1, from coordinate 104,648,721 downwards.
ACAATTCCGGGATTTTGAAGTTTTCGTGAATGTAAGATTTCCTAACAAACCATGGTGCGTCTTTAATTTGCCGTCAAAGATTGTTCTGAGCGGTAGAAAGTGCTTTAAGGTTAATTTTTGATATCGATCCCCACATTGCTATATGAAGTATCCCTTCACAATCCTAAAATTTCAGTGGAAATGGTTTAGTTATATAGAGTTACAGTAGATGCTAAGAGTGTGCCTGCTCACCCTTTCTCGCGATTCACTGGGGGCTGAAGTATCGACGAAGCAAATTTTTGCCGAGTAAGACATAGGTAGACTGGCGCATTGTAACAGATACGTTAGTTTGAATGAACTCTCCCTCCCCTCCCCTTCGTTATCCGTAATAGGTTTGTAGTTCACCCTTCTTTCTCTTCTTCACTATGTTGTATCGAGGACATGATGTCACCGAGTAAGGCATACGAGGCCTCCAGGACATTGTCTTCGCGTGGTTTCGTGTTTTCTCGTCTGAGGGTTGGTTCCTAAACTTTGGCGGTCACTCCCCTCAGCCCTGCTTTTGTTTGGATGCATTCGTCGGGGCCTATTCATTGCATTTTTGCACAACCACCTCGCATTCTTAGATACCGTTTTATTTTCCCATTCGTCTGTAGGGCGACCCTTGCGCCCGAATTCCGCCAGCTCAACATTCGCCAAAAATTAACGAAAAATATTAACTGAATCAGTGTTGTATCAGTTAATGCACAATTTTAACGATTAAAAGTTAACTCTTCTAAAAATTAACGATTAAATTTAATAGTTAACCAGATTTTTACCGATTAATTTTAATCGTTAATTTTTTCAATCGTTAATCCCAACTATGCTGCCTAGCCACACATAGGATGTGGGATCAAATTCCAACGCTGATATCGGTTTTTGTCTTGTCTTAGTGCTAAGAGCTTCAATTATAAGGCACAGTATGACCATAGCAGTTGGAGAATCTTAATACCGAATTATATTCTACTTCAGATACTAAATCCATCCAATCCTGCATTTCCTATCATGGCGATTGAGATGTCCCGACATATAACTAGAGATGGGCAACTTCGTAAATTACCGCGGTAATTTTCGTAAATTACCGTGGTATTTTTCGTAAATTACCAAAAACCCTGAAAATTACCGTAATAAACGGTAATTTTCAGAAAAGTTCTTTTTCGGAAAATTTCTTCCTCATGAATAAACCATTTGAATTGGTAATATTATAAATTGAGTAGCTAAAACGATTTTTTTTGCAATCTGTCCATGATGAATTCCAAGTAATTCAGAGCAAAATAACAAATGCACATTGTGCAGAGGTATGTCTTTGGAACGAAAATTTCTCATTTCTCGACAAAAGAGAGGCAAATTGAGTGTTGCTGCCAACTTTGTTTTAATTTTTTAATGAGTTATTATTGACAAACGTCGTGATATGTTTGATATAAACGTCGGCATTATATCTCAATGCTATTTGATTTCATTTGGAGTCCTCTGATAAGGATTTGCAGCTCAAAACTTAAAATTACCTGAAAATTACGGTAATTTTCGAAAATTACCGTAATTTACCATGGTAATTTACCTCAATTAAAAATTACGGTAATTTACCCATCTCTACATATAACACGTGAGCAGCCAAACTGAAGACAATGTATAAGCTCAGCTCAGCAATGTGTAAGGATCAGCTTTTAAAAAAAAATAAGTAAATTGCAGTTCGTACGAGCCAGGTTTACATCCCCATTGGCACGAGGAAGACTAGTGAATTTAATGATCATAACTAAGGACTAAAATTAGGGATTGATCCTAATAAAAAATAGACTTCAAGGTATAACTAAAATGTCACGACGTTGCTAAAATCATTATGCTGAACTCACAGTCAATTTCTCTCAATTTTTACGTGATACAAAATATCTAATTTTTCAAACACGGACTTGAAGCCTCTGGGCCGAACTTAAATTGCACTTCAAATTTAGACTCGTACTCCACGCACTAGATCACGAAGTAGTTCCTAAATCCACCATCTGCGGCGTCATCGTTGTAGCGGAGTACATAAATCATCCGCTCGATGACATTACCATCGTTGCGGGAATCTTGAATTTTATTTTACCGCGACGTTCGAATGGCTCTATTTCAACCTCTATTGTTTTGCACCTTTTTTCTAATGATATATTTGTAGCATTCAATACCTCAACCAGAACCACTTACTTGAGCATTTGATGTGTAATAAATAAATAATGTGACTTAATACATAAAAAATATCAAATATTGGTGACCTGTGACAGAATAGTTTTACTCAGTGACATCAACCTCCAAAAAGGCATCCTTTCTAAGTTACCTCCCATGACAGTTACACAAACACCTTGGAGATGCAAAGAAAAATAAACACATAAGTTAAATCGCTGTGGTAACCATTCAAATGACACTTATTTCAAACTCACTAGCCAAGAGTGTAGTAGATAAAGTAAATCATTTCGGTACAACAGTAAACTTCATTGAAAAAAAATTTGTGAGCATTGCCCACTAGCAAAGGTTTTCAACAACAACTGGTCCTCCCACTTTGCCATGCCTACGACTGGCTCCTTTTAACCAGTTTTGTATATTTTCATTCGCTTGGTCCTCTGTGATGTTTTCCAGGCCTTGATGGTTCAGAGCTGTTCCTGAAATTGAAGGATGATATAATATGAGCTTACTTAATGCCAGAGAAATCATAAGCTACCAAGTTTTCATTATTATATAACAAGACTTAACAAGATTTAAACATAGAGAGCAATGAGTTCCATGACTGATGAAAATAATTAACATACGTTAAATAAATAAACTCATTATAGTAAAAACCCAAGTAGCATCAACAGTTGAACCAGCGATGGGGAACAGTTATGTGCAACGGTTGGTCAACCATTATTCATGTCTGTTTTGCCAACTTTTATCGAACTGTAATGGCCTAACTGTTCCCCAATCGTTGGTCCCACTGTTCATCAACCATTGGCCCCACAATTTAGCAACAGTCATGCAACCATTTTTCTTATTAATCTATGCATTGCCATAGCATTGGTTGGTATATGCCATACCCAACTAATTATCTTTATCTACCCACCTAATTCGAGATCTACAAAGATAAGATGTCCTGTACATTCAATCCACTGTAGTTGGAGTACCAGCTATGCTCTTATAAGAGTTCTGCGAAAAAGAATAAAAATGTTGGAGCAGGAGCATTGAACTTTTATAAAAATGAGGATAAGATGATCATCTTTTCAAGAGCCCACAATCATGTTTTCACATGAGGCAAACTCAACCAAGATATCTGTTACCTTAAAATAATATAACCACATCTACATCTCTGTACTACCCAGCGAGCCACTGGGAGAGTATGTGGCAGGGGAACCACAAGAGGATTTAAAATTTACCCTTGAATACTCTTTCATGACCTGTTTTCATTATGGTCAAGAATTGATTATGCCTTTAAGTAAACAACAAAAGAGCTACAGCAACAACAAATTCCCAAACAGGAACCAATTGGCCTCCACAAATCCACTTGGGTAAATAAACATGAGCCCCCCATGTTGTCTTCACAATGTCATTGCATTCACATTACATTTGTAACACGTTTACATGATTTCAGAACAATATCATTAAAACCCCTAATGACATAATTGACTATTTGGACTTTTATACTTTATATGTAAAAGATGCCTCCAATTCCAATGGATTTTTCCTCCTGAGCTGATATTGACAATCACAGCACCAAACCAGAGACCTGCCAACACGATCAATATGATATGCATGCTCACAATGATATGGTAGGTCTGGTAGGTAGGTAAGGTCTTCTCCACCAATGACTAATGAATACAGGGAGATGCATGGAAAAGTGATTAAAAACATTAATGATATATGAATGTATAATAGTAGCACTGCATGAAGATGAATGGAACTGAGGTAAAAGATTGAATATGAGGCCAACGAGGAAGGAAAGCTATGCAAGCAATATGTAAAGCCCAGTAACATAAGAAAGAATGAAGAGAAACAAATTGGTGCATGAAAAAATTAGTCCTTAAAGGGTCTATATTCAGACGTACATTTTCCATATATATTCATTACATCTTGGCTAAAACTCTTGGATAGCCATGGAGCTGAGAATGAGTTAAGTGAGATAATATCCAGCTTAGCTATGCTGTAATTAGGCAGCCCTACTTTCACCATCTCCAAATTTTAGATAAAAAATAAAAATGCTAAAGACACCATTTCCCAACCGTTGAAATATAACTGTGCGAATGACACTGTTTTCCAATGTTGGCCCAACCGTCAAAAAGTAACCGAACCATTCCCCAACCATGGCACCATTTCCCAACATTGGCCCACCTGTCTGTGCTGCATGGGACATGATTACTTTTAGATTCGTAATAGTTAAAACAGACATAAGGCTCATTCCCTGGAAGAATAATGAAAGTGCTATTGCTACTGATGAATTATTTGTCCTATAAAGAACTGTTGCACTCTGTCCTTCCCAGTAAATGGAATCAAAATGGCCTTGGCAACAATTTCTTCTTTTGGCCAAATTCTAGGTTCTGATAGTTCCGATGCTATATACAAACCTACATTACAAGAGTTTCATGGTAATCTGCCAATTGACCTCAATTAAAAGCCAGAGCACATATTCCAAAGTTTTGAGCTATGAATTTCAGATTATTGGTTGCCTGAGAGGCTGAAATTGAAACAGTTTCCTTTGAATTAGACTGTGATATAATTTACTTTGATTTTGCTGTAAATGAGATCATACGCTTGATTTAACTGTCTGGTTTTGAGATTACTTTGCAGCGAAACAGTTATTGGTTGCAATTGCTGCCGGAGTAAGTGAAGTGGTGCTATTTTTACATCTCTTTGATTGAATTCAAAAGTGTTCTGATGGATGAACTCAGTTTCCTTCAACAGCAGTTGCTGAAGAACTGTGACAGTGAGTGAACTCATCAAGACGATGGACTTGCTTGCACCCATATAGCACACTTCCAGGAAAATGTGCCTTGAAGGCGCCTCGAAGGCACCTAAAAAAGGCACAGAAGGCACCTTTAATAGACACATTGAAGGCACCTTTTAGGCGCCTTTTTCACGGAGCTAAGGTGCGCCTTCAAGGCGCCTTAAAAAGGCACCACTTAAAGGCACTTTTTAGACACTTGGAATACGTGTGACAAGCATAAATATATGCTTACTAATCTCATGGCTCCTAAAACATTAATTGGAAAATATACCAAAATGCTTTAATTAATACAAAAACAATCATATTTTAATACCTTGCATTGGTGCACCTATCACCAAAATTGAAAAATTAAAGGTAAAACATCGAGGTTCTCTCTAATTGAATGATTACTATTAATACCTCGAATACCTACTACAAATTTGGCTACGTAATAACCTGCACCTAATTCTTACCAATCCTAACATTCTTCAATACACAACCTGACACATTCCCCAATTACGGGTTAGGGACTTGGAGGCCATATATATACAGCTGCAGGCTGGCATTAGGTGTTTGTGACTATTAACTTTACTAAAAGATTGACACGGACAATTTGCGCTGTTAAAACATTTCCCTAGTAACCATTTTGTGGATAAAAATAAGCATTACCATTATAAATATACGTAATTGATATTCTTTTAACTCCAGGAGAGATAAATAAGAGTTTCCTCCATAATGCTGAGAACCTGTTTCCCGGCAAGCGCACCAGTATTTTCTTAAGTACCATACCGTTTACGAGGGACTGAGAAAAAACATCCGTGGACCAATGTTCAATCGCTCTTAAAGATCGTGAATCACATTCAAAACCACATTTCAGACATACTTTCACTCAGATCTGTTGTATATACAAGACATCAAATTGACATGCCGTGTGGCTTTGTTAGGCACTCCTAAGGCACCTTTTAGGCGCCATTAAAAGCACACATTCCTAGGTGCCTATATTGGTAGTCAGGTGCCCATTTTAGGTGCCTTTAAGGCACATTTTCCAGCTAGTGTGCTACGTGGGCAGTATCTGCAACAGTGGTGGATAAAGAGGTGGGTAAAGGGGGTCGCTGAGTGTGGTAAGATTGATTAGGAAGTAGTACTGAGGTGTTAGGCAGAGGATGACACAGCTAACTAGTAGAACTAGCTAGTAGAACTAATGTTCTGTGAGAGGTACAGGGTTGACAGGTGGAAATGCATCAAAAGGATGGAAGCGGGTAAAGAAATGGAACTCTGATTGGTCAGTTTCTATTGAGGGGTGTTCAAGGGCAAAATCAAACTGGTTTTTGTTTTGGATTTGTCTCTCTTTTTTTATTTTTCCAAACACAGTAGATGATGTGAGTGAAAATTGCAACAAATTATTTCAGACACACGATTCAAACATAATTTTTCAATACATTGATGAACAATGACTGATTTGTCTGCATGACATCAGTGGCAAGCAAGCATTTATGTTTCCACTTCTGCATGCCATTTCCTCTGAACATTGAACCTCTTTGTCTGCAATGAGTGACCCTATATCTTCAATGTTCTCTTGTCCTGAGGTGATAGTGAGGTTGACCTGCGTTGCTTGTCCCTCCGCACTAACTTCTCCGACTGCATCAGTCTCTCCCTCCACACTGGCACTCTCCTCCATGCCCTATTTCCCTCCTCTCTCTTCCCTCCACCCTCCATTTTCTGCATGCCCCTCTCCAGCAGTAACGATATGCGTGCCAAGGTAGGTCATTGGGGTAGAACTAAGCCCGTTCTCTGACCTCATCTTCACCCACTTATTTTGACTGGCCAATGGATGATTGGAGGAAGACACTTCAATTGGCTCTTTTACTGTGAATCCATCAGTTTAAGTTAGAAATATGAGAGTTAAAGTCACAAAAATTGCACCCATTTCACTGACCTTAATATGTACAGGATGCAGAATATTAGTAATTTATTTATTTAAAAATTTGAATGCAAAACAAACCATGAGAGCATGACTACTTGAAATTTTCCTCATTATTCTCATATTTTACAATCAAATACAGCCCTTAACTCAATATTTCTCTTTTTCACGTCATTTGATTTCCTCACACTAGTGATCATCATCAACGGTCAACAATCCTAGGAGTTTGATGCAGCCCTCCACTCAATTCTTCTATCGGCCAACCTCTTCATATTAACATAGTTCCTCTGTTTCACATCCTTTGTGACCTGTTCTCTGTAACTCATACGATGCCTTCCTTTTCCATTCTTCCAGTTCACTTTTCCTTCGACGATTGTCTTCATCAGGCCATCGTGTCTTAAGATATGGCCGATTAGGTTTTCCAGTCTTATTTTTATAGTTTTCAGCAGACCTCTTTTCTCCCACTCTTCTTAAGACTTCTTTATTTGTCACTAGGTCGATCCATTTCATTTTCATCATTCTTCGGTAGCACCATGTTTCGAATGCTTTCACCCTTATCTTCTCCGCTGCTGTCTTCTCGTCCATGCCTCACTGCCTTAAAGAAACAAGGGTACAAGTAGAATTATGAAGGGCTGAGCCCTTCATAATTCTACACGTAGTGGCTTTCATTGAAATTAGACCATCATGTTGTAACAGGTTTAAGTATTCAATGGAAGTTTCACGAAAATAAACTATGTATAGCATTTTATTTTGTAACTTATGTAAAATGAAAGAAAAAGACATAGTCACATTTGTTACATAGAACTATCATGCCATGTAGTGACAATAACCGAAAGATACTAATGATGATGAGCATGGAAGGTGAAGAGGTTGCAATAGTTCAGCTAATATTGGCACACCAATTGAAAAACCACACAGCACATTAATTACGCCACTGGTCCTAGGCCAATTGATGTGACACCCCAGCTGAGCCATGTTACTCCCTATAGTATTTATTCCAAATATATTATAGAGTCCAAATTTAGCCAAAGAAAAGAATCTACCTAAGGATTAAAAAGAGGTATTGAGTTGAGAGCAAAAAGTTAAGCACAAAAACTTTGACCTTTCAGTTACATGTAGGTATTAAGAATTTTCAGACATAATCTTCAAATTTTAGAAAGTAATTGAAGATGCCTATTTTAGCTCTTTAATCCTTTTCACTCAGATTTTTTCACCCTCTCTACCAGTAGTCCACTCGAAATTTAATTTTAAATGCCCCTGGATTTCACGTGGTGTGTCGAGTGACACTCGACACGCGAGTTTGTAGTGAGCTATGCTGTGTCGAGTATCACTCATCAACCAAGTGGAATAGGTTAATGCATTGGTGTTTCCTTCAACAAAGACTAAACATGAAAGATGTATTCCAAAATAGGAAGAATGAACTTACATGAGAAATGTGAGGAATATCACTCTGACTTTATGAGTACTGACGAACATAATAATTTACAATCAGTTGGCTTCCTCATAGACACATGGCTTAAATCACCTGTTGCCTTTTATGAAAGAAAGAAAAAGCAGGTAACAATACATTTGCCAACTGCATTCAAAACTCCTACTGAATTTGATGTTGGTTGAACCCTAAGTTGCTAATCACTTATTTATCTAGCAAAACTGAACTGCTTTTTTGATGATCATTTCATTCACCCAATCCATACTTCTCTGGATCACTTCCATTCCTTAACTCACTGATAAACACAGTCCCATTACTATTCGGCATTTCCTACCCTGCACTTTCCTATTTAATTATTCAAAGCGTTTACAGAACCATCAATTCCTCCTTCCTTTTTCCCCCAGTTGACTTTCACACCTAAGTAATAACTAGGTTCATAGACATCGCTTTTATTTCAAATATCATTATTCTATCACTCATTTATCTGTTTATCTTTCATATTGCACCTCTTTCCATTTTTAAATTTGAACTATTACTATGCTATGAATTCCAAATACCCTTAAGGGGTAGTGGTGGTAGGGTACTTCTAGTGTTAATGGGGTCGTTTACCATATTTTTTTTATTGCCGAATATGATAGAGTTTGTAAAAGAAAAAGAGCCGTATTTTTCTGTTTTTTGATCCATCAATTATTTCTCAAGTTATAGGCATCGAAAAACCGATGTTTATGACCCTTTCGGAAAAGTGGGTGTGGTGAAACCTCTGACGTATATCGACTTCGTCCAATCACAACTGAGCCCACTAAGCTACCTTGCCTTATCGCAAAGGGAGGGAGAGAGCTGACTCTGCCAATCAGAGCAGTTACGACAGCATCTGTGCCAGCAGACCTTCCAAGAACCCCCCTCCACTCGCTCCTCTTCCCATAAGAGCAGTCAAGGATGGGAGGAAAATGATGTCAATGGTATCAAAGCAGCTTTTTCAGTGTGTGTCACCTTTTGCTTATTTTAATTTTTGATTTATGAGTGAATGGTTGTGGTTAGAAGATTAATTTTTTCACTAAATTTCTTTTTTTGTTTCCATCTAACAATTTCGTGTACAAAATTGGGATTTCAGTTCCGAGTAAATGCCCCCATTAACAGTAGAATATCCAGGAGGATTAATTTGATCCTCTCCTGATTTGAAATTGAAACAGGAGGTTGTAGAGTAATTCTCTCTTGTGACTTTTCATCATCTTGTAGTTATTGTATGGGAAAAACAGCAGAACCATTGGAGCCCATTACTTTATAAGCAAATGTCAAATTTGTCTTAAAAGTCCTCAGAGATCAATTTGATCCCCCAGCAAAAAGAATTGTATTTTGAAGAAAGAAATGCTTGCCAAGTTTTTAAGAAGTGTAATTTTTATTGGTGGTGGTACTTATAACTACAGCGCAGCCCATATGTGTGATATACCAGCCCTTTTCAACTACACCTCTGAATTTTTCTTCCATTTCTCTTCACTCTTTTCTTCTGGTAGAAAATCGGTAATTCCCCATGTGTGGATATGTTTTGGGCTCTGTAATGGCTTAGACTTCATCTCAGTCCTCATGATATTGTCAGGGGGTGTAGTAATACATTTTGATTTCGGCAAATCAGACAGTAGCTAATATATTTCGATTATTCAACAGATGAAGATCTAGGCACTGACTCTGATCCAAGAGGATATGAGAATGTGCCAACATTCTCTGGGATTGGCTTCATATATAATAATGATTTATGGTAAGTGAATTTCCCATATTTTTGCTTTATTACTAACCTTATTTCATATTATGTCTACCAGTCATTGATGCTACTGAGGTTTCACGCTGATGCTGACAACGACCCTCAGTAGGCATTGGTGTCTTAAGAGATATTCTGGTGATTATCAAAGTACCATTCGGCTCTTGATGTTGGCCATGTCATGTAAAAGACTTTTAGGCTTTCACAGAAAATTATGGCCACCTATGCAAAGCAGCAAGTTTATTTAGTTTATAAACTAAATAATTATTTTTATCTTTTTATGATGGTGCTTTGAGTCACTTCATGGTTAATTTATCGCACAGGTGATGAGAGGGAATCAGCAAATAGCCCTGGATGGAGCCGCCTAGATTACATCAGACTCAGATACTCAGGCTTAGCCTGGGAAGTAGCATGTAGCTTGAACCCTTATAAGATAGGGTGGGTTTTGGCTTCTGGGGGATAAGAGCTTCAGGGTTAACAACTCAAGCACAGCATTTGGGAAGGGTTGGAAAGAAAGAGAAAGGACTGGGTGCTACTGGGGATACTGACTTGAACAACTAAAAGCAGTTGTAGGGGTGAGGGAGGATGGGTCCTTTGTCTTCATGTGTGTGGGGTGGGGGTGGAATTGGGCAATGCATGCAGCATTGACGCGCACAGAAGTCTTAGAAATGTTTTGTTTAGTCAGCCAAATGCTCTCCGTCCATAATCCACTCCGCCCAATGCTGGAGAAATCTCATAAGTATAGATGAACTCTAAAAAATCATAATCTATGCAAACCCTTCTGAAATATTGTCAATATATCACATTATGGTACCAGTTCAGCGAAGAGCTCCCCAAGTATTGTGATTTTATGAAAATTATTCTGTTACTATGTGACTATTTGCTCTGTGAGTGTTTTCAAATATAACAAATATATCTTCGCACAGTTTAATTTTTACTTTTCCTGTTACTTTATAGCTAATATTTAAAAAAATGCATTTTTGTTATGCGGGTAGATCATATTTTGAGGAAGAGTGGATGAATTGTTTCTCAGAGGAAATAGAAAAGTGGAAAAAATATCACAGTTATACATAAGATAAAATGATTTTTTTAATTGTCTAGGTGTGTATTATTTTATAAATTAATGGCACAAATGTAAAACTAAGTGAATAAATGGACTGTTGATAAACTAGTATTTATTTTAAAATTGTATTACTTTTCTAATAACACATATTTCAGGTGATTACTCAGAAGTGATCAATTGGATCCCCTGGCTGTTTAAGGGGTTATTCTGAGTCCAGATGTTCTAGTGCTAACAGCTGATGACGGATCAAGCTCTACAGTTTACATTTCCTTGCAAAAATGTGGCTCATATCCTAAAAGAACAGATGGAGGCTGCAAAGAATAATTAAATGATATATGGAGAGACGAAAACAGCAACCTTAGATTATGTGGAAATCCACCTATCAGTGGTATTGACGTCAGGGTTCCTACTTGTAGGGCCTACCATGGCTCATCCGACAAATATGGGGGTTAGCACATGTTATTGAAGAAACTCTTTATTATCTCACCTAAAGTTGAAAGAATATCAGTTATGTATATTCATAATGGTCATGCTTATTTTTATCTACAAAATGATAAATTAATGATGAAAAATTCTCCAGTGTCAATATTTTAGCAGAAAAGCATTAAACAGCCATCATCGAAAGTAGCAGGCTGTCGGGTCGATCAATGAAGACAGGTAAGACATGTAGGGCCAGGATATATGTATGCATCTTATCTGCATGAATGAGAATATAGCTAGTGTATTTCTAAATCAATTTGTACTTGTTATAATCATTTCCTTTGTCAAATATTGGTGCTAGGTGCACCCATGCAAGTAGAGTGATTTTTTTGTGATAGCCAATTTAATTGGCTACATAGGTACAACTCCACTGCACAATTGCATGCTCTAGTCAACGTTTTTGTGTACGATTCATGAATGCTTCCCAACCTTTGGCCTACCCTTAATTTTTGCTAGGGTTGAAGCTTGCACACGACTTGCATGCGACTTGTCTGCAACTTGCAGTGCAACTTCGCAGCAACCTTGCAGCAGGTGCAATAGTCAGATTGCAGCATCTGACCGAGCATCTGTTTTGCGATGACTTCTTGTTAATTCCAGCTGAACAATACTTCCCCTCGACATTTCATGCTTTGCATTTTCTAGCCTCTCTGCACTTAACATTCTTCTAATGTTTCATTTACTAACTCTCAATGTTGGCCATCTCTACACTGATTTCTTCCTCACATCTGCCATTGTTTATTTTCCCACACGAGGAATTTTTAGGATGACAATTGCAGAGGCCGGTTCTTCACACAATGGAGATGATTCCACCTTGCACTTAAAATCGTTCTAGTGTTCCATATTGCACTAATTAAAGTTCTCCTCGGCTCTGGTATCTTCTTCCCCACTACTGTTGCTGTAGTCTCTTTTTCCGCACAAGGGTGCGTTATATGACGACCACTTGTGGTTAACTACAGGCATCAAAATTGCCAGGATTCAAATCTATATTGTTCTCGTTCATTGTGTTCACGGGAAATTTCAGTAGATTGGGTTCCCATAAGAGGCCCTTGGGTCTAAGGCCCGCCGCAAGAAGAACGTAGCCGAGACAGAGGTGGCACTGCGCGTTACTTGTAACACGGTGTTTTCAATGGGAGTGCGCAAGTTGAACCCAGCATAGGCAGAGAAGAGAAAGTCCTCTGCCAGACCTCTGTCACCTTGTGGTCGGGACACAGTTTCCTGCGGCCTCTGTCGCCTCTGCGGGCCAGGATCGCCGATACACAAAATTTAAAGTTGATAAAAAATTCTAAAATAAAAGTATTTTTAGAATAGCGGAATGTTACTCGTTTTTCTGTAAAAATATTTTCTCATTATTGCAGAAGGTCCTATAGCTAACTCAAAAAAACCGAAAAAGCCGGTTTTTCAAATGAGTAGAATTTTTTAAATCAAAATTGCCATACCTCCCTTCATCTCCATCTTAGAGCTTTGAATTTTTTTGCTGTGAAGTATCAAAGCCTTCTTATGACGAATATGTTCTTTAAAAATCTGTGGTAATGCTCAGAATTAAAAAAAATTTAAAATTGGCCAAGCGCGTCAGGAATTTCGTGCTCGGGGAGATGGAATTTTCAGTGTGCTGATAAGTTCCGTTCTAAGGGAAAAACTTGCATGGTGTCTGTGAGTGATTTGTTAATAAAGATATGAATTAGTGTTTGCGAAAGTTTTAGCCTGGTACTCGCAATAGCTTTTGAGAAATTGACGTTCATTTATGAAGCTGCTCTCCGTGAGGTGAGCGGGTGGCTAGCGGTCGAGGAGCGTCTCGTCGATTTGGTGGCCGCGAGTGTTCTTCTTCTGGCATATTTGAGCTTTCAACAATATACATCTTTATTTTATTGTTTCATTCATTTATTTCAGCTTTACGGTAAAACAGAAACCCTAATTGTGGGATTACTTGATCAATTTGTATTCCATGAAAAAATTCAGGCCCAATCGATCCCCTGACTGCACCCCAGATGCTTGATCACTCCCGCAGTAAAATCGAGTAATGACTTCCATGGGCATTAACGGTTTTGAAATGGATATTCCCATAGCAGTTTAATAATATAAAATATAAATAGAGCAATATATTAAAGGTGTCCAGCACCTAAATGGACCCTTTAAATATTCGCTATTTGAATATTCTCCACTATATCCACGGTACATGAAAGTGCCTCTCCATTTCCTAGTAAGTATCCTTTAAGCAAAATGTGCAGATACCATTGCCCATTGTTGAAATATTTCAAGGCTATCTGAGTTGGTATTCCCAAAACGGAGCTCTGGAAAGATTACTTCTTTCCAACTCCCACCCGTAGCGATTTCGCATTAGTTTCCTTGCCCTTTCACACGCCAATGTGGATATCCTGGGGTACTAGGGCAACTTGGTTTGCGTTTCTTAATTAGCTTTTCAAAATATGAAGACCACCAAGTTTCTCGGAATGAAGGGACCAAAATTCCTCTTTCCAAAATGTCGTTTGGGAAGTTTATGAAGGCTGCTTGAACACATATTTTTGTTACTAAAATTTGCGATAATTATAAGGAACATAAACGCTACATAACGCATAAATGCCACGCTAGGATGGAAAACGCAGGACGGGGTCTATCAGTAGAGGAAAAAAATGAGTTAGTTCAAAAATATAAAAAATCGAGAGCATTAGCAAGGAAATCAAGTCGGCAAGCGTTATCACATTTCAAGAGCAAGATGTTAGGAGAATATTTAGATAGCAATCCTAAAGCGTTTTGGTCATATGTGAGAGAGCTTCAGGGAAATAAGTCCACAGTGCACACACTTAAAAATGATAAAGGAATTACAGTCATCAGCAATGTAGACAAAGCCAATACTTTAAACACCTTCTTCCAAAGCGTATTCAACTCATCGTCACAAAACGCTGTGGAACCACCGCTGAACACTTTCAGTGAGCAAATGCCCGAAATAAAAATTTCATGTCGCGGAATAGAGCAGCAGTTAAAAAGCATAAGTAAAAACAAATCACCAGGTCCCGAACAAATTCCTTCCAGAGTATATAAAACATTAGCTTCTGAAATAGCCCCCTATCTAGAAATAATATTCAATAAAACACTATAAAGAACCACACAGTACCCAAGGATTGGAAAGTAGCTAATAGTACACCTATTTTTAAAAGCGGTGATAGGGAAGAACCTAGTAAATACAGACCGATTTCACTCACGTCAATCTCTTGTAAGATATTTGAGCACATTGTAGTCAGTTCGATCATGGGTCATTTGGATAGTCAGGGATTACTCATAAACAGCCAACATGGGTTCCGGAAAGGTAGATCTTGCGAGAAACAATTAGCTTTATTCGTACACGATATTTTAGTCTAAGGCGAAAACAGTACTGAAGTTGATGCGATATTTTTATATTTTAAAAAGGCTTTCGATAAAGTTCCTCATGTTAAAAAATAATCTTGAAGTTAGAGAGTTTTGGTATAAATAAAGACGTTGTATGTTGGGTAAAAGAATTCTTAAGTGGACGAGAGCAGAGGGTTTTCATAGATGGTATCATGTCGGACACAATCAAAGTCACATCGGCAGTTCCCCAGGGTAGCGTAGTAGGTCCGCTTCTATTTCTTTTATACATAAACGATTTGGGTACCGTAGTTAGTAGTAAGCTTAGACTTTTTGCAGACGATACGGTAGTGTATAGGGGTATATCAAAAGAAGAGGACAGGAAATCGCTTTGCAAGGATTTACATCTACATCTACATAATACCCTGCAAGCCACCACAAGGGTGTGTGGCAGGGGGTGATTTCTCACCAAACATGCACTACATATTATGCATAAAAAAGGAATAGTATTAATATAGTAGTCATAACTACACTATTTAAAAAAGATAGAAATTGCAAAGCAAACATGCAAAAACATTCTGTTAGTAGGGTTAGCTTTAAGTACTCATACCAACATGCAGCTACCAATGCTATTTATTGCTACTCTCCGATAGGACATATTTACCGTACCGATTTAGATGCAATTCAAGAGTGGTGCGACAAATGGCAGTTAGAACTTAACCTTAAAAAGTGTGTAGCTATCAATTTTTGGGGGAGGAATAATTCGACAGAGCGATCATATAAAATTAGTATCACGAAGATCGAAAACGTTGAAAGCATAAGATATTTAGTTGTAACAATCACTAAAGATAAATCGTGGGGAAAACAAATCCGGGAAATATGCGGCCGAGTGAAGAGAAAGCTAGGATTTATAAAAAGAGTACTTGGGAAATGTGATGAGAAGACAAAACAGCGATGTTACTTTTCACTAGTTAGGCCCCACCTTGAGTATGCAGCCAGTGTATTGGATCCTAATGAATTAGGTTTGATCAGAGAACTAGACAGTGTGCAGCGTAAAGCAGCTAGGTTCGTCAAATGGTGTTACGATAGGTTGAGTGGTGTATCAGAATCAATACAAGATATGGGTGGGAATCATTATCAGAGCGTAGTTTAAAGTACATATTAAATCTATTAGAGAAATTTCAATCGGATAGATTTACTGAAGATATTAGCCACATATTAAAGACACCAGCGTATCATGCTGGTGTCTTTCGTGCATCTTCAAAGTCTGTAGTGCATGATGCATGTATTAATCCCTTAAATAATATATATACTAAAAACCTAGTGGCATGAGACCCTATAGTTGCTAGTTTGCATGTTAGTAGTGCATGCTTGGTGATCTTCACCCCCTGCCACACACCCTCGAGGTGGCTTGCAGGGTATCGTGTAGATGTAGATATGTTTTTAATATATATGTGGTGGTCATCCCTTACATTAATAATATTATCAAATTCCTTTGAAAACGCTAAACGGCAAACGGGAAAGAGATGCCTATTCCTCGCCTCGGCTACGTCCTTCTTGCGCGCACGCCTATTCCTGTCCTCCACCTCGGCGGCGGAGGCCTCTGCCTCGGCTGCGTTCTTCTTGCGGCGGCCCTAAGGGTGGCCCTAATTTTCATTAATTTCACCATTGTAGCTCCAGAGGCAAATAAACCCATTTCACCATGGCCAGTAATGAGAAGGGAGCTAGTAAGTTATTCAGGGGAGGTGACCGACAGCTGAGGTTATTTGCACCATTTAGGATAGGAGGGTGATTGGGTAACGGTAGGAATATTTGAGGTAATAGAGGAAAGGTGGAGAGAAACCCGGCGTCGGCATTAGCCTACTCGCAACGAAAGACGCCAAAAGGAACACGGCTTAACGTCCCATACGGCGGACGGAGTGCTGAACCTGGAATGCTCTCCATAACGCACTCAACTAAGGACCGGTTGGAAAAATCCGCCTCAGCCGGGAATCGAATCCGGGCCATCGGGACGGGAGGCCAATGCTCTAGCCACCGCACCAACCCGATCCTCATGAGGAGGGACATCCTCTACTAATGCTTAGATATCAATGCCTTCGGTCTATCAGTGTCTTGCTTTCCGGGTCTTTTCCCTGAAGATGAGATGAGCGAGTCAGTCACGATTGGCGGGGATGGAGAGTCTAACCCCGATGAACACCCGAGAAGAATTTACTTTGTTAATACGCCGGGAAAGTACAAGAACTTTCTTTATGGAGGTTAACGCTTGTATTTAATTTTATTGCTCGAAAAATAATTAGATGAGTTAATGAGTGGAGCGCAGTTTTTGTTTATCTTATTTTACTATTCCCGTAACTTGAGGCTATAGAGTCGATATTCAATACAGAGTAAAACGTCTGCCAGTCCAGCGGCGTCGAAAGTGGGGGGCCTGCCCCCCCCCCCCCAGAATTTGCCCCGGGCCCTTGACAAATGAGTCTTCATTTATAAAAATTTAATTTCACTGGTTTCTAGCTTGCTTTTTCCCTGCTGACGCATATTTTACCATCTTCATATGCACTTATAGCGGAATTCTAGTCTCTACCCCCTCCTATCCGCAAAAAATGCGGGCCCTTTTCAAGGTTGGCCCCTCCCAGCGAAAACAGTTCCGACGCCCCTGTGCCAGTCCTGGAGCGATTTGATTTGAGGGTCGCCGAACGCAAACCCGCCTCTGACAGGATACGAAGAGGGCGGGGGGGAGGGGTGAGGCCTTTTGCTCGGAGGGCGAAAAATGGGCTACGACCACTTTTCCTTGAGGCCGGCTTTATAGCTCGGCGGCGGCGGTGATTACGATGGATTTCGCAGCGGACGGAAAGTCGTGTAACCTTTATAGTTCTGTGGCGCTGTATGAAAAATGAAGATCGCAATGCGTTGCAGGGCACTGGAACTTGTCATCTTGTGCCTCTGATCACGGTTGAATCTAACTTGTTGAATTTCGTCTCCTTTTTTCCTCGTGGGTAGTTAATTATGGATATCAGTAGTTTATTTTAGTTGGGGATAGTATAGTTTAATTTAGTAGGGAATAGTTTAGTTTATTTTAGTTTTAAAATACCAGGACCTTCAGTAATGTATTAATAATTTGCTGTGTATTAGTTATAAATCTTGAAGATGGCATGCATACTCCAATGAAACATTAAACGACAATGAGAAACTACTCCACGTGTGTACGCGCAATGCAATAGTTACATTTTCCCTAAACTCTTATTTCTGGGATAGCAAATGACTTCCCTCCTTCAATTATGATTTTAACACTTCATTACAACATTAATATTCGCAATACATCTCATGCACACTGATGAAAGTACCCAATAGAACACATCCATAAATGCTGGGCGATTCGAATTCACCGGGCCTCCGTCTTCTTGCCGCAGAGATTCAACAAGGAAATTTTTGCGGTAGCCGCTAACCGTTTAAGCGCTTGTCAGCGACACTCAACGGTCTGACGTCATGATTTCCAAAGGCGTGTTCTCATTGGCTGTAATCTGCCGCTGGAGCTATGCCGCCGAGCTTATCCCCCTTTTCTCCTCTGCCCCTCATTCCATCCTCATTTCCCCTCCAACCCCTCCTGTCGACGCATTCCACCCCCTCCACGAGCAAATTCTTTCTCACTTCGTCCCTCAGCCCAGCTGGTTGTAAAACCGCTCTCACGTTCCAGACGGTGGAGGAGAACGACGGTGGAGGTGGTTCCTAGGTGCTCTGCTGACTTCGTTGTCTACTTGCGATTGAAGACATCGTGGCCGCAAAAACGGGCAATCGCGAGTGAGGTCTGCATTCCAATAGTAGTCACGTAAGCCGATGAATTATTATTTATTTGATTTTTTCGCATTCTGTCGTGATTGATCCTGTGAATTTATTTTTATTTTTAGGGAATATAAGCCCACGTGTTAGACGTTCGAGGTTGCTTTTGCATTGCTAATGGTCCGAAATCAATTAGTCATTATGAATTGTGTGATTAGTTCCGGATGATCGTATGTACCGAAAATTAATAATGATCGGAGTTGATCTCGTGGTGTACAAGAAGCCGCTGTTCGCTTTCTTGAAGAATTAGATTCTGTGTATAGGAAAGTTGGCGAGATTGAGTTAATTCATCCTCACGTGTACCACTAAATCTATTTTATCGGTTTTGAATCATTTCGGCAATTTTTGCGACGTAAACGGTAGGAATAACTTATGACCAATTAGAATTTTTGAAGCAAGCCTGCTGAAACAAAGTGTTCCAGTCATCCAATTTTGGGAAAAATTTCTAAATTTCCCGTCATATCAATGAAAGATCAATGCAATCTCCAAAGTTTGACCATTGCGTGGTTACTAAGTGGAAAGTGTCCAGTTGTTAAATGGGGGATGGAAGTTTAAATCCGGAGGCGTCACACCGGCGCCGGAAAGGTCACAAGTGAGGTCCGTAAGCCCTATTTGAACGTGAACTTTATCTTGTATGGATTTAATCAGGTCATCTAACCTAAGAAATCGAGCCAATTCTCTCAGGATTGTGGTCATGGGTGCTGAAAATTCAGTCAATATTTAAGCGTTTTGAGTAGTGACCTCTTCGCTCGAACTCGTAATTATTAAGAAATATTCTCGTAGGATCTAGTTTTGGTATAAAAAATACAAATGGTAGCTGGTGCTTTGGTTGTTCGTGTAGAAACAATTTTTCGGAATCGCTTAAGCGTGTGTACTTGAGCGTTTTAGTCCTTCGTGGTGAAGAATTATTTGCTAAAGAGCTGCTACGAAGACGTTCTGACATTACTACAGGCTGTCTTGATTTAATCCATACTTAGGTAAGAACGTTGTCCTTGTTTAATGCAAACTCCTCCACCCAAGTCGATGCCGAACACGATTACATCGGACTATTTGCAATGAGTTCGAGTTCTCAGAGTGCATTAACTAGCATCATTTGACTTTTTTCGAATGATAGATTAAAATATTGGACGACGGTTGAACGAGTAGTGAATGATTGACTTGTAATGTCCTTCACATGCGGGTTAAGTACTCGTGACTGACCTTTTCGATATTTTCCGCTACTCAACTTAGGTGAACATATTTTAGTTCAGCCTATTTCTAATTTAGAACAAGAGGCAAAGATATAAATATATGCCGAATAAAAACCGGTACTCGGAAGCTAGGATCTCGAGTGTTAAACGATACCTGGTGTGGAATCATGGATGCATCTTTCGCGTTATCGCAATCTTTATCATTAACGCTTACCCTTAAAGTAGCGCAGGGTTAACAATAACTGCCTATAAAATTCGCTCCACTGGTTGTGATAAGCTATTTGAAAGGCTGTGCGAAAAATGAACGCAGATCACGTTCTCTCTGACATAATTTAAATCAAAAAATAACTATAACGCTAGCGCACGCCTCATGAAGATCCATGATCGAGGCCCTGAATCCCCTTCAGGGTCCCCAGATTTCATTAATTAGCATTAGTAAATATCTAAGGGTCGTGGATAAATTAATGATAATTAAGGAATATGCGTATGCAGGTTATTGATTGCTGTCCTTAAGTACTCCTTGATCTCACAAGGGTTCCGTTTGAGTTTACAGGTCCAATGATTGATAAAATGATATCCGAACATCTCGTGAAGCATTGCGTCGATCTCGTCATGGGAAACGCCGGCTGAACCATGGGACTGCTGCAGCCTAGGACAATTCTTCGTGGGGACACTCGTCGCTGGAGAACTTAACGACCGAACGCCCTTCGCTGGACAGCACAACGATGGAATGCGTCACTGGAGGAGTCGTCGCTGTAATTTCCGACGCCGAGGAAGTCATCGTTGGAATGCAGCAGTATCGTCGAGTAAGGAATCATATCGTCGGGAATCTGCGAGATCTCCAGCAAACGGCTATGGGACTTAGGATGGCCAAGATTTCCCACAAGGAACCAGCATGAACTCAGAAAGGGTATGTTTTGCGTGACTCAACCCGCGCCTTTTGCTAATAATTTTTGATGATGTTTTATAATGTCATCTTCCTTGATTTAAATATTTACATCTGATTAGCTGCCTTTTTCTCGTTGCCCTCATGGTAGGGATTGTTCGTAACACACACGCTTGATCATAGTTTTTTAATCATAGTATTTAATTGTTGATGGCGGGTCACGTATGCATATTCCGGTGCATCGGAGCAGAGTACTCAATATTAATACCCGATATAAATTCTGTAAATTAGTTAGCTCGACAATTCTTACGATGGCACAGTAATGTAGGAATGAACAGAAATATTTAAGCCTCTGCAAGCGGTGCAAAAGCATTTGATGCGTTACTTGTTCCCTTATTTTATTTAAACCATTGTTGGAATGAATTTAATGAAAAAGATTCTCCCCCTTGTGTATACTCATTGAAAACATATGTTGTATCGTTGAAATACTTAGTTATAGCTTGCTTAAAATTTACTGTGAATGTAACACATGCGGGAGATAGCTAAGCTAGCCTTGAACTACGAATAATAGTACTTGTTAGACAAATGTGATAATATAATACAGAAACGATGCTACTTCTCATGAAAATCTTTTCAGTCGCAATCAAAATTGTTCTCGGTTTTGTTTAATTCTGAACTTCAGATTGTTTTTTTTTCATGTGACGGAGCCCGCAGAGACTTAGTGGGAATTCCATTCGTTATTTAATGAATATGCTTGAATATTTACCATCAGAATCTGTAACGTCAGTACTTACGCTCACTATTATCGAAATATTTCTTTAGGGTCATAGCATTAATAAATTGGAATAGTGCTTATAGATTTTTCGCGTAAATGTCAGCGAAATAGGCGTCATAGAGACAAGCAAGACATTGCTTGATTTCTAATTAGGTACCCTATTTTTTTCCTCTATACATAAAGGGATTCTCATATATCCCTGCTTACTTGTCTTAAATATCCTTTGGAATTTGAACCATAGTGAATGCAGATCAAAGCGAAAATTATAGTTCATTAATTTATTAGTAGTTTGCTTGCCTTGTTGTGGCGTTGGCGCTATGCATGTCTATCGCGATACAATTTTTTTACTACGTTGAAACACATCCTTTGCAGCTTTTCTTCTGGTGCATGTTGATGACTCGTTCCCTAGCGCAAACATCCTAGGAGTTATTTCCAGGGTAGGTAATTTGCTGATTTAGCTCTAATACGTCCCTCTCCTCATTTTCGCTTATCATTTGACTGAGACCGTGCACCCATTTACGGTACACCACCTAAGTTTGCGTGTAAACTAAATGCTTTATTTTCCAGCTTGCTTTGAGTGAAATCATGATGGAAGCCTTCGTGACACCCTCATTTCTGCAGGATGTAATGTAACCATGGTGTAATGCTGAAACGCTTTTATGCCTAAATTATCCTGGATTTTTATTCATGGCCACTTATAGTGTATTTTTAACAAAGATGTACGTATTGCTTAAAGGATAGTGTCCATATACTAAGATTCGCAATCGACTGGGAAGGGATGGGGTGCCCAGGCTCCTGTCAATTTTATAAAGCTGCATTCTAAATGCTTTACATTTTTTAAATATTGAAGCACATAATAAATAATATTTTATACGATAATATTATAAAGGATTAAGTATGAAAATTGAGGAAAAAGGTATTATAATGACTTCGTTCTATCAACAAAAAGAGCATTCATTGGCAGCGTTGCGTAAGCTTTGGAATATGTTACGCAGCGTTATAGAGCTAGGGCTGGGGCTTGACAAACTAGAAAATCAGTTTCATAAAATATGGATGAAACCCCTATCGAGTGACATTTTTTTTCAATGGTTTTCTAAGTCATCAGTGTCTCATTATGCTGTTCATTAAAGGTTTTGTTACCACTTCATCATCATCATCATTGGTCAACAATCCTAGGATTGGTTTGACGCAGCTTTCCACTCGTTTCTTCTATCGGCCAACCTTTTCATTGTGACGTAATTCTTCTCTTTTACATTCTTCACGACCTGTTCCATGTATCTCATACGAGGCCTGCCTTTTCCAATCTTCCCGTTCACTTTTCCCTCGACGATAGTCTTCATCAGGCCATCGTGTCTCAAGATATGACCGATTAAGTTTTCCCTTCTTCTTTTTAGAGTTGTCAGCAGACTTCTCTTTTCTCCTACTCTTCTTAGCACTTCCTCGTTACTTACTCGGTCGATCCATTTAATCTTCAGCATTCTTCTGTAACACCACATTTCAAATGCTTCTACCCTTTTCTTCTCCGCTGCTGTCATCGTCCATGATTCACTGCCGTAAAGAAAAATGCTCCAGATGTATGTTCTGATGAACTGTTTTCTTACTTCTATGCTTGTATTTCATGCTGTAAGTAGATTCTTCTTCTGAAAGAATGCCCGCTTTGCCTGGGCTATTCTACTCACTATTTCTTTCTTGCTTCGTCCATCGTTGGTTACTCTGCTTCCCAGGTAACAGAACTCTTTCACCTCTTCCAGTTTCTGTTTTCCTAGTTTAACGTTGGTTTTCGCCTCTTCTCTTTTGCTGCACACCAATATCTTAGTCTTCTTCTTATTGATCTCCAGCTGATATCTCGCCATAGTCCTTTCGAGGGTCGTTAGCATCTTATTCAGCTCCTTCTCTGTCTCTGCTATGAGAGCTATGTCATCAGCGAATCGTAGCATACTGATTGTTTCTCCGTGGATTTTCACTCCAGAACACTTCTCCTTGACTTCATTTATGGCTCTCTCGATGTAAACATTAAAAATTACGGGAGACAGTGCGCAGCCTTGTCTCACTCCTTTCCTTATTCTTGCCTCTTCACAGCTGGATCCAGATTTAATTACAGCAACTTGGTTTTTGTACAGACTGTGTATAATTCTTCGGTCATTGTAGGACACTCCAATTCCCTTCAGAATTCCAAGCATTGAATCCCAATCCACGTTGTCAAAGGCCTTCTCTAAATCCACAAATGCAATGAAGGTCGGTTTGTTCTTCTCCATTCTCTTCTCTATGAGTAGCCTAAGGGCCAATATTGCTTCCCTTGTACCCTTACTTTTCCTGAATCCGAATTGATCTTCATCCAGGAACTCCTCTGCTCTTCGTTCTATTCTTCTGTAGATGATCCTGGTCAGTATCTTTGATGCATGTGTCGTCAGGCTTATAGTCCTGAAATTTTCGCATTTCTCCGCTCTCTTCTTCTTGGGAATAGGAATGATGATGTTTTTCTCGAAGTCCCTTGGAATTTCCCCTGTTGAATACATGTCGCAGATGGTTTTGTAGAGATGAATTAATGTCTCCTCTCCTGCATTTTTAATTAGTTCTGCAGGGACATCATCAATACCTGAGGCCTTATTCATCCGAAGATCCCTTACTGCAGCGTCGAATTCCGATCTTAATATTGATGCCCCCATATCATCTATTTCCACTTCGCTTTCCTCTTCAATAGCTTTTGTGCTGAGATTTTTTCCATTGTATAGCTCTTCCAGATATTCTTCCCACCTCTTCACTTTGTCCTCGTTTTCAATCAAAATTCCTCCATTCTTGTCCCTTATGGCATTGCCTCTTGCGCTCCGTTCCTTGAAGTGGTTCCTCACTATGCTGTAGGCCGCTTCCACCTTTCCAAGTGCAAGGTTGCTTTGTACATCTTCGCAAAGATTTTTCAACCACAGCTCTCTAGCTTTCCTTGCTTTGCGACTTATTTCGTTCCTTATTCTTTTGTAGCAGAGCTGCCCTTCTTCAGTTTTCGCATTCTTGTACTTTCTTCTTTCTTCAATCAATTCTAAGACTTCCTCCGTGATCCATGGCTTCTTCTTGGCAACTTTTCTTCTTCCAAGAACTTCTTTTGCGGCTTCCTGTAGTCCACATTTAATGTTTTCCCAACGCTCTTCCACTGATTTCTCATTCAGGTTCTCTCCTATGTTGTTTCCCACTGCTTTTTGAAATGCCAACTGATGTTGAGCCTCCTTTAGTTTTTCTACTTGCCATATATTCTTCTTTGTTTTCTTCAATTTCTTGAATTTTAGATGGCATTTCATCATCACTAAATTATGGTCACTGTCGATGTCTGCCCCAGGGTAGCTTTTGCAGTCCTTCACTTGGTTTCTAAATCTCTGCTTCACTAAAATGTAGTCTATTTGGCATCTTCTTCTGTCTCCTGGCATTTTCCATGTGTATCTTCTGCGGTTGTGATTTTTAAACAATGTGTTGGCAACCACTAACTTATGTTGAGTGCAGAACTCTAGCAGCCTTTCTCCTCTTTCGTTTCGGTTTCCCAATCCGTATTTTCCAGTTATTCTTCCATCTTGACCTTCGCTGACGATAGCGTTCCAGTCCCCTAAAATAATTAGGTTTTCTTCTCCTCTTACCTGTTTTATAACTTCCGTGATATCTTCGTATACGTATTCCACTTCTTCATCTTCATAGTCAGTCGTAGGCATGTAAACCTGCACAACCACGGTATCTACAGGTTTGGTCTCGATCTTCACCATTATTATCCTTTCATTGTACTGCAGGAAGCTCTTCACACGCATTCCGGCGCTCTTTCTGAGCATGATCCCTACTCCCGCATTACCATTTAATGATCCTGTATGTATAATCCTGTAGCTTCCACTCCAAAAGTCTCCTTCTTCGGGCCACTTCATTTCGCTGATTCCTAATACGTCGAGGTCCATTCTTCGCATTTCTACCTTCAGGTTCTCCAGTCTTCCACAGGTCCGAAGCGATCTCACGTTCCATGTTCCTACCCTAAAAAGTGTATCACATTTGACTGATGTACTCTCTCGGGTAGTCCCCGCCCGGAGATCCGAATGGGGGACTATTTTACCTCCGGAATATTTTACTCGAGAGGGTGCCATCACGTCTTGATAATAAAGGAAAGAGTGGAGTAGCTGCGACTCCTCGGGATATTAATGTGGTGGTTTCCCCTTGCCTTCCACATCGCAGTACTACAGCCGTTAAAGTAAATGTTACCACGCCTGTAGTGAAATGAGTGTCGCTGTACCGACCACTGTGGTCTCCACCTTCACTCATGTGAAGAAGAGCTGCTGCCCTCTCCTCCGGGTGATGAGAAGCGTAATTATTGGCGGCCTCCCGTCGCCAAGTCACGGCATCTTCACAGGTTCTGTATTATTTAGAGGCCTATCTTACCCAGGGATAGACCAATACCCCCTCGGAATGCCGTCGCTTTTTGTCCACGACTGCTTATTCGACGAGTAAACTCGCTTATCTCGCAGCTAACCTCTATATCTAGAGGTCGACCCACCATCCGCAACCCGGTGGACGCACTCGGTGGCTTTAAGCTCAAACTTAAAAAAATTCTTAAATTCGATACAATTTGTTGATATTACTCTACTGATTTGAATGCTCACTCGTGTTTAGTTGAAAAGGTTTATTTATGCGAACTAGTTGTATTTTTACTTGTCCGTGATGGCGATCAGGGTAATTATTTTTTACATCCAAACCTACATGAACCGACATATCACAAAGGCTGAGATTTTTCTATTCCTAGTTAAATCATTTTGTGAAATAGTGAAATTATGAATATACCTAAATTTGAAGGGACACTGAATGGATCTTGCTTTTGAGTAGGGAAACATTGATTGGGACGGAATGAAATAAAATTTAATCCAACAGTATCTCAATGCTAGATCAAATCATTTAATTTCATTCGTCAGACACATTGGTTTAGAGAATTGAATTTGTATATGCATTTAATTTTTGCGGTGCATAAAACTGAATATGGTAAGTGTTCATATGGTTGCGCCTCTTTAAAAAAGTATTTATTCTTCTAATTTTAGCTAACGCACCTTCAGGGCACATAAATGGTTAGGTACAATACTATAGCGAGTGATCACTATTTCATAGCGGTTTAAAAAAGCTAATTATCTTGATCCTGAGAAAGTAATGTGACACGCATCTATGTAGATTACTTTTCAAATATACACTTGAACACATTGACTGCTACTTTCAAAAGATAACATCTGACTACATCTGCCATGTCTATTTCGATAAATTAAAGTAAATCAAGGCTTGCCAAAATAATCTGCATGGAAACTTCTTCATCGACTTCGATGGGAACGATGTTATCACGAATTTCGTGAAATATGGATTTTGTTGAACATAATACTACTCATCAGAAACCTTAAAATCTGAGTTGTGGTCATGTAGGTAGTGAGATGCATAACGGGTTCATTAAAAATTGTAACGAAGTTCCGAATAGGATTGGAGGTCCACGAATAGTTCTTCCTACTTGCAGCGTTGCAGCACATGCAGATCCAATAAGCCAGATCCATTAGTAAAATTGCCCTTTGTCTCTGATCAATATTTTAGGATGATAACACGTAGTATAGCTCATTTCGCACAACACTGCTAATATTCACGAATTGCAAACTTCCCATTGAATCATTTAACTGAATTACTTGCGATAAGGGAAGAATTCATATTGGGATATAAATATTTGAGTGTAATTAGACTTACTGCGTAGAACGATAATGTTTGCTAGAAGTGACTCTTTTCGCAAGGAAATCCTCCAGGAAGATTGATAGGTATTTAGCAATGAAATGGTATCATTAGTTACATTTGGTGAAGTTTTAACCATAGAGGTTTCATCGTCCTTGATTATATTAATAATTTTCCTACTTTTCTCTACCTAATATTTCATGGGTGGGTGCGGGTAGACTTAACTCCAGGTTTGATATCGTTGTGAGTAAAGTAGTTGTAGGTAATACCTGGTGTCTTGTTCAGGTAGTTTTTAAAGTTTGAAATTCTTTAGCTCTTACATTTTTTATTATCTAATGCATTTCGTGAGGTCAGTAAAATTTCCACACATTGCCTAACGTTCTAACGTTTGCGCGCTTTTCAGTTATTCTACACCGTATTTTTAGGTATTCTTAACTATGCCTGCCGATGCGAAATAAATATTAATAAATCAGTGATATCAGAAGAACCATAGTAACTATAGACTTATTATAGGACTCGTTACAAAGTATTATTTTTCCTTCATTTCCTTTCGGTGTAATAAATCTAGGACTCATTGTTTGAGCTGGGTCAATTCTTAATGTAATAAAAGTTTGAGGTTCGAAGGAAGGTGATTCGACTAACAAACGTAAAGTCTTATTCATCGTTTACGAGCTCTACACAAAACGCCCTAAACGAGAATTACCCTGTGAGGTGAAAGATTTTATTCTGTGGAAATCTAACATAGAATAATATTCGTTGAATTCAATTAGATAGCATAGTTTGTTTACTCGGTGTAACTGAAGGTGTTTGAGTTAGTTACATCAATATTTTCTCAAGTCGGTCATGTTGGTGTCTCTCAGGGGAAATATTTTATCTAAATATTTCCCCTGTGGGTAGTTCCAAAGAAAGCCTTGGATTTCCATGTATATTAGAGGTGACACACTGAAAATATTATATAATTAGGTAAAACGTGACGCCTCAAGTGCTTAATTACTTCATACCAATCAATGTCATTTAAGGCGTGGAATGTTTACATCCATATCTTTCAATCACTAAAGAAAACTTATGAGTAATGAGTCTTATAGACCGATCTTATCTCCAACTCTTATAATTCTGATTCTGATCACTAGAGACACATCTTCAGCCATGATTCAGAAAGTACGGCTTAAATTGTAGTTTTTCTTAGTTTCTCACACTAATACACCTTTTTTGTATTTCAGTATGGGGGTGACTGTTCCAAGGCCACTAGGTACTGCTGAAACCACATACGTGCAAGAAGTGTGGAAGGAAGATACTAAGCAGGAACTCGCTTGTTGCCGAATTTTACCCTCTGCGCAAAGTAAGTGCTTGACTGAGAGGATATTTATTCCCTCCACGAGAATGTTATCTAAGCAGGGCAGTGACGGAAATGGTTCATGTTTAATAGCATGATAATATATCTGGGAAACTTTACTCTGTGATTATGTGGTAGAGGATTTCTTCACGACAGCATTGCTGATTTAGCATAATTTTATTCAGCAGCAATCCTGTTTGAATCAGTGGGACGATAGTGCAAATTTTGAAATGATTCGATTGGAGTCATGTTAACGAGTGGCAGGAACTGTTTTTTCCTATAACCTGTTTTTAGTAGGTGTTGGTTGATACTCTTTTGTTACAAAGCTTTCGGTCAATTATTTGTTTCGATTTAACATCAATTACTGGCATTAGAACTTAATAGGATACACGTCACTGGTATATTTCTTCGTATCAATTGTTACGCCTGGTAACATGGTTCTCCAACATGGTAGTTTAATGCCCCACGATGATTCTACACTGTCGGAGGTTGTCGATTGGTCTCTTTTCGGTTTATGCTGTAGTATTCCAACAGAAAATTGTTCTCAATCTCGTTGGCAATTAAAGGTTCACACGAAAGTTCTAATTCAGCACTCCTGTCGCATATCAGCTTCTGAGCATGCATTTTGATATCGTGAATGCAGTTTGTTGTGCTACGTTAAAATCACCACGTGAAGTAATGAAGAATACTGCAGTCAGTTCTTGTCGTCCTTGGCCTATTGCTTGGTTTTCCCGGGGCTTCGTGGCATAGCACATGTCATCAAATCTATATCCCTAAGATTTTCGGCTAGTATGACACGTATGGCGTTGAATCGATCTATGCTTTACTCATTTTTCACTTTTCAATTCGTGTCAACTGGCATCGTCGGTCCCAATTATTTTACTTAGTGTGACCATGTGCATGAATTTGAAGGGCCTGAGATAACTGTTCCCTTCGGTTTGTCATATGTAATGCGTTTGTCTTCCTGGTTGAAATTCATGATCCAATTCTATCAGTTGTTTTGATAAATGAATGTGAAACATCATGCGGTTTGTACTTAAACACGGATTCACTAAAACAGGACACGCTTCGCGGGATTCACAACATTAGTAGGTTTTAAATGAATTTCAAGAAGGAAATTTACATATTTTTGTTGCAAACACGTGTACTTCACTGTTCGTCGAAGGAAATTTAAAAAACGGAAGAGAAACTAGTATATTTTCTTGATCAACGCTAACTAAATGGGAAACTGACAGTACTTACGAATATATGTCAGGTTATTTCATCGGGCGCAATGCACGCGATGCCGCAAACTTGAGCAGCCTCAACATATTACTACCATTTCCTCTGGCACCATAAAGTGTGAAAGAATTAAATATTATAAAACTACTCACAATTTTAAAGCGTTATGCCGAACCTTCAATTGTTAGGTTACTGATAAAAAAGCTGAAAGCTACCCTGGGCTTTGTCAAGAACGATCACGGAAAATGGTATATCGTGCTGATGCTAAAAACCTTTATTAATTTAAATCTACTTTGAGGTTATTTCATTATTACCAAGAAAATAATTGTTGCACTATAAATTCAATGAAGTGCGTAGGAAACATGGGAAATTAACGTGATCAGGATTAATTCAGGATACAGGCTAATTTTTGAAGTGAAGGGTACATCGATAAAATGGGAAAGGATTTTAAAACGAGAATGAAAGAATGTTCCAACGCATTGAGGAATTCGAACCAGATATCCATTAGGCCGTGACTTAACGGAATGAGTATATTCGGCCAAATGGATTCCGGAATATAATCACTTCGGGACCAGAGATCGAAGATAGAATATCGTGGAACAATGGGAAAGAGTGAAGAACAAAAAGTATTGTTAATGATCTTCTTTTTGAGTCATCTTTCCCTTTTGAACCTTGTCGATTGTTCAATTGAAGGTATATCGTCAATCGACCCTCAAACTTACACCCACTCTCGGCTCATGGCTCCTCACTCTCAACCACTGATCATACATATAAGTGGATTCCTTCTTACGAAAACTGTTTATTATTATTTTAGACTACCGCAATTTTGTGACCGAATCACTGAATCTGAGATTATCGTCATTATCACCAGTCATAAATCCTACATTTGGTTTGACGCAACTCTTCACTGCATTCTCCTATCGGCTAAATTCACATTGATATTCTTTCACATCCTATAGTACTTGTTCTAGATACATCTGTGCATCTGTTCAGCACATATATTGTGGTATATATCTGATGTGAGGCCTGCCTTTTCCGATCATCCCGTTCACTTTTACCTTTGCAATAGTCTTCATCGGGCCGTCGTGTCTTAAGATATGGCCGATTAAAATGTTTCGTTTTCTATTGAAAGGTTACAGTAGACTTTTCTTTTCTCCCACTCTTCCTAAGACTACCTCGTTGGTAACTGGGCCGATCCCATTTCATTTCCCAATTCTTTGGTAGCGCCACATTTAAATGCCTCCAGACTTCCCTTCTTTGCTGCTGTCGTCACTTTCATTAAGAAGCATGCTCCAATACATGTTCTGATGAAATGTTTTCTTATTTTCACGTTTGTATTTACGGCTGTAAGCAGAACCTTCTTTTGACCAAAATCCCTTTTACCTGCGCTATTCTACTGACATTTCTTTTTTGCCTCCTTCATCTCTGGTTACATGATGGTATCGTAGGTTTTCATATTATTCCAATCGCTTGTAGAATTTTCGGTAAAATGTAACATTTTTCTAATGTGTCTCGATGTTTGATGTAAATTTATGTCGTGGCGTGAATTTGAATCTGCCTGAGTTGCCATTTATTATGTCTGGGTCTGAGACTTCAAGCAATTTTAATAATCTTCAATAATTTTCTTCACGCAAGAAGAGTGTGATGCTCGTAATTATTCAATGTCAATGAACTTAGATATTTTGGTATCTTTGAAGCCTTCTCTAATGTTTTAAAGTTCAAATGGTTTTATAACATCAAATTTGTAGTGTTGGATGAGCTTCTTGTATGTCTGACTATCATTTGTTATTCGACGCCCCGTTTTCTCGAGATTTAAATTTTTCTTCCTGGATGCTCTTATTCCTTCCTCCATTTAGCCTTTCAGCCTATTTTATCCAATAGTCTTGTCATTCAAAATTTTCCTCTTTTATACCACTCTTCTTTTGTTTAGTTTATCTCTGCATATCTCAACCCTGTTATTGGTCATTCTGTGACTGTACCAATCTCATTTCTCTCCTTTTTTATTAGCTAGTTAGTTTAATTAGTTTAGTATAATATACTAACACTATTCACCCATTCTTCCCCAGGTTTATAGCACCCTTAATACTTTCAATTCTGGTCATTTTCATCAATGGTTTTTCTTTGAAATTAGTTTTATTTCTGCTGTCTTGAACTCATTGATTTTCTTTAAATTGATGTTTGAGTCCTTTATCTTTTCTCCTAAATGCTTGTTTTTCAATATCCTAAATGTATGTAGCCAGCCAGATAGCATTTTGACTCTTCCAATTCGTCAATTAATTTCCCTTTTGAATATTTCCAAGAAAATTCTTTTTTTCACTAGGTACACTATTTCCATCATTTGTTCTATAATTTCATAGCATACTTTTACTACATCTCAAAAGTAAATGATGGGGAAGAGATGCCATGCATTTTGTTTTCTCAGATATTGGATTCCAATTTTTTCGCACGTTTAATTAAATTGAAAAAGAAATATTCGTTCTTAGTCTATTCTTTTAACATGGGTTGCCTAGCAGATAATGATAGCGTTGCGAATACGAATTCCATTTCCTTGCCATGTGTACTACTATTTCATCCATTGTAAGATTGAAATGTTGTGGGCTTACCGAGTCACCGTGGCCAAGCCGTTTTACAATTGTTATAATTTTTTCCTGGAAGGCTTCCTGGGATTTTATTAACTTGCTTATTTAGTGAATCTTGTTATTTTATACATTCTTGTACTCCAATTTTCTGCAGTGTGTTGGTTAACATCCATCATTTGAGAGCAGTGAAATGCTTTTCCTGTACGTATATGCTGGGATATTAAACTTGCAATGATTTTTCAATAATTTGTTTCACGATGAAATTGAATCACCCCACGATTGCCCGCTGATCTCTCCAACTAATTTCCTTCTAAAATGATTCTTGTCGCAAATCTTAACGTGGTGTTCATAAGGTTGATTTCATGATGTGTTCCTGGATTTTATTCGTTCGCTCTTTTTTGACATTGGACTAAAGATTTGTAATTCAATATTTAGGTACCTCAACCTCCTTTTTCTCTACATTCCGAGTTTTAAAATTTCCTGATTCAGCCAGTCACTGTCATTCTTGAGTAGTTTCTCATAGATACAATATTCCATTGATGAATTTCAAGTCCTTCGCGTCTTCATTCTCCCTTAAATATTTCTTAGAAATAACTATTATATTATTCATCGGAGTGGATCTCGTATTTCAGTGAGTTTGGCGGTAAGTCATATGGTTAAAATTATTGGAGTATATTTGTTTCGTGGAATGGGTTTTCAATATATGTCGGAAATGCCAGTTTGTCATGATTCGAACCTTAACTTTTGATTCAGTTGGTTGACTTGATTAAATTTAACAATTAATTGAAATCCTGTGTGTTTCCAATTCGGTTATTTCTTCTTTCTGATTGTTTTTTTCTATCGGATTGTTTCTACCGTTTTTCTTAGTCAAAATCTTTTAGGCTCCTCCTGAAGTCTTGTTTGAATTCTTCTACATTCTAATACTACATTCATAGTTGTTTCAACAATGAGGACATTGTGATTTACTTTGAATGTCTTACGTTTGCTCACATCCTGCCATATACTACAAGGTATTACAGAGTCTTATGCTGAAGACATCCGAATAACCAATAATTTTGAATAGTTATTCCTATGATTCGAAGCTCTAATTGATCACTATAATGTGAAGTCAATAATTGGCTATTATTTGATATTCTCTAATCATCCTTTAGAATGTATGTTTATTTAATAGTTACGTGGAGTTTGATGTCATCAACTTCTGTAATCTAAAATACACCGCAAAGATGTGAAGCCGACGTATGTTCCACGGCGCGTCGTACGTCATATGTAGACACGCAGAAAGACATGAAATATTCAACGCTAATTCTATCGCACCAAAAATCTTGATTAAATATTGTTTTCTCTTGTACGCGGAGAAATTTTCATTTCATTCAGTCTTAATGGTTCTGTTTTTCCTTGATTTGATCAAACTTTGTGCTCTTGACTTTTAAAAAAATTTTAATATCCGTAAGTCATTTAACTTAAAATTTAATGAATAATATTAAATTTTGCCTGAGTTTGCCCTTCTACCTGTCATTAGAGAAAGATCATGGACTTTTCATTCGCTATTACTATGAATTGCCACTCTCTTGGGAGAATATTGCTAGAAGTATACTTTATAACATAACTCCATACTGGTTTGAACGTTCTTCCTTAATCCTACCCACATTGCTTGCCACTGATTACCTAACTTCAATATATTATAAACAAAATTTTAATTAACTTAATGGAATACCCTGTTTGAAGTATAGTAATATCGGATCAACCTGAAGTGTTCCTTTAAATGGAGGCAAAAATATGGCATTTGAATGTCTAATGTTGTCTCGATAGGTCTATCTCTCTGAAAACGTTGACTAGTTGCAAACAATCGTCTAAATATACCCCATCTTCGAAATTATGTTTAAATGTTCCATAATTTACAATAGATCAGAGTTAAAGAAACCTGTAGCTACAGTGCTCTTCTCTATTCTCTCTTTTGATAAGAGCAATGCTGCGTACTTTCCAGTCATTTGGTAGTGTGCTCGTCAGTGATCGAATTGTATTCAGTATCAAATAATTATAAATAAGGAACAGTTTCTTGCTCTAAAGATGATAAATTGGGCATGGAATTCGATATGGACTAAGCAATTTGTTCGTTTTAATGCTATTCAGCTC
Organism: Platycnemis pennipes; assembly: GCA_933228895.1. NCBI lineage: Eukaryota > Metazoa > Arthropoda > Insecta > Odonata > Platycnemididae > Platycnemis > Platycnemis pennipes. Next base: position 104,614,158 of record OW121846.1, on the reverse strand, counting down.
TTGTTTACTTCGTGCCAAGATACACAATTTCGGGCATTTGTTGGTTTGAACTCGCGCATTGTGCGGGCAAGTGGATTTTGGAAAAGTTTTTGCATTAGTATATTACAATACCCTTTTCAAGTGAAAGCACTGTTGCCGTATTTTTTTTAACTGTGCCTATTATCAATACGAATTATAAATGTCATATACGGCCACATTTAGTTGGAAAATTTCTAAAGATATTCGGCAAGCTTTCTTAACTAGAGCTTTAGATATTTAATAAATTTGTTTGAACTGATTTCTCCGCAATCGCTCACCTTTCATTTGGGCTTCGGTAAGTCAACCAATGACTTTTTTTTATCTTCGCGTAATCTTGCTTCTGTATGGCTCTTATTTATTCGTTATTGTTGTTCACCGGCGAGCGTGAGATAATGATTTTACAAGCCTATGTCTCTACTTTGTATATTAAATATATTAAAAGAATCGTTACTTTAAAATGTTCCACCATTATTTGCTTAACGAAATCAGCAATAACTTTTTAGCTTTGAATGTTTGCCTTTGCTCAAGGAAAACACTAGTTTACATCTAAAATTAAGATCACTGATAATGAAATTGTCAACCCGGAATAATAAGCTGTTTATGCATGGAGAAATTCTTTCCTCTGATCAAGGACATAACTTGTTAAAGAGAAGAGTACATAGCTGTACACAACACTGATACAGTTATCTTCACCACCTCTAACAAAAATATATGTATCCCAGTCAATAAAGCCAGATTTAAATTCTGTACCTATTATTATGCAACGGTCTTTGTTCAGTGGAGTTGCTTTGCTTCTCTCTGTATGTAGTTCGTCAGTTGTTCCACAGAAAATTCTCGTGTAAGTATGGCGGTCGATGTGATAGGAATATTTTGATTCTCAACTGCTTTTTAGATAACCCCATTACGCTAATATGGTACCACACTGTTGTTGTATGAATCTCAGACTGCTATTAAAACCTCAGTAGATCATCGTTGTACTTAAATCGTTGAGTGAAGGCCACGGTCTTATGTACCAATTCTTTTTGTAAAGGGTTGGGTGGAAGAAGGGAATCTTTATTCCTAGTATCACCACAAATAGAATGTTTATTATTATTCATCGCTAGCTCAGTAACATTACGATATTTCTGTTTTCCTTAGTCTTTCTTTATTTGGTCCACTTTCCCCTTGTTCTTCCTTGTGGTGTCTTTCCTTCTATTGCCACCTCAATTATGTAACCAATTAACGGAAACTCCAGCACATACTCCACTTAATCGATATTTTCTGAAAATTGCTATTTTGGAAAAAAATCGTCATACTATTTCACTCTACAGTCAGCTCTGTCTTCTGAGATGTCTGCTAACTACTTTTTTTCCGTGTCTATGTTTGCTATAATTTCCAAAGGATCAGAATGTCGATAATCTTGGATAGGTATGAGAGACTAACGACTGGTTTGTAATCACATTCTCCACATCTTGTGTTGTTTTCCATTGGTGTCAGATGATGATTCCAATCATCCTGCAGTATTTCTAATGCCAAGACGTGGGGAATTTTGGAAAGGATTTCTGTAGTTTACTTGATTCCATCAATTTTTTCAGTAGTTAACCATGTAACTTCAGTTATCATAACATTTTTGTTACTAGAATGTAGTAATATAAATCTGAGTCTTTATTAATGCCAGTGATTGTTAGTAAACGTTTCGGTATTTTTTTCTCTTTGCCCGGAATGAAAGAAGCTTTACCTACATATTAGTTTATCGTAGATAATGTCCGAAATGTTTGTCTGTGCCGAGCATTCGGAAAGTGACTTCGTATTCACGATTTCACTCTTCACCACTGTCATCAAATAGCATTCATTAATTTGTCTCATTTTTCAAGATAGAAAACTGATATCGGTATCGCCATTCATCGCTCCCTTCCCATAGTGTCCATTTCTGTATCAGTTGTCTTTTAAAATATGTACACAATTTTAATTTCTTGATTATACCTTTTCTGTTATTAAAGGATACTATCTTAATTTTTCAAAGAGCATTTTTCTCCGATTTCAGACATGGTAAATCAAATCAGGTAAAAATAAAATTCTGTAAAAAGATGGTTATTGGTTAAGTTTATTATTGCACATATCGTTCTGCCACTCGTATCTCTTCAACTCCTATGACATGCAGAGTTCAATTTTAAACTAGTTGTAAAACGGCAAAGCAATCAGTAATAAATATTTACTTGAAATATTGGTAGCGATTTAGCTTTTACATTGAAATTTTCAATTTCTTTTTGGATTTTTTGTTGCGGGGAGAAACTGATTCTGTGTCAGTGTTTGTATGGCAATATTCTCTTTATGTGCAGTGTACTGTTTTACATGTATTTTTTCCATGAAATAAATTATGTAAAAAATATTTCAATGCTTTTATTCAGGTCACGTTTTTTGATTCCCAGTCCGTATATTATGTTCTGCATTCATAGTGTTCTCACATCCATGATGAGCCAGAGCTAAAGTTTTGGCAAAGAAACTTGTTAATCAGTAATGTATTCCACTTCCAATAGAAAGTATTGAGATTCAGTTCTTGCCACTGGCTCATATTTTTGCGTTTTAGTTACTTTTGTTGAATACAGATCTCGTGTAAATTTAATGCATAAATATTCAGCTGTGGTTGACTTAAGCTCTGAGCAAAAAAATTGAAACTGAGACTGACCATAAGTATAAATGATAATCATTAGAATTTTGTGCTTGTAGTTGTTCGTAATGCTACGATTTCCTCAGGATATATTTTAGGCGGTGTTCAAATTGACATAAACACATACGAAGGCACAGAATTGTTACTTGGGAAGGAAAAAGTGCTCAACATATCCAGTACATTTTCTTCAACTTCTTATTGAAATGATTACTATCGTAGACATTCCTTTCGCGTTCGAAAAATGTCAATTCAGCCTATGATTAGAAAAATAAATATATCCGACGTTGTCATTCTGGATCTTGTGACAGAACGTCGTCTTGAATATAAGCTATTACCTGCGAGATTCTTCTTCTGAACTGCTACCATGATTACGATGGGAAAGTTACTTTTGTGGCCAGATGCTTAATCTGCAATCATTTAGTTGCACAGTGAAAGTTTGTTTCTATGGCATTTAATTATTTTTATTAATTCATACGTCAATAGGATTTGGATCCATTTACGTCTTGGGGTACATACAGACTTGTGACTTGGACTTGTCATGAGTATGCACATTTCCAAAGAATAAAGAAATGACATAGATATGGATAGATGTAGTACAATTTAGCTTTCTGGGTGATTTTCACTTAAGGTTGAATAGTAAAATATTCAGTTCACTTATTTGCCAGTGCTGCCGGATGTCAGTGAAGCTAAATTACAACAAATATTTTATGAGAATGTTAGAGGTTGAGCTACTACTTGTTTAAGACTAAAACGTGCAAACTAGGCATGAAAACATTGTAGCCTCCTCAAGGTAGTAAACGTTTGAGTAGTTACATGAGTGTATACGTTCATTAGCAAGTCATAACTCCTCTAGAACTTAATAGGTTATACATATTAAGGCAGAGTAAAACGTTAGTTAATATTTGTCAGCACTGGGGAGATGTTACCATCCTGAAAGCATATCGAGTAATGAAGTCACTTAAGTAAAAACAAGACTTAAATATCGGGTTTAGTAAATGGATGTGAGAATACTTGACAAAAATTGTTTCCCGATTTACTTCAACCTTGCCAATATTTACCTTACTTTTTCATCTTTCAGGTGTTGTGAACTCGCTGAGAATTTGATGTACCTACCTGTCCTAGTATCTGCGTCAACTGGAGCTCATGGGATGACTACTTCAGACACCACAGCTGACTGAACTGGCAGAATGCATCTCTGAAGCGCTTGGATCCTCGGAACTACAAGATGGCCTCAGAATTCTAACTTTTTGATGCTTAAAGAGAACTGTCGAATTGCCCACGGTAATTCTCATGTACAGCATGCAGCCATGCCAATAAATAAAATTGTTTAGCTTGACTGCATGCCTTTGCTCAAACTGCCATTTGTTCTTTTTCATGCTTTACTATTTTGATACGTAGCTGCATTTGGGTACTTGTGTACTTGGATTATTTGCAATAAATAGGTTGTCTACTCACAATACATTGTTTATACTCTGTACTTAGCAAATTTCCATTGTTTACCTTTTGGACTTAGAATATTTTTGCACACTTCTCATTCGGCATTGAGATATATTGCGAAATAAAACCAATAATGTTTTCTTAATGAGAAAAATACCTAGATCGGAGCCGATTTTAGGCACTTTTTGGCCGTTTTTTGTTGAAAAAAAGGCATTAAAAACTATTATAAGTCCAACTAAAAAAAAATTAGTCTCTGTTCAGCATCGAGACTTTGGTAAATAAAAATTGGGTGGGGTTCACAACAAATTTTATTAAGTCGCAATGAGTACATGATTTTGGTTAAGGGCTGCACTCCCTCGAATGCAGTGGACATAGGGAGTCTGAAGTGTCTGGAATCAAAAAGTCCCGATGCCCTGCAACACACAAGGTGCAGCCGAGCATCAAGACAAGGACTCCAGACATGGCCGACTCCCTATGTCCTCCGCATTCGAGGAAGTGCAGCCCTTGAAGATCAGCGATGATGCAGAAGGGCTCTTAGCACAGACACCGCACTCCCGTCCCCTGGAATGGAATCGCAGCTGGTCTGGGGCGTGGTCTCCACAGGAAGGAATCTCTTGGTAGGATCTCCCACACCAGCCGACTCGTCCCCTGCCATTATCTCCAAAATGGCATAGTAGACGTCTTCTAGACTAGTAAGAAATTCTGAAAATAAGAGTCACTTTGACAGTAAACATACCCTGTTGTAATAACAATATTCCAAGCAAATGAAAAAGAAAGTCAAAAGTGTGCTAAAGCAACGAAGGTTGTTAAAAAGTAGATGAAGTACAAGAATGATATGTTAGAAGAGAAGAATTTGCATTGCAGATGGTGTCAGAGAAGGAAAAGGAGATGACTTCTTTCGGACTAATTATGGTTGGAATGGCTTAAAGTACAAGTTGAAGAATGAGTGTATTTTTCAATTATTGCATTGCTCGGATAAAGTTTCAATGGGATATATGATCCATAGTAGCTGGTAAAACGAAATGGAATGGGTGGAAGACGCATCATTATTAAAAGTTGCCAAACTGCCAAAAAAAGAGAATTGGTCGAGTGCAAGATTCGATCAAACAATCAGGAGCAAGATTAAGTTAAGATGATAAGGATAGACAATTCAGTTGAAAACGGGAGGAAAAAAACGAGACCAGTCCACCCGTTTGATGTCTTTAATTCAAGTGGAATGACGGGAAAGTGGATATTCCGATACCATTTGTTCCCCTAAAGAAGGACGAAAATGCATTTGTTCACCCATGTATTAACAAGAGATAATTATACATGGCTGTTACTGGAAATGGAAATGTCACTCAGAATGCAGCAAAAATCTTCTGGAAATTTAACGAGGAATCAAATGGTATAATTTAAAGATGAAATATTTCATCCTTAGATACTGTGGTCCAGCTATAACTCTTCTTAGAAGGTAATGTTGAAAGTATATTGAGAAGAGGGTCATTTACAGTCAGCAGTTCACGCATCTCGTAAAATTTTTCTCCGGGGTGGTAGTATTCTGACTCTCGGTTTCATGTAAGTAGTGTATATACGTGATAGTATATATTTTCGCATCCTCACATGGTAGTATGTCAATGTTTATAGTTCATCCCCTGCCACACACCCTTGCTGTGGCTTGCAAGGTAGGTATATGTTGATGTAAATGGAGAGCATGATGTTAAGGACATGAAAGAAGTGTACAACATTTTTCAATCGCCATGACATCCCACGGCTAAAAAGTTCTCGTAAAAATGATACAGAAGAATTTGTGCATTCTGAAACGATTGCACGTACACCGCTGCATCAACTGCATTAAAATTTTTGCTGTTACAAGTAGGTTGTACGAATGAATTGTACCGATCACTTGTCATAATAAAATATGAGGACCTGAAGGAGGTAGTTAATGGGAAAAAGTCAGCGATGGAAAACTCATTGTCATGTCATCCACAGCATACTTGCTTATGAGGAAGTATGAGCGTCAATGACTCACGTCCTCTTTGGTATCGCTCTGTTGTTGACACAGGAAGAAAGTAAAGTTACATATTCTTCGATGGTGGGTAAAATAATAAAATCTCAGTGAAACGTGTGTGTTGGGAAGGACTGATGGAGGATTTATGTTATTCGGGCGAAAGAATGACGGTACATTTTACGAAGAAAGCGCTAATGACATAAAAAAAGGTGGCATCTTACGAGAACGACTTATTTAAAATACATTGTAAAAAGTCTTTCGGTCATTTACTGACCATATGGTGGATTCCTAAGATAAAAGTATATTCGTTGTATGTAAAAAGAAATTTTCGTCGTGAATACCTACCTTGGATAAAATAAAGATTGATTTTCAAACTTGGAGCAAGGGTGATTATACGAACAAGATAGAGTCTAAAGGCACCTGTGCGAAGAGATTAAGTGGTATTGGAGAGACTTGGCACTCTCCAATTGGTCTCCAATACCACTTAATTTCTTTTTCCATACAATGAAGATACTTTTATCTCTGGAATTCACCATATGGTCAGCAAATGACCGAAAGACTTTTTCCAACGTATTTTAAAGAAATCGTTGTCGTAAGATGCCACCTTTCTTATGTCATTAGCGCTTTCTTCGTAAAAAAAAATTCATCGGCACACATGTGCGGTAGGTTACACGATACTTTAAAATGTAGGTGAAAACGGAAGCATGGTAAATATTAATATTGAGGTAATTATCGTTGTGGATGAATGATCTTAGAGTTGATAAAAGTACAGCATTAAGGAGTGTCGCCATTGTATGCCTCTTGATTGTATCTGGTTGAAATATGGGTCATGCGGAGAAAAATGCGCGTGAGAGTACTGAAGTAAAAGAGGGGTTTTTGACTAGTCTTATGAAAGTGTAGATTATAGACCCATCCTGAAACAACTAAGAAAGCTGATACGTACGTTAAAAAACTAAAACAACGTGTGAAAAGTCTAATAACCATAAAAAGTAAAATTATTTATTTTCAGATAATCCATATCTAGTGTAAAGTCATCGGCACATTTGTGCGGTAGGTTAAACGATACTGTAAAATGTAGGTGAAAACGGAAGCAGAGATATTAAGAGGTATTGGAGAGCTTAAGTATAAATCTGAGGTAATTATCATTGTGGATGAATGATCTTAGAGTACCACATTAAGGAGTGTCGCCATTGTATGTCTCTGTTCGGGCGAAATAATGACGGTACGAAGAAAGCGCTAATGACATAAGAAAGGTGACATCTTACGAGAACGAGAGATTGTCTCTGAGAAAAAAATGTTGTCGGGTAAAATGCAAACTGTCGAATGCGATGGCTGTCAGTGGAAACGAGAACATTGGTAACATGTACGGTATTTCCCAATGAAATGAAGTCAATATTCCACTGTATATAAGGATAACAGGGCATATTTTTTAGAAAGAGCACAAGCCGAGATTATAGGGAGAATAATGAAAGGGCGACGAAATAAATGAAGGTATGTATCTACAATCTATGTATCGGGTTATGTTGCGATTATACGTAATGTTAGTACGTAGTCAAATGGTAGTGCTAGAACAGGAATAATATTTAGAAAGAGTGCCGTGAAGAGAGCGTGTGAAGAGCTTTCTGTAGTACAATGAAATGATAATACTGGTATCGATCGAGACCAAACCTGTAGATACCGTAGTCGTGCAGTTTTACATACCTATCCTACAACGAACTACGAAGATGAACACGAGGAAGACGTTCACGAGGATACCACATGCAATATTTTAAGGAGATTAGAACGCTGTCCTTGATAAAAGTCAAGATGGAAAAATAACTGGAAAATATTTGGGAAAGATTGGGAAACCGAAATGAAACAGGAGAAAGACTACTGGAGTTCGATACACAACAAAAGTTAGTGGTTGTCAATATATCGTTCAAGAAACACGCCGAATATGATACAAAATGCCATGGATGTGGAAATGATACGGAAAATGCCAAGAGAAGAAAGAAGATTTCAAATAGACGATATATAATTGAAGCAGAGATTTAGAAAGATGGTGGAGGACTACAAAAGCTACCCTGGAGCAGACATCAACAGTGGCCATAATTCAGTGACGAAGAAATGCCATCACAAATTCAACAAATTTAAGGAAATCGGGGAAAATATATGGCTAGTACAAAAATGAAAGAGGGTATTAACCATCTGTCATTTTAAAATGAAGTGGGAAAGTGGGAAACAACACAGGAGAGGACTTGACTGAGAAATCAGCATAAGAGCGCTATGAAAACATTAAACGTGTGCTACAGAAAGCGCAAAAGAAGTTTTTGGGAGAAAAAATTGTCAAGAAGCCATGGATCACGGAAGATGTTTTAGACCTGATCGAAGAAAGGAGAAGGTACAATAATGCGAAAGATAAGGACGAACTTGCTCAAAAAGAATAAAAAACGGAATAAGTCGCAAAGCCAGGAATTCTGGGGAAATATGGATAAAGAATCTATACCAAGACGTACAACACAACATTGCACTTGGAAAGGTGGAATCTGCCTATGGGATAGTGAGGAACTACTTCAAGGAATGGAACACAAGATGCAATGTCATAAGGGTATGAATGGATAAATTTTGATTGAAACTGAAGACAAAATGAAAATATTGAAATAATATCTGGAAGAGTTTTACAACGGAAACAATCTCAGCAGGAAAGTTATCGAAGAGGAAAGCGAAGTCGAAAAGGATGATATGGGAGCATCAATATTAAGATAGGAATTCAACGCTGCAATATGGGACTTTAGGATGAATAAGGCTTCAGGAATTTATGATAATCCTGAATAACTAATTAATAATGCAGGAGAAAAGACTAACCCATCTTTACAACACTATCTGCTTCATGTACGCAAAGGAAGAAATGCCCAAGAACTTGGAGAAAAACGTCAACATTTCTATTCCCAAAATGAAGGGAGCGGGACCTGTGAAGATTTTAGTACCATAAGGCTGATGACACACGCGTAGAGGAGAGTGTCATGGATCATCCACAGAAGAATAGAATGAAAAGCAGAGGAGTTCCTGGAAGAAGATAAATTCCGATTCAGGAAATATAAGGGTACAAGAGAAGCAATATTGGCCCATAGGCTGTTCACAGAGAAGAGAATGGAGAAGAAAAAAACTGACGTTCATTGCATTTGTCGATATAGAGAAGGCTTTTGACAACGTGGATTGGAATGTAATGCTTGGAATTTTGGAAGAAACCAGAGTGTCCTACAATGAAGGAAGAACTATCCACAGTTTGTATAAAATCCGAGCAGTTGTAATTAAATCAAGACACAGCTGAAAAGAAGCATGGATAGGGAGAGGACAGAGCCAAGGCTGTCTCCCGTAATTTTTAATGTTTGCATTTTGACTAAAATCAATGAAATCAAAGAGAAATCTGCTGGAGTGAGAAGAAATTAGCATGGAGCACGGAGAAGAAATTAGCATGATGCGATTCGCCGATGAAAATGCAGTCAAATATGGGACAGGGAATGAACTGAATAAGATTTTAATAACCATGGAATGGACAATTGCCAGATATCAGCTGAGGATCGATAAGAAGAAGACTAAGGTGTGCAGCAAGAGAGAAGAGGCTAAAACCAACGTTAAATTATGAAAACAAACACTTTAACTGGCGAAAGAGATCTGTTAATTTGGAAGCCGAGTAACCAACGATGGACGAAGCAAGAAAGAAATAGTCAGCAGGCAAAGAGGCAAAGAGGGCATTCTATCAAAAGAGGAATCTACTTACAGCTGGAACACAAGCATAGAAGTAAGAGAACAGTTCATCAGAACATATATCTGGAACATGTTTCTTTGTGGATGTAGGGCAGGGACAATGACAGCTGAGGAAAAGTCATGGGTGGAAGCATTCGAAGAATGATGAAGATTAAATGGATCGACCGAGTAAGAAACGAGGGAGTCTTAAAATAAGTGGGAGAAAAGCGGGGTTTTATAAAATCCATAAAAAGAAGACGGGACAACTTTACCGGGCATACCATGACACATGATGGTCTAATGAAGACAATCGCTGAAGGACAAGTGACGGGAAGAACGGCAAAGTAAGGCCTCGTACATGACGTATAAAAAGTGATGAAAAATGTGGAAGAGAAGATTTTATAAATATGAAGAGATTGGCTGATAGGAGAAGTGAGTAGAGCTGCGTCACACCAATCTCAGGACTGCTGACTGATGATGATGATATTAATATTTCAGCATACTATGTAGGCTGAATCCCAACGATAAAATTAGAGAGATAGAAATTAGGAGTGAGTGGTATTAACTGTTATTATGCTCCTCCAATATGTGGAAATAATTGATAGAATTGGAGTTACGGCACAGATATTTAGCATATACAATATTGATTTTATTTTTGCAAGTATTCATGAAACTATAAGTGTACAACGCATAAGTGTAACTTTTTTAGATATCTCCTTGCCTGTTTGGTAGGAAACCATAAATAATGGAATAAGATATGGGCATATTTGCCCGGTATGATGTTAATTTCATGTAAGATGCTGGTTTTTATATCTAGTCAGCATTTTTATTCGCCAAATAAATCACATGAGTCAACAGGGTAACTAGCATGATTGTTTACTCTATGATAGTACTTGCCTGATGTGGACTCAGCCCTTGCCATATAACCTTATGTTTCTTTCCGAGTATTATGTAGATATTGATGCCTAAAAACAACAACCCTAGCATATATATAAATGCACAAAAGTAAATAAACCGTGATTTTGATGATTCAAGTAGGCGTCTCATCCAAATGTGATAACTAAACTGAAGAAATTCTCACGTTAATATAGTTGAACGCGTTCCCGGATCTATTGAATTGAGAATTCATGAATACATTGTTTATACATTTATTTATGGAATTTGATTGTTAATTTCGAGAAGGCTTATGTCAAAAAGGAAAACGTTCCGAAAGATATTCTGCCAAGCATTGGTGGAAATGAAAACTGAAATGCTTTAGATATATAGCTAGCTATTTCTAGTACTCTGTAGCGTAGAATTCGGCAGCTCTGTTTCACACATCATGCATATTATGCAATGGAAGGTTCCATCGTATGAAAGCCAGACAAGCGTGGAAGTTTTGCTACGAAAAGAGGACATGATGACCGGAACATTGCAAGCAATTTGGAAAATTGGTTTCTTAGAAAGGGAAAGGAAGTCACCAAACGTGTGTACACGGAATTACTGATAGTCATTTGTCTGAGAAATTCAAGTTGTAAGGGTAGTATGTCACATGAAAGTATGCCTTATACTGGTGCTGAAATCATGGGAGACTATATCTAAAACAAAGTCTTTCTAATAACAATATTGGGAAAACCGTTCAATTAATGTTAATGCGGAACATGGAAAATAAATTACCTTATAATAGCTATAGTTTATCATGAATCATATTTAACTAATCAACAGTACCTACCTAGTTATGATACAAATCGCTAGAATAAAAAATTAGGTTTCAAACTGAAATATTCCTAAATAAAAAACTCTCGACGCATAATAATGCAGTCCAGTTGACAGTAATTGCCAAGACCACCATTCCATAAAGGGAATATGAACATCTCATACGAGCCATCCATTTATCTCAGGATATGCTGATTTCCCACCTCCCCATAAAATACGTTAATGTTGCTTCCTTTTATTTTTCAAGGGTGTCATTAACTCACCATTATGTATTTCATATCCTCATTACTATTTAAGCAAAGATTGGGATTATGATACATTTTTCTCTCAATGTAACGGAAGCCTTGACATTCCCCTTAGCGCTACTTAGTATATGGATATAGTTTAATTATGCTCACTTACAATGCAACATGCGACACTTACAAGCTTACAATGGAAAAGGACAAAACCACCTTTCACATATCTGAGCCATCCTAATATGATAAGTACACAACTTGGGGATAATTATACTTGGCTAATGAAATGAACTATTATAAATTGGAAATTTCCTCAAATGGCAGAGGCTTATTGAAAAGGAAATTTAACAAATATCTTGAGCTTCATCTTATGACACGTTAAATTTTGTGCGAGTCTAAGCACGAAAGTAAAAGAATGGTGTGTTAAGGTTGTGATAATGAGTAGTGCGATAGTAAAGAGGGAATTTGGGTAAAAAAAAAGAATCATTCCGTGGCATAGAAGAAAGACAAGCTAATTGAGATATGCGAGGAAAGTTACTTTCCGGATCAAAAAATACAGTAAATGTTGGAAGAGTTTGTAATGTAAACTCATGCAAAAGAAAATATGGCATATAATTTAATTTATAGAAGAAATATATGAATTGGAAGAGTAGGTCTCTGTATAATGCACATGTGATGTAAAGGAACGAAGGGAAATTAAAACCAATAGTAAGCCAAAAACTATTCCAAAAAGATATAGCGATAGGCTTAATTTCTCATACAGAATATGGAATGATTTGTATGAAAGAGAATTGAGCTATTAATAGCGACGGAGAAATTAATTTGGGTCCAGGAAAAAAAGATCCTACTTGATGCAATGAATAGCATTAGTAGCTGCATGTTGGTATGAGTACTTGAAGCTAACCCTACTAACAGAATGTTTTTGCATGTTTGCTTAGCAATTTGTATCTTTTTTTAATAGTGTTGTTCTGACTACTATATTAATACTATTCCTTTTTTAATGCATGATATGTAGTGCATGTTTGGTGAGAAATCACCCCGTGCCACACACCCTCGTGGTGGCTTGCAGGGTATTATGTAGATGTAGATAGATGATGCATTTGCTGCGATGGGAATACTAACACAAATAAAGAGAGAATGAACACAGAAAGCATTTGTTTAGGGAACACTTTTGGTAGGATAGTATGGTATAAAGTCACAGAAAATACGTATCTGTTGGAATAAGAAGCGACAGTAGAAAGACTTCTCAATGGAAAGTTAGGTACTATTTAGAGGACATAAATAATGATAGTGAATGGAGAGTCAGAAGGGTGCATAGGAGTAAGGCAACTTCCCCCTTATCGTCAGATACTCGTGTAAAAAATAGCGAGGAAGGCATGGAAGGAACTGGTCATGAGGGGTAAGTTTACGGAAAGGGAGTGTTTTGCTGATCACCGAGTGTTGAACAGTCAACCAAGATTTACCAATAACGTTTCGCAGTATTACGGGATGAATATTAGAATTTGGGGAAGAATAACAAAATGAAATACCTAAGCCTGTAAAATTATCAAGGTAGGAAGTATTGCAAAACATTAATTGTCAGGACATTATTTACAGCAGATGGAGTGATTTCACGTATATGTGTAGCATTTAGGATGTCAACGGGTATCGAAAAGACAAAGAAGAAATGATTCGGTAAAAGAAGTATTTTCCAAAATAAGGACATAACTGGAGGCACTTTTAGGTGCATGCAAACAAAAAAAACTATGAAGATATCAGGAGTGGTACGGTATGCTTACGAAGTCTTGTGTCTCAGGGAGAGGAAGGAGATAGGAGAGACAGTTCAAGAGCTTTTCAGATGCTGACTTGGAGAGGAATGGGGGAATAACTGTGTACGCAGGAACACGGACAAAAAAGTACGTATACGGAACGGAAATCGTGGCAAGATATTCAAATGAGATAGAGAATAGGACGGAGGAAGTATTGTAAGTCAATGGACCCTTACGGACCGACCGCGACGTACGGAAGAATGTGGAGTACATTGCTTAAGTTGCTGTTAAGTAAGATGGAAGCTATAAAAAGCTGATAAGAGACTCAAAGTAGCAAATGTATACTGCTTGCCGATAAAAAAGGCTAAGGACATAAGGATGTTAGCTGGGAATCAGGTACGAACTGAGCAAGACCTAGAACCACTGAGAAGAGGGATGAAGAGAATTAAACAGATAATTGGTTACATAAAGTTCATTGACCCCAAATTTACATCGGGCATGGATGTTGTGATTATCTTACGTTTATCACCTTAAGATTTGATTGTGCGATATCACCTGAGACATTGAAGCACCTCAAACCCATGTCGATTACTAGAAAAGAGTACACGCCCGCCAGAAAGTAATAAGGCGTATGAGACGTGGTTCAAGATAGAGTGCGATAATGTGGAAGCATGAAACTCACAGTGAGTTGAGGGATTTGTTACTAAAATATGTTCTACCAGTTCCATTGGTTTTGGGTGAACGTAAGACTCCCCTATTTTCCTGCAAAAAATACACCATGCCCTTCACGCAACGTTCTTCTTTAGCTTGTCAGCGCACTACCCTTTTCTACTCATCCTACTCACCAAGCCTATTTTCACTAATCCTCTTCCTCACTTGCCTAGTCCCTCCTTCAACACATATAACAAAATATATTACTCCCTACCATCGGTTCTATTTACTTACACTCTCTCATTATTTCTCCCTTCAACTTTCCCCCTTATCCTACCATCCTAAGCACTTCCTAGTTTGCCTCCCTCCGCATTAATATTATTTTCATTTGGTGTCGACAAGTATATCTCAAATGCCTCGTCCATCCTCGCTCCCTAACATCCAAATTAGCCATTAATCAGGAAAACTAATATACAATGATCATGAAACACTAGTTAGGGATCTTAATGATAGAAATAGAATAAACACTGGATATGTTGAAGAATAGGAAAAACATGGAGGAACATAGAACCAAAGAGATAAAGGAGGTCTCAAGCAGTATGATGGAAAGGTTACGAACATAAAAACATAAAAAACAATTGAAGCCGTTTCAGAAGATAACACGTCTTCAGATTGCTCAAGAATTTTGGAAAAACACATTTTTTGACTGATTTAATGTACAACAGCAGAATTTCCAAAGAGCAAAACATAACTCACACTGACCGGGTCTAGAACCCGGAACCTGATTCGATTCCCGGTCAGGTTGAATGATTTTTTTCTCTGTGGACATTTTGCTTTAGTGCTCATCAGAGGGTACGTCCGTCCAGATTTTTCTCGACTATTTTGCACTCCTTGAAATTGTTTAATGCACTTACGAAGAATGGTTTTAGCTGTAGCCTTTGCAGAGAGATGATTAACATACATTTCCCATAAAAACGGGAAACCAGCGACACAGAAGAGGAACAGTATAGAAAATAATGGGATTCATCAAGGGATGAATAATGGATTGTTTGTGGCAACGGGATTTGTTCGTGGAAGACCGTCTTCGGTTCATAAAAGTGGCTGAGGGAAGGTGTGACGCTGCGTAATCAAAGCAATATTGAGAGGAAAGAACATTGAAATGATCGTTGGATTTGCGTTTAATATTTCAGTAATGTTATCCTCACAGTATTCTGAGCAATATAATCTTAGAAGTCACAAAAATTTAGTATGAGTTTACTGGAGAGTGATACGGCTTCTTTAGGATCTTTTCTTAAATTACGAGCGAAAGATTCAGTCAAGGAGGCGGAGCCGAAAGGAAGGGCTAAAGGTTATTGGGAAGCTAATTGTCAATCAGATTTTCCGATAACTAAACGTTTATTGGGCATATAGCCATAGCACCGCTGCTATTTTTATGCTCGACTTAGGATCAGTGTGAGAAGCTTGGCATGAAAACTAGATAAATATTACAGAGTATATATGTTTTTATAATCAGAAGTTTAGGTAAATAGAATAAAAAGATCAAAAGATTTGCCAACGTTTCGGATATTTATAAATTTAAGGCTAATATGTAAGGTAATATTTTAAAATTCAAGGGCAGAAGGAATAGAATCACACCAAAAAAATAAGAATTAACAAGAGGGGTTTATTAGCAAAAAATCAACAATAATATACGAAAAAACAAGTGTTATGTGCAATTGGAGACTGAAAGAGAGTTAAGAATAACGGGTTAGTGGGGAAGAAGGGGAAAATAATTTGATTTCAGGTGGTTAGAAGAAAGTGATAAAGATTCAAAGGGTGAGATAATTTAGAGCATTCACAATATTTGTAAGAAAAACGTTCATGCATGGGCTATCCTAAAAGAAACCACTTATTGAAAGAATGATGTTATGTGGCTCCCTACCCCCGGACTATGACCCTGTTGTGTTGGGGGAAAAATTTGAGAGTTGCTGTGACCCCCAGTTATTAGTTAGCAGGTCATATTGAACTTACTTCTTGTAGGATTATCGATGACAGAATGGTCAAATTGCAGCCGAAAGATACATCGCCTGTTCCTCTGCGCAAACACTGAAAAATAAATGCTTATTGAAGGTTTTGATGAGACAGATATTTGACAGGTTAAATTTTCAGGGACTACTGAAGCGACGACTACCGGATACTTGATATT
This sequence comes from Platycnemis pennipes, assembly GCA_933228895.1. NCBI lineage: Eukaryota > Metazoa > Arthropoda > Insecta > Odonata > Platycnemididae > Platycnemis > Platycnemis pennipes. The sequence goes on along the minus strand of OW121846.1, from coordinate 104,597,825 downwards.
GGAGGGGATGTAGATCAGCAAAGAGTAGTTTTTGTAATGAACAAGGAAATCGGAATGAGAAGAGTTAATACAGACGAGGATGTGTGATACGACTCAAAATATGGTCTAAAATATTTCCACTAGTTTAGTTTTTATACAAATATACATGTCTACAATTATTCATATGAAAGACGCGGGAGATAATGCAAAACGAACAGCTTGGAAAAATCCATTTGTTATGAATAAGTAAGAAAGCATTTAATTGTAATGTGGACTTGTAGAAGGCTTTTGATGCAACGTGGATTGTAATTCAATTCTTGGACTTCTAAAAGGTAGCCAGAATCGAAGAATTATCCACAGTTTGTATAAAAACCAAGTAACTGTGATTAAATCTGAACCCAGCTGTGAAGAAGCAAGAATAAAGAAGGGAGTGAGACAAAGCTGTGTATTGTCTCCACTAATTTTTAATGTTTACATCGAGAGAGCCATCAATGAAATCAGAAGTCTTCTGGGATGAATATCTATGGAGAAAAAATTAGCATGCTGAAATTTGCTGATGACATAGCACTCATAGCAGAGACAGAGAGGGTTTGAATAACATGCTGATAACCATGGAAAGGACAATGGCCAGATATCAGCTGAAGATCAATAAGAAGAAGACAAAGATACTGGTGTGCAGCAAGAGAAAAGAGGCCAAAACTAACGTTAAACTAGGAAAACAAAAGCTGGAAGAGGTGAATGAGTTTTGTTACATTGGAAGCCGACTAACCAACGACGGACGTAGCTAGAAATAAATAGTCAGCAGAGTAGCCCAGGCGAAGAGGAAATTCTATCAAAAGAAGAATGCACTTACAGCTGGAAATACAAGCGTAAAAGTATGGAAACAATTCATCAGAACATACATCTGGAGCATGTGTCTTTACTGCAGTGAGGCATGGACGATGATAGCAGCGGAAAAGAAAGGGGTGGAAGGATTCGAAATGTGGTGCTACAGAAGAATGATGAAGATTAAATGGATCAACCGAGTAAGTAACGAGGAAGTTCTAAGAAGAGTGGGAGAAAAGAGAAGCCTTCTGAATACCCTAAGAAGAAGACGGGACAACTTAATCGGCCACATCATGACACATGATGACCTGATGAAGACAATCCTCGAGGGACAAGTGGAAGGGAAGAATGGCAAAGGAAGGCCTCGTGCAAGATGATGTTTATGGAACAAGTGATAATGGATGTGAAAGAGAAGAATTACGTAAATATGAAGAGATTAGCCGATAGAAGAACACAGTGGAGAGCTGCGTCAAACCAATCTGAGGTGTGATGACTTCTGATGATGATGGTAAATTGGAACGCGAAAGTTGCTGAAAAAAGAGAGAAAGGGAAGTAGGAGGATGATGGGATGGATGGAAGAAATAAACGTCCTACGAAAGTAGCCGAATGCCGCAGGTGAATCAGTTGTGACACTCGTGGAGTTAAAACACTCACAGTAACATACATACAATTCTAGTTGCCTATTAAGCCTGAAAGATAATAATTAGGTTATACTAGTTACACATAGGTTTAGATACATTAATTCACAGAGCTATTAACGATAAAATCCAATCAAAACTTGAAAGCGATTAAGTGAAAGTTTAAAAAGGGCAATTATTATTAGTAATGATTTAGCGTTAACGGTAGAATTGAATGGAAAAAAACATCCGCTGATTACTTTGAAACATCCTCCTGTATAAGGATCACCCTATCTTTCAACTGTATGTCTTATTTAGTCCCACATAATTCTTGCCTGATTTTTTTTACCCCAAATTGAACAACCTGCTCCTCAATTCTCTTCATTCCTCTCACTTAACATTCCGCCCTCTATCACGCCCTCTAAAACCTCCCTCTTCCCTATCACCCGTTACATTCACTCACTTTCTCCTCGCAATTGCTTCAATCAACTCCCCCGCTTCCCTTCCAACACTTCCTTTTATGTCCCACTTTCCACCCCACCATACCTTCTCCACACCCACATCTCAAATCGCCAATATATTGCAGTAGCTCTCACAGGATCCAAAAAATCACCCGGAAATGAACTGACGAAAATCCATGGGCAGGAAAAACCAGTAAACTTTCATAAATGGTGAAAAAAGCTAGAAACTTGGAAAAATAAATCCACGGAATAAGCGATATGGACAGTATAACCTGAATGAAGTAGGAAACCGTGGTACTCTGAAGCAATGATTTGGAAAATGGAGAGAGAAAGTTTTAGGGAGGTAGAAAAAAGAAGTGTGTTGATAGAGCGCTGCGTGAAAAAAGGAGCCAGAAATTTAATAAGGGTGAAGATGAGAAACTAAAATGGCAATGCAGGCAAGGTGGACAACGGCTGCGACAAAATGGAAACATCATCGCAAGAGGGAATTGTTGTTAACGCACTGAAGTGAATGTTATTTCATATTGTCAAAAATTGAAATTGATTGGGAAAGGTATAAGTGGACACTACTACTAGTAAACTAAGCATGGACAATATCTCGGTTGAATCATTGAGTAACCAGGAAAAGAATATGAAACGAAAAACAATTTTTTAATTATTCATAGGATCTATGGGGAAGGAATCTGGCTCAAGAACCGGGTAGCACCAGTTTTGATCTCATCCCAAAAAAGTAAAAGTACAATTCCGAGAAGTTATAGTACGATGAACTTAATTGGTCACCCGGACAAGGTATGCTGCGTCGTCGTATTATTTATAGCTGGAAAGAGAAGAGGGAATATGGCTACTTAAGTTAAAGTAACGTTCATTTTATGTGGAAACCCACAATGCCACTGAGCTAATGGAGAAAAATGTAAAATAATTTTAATAGGAACTTGCTCTACAATCTGGATGTATTTCATTATTTCACGGACTTCGGCAAGGAACTTGATGAAGTAAATTGGGCTAAGTTAATTATGTTCGGAGTTGTCCGGGAAAAGGAAAGATGACTCATTCAAAACGTATTTATAGTACCTACAGCAGAGGTAAGTAGAGCAAATGGAGAATCAAAATGAACAGCGATAAGTACTGTATTGTTGTCGTGTTACCCATTGTCACCCATGTTCAATAACTTTTTTGTCCGAAGAAATAGTGCGGGTTGCGTAATAAAATCTATAAGCAGGAGTAAAGGAATGGGAGAGTTGTTCAAGTCTGAAAATCTGCCTGATTTGCAGAAGACTAAGTTACCTAGTAGGCCAAGCGGTTCAATTAACTACTAAACACCTCACATGTGTAGTGTGAATGGCAAAGAAAATGTCGAGTTTCTGAGAGAAAAAGTAATGGGCACAATAGTAAGAGGAATGTAAAATAAAATCGAAATGTTTATTTCAGCGTTTTTCTCCACAATAGTTGGTATTATTGGAGTGAAGGAAACTAATGAATATATGAAGAACTAATGACGAAAGAAATCACGAGTAGATTGAGAAGACGATTCATTCGTAACCAACACATGTGGATCAAACACTACCATTAAGGTCAAAAAAGGAAGAACTTGGATGAGCAATGAAAGAACCGGAATTTTGTTAGGACTGTCCCTTGTCTCAGATATTATGAATATTATGCTAAATAAATGATGAAAGAGGTGTATAATGAGTTTGATGTCGGCTTAGAGGGGGAAAGATTGAATAGAATAGATTTGCAGATGATCAAGATTTAATAATCCAATGAGTAAAGTGTTTAAATTGTTGCAAAATACATATAAAACCCAAACCGGGACCAAAATGATTATTCACAATAAAACGGAAATAATTAGAAAATATGAAAACAAATTCATAGCTAGGCAAACGAAGAGAATGTGCGCAACTGCAACATGTGGAGTAAAAACCAAATTTTCATGAATTTAACTTGAGATGAATGTGCTAGTAGTGACAAGAAAAATTACATTGGAAGATGAGGGATCCACTAATTAGAAGGAATGAAAAAAGTACAAAGGAAAAGAAAAAGTCAAGTGAAAAAGCACTAGGATTCGCTGGGGAAGAAATAAAATTACAGGAGAGGCATAGTAGTTGAATGGACCAAAGGATATAGAAGATTTACTACAATATATTGTCAAAATACGAGATAGAGCCTAAGGCAAGGGAAGTAGAAGTGCAATGAAAATGTATTTATGAGGAATTAAGGGAAAATGAGTTGTAATAAACTGAAACAATGAACAGTGAATTATAACGAAAGAATAGTTATGGTGAGGATAGAGACCAAATTTTCAGACACCGTTGTAGTAAGGGTTTATATGATTACGAAGATAAAGATTGGAAATAGTTTACGATAATAGCACAGTGATAGAGGAGAATAACAAGGTTAGAGGAGAAGAAAATTGTCACTTTTAGGAACCGGAATGCTATCGTACGCGAAGGGCGAGATGGGAAAATAAACGGAAAATACGGATTGGAAAATTGGAAAATGAGAAGAGGAAACCTCCTGAAGTTTTATACCAGTACAGCTTAGTGGTAGTGAACACATTATTAAAAAACCATAATTATGGTAATAAGGAAATACGAGAAATACTGTAAAAGTTACTCAAGGGCAGACAACAATTGAAATCATCACTTGGCGATGATAATGCCATTTGAAATTCAGGAAACTGAAGAAAAATACGAAGAAAAAATGCCAAGTAGTATAAATAAAGGACCCTGAATATCGTTTGGTCTTCCAGAGAGCAATTAAAAACAAGATAAGATAGCAAATAACAGTGAATTAAATAGAGGAGGATCTCGAAGAGGCCGCAGAAGAAGATAGAATTAATCGAAGGGAGAAGAAAATACAAGAACACGAAACCTGAAGAAGGGAAATTGCAAGTAAAGAATAATAAATTAACTAATTCGTAATCGAGGAAAATTAGAGAAATGTAGATGATTTATGCAAAAATGCAGAAAACAACCTCTCAAATGAAAAGATGGAAGCTGCTAATAGTATAGTGAAAAACCACTTCAAGGAATGGGACGCAGTATATTATGCCATAAGGGATTAGATCTGAGAACATTCAATTGAATATGAAGATAGAAGGAATGTTTGGAGCAACAATGAGACGGAAGTAAGTATATAACCTAAGTATATAGGTAACAGAAGAGAAAAAAGTAAACCGAAAAGTAGGACTCAGTATTGACAATAGGTTCTGAGTTCGAAGCGGTAGCACGGGGCCTACACAAAAATACTAATCTCCAGCATTCAGTGCTTATTTTTTGAGCTAAATAAAAATGAAGTATATAAGATATTAACCCAAATGTAACAAACCATCTGTACGCAACTGAAGAGATAAAGAATGACTTCCAAGAAACGTCATTATTCCCATACTGAAGGAGAAGAGTGGGGAGAGATGTGAAAACATTGGTGCCATAAGCCTGACCACTCATGCCTCAAAGGAATTGGATTGGTTCTCCTAAGAACAACAGCTGAAGGTTTCATGGATGAAGATCCTTGAATTCGGGACGAGCAAGGGTCCGTAAGATATAACATTGACCCTTGGCCTACTCATAGATAAAATAATTCAGAAGAACAAACTGACTTTCATTGTATCTGAGACTTTAGAGAAAGCATTTGACAACGTGCATAGGGATTTCATGCCAAGAATACAGAAGGAAAACCATGTCATTCAATGACGAAAATAGATAAACTACAGTCATCATGCAGTGAAAAGGACTGTGATAAAATTTGGATCCTGAAGAAAAGACACGTGACTAAAGAAAGGATTGTCAAAGCTGTACATTGACTACCGTAATTTTTGCTCTTTACATCGAGGAAGCCATTGTAGAAATCAATGAGAATTAAAATTAGGATTCAAAATTCTTGCGGCTGAGCTTAAAGCCACAGAGTGCGTCCACCGGGTTGCGGATGGTGGGTCGACCTCTAGATATAGAGGTTAGCTGCGAGATAAGCCAGTCTACTCGTCGAATAAGCAGTCGTGGACAAAAAGTGACGGCATTCCGAGGGGGTCTATCCCTGGCTAAGGTAGGCCTTTAAATAATACAGAACCTGTGAAAATGCCGTGACTTGGCGACTTGAAGCCGCCAACAATTACGTTTCTCCCCACCCGGAGGAGAGGGCAGCAGATATTTTTCATTTGAGTTAAGGTGGACACCACAGTGGTCGATACAGCGACACTCATTTCACTACAGGCGTGGTAACATTTACTTTAACGGCTGTAGTACTGCGATGTGGAAGACAAGGGGAAACCACCACATCATTATCACGAGGAGTCGCAGCTACTCCACTCTCTTCTTTTTTACCAAGACGTGATGAAACGCTCTCAAGTATTCCGGAGGTAAAATAGCCCCCCATTCGAAACTCTAGGCGGGATTACCCGAGAGAGTACATCAGTCAAGAGTGATAGACATTTTAGGGTAGGAACGTGGATGGTGCAATCACTTCGGACCTGCGAAGAACTGGAGAACCTGTAGGTGGAAGTGTGGAGAATGGACTACGATGTATTAGGAATAAGTGAAATGAGATGGCCGGAAGCAGGAGACTCTTGGAATGGAAGTTATAGAATTATTCACCCCGGATCACTAACTGGCAACTCTGCACAATGGACTCAACTCGTCAATCGCCGCACATAAATCCAACACTGCTTTTTTTAGATAACGCCTTAAAAAATGGCACATATTCACACAATGATTGGTGATTATGGAATGGTAAATCATTTTTCATAGGTTTTACCCGTTACTTAGATACAGAGGCTCAAACACGACCAAATTTCCAAAAAAAGCGCCCAATCTCTCATTTTTCTTAGAAAATCTTAAAATTTGAGCAGATATAGGAGGAATGGAAGGTTTTATATGAAATAAAAACATTATCAATTTTGAACAGGGTACTTTGCTTATACTATGTATAGGTTTGTCATTTGTGCCAAAATGTGAGTGCTATTGCGTCACAAAATTGCTGAGCCTTTTTTAGACAACAGTTTACATAAAGTAGACAATATAATCCTTATTCGGAAAATGGTATCTAGGATACTTCATCAGAGTATACATTGAAGATATTTCTAGGTCATACCGTAAAAATATTTGAAAAAAGTTTGCGACGCCGAGAATAAACTCGATTTTTCTATCGCGCGTCGCAGCCCTGCTCCGCGCAGCGAGACCTGGAAAAACCGACTCTGGAGTGAACATCGACGGTGAAACAATCAGCATGCTACGATTCGCTGATGACATAACACTCATAGCAGAGACTGAGATGGATCTGAATAAGATGCTAACATCCATGTAAAGGACAATGGCCAGATATCAGCTGAAGATCAATAAGAAGAAGACTAAGATATTAGTGTGCAGCAAGAGAGAAGAGGCCAAAACTAACGTTAAACTAGGAAAACAAAAGCTGGAAGAGGTGAATGAGTTTTGTTACCTTGGAAGCCGAGTAACCAACGACGGACGCAGCAAGAAATAAATAATCAGCAGAGTAGCCCAGGCGAAGAGGGCATTCTATCAAAAGAAGAATGTACTTACATCTGGAAATACAAGCTTAGAAGTAAGGAAGCAATTCATCAGAACGTACATCTGGAGCATGTTTCTTTACGTCAGTGAGGCATGGGCAATGACAGCAGCGGAGAAGAAAAGGGTGGAAGTATTCGAAATGTGGTGCTACAGAAGAATTATGAAGATTAATTGGATCGGCCGAGTAAGTAACGAGGAAGTTCTAAGAAGATTGGGAGAAAAGAGAAGTCTGCTGAAAACCCTACAAAGAAAACGGGACAACCTAATCGGCCAATTCCTAATACACGATGGCTTGATGAAGACAATCATCGAGGGTAAAGTGAACGGAAAGAATTGAAAAGGCAGGCCTCGAATGAGTTATATAGAACAGGTCTTGAGTGATGTGAAAGATAGGAATTACGTTAATATGATGAGGTTGGCTGATAGAAGAATGAAGTGGAGGGCTGCGTCAAAACAATCTTAGGATTGTTGGCCCATGATGATGATTATGATTATGATGAATTCAAAATTAATTACATATTGAGCAAAATTAGCTTGCTGCGTTTCTTCGATGGCAGAGCGGTCGTGGTAGAGATAGTAAGAGATTAATGGAAGACCATAGTTGGTAAACTACCACCCAATGATTAGTAAAATAAGTAAGGTAATGCAATGGCAGGGCTGAGACAACTGTTAAACTCGTAAAGCAAAATAGAGCAGAGGTGAGCGAACACCGATGCCTGGAAAGAGGAGTAATCAGCGATGGTGAAAGCGAGAAGTAAACAGTCTTTGAAATATCCCAAGCGAAGACGGTATTCTAATGAAGGATCAAATTACAGCTGGAAATAGCGCGAAAGTAAGGAAACAATCCATCCAAACGCACAACTGCAGCATGTTTCTTTATGGCATTGGACGATAAAATCAGCCGAGATTTAAAGGCTGGAAGCATTCGAAATGTGGTGCTACAGAAGAATGATGAAGGTTAAATGAATAGAAATAGTAACTAAAAAACTCCTAAGAAGAGTGGGAGAAAAAAGACTGAAGAGGGGGAAAAAGAGGTCTGTACAACTATATCGGCCATATCTTGAGACGTGATGGCTTGAAGAAGACAAAATGTTGATGGAAAATTTAACGGGAAGAATAGCAAGGGAGGCCTTGGGTGAAATATATGGAGCAAGTTGTGAACCACGTAAAATAAAATGTGTAGTGTGAAGTGATCAGTCGATAGGGGAATCTTGTAGTTAGTAGCAACTCCGAATTGATGAATGAAATTAATAACGGAGTGGGAATTTACTAAGTTTGGTGAATTATGCTTTATGAACTAAACAAAAAAAGGGTTCCAAACCCACACAAGAGAGTGGGAATAGCCCATGAAAGTCATCCTGATCGGTAGTGGACTACCTACAAAATAATATTCTATAGGACACGAATATTTTCTGGCATTAATTTTCCCTTCTATTTATGTGTTTCATATCTCGTACCATCTTTTATGATCTTCCCAAGTTCCGCTTCATGCATCCCACCTTACACATCTCATCTTTAGTTGCCTTCTGAAGCGTCACATTTCATTGGGCCCTTCATTCACATTCAATACCACCTCCGGATTTTCCCTTTCGAAGTCCGTCTCCGACAGCACACAACCACTTCGTATTTCATTACCTCTAACCCATGCATTTCGTTCCGTTTATATGGCACTAACATTGCATAATATCCAGTTGTAACCACCAGTTCTTATACTCAACCTCATACCTTACTCTACTTATTAACCCATATCTTACTTTTACTTGCTTTACCATTCATTTTATTTTATTCCTGGCTTTATCCTAATTCCATGCTATACTTGAAAATCCCTCCTTCAGTTTCAATTATTCCCATAATATTTTTTCCTGAGTTTATACTAGACTTACTGGATCTTGAGAACCTTACAGCGGATAAAACCAGTATAGAGGATTTTGCCATGAGAAAAATCATTTGACTCCACCAAATGTCCCGCTTTCATGCGTAAATAAAATACAGGTTGTGTACTAGCCAGTAAATCTAAACCTCTCTTATTTTTCTGATGAGTTTAGGCTTAATTTTCAAATGATTTACCTCTAGGGTAATTCGCTATCCATATTATTCATGCATATTGCTTGGACAGATCTCTAAGGAGAATGAAAATCATATGCTCAAAGAATATCATGCTAATTAAGTCCGTCACGACATCTTGTAACCCATTAAACTTATCAAAAACGCGAGAAATAAAATCAGTTTCACTTGCCGGACCAGAGGACAATGGAGGACTTCCAAGGGAAGATTGCCTTGTCCACTGCCTTGTTGACCTCCCTTATGACCCTGATGCCCACTTGAGGTCGTCATGCTTTTCTCTTCACCTGAATAAGGAGAAAACTGCAGCCATTCGAGGTGGGGGGCTCTCTAAAGTTTTCGATGAGGCTGAAAGACGAAAGAGAAGATTCATAATGAAAACATGAAAACATTATTCTTTGCAGCACGCTTCCATTTATATTTCACATCTTTCGTGTAATTTCAATTGAGCAAAATCTTCTAAGACGGCAATAATAACTTTGAAATTGGGAACTTGAGGACAATGTAAAGCGAAAACTGCCTCTTACAGCAGTTTTAAAATTTATTCGATAGTCAAAGAGATAGAGACAATAACTAGAGTGAGATTGTTGTGAATAGAGATAAATATGGTAAGATATAGATACTTTAACAAGTAATATTCATTATATCATCATCGAAATAAATAAAAAATTAGTCTTTTTCTTTAAAGTGTCAATAATCAAGTTGCATTCTCCAAGAGTATCTATGTGCGTTGTGTTTGTCATTTGCCCTTAACGGAATGAAACGGAATTGGCAAATTTTGGCCGATGCATGCTTTTATAGATGGAATAATGATGTCTTATGTATTCAATTCTGCGTGAGAGCCATATGCCCGCATCCAAAGAGCCACATGTGGTTCGCGAGCCGCAGTTTACCAACCCCCAGTTTAGACGGCGAGATATGACTGATGGAGTTAGAGTAACTTAAAACTTAGCTCCATATGAACTTTACTTCTAAAATCATTGGAGAGGAGTTCGTTCTAAGTCACTCCTAACGTCTCCTTCATATGCCAAGTGCCAAGAATTCGAAGAATTTTAAGTCCATTCTAGGCAGACGACTGAGCTTGCGATGTGTGTCACTGAAAGAACATTTGTTATTTGACTGAGCCGTTACTCGTCAAGGCAGACGAGCGCATTATCTCGGGCACTCGGCCTCAACGAGTGTACGATATTATTCGACCGGCCGTGGAAGCATTGGGACATACACAACCTTTCAATGGAGGTGTAAGAAACTGTGTTTATTCAATCGGAGCTGTAAACTGGCCACGGAAGTATCATCGTGAGGTAACAGTGTGCGCGGAAGATAAGTGAGATATCGGAGGAGGAAATAAAATGGGAAATCGCGTAGATTCACAGGCTAATTTTTTTATTGGATTACGTTTCAATTATTGCTCTGTCTTATACTTGATCTATCAAAATGTTGTGTCGGCCGCGGTAATCAGGTTGGTAACTCGCGGACCAGAAAATCCGGTAGTCGCGGGTTTCGATCCAGCTGATTCAGATACAGATTGGGTGTATTTTTTATCTTAAGATTAAGACTTTTTAGACAGACTTACCCTATAAAACTGAAGTCACGTAAAATCTAATACTACTCCATCTAATGTTTGTTAAGTTTAACTATTGTTTATTAAGCCACAAAACGATTTGGTGACGGCGATTCCCTTTACTTCGAGACAACTTTTTCTAAAAACCTATAATACTTGAAACTCCACCGAATAAATGTTTAGGAAGGTTCCCAAAATGATGCCCTAGAATTTATCTCGTGACCTCTATGCTCATTGCGAACTCGCGTCGCACTGGGTTACCAAGCCACCACAAATGGAGGGTTGAGGGGTAAAACATTATTATGGACTTATTTTCCCGTTTCCCCGAGTTATTTCCCCGCGTTACAAAAAACTAAACTTGTAAAACTAAGTTTCCTAACATCGTAGTTTTCCTGTGCACAAACTCGTCAGTTGTTATTTCCAATGCCAAAATATCATCCCTACCAAAATAACATCGACTCAAATTAAACTTCACAAGTTTCAACGAATACCTATGAATTTCACCGTTTGTACGCGCTATGAACTCAGGAAGCCGGGAAGTCTTGAGGTTATCAAAGAATGGTTAAGATCTAGAGCGAGGGGAAGCAAAATAAATCGTCAAGGTCAGCTAGGGTTGAGGGAGATCTAAGAGAGGGGAGGAGACGGGACAGGGGAAAAGAACGAAAAGAAGACCAAGGGGATCACAACGTTCAGTAAGATAAGAGGAGAGGGGGGAGCACAACCATACAACCTTACTTGCACATCACGGCCGTTTCATGCAAGGTCTCTGTTGGTATATTTGACTAGCAGTAGGAATCCGCGAACAAAAATGCCATGGAAGGGCCTTAGCTAGGAAGCAGCACGCCTCTTTGACCGGCAAATGAAGTTATTCCATGCGAGAATAAAGATTGCATCAGGCGCATCTGAAAAGAACTTCGTTGGTTGAGGAATCATCACATACCAAGAATAAGACCCGAGCTCGAAATCAAGGCATAATGAACTTTGTCATGCTCTTTTGAAAAGTGGGCGTATCCCCCAATTAGTCTTTTTCCGTGGTTATCAAAATGCACAGAACTATGGCAGAGCATAATTCACTTTCAGAGGATAGAATTCAGGAAAACGAAATATGGAAAAGGTTTTTAATGCTCCCGTCGTTTCAAAAAGCCACCGAGTACGAAGATACCGTGCTTCGTACCGGGACGCTCATCTAGATGAAAACGATATTTTCAGGAAGAGAGAATGAGCGCGGCATAATTTGGTATCGTCTTGTGCCATCTTCAATCGCATGTGGATGAAAAGTTTTACGTCCCTTCAGGTGGGTGAAGAGCAGCAGGTGAACCATTTTTAACATGCTATTCAAAAGAGAAGCAGTGTAAGTTTTAAATTCCACCTCTGACAATGAGACTCCATTGAAGAGGAGACATTTTTTGAGATTTGAACCCGGACTCCTAGAGATAGCGTCAACAATATTAGCCACCATTACAGAGTGACTTTACTGCGGGATCTATGCTCACTATCACGTGTAATACAAAAGCAATGAGACAGTTTAATTTCCATTTACTGCCCAAAAATAATTATGGTAAAAAACCTCATATACACATGCTCACCCAAGTGATTTGGAGACGAGAGATGCTCCAGTGGAATAATCTGTCAGGTGAGGTAGCTCCATTGTCAGTATTTGTATGAGCCAGGATTGCCTGACAATGCCAGAAAAAGAAGATAGGAGTGAAAAATCACGCATGAGAAAAAGTACGAATGTTGTCTACTTTGGAATGCAAATGAAGGTCGGGAAATTTGTGTTATGCATAGCTCATACACTTTAGCCTAACAAAGAAAGCAATAACAGTCAAACTAACATTATCCAGAAAAATACATCAAAATTAATAGTATTATTTATAGCAAGTCCTTACCTTAGAAATCTCACGATGTGCCTCCTTGCGAACTCCCCACACAACTGAATGTTTCGATGAAAATTCGCCAGGTGGCGCGACGTACTTTTTGGCAGCATTGGGAGGGGAAATTGCTTTTCCAAGAAGGGCCTCCTCTGCCAAGGAGGCGAGGAAGATGGGCTATCCAATGACCCACGGGAAAATTCGTATCGGAGTTCAATTGCACGGAGCCTTGAATCCCTGAGAGCAACCAAGTGCCTCTCAGCATAATAGGTTAAATGGAGCTCTTGGGCTATCATACACAGCCGATTAAGAAAGCACACTCGAGGGGGGAGGTCGGGTTGGTGTAGTGGTTAGGGTACTGGCCTCTCGCTAAAAGCCAGTGATCTCAAGGTGATGTTCGATTCTCTCGGCAGTGGAAGATATTTTTATATCTTCCGCTATATATAGGTAAACCAACACCTACTACAGTGTTTTCTGTATAAAAGCAGACCAATCATTTATCGCAATTGAATTTGAACAATAATAGCGAAAATAAAATGCCTTGAAGAGATAAGAGAAGATATATTTTCCGGAAGTAATGGGCTAATTTTAGTGCTTGAGATAATCTATTCACAATGCCAGAGTCATCGATTGGTAAGAGTAATAGTTATTAGGAAGGGGTGACTCGTACTTGACGTCATTTGCTTCATTGATGTTAGTCATCGTCAGCCAACCTTTATTTAAAGCCCAATTGGCTGGATGGTGTCAGATGGAATAGTAATTATGAAATTAGAGCATATATCAACCGAATACAAGATATCTATACAAAGACCACTCCGCAGAAGCCTACATCAAGTCATATTTTTGTACTTGAAATGGATAAAAGAATATACTTGATAAGTCGTAATGTACTTTTCTGAGCATTGCAATATGCCGTCGATACTGGCACATTCACTCACAAGCAAAGGGTTGAATATTAATCGTCTTATGATTTTTAAACAAAGCTGGGCACAAACCATACACCATATTTAGCTTGTAGACCTAAGTTTGATGCATCTTGACATGATTTTAAAAAGTTCTATTGGATTTTTTTCAAAAAATATTAAATTTTGACTCTTTTTCACCATCAAGTGCGAACCTCGTATGCATTTCATTGACTATGTGTTGTAACTACTATTATCAATATTAACTTGGACGTTTCTTAACATGTCAGTTCAATTTATACTGTTTTATTGCAGTCTAAAGCATGGTTATAACATGTATTTTAATGTTTGCTTTTGCATTCCTTTTTTACCTCTGAAAGTACGGTTGGGATTTATTGCATTCCAGTGACCCGAGTCTTGAATCTTTCGTTACTCACCGAATAAATATTGACGTTTTCGTTACCGACGAAAACGTCATATTTTGTTATCAACGTGGATAAACGAATAACTTGAAACGAATGACGTTATTATAACGACAAATTTCATTCGTTATAGCGTAACGAAAAATTCAAGACTTGGGCCCCAGGAGTGGTAAGCTGTTGCCATGAGATTTACTATGGATGTGATTAACACTATTTTAAAAATTTCTTTGCGATATTTTTATGCACGTGTGCATGTGATTATACCTACAATTCAGCTGATTTTTATTTAACATTACCCTGTTTTGATGTTACATTTACACCATTCTCAAGTGATCCGAAAATCTGGAAAGATCTGGGGGGTAAGTCTGTAACTCTTTTTTCTCCCGACAACCGGAGACATGAGACTCGTGTACGCGCGAGACCTGTGCGAGAGTTGTCTTCCGACAAAAGTCTCATACGCTTTTCACCGGAAAAATGGAGAAAAATTTTTCGCCAGGAGAATACTAGTCTCCCGATCTAAGTCTTAACCCTTCCAGCCGGTCAATGTATTTAAATAGCCAGGCCCTACTTGCGGTATTTAAATTTACAAAAAATCTCATTTTGTGCACCTTTGTAAACATTTATTTTTATCTTTTTTAGTTTCAATTATAATAGCGTAGAAATTTAGTATGATATAATACAATGTTGTATTTATAAAATAAAAATTTCACTTTCTTCTTTCCTTATAATTTTGTTTGTTTATTCACTTAGATTCGGCAAACTTGAGTCCTAAAAGCTAACTTCGGTGTGATAAATTTTGAAGCATTCCTCTAAACATAACCCAGTATTGCATTCAGGGCACCAGTACACTGTTTCCCTCTTTTTGCCTCTAGCTGAGCACACTTACCTTCTCTGAGGCCTGGACTTCTTCCCGGTAGGCGGTATTTTTTTCAATTAAATGTTTCTCAACCAACCGGCGTGGTGACGGATTTGTGGGAGGTCTCCTAGTGGTCGATGTATTGGAGCTATCTCCGTATTTTTCAAAGAGCTGTTGAATTAGCTGAAGACGAAAGTTTAGATGATCTACCTTATTTTGACCGCTCTTGAATATTATTAATGCGTTGTGAACGGAAACATTCAATAACCTTCTAAATAGTTTTATATACCATTTCATAGTCTTTTTCCGTTCTAATAAATAAGTCTGAAGCTTTTGGTCCTTTAGGTCAACACCACCCATTTCGGTGTCGTATTCTACAATACACACTGGTTTAGTTTTTCCATCCGTTTACGAAAACTATTGCAATGTAAGGTTGAAATAAACGAAACTGGTTTTCTGTCTTTCCACTTCAGCCATTATTCTTTCGAAGACTTTCGCTATGTGTTCTCCTTTCTTCAACTTTGCTAGCTTTACCTCTTTTGGAACATTTTTTCGAGATAATCGTACAGTTCCAGCAACATTTGTACCGTGATCTAATAAAAATTTTTCCAAAGCAGGTGAATTATAATAATTGTCTAACCATAATGAATAGCCTTTTTCAAAAAGGGGCTCTACTAATTTTTTCACTATTGCTGATGTCATGATCCCATCAGGAGTTTCTGTAATCGAAAATGTTGAATAAGCTCCTGAGTATAAACAATCAAACTCCATAAGTAGCCAGTATTCGATTCGATATTTCACAAACAATTTTTGTGAAAGACTCAACTATATTATCAACAAGTATTGTCGGACCACATTTCCTAATGAAAGAAGATTTTTTTGGAATATTGCATTCATCAAAATCATCCCAGACCCGAGAGGAGATCATGTGCCCTACTTGAAGTATCACCGTCACTTTCGTCTTCGCTATTACAAACTTGGGGAAGGGTATTCACTGAGCAATCACCTTCTTCTTTACTTGAGCACTCACTACCTAAATCAAGAAGCACTACATCTTCTTCACCCAAATTTTTAACCATATCTTGTATTTCTTCTTCACTCAAAAGTGACTTATTCCTTTTAGAGTCAATTTGTATACTTGTGCCGCCCTTCTCCACACGAAAGGAATCTACCAACTGAGTCAGTTTGGAAGTGAGGCGTGAGGCTTTGTGACCAACGTCTCTGTGAGTCAAAACAAAAAGGAAAAAGGACGAACGAAGCATGAATGGTCCGAGAGAAGAAGGGCTTCCTGCCCTTCTTCTCCACACGAAAGGAATGTAACAACTGAATCAGTCGGGAAGTGAGGCGTGAGGCTTTGTGACCAACGTGTCTGTTGGTCAAAACAAAAAGGAAAAAGGACGAAAGAACCATGAATGGTTCGAGAGAAGTGATTATGAAGATCCCCTAACGGATGCAATAATGAGATACAGAATCCGATGCCAGACATAAACACAAGGCAAGCAGAATAAGAGATCTCTTTGAGGTGACGGATTCCAAGGCAGACCTACCAATGGCGATAAGATAGATATTGCTTTTTTCCTATAGGGTGCCTTTTCATGTAGCAGAAGGCAATGATAACGAAGAGACATCTTGGGGCTGACCACCGATGCCATACAGCGTACAGCGAACCGCGCGGAAGGGCAAAACATCTCAAGTCAGCGGGATAAGTCAATATAATATATTTTTTTTAAATCTCTGAGTGCAAAACCATGTAAGAAACGAAGCTGCTTAGAAAGCACAAACCTTCTAGAAGATAACAGCACCCACTGTATCACAGATAATTGAATGAAGCAGGCCCCATAAATTACTGAATGCAGGACGGCACAGGGGGCTACGGTGTAGTGACAACCGCAGCTACGGGCGGCATGAGGTCCACTACCTCGTAGTGATAACCGCGCTGAGGGTTAAGTCTTCGAAGCGCGTACCACCCCAGATGGGCGCTTCAGTTACCTCCCACTCGTGAGCCCGTCGTAACTCTTTCTCCCCTGGAGAAAGTTCGCATCTCGACAGAGATTTGTCGATTATTTCCAAAACATTCACAGCTCTGCGAATTTTCAGGAGCTAGTTTTCGGCCCTGAGAAGTGTTTGTCTCGGATTAGGTCTCTGGTAGAATTATTAATCGATACTAGTTACCTATTAGGTAGGTTGATTTCCGAATCTCACTGTGCAATATGCCTCCTTCAGAACGCGTTTATTAGGATAGAAGTAGATGGTACAATACATTTTACAAGAGAGATACATTTTCATATTGATTTGGTGCCGAAGTTATTTTTTTCTCTTAATACAACCGCATCGCTCTGTAACGTAATGGATTTTGAAATGCCACCAGCGTAGTGTAGTGCTCATCACAATCTCTTTTCCATTACATAAGACCCGGGGTATTTATTTCTTGTTTACTATATATTTGATACTTGAGAATGACTGTATTTTCGGTGTTGTACTGTTAACGATCATGAGAATTACATTCATGTTGTAATACAATTCCATATTTTGCCTCATACGTTCAGCTTTCTGTGCATAGAGTTATTGAATTAAAGGGCTAAAATTTAATTGTTTGAAGAAATTGGTGCCGGTAAAGAATCACAGTCATTTACACAATAAACTTTATGCTGGTATTAATTAAATGTTATTTAGTGATGATTGAACAAAATTTTTCGTTACAAATGCCTTTCAATGTAAGGTGGCTGGATGCCGGATATAATGTTTTTTTAATCAATAACGTGGTCCATTTATCTTGAGTGTTTCGAATAGCAGCTGCTGACAACAAGTCAAGTAAGAGTGGTTTTCGTGAGTTTTTAGCGGCAGGTCATTACACACAAGAAGTAATTTTACTGCCAAAGTTCTCCATTAAGGTTACAGCACTTTACTCAGTGAATGTTGGTTAAGAGGTACATTATATTTTAAGCTAGACAATCCAAAGTGTGTGAACTCCAGGTTCTTAAAGAAACCTTGCATAAATAACAAAATTTCAGAGGTGTCTGGCGAAAATAAAGACACAGTAATTCTTCACCTTCCTTTTCACATACACCCCACAGCATGACATGAGTAAATGCCTATGTTATTGGTCTTGAGAACAAAATACCAATTATCCTAACTAAAACGTAACTAATTATTAACTGAATATTTATTTAGTTCATGAATTTCTGTTGAATAATATATTCGTGCAGTGGGAAGTCCATTTGTCCTAATTTATTCCAAAACTGAAAAAGGCACATTGTGGAGAGGTAAGTCATTCCCGATATGGCAAGTCCTTCAGTGCCATCTTTTCGATTAACTAACTTCATTCTTCGCATGAACGTAACTGTGCACGGTGAGACGTAGGGGAAAGATATCACCATTAAACACAGAATAGATAGCATTTATTTCACAGATTTAATTAAAGGTAGAACGCGTTTCGGCTGTAAGGCCATCATCAGGCACAAAGAATATCCTTCAAGGAAGCTGTATACATACGTAACTAGGAGGGGAAGGGAGGTAAGTGGGGAGGCATTGGTGGCGAGTCAATGCGTGGTTTAGGGAATGGAATGACGAGGAGTGACATTTGAACAGCTGTTTATTCATGAGGAACTCCTCCTCTGGCTGAACAATTTCAAATATTTCAAGAGCGTCCATTCTCCAGCCTTTCCTCCCCACATGGAGTATATGTGGGTCAAACAGGCAGTGTTTTGCTGCGTCCAAAAAGTGTTTGGCCACGAGAGAAGACGAGTCCTCGTTCTTCCAACATTTTCGATGCTCAGTCATACGGATGGCAAATTTCCTACCCGTCTGCCCAATATAGCATTTCGCACAATCACTGCACCTTATCTTGTACACTCCCGACTGGAGGGTGGGGTGAAATCGGTCGTTTCAGCTATTTGAACCACAGACATGAGAAGCCACAGAATGAGAAATCATTTCCTGTGTTGCTTGCTTCACCACGCGTAATCAAAATATTTTATAAAGATAACGACAGGAAACAATCCTCTGGCTATAAGTTGTAACAATTCATTCACGCTTCGAGTTCCTTCCGCTCTCTTCCCCGCACTGTAAAAAGGCAAACCTCCACTTTCTTTCACCTTTCTTAAATGGCTAAGCAAATTCTGATGCTAGACAGCGTGATATACTGTGTGAAAAAATCCATTAAGCCGTCCAATCAACAAATCAAATCAACCCATTGTCACTGGGTTGTAAAAAGAGATTTGTAGTTTGTGTTTTGGAAATATTTAGCATGTTTTGGAAGAGAGGTTGTTCATCTACATCTACATCTACACGATACCCTGCAAGCCACCGCGAGGGTGTGTGGCAGGGGGTGAAGATCACCAAGCATGCACTACTAACATGCAAACTAGCAACTATATTGTCTCATGCAACTTGATTGTTAGTATCTATAGTATTTAAGGGGTAATACATGCATCATGCACTACAGAATACTCTAAAATATTTCCCCTACCTATCCCTTTCCTGTGCTGCCTATTCTGTTCTCTTATAGTACGGGGGAAAAATGCCATTTTGAATCTATCGGTACGACAATCTAACTCTCTAATCTTATTTATCTGGTCGAATCTAGCGTAATACGCTGGTGTTTTTAATGTGTGCCTAACATCTTCAGTAAAGCTACCCGATTGAAATTTCTCTAATAGATTTAATCTCTACTTTAACCTACGCTCTGATAATGATTCCCACCCTAATTCTTGTATTAATTCTGATACACTACTCAACCTAACGTAACACCGTTTGACGAACCTAGCTGCTCTTCGCTGCACACTTTCTAGTTCTCTAATCAAACCTAATTCATTAGGATCCCATACACTGGCTGCATACTCAAGGTGGGGCCTAACTAGTGAAAAGTAGCATCGCTCTTTTGTCTTCTCATCACATTTCCCAAGTACTCTTTTTATAAATCCTAGCTTTCTCTTCGCTCGGCCGCATATTTCCCGGATGTGTCTACCCCACGATAAATCTTTAGTGAGTGTTACACCTAAATATCTTACGGTTACAATGTTTTCGATCTTCGTGTTATTAATTCTATAGGATCGCTCATTGTTGATCTAAAGTAATTTACACCACTTCCGAGGTTACAGGGGGAGCGCTGGCGTTTTTTTAAGAAGAATGCTACCAACTATATCCCCTTGATAGGCATTTACAGAAGCAATTTGTCTAATTATCTCCAGCTCTCTGTTAAACTCAGTGGCTGTAAAGGTAAGGTCACCAGGCTGTAAATCAACGAGTTGAAAGCTGCAAGCTTATGAGACATGGGAAGAGATGAGTCAATGGGATCCTGCCTTATAATATATGCCTGCCACGGTTTTCGAAATGCTCCGAATCTGTCTTCCGTTAGCTAGAGATATCTCCAAGTATAGTAACTTTCGCCATCCCTAAGTGTTTCTCTTCATGACGGCCTTGGCTATTTAAAAGATTTAAAAAACAGTTAAGCTTACAATCACTACCGCACCAGCCGCAGGTCACATCATCCATATACCTGCACCGATAAGTGACATTGTTTCAAAGAAGATGTGCAGAATTAAAGCGTTTAGCTTCTAACTTCTCCATAAAAATCTCGTCCAACAATTCGGAAGAAAAAGGGGAGAACCCATGGCTAGAACCATAGCATGGTTATAATATCTACCGTTACAAAGGAAATAATTCTGATGGACGCAGGTTTCCAAGGCGGATTGAACTTCCTTCGCGATGACGTTATCCACTTGCTAATCTTGCAGTATGAGTCTTGTCAATCTGCGTGCCTCATCACCGGGAACCGATATGAAAACATTATCGACATTGCGATATAACAACCTGCAGTTCTTTGGTATAGTCTGTGCGGCCTTAGTTGACAGTGACGCCATAAAAATGATTTTCTCCCATTAAGAGAAGCTAAAAATCACGCACGTTGCCAATCTTTTTGCCAACTTACAAGGTACAGAACAATTTACTGTCGCCATAGCGAATTACCTTTCAGGAGAGGGAGGAAATTCCTAAAGGCGGAAATTTCAAGTCGTTTGACAGGGAATTCTTCTCCATGGCATTGTAATGCATTATTAATGGTTTATGGCGCAAGATTTTAACGGAAACGGTATACCATAATGTAAGTATCCCACGTCTTGAAGGAATTCTTGCCAATTACGTACACTTATTACAACAACCTCAACCCTCTCCCTGATTATTCTCTTTTACTATATTAACAAAGCCGCTGTATTTCCTTACAAATTGGTATGCAAGTGAAGAAGCAATAGCAAGCTTACTGAGGAAAGGAAATAACAGATGAAAGCTCTTATACCACGAGACTCCCTGTGACAAGTTTATTGGAATTGAAAAACTGACTTGAGGAAGTTAACACTGAAAAACACACTTAACACTGGGTTCAAACTTTGGCCCCTATGAATCTGATAACTTGCCCAAGACATTAAAAATCGACAAATATAGTGAAATAAATGTGTTAAACCATCCCTCTCTTTAGCTTTTATTGGTCTCCGCATCTTGTAATGATTCCCTCACTCACAAAGCTGATTCCAAATTTTAAATTAATTTGCTCAGAAACTCTTCGCTGAACTATAGCCATCGCTTCCACTTCGTATTAACACTATTATTCCCAAGAAAATTACATTCACCCTCAATGTTTTACTTTATTATGGGCATCAACCACATAGAAAATCAGTCCTTATCATATGGCTTAAAAATTTACTATGACACTGACTATCATTTTATTTCGAAAAATAAATCCAATTCCACAAGATCACCAAAAATTATATCATAACTACAATTTGGATTTGATTGACACGGTAAATATTTTTCCAACGTTACTTATTTCACGGAAAGCACTATGGTTTATGCTTTTTCCATTATAATGCAATCCACGACGACTTATCACACTATCTTTGTAACTTTGGCTGCAACAGTTGTACTTTAATATCAGAGATATGCCTATCGGCATGCCGAGTATGAGTTCATACGTCACCGAAACAATTTTACAGATTTTCAAGCTATACTCCAACAAATCCACTTCCTACCAATTATCCCACATTAAATCAACATCACAAACAATCATTACACATTATTTGTCATTTTCGAGGCCTTTGTCAAAGGAAAATAACAAAATATGAGAGCATTTCACGAGCCCATGCGTATGCTTTTCACTTTTATATCGAAAAATTATAATGTTCGCATCACTAACCACTTAAGTTAGACAGTGGGGGAAGTAATAATGACGAAAGCACTCAAATTTTTGCTTGTAAATGCTTAACTCTACAGAAAACATCTAGAAAAGGAATAAACATACAACACTCGAGCAGAGCTCACACTTAGCAACTTTTTTGAGAATTTCGTCATCATAGTCAATGCTCAGGTTACATTTTACCTCAGTATAACTCACTCGACCATAATAACTTTAATGCGTGACGCTTTTTCGCTATACTCACTGAAATTGAACTTCTTAGTGAGGTATGCAGACTCCGATGTCCCATGAACGATCACTTGCACAACTCATGGCGAATACGCTTTAATAAATAGAAGATTGAGGATGCCTTGAATTCCTGACAAAGAATTCATGGAATATTAATGGAAAATAACTTCACTTCCAAAAAAATATACTGGTAGAATATTTAATTAAAGAAAAAGTTTGATTATACACCGGAACATGTTAGTCAATTGTTCACCTAACTGTGCGGGAGAAAACGAAGAAAGCATCCAATACAATCTGGCAACTCAGCGGCGTGACGTGACTGCCAAGATATAATGTACAGACTATAGGTCGATTTCATTAAGACGTTCCGCTAGTTGAAAGGAGACGAGATGATATATTTTAAAGTAAATGAGGGAAGGTCTCTAAAGATGCCGATAAGTTTGGCTGTCAATTTGTGGATCGATGCTCCGATGGTTGAGACAACGGGTCTGATGGAAATTCACTATTTGTGAATTTTGGGGAGTCAAATAATCTTGGGGGAAGTCGGTTCATTTGAAAAAGCTTAAATTTCTCCATTTCGTTAAAAAGTTCCGAACACGAGGCCACTCCCTCTTGGCGCTCACTTGAAAATGTTGGGTTGAATCTTAGGGAACGGTGATAAAAGAATTTTCAATAAGAAAATCCGTGTATTTGCTAAAATAAGCTTTTTTAAAAGGATCACAACGCAGCTCCCCTTTTCTTCTTTAGTGAGAGCTAAGTCCTCCGTCTCTAGTCCCTAGAAAGGGGTCTGATAATTTTCCATGAGGGAATATACACTTTGCTGCCTACAGCAAAAGGCTGGAATGCCGGATGCAAGAATTGATGAGGTCCGCACAAATGTGCTTCACACCGGAATGCCCACGACCGAGGGCCACCTCACAGTCTACAGCCAAATTTTTAGTAGGCCGTAAGGATGAAAGAGAAAGAGAGAATTTTAGATCTTTTCGAAGGAGGGCCGTTCCGGATGGTGAGAATGTGATATTGGATAGACTCACAACTCGATCGTAAATCACAAGGTCACACTTCAGGCCAGGCTTATTCAGCAAGGGGATTCGTCCCTCATGAATGAACAGCTGTTCAAATGTCACTCCCCAGCAGTAAACTTAAAATAACATAACCACATCTACCCATACTACCCAGCAAGCCACCTTAAGAGTTTGTGGCAGGGGAACCACAAAAGTATTTCAAATTTTCCCTTAAATACTCCCCCTTAACATATTTTCTCCATGGTCAAGAATTAATTACACCATAAATAAATGACAGTAGAGCTACTGTAGCTCTATAGATACTAGTAGCGCTCTCCTAGAGCGAATTGTCGAGAAATGCATCTAATGCGCATTCACATCTCGTGTTTGAAGCGCTGCAGCCCCAAGTTGCGGACGCGCTGCCAAAACGCTGCAGGTAGTCTTTTGAATAAGGCGTTCCTGATCTGATCTGAGAACAGATCTGAGTGAAAGTACATCCGTAATGTGGTTTTAAACGGGATTCACGATCTTTAAGAGCGATTGAACATTGGTCCACGGATGATTTTTCTCTGTCCCTCGTAGACGGTATCGGACTTAGCATAGCTATGAAGATGAATCGAACTCAGGTCAGGTAAAATATAGAATATAAGATCAACGAGGAAGGAAAGCTATGCAAGGGATACGTAAACCCCAGTAACATAGGAAGGATGAAAAGAAACATGCAAGTAGGTAAATGATAAAATTAGTCTTTAAAGGGTCTGTATTCAGAGTTATTCCACGTAGATTCGCTACATCTCGGCTAAAAGTCTTGCGTGGCAACTAGTAGCTGTTGCTGAGTAACAGTAGTTGAAAATTTGTTAGGTGAGATAATATCCAGCTTAGCTGTGCTGTAATCAGGCAGCCCTCCTTTCCCCATCTCACAATTTTTGCCCAACGGATAAGAAATAACCGTGCTAATAACAATGTTTCCCAACCGTTGAAATATCCGTGTGAATGGCACCATTTCCCAACATTGGCCCGACCGTCTGTGCTACATGGGGAATCCTAAATTTAGTGAAGGAAAACATTTCTGGCCTTATTTGTAGGATATTAGAAGAAGGGGTGCGACTAGAGATGGGTAAATTACCGTAATTTTCCGGTAATTTTAAGTTTTGAGCTGCAAATCCTTATCAGAGGACTCCAAACGAAATCAAATAGCGATATAAATTCCGACGTTTATATCACACATATCACGACGTTTATCAATAATAACTCATTAAAAAATTAAAACAAAGTTGGCAGCAACACGCAATTTGCTTCTCTTTTGTCACACTATGAGAAATTTTCATTCCAAAGACATACCTCTGCGCAATGTGCATTTGTTATTTTACTCTGAATTAATTGGAATTAATCGTGGACACAATGTAAAAAAAAATCGTTATAGCTTCTTAATTTATAATATTACCAATTCCAATGGTTTCTTCATGAGGAAGAAATTTTCTGAAAAAGAACTTTTCTGAAAATTACCATTTATTACGGTAATTTTCAGGGGTGTTGGTAATTTACGAAAAATACCGCGGTAATTTACCGAGTTGCCCATCTCTAGGTGCGACCAAAAGACTTAATGAAGTCAATTTTTATTCTTACCCCTAAGAAGCCAGAAAAAAACACCCACAAGTTAAATTCATGCAAAGGATAGGCTTCTTGAAGTTCCAATATAAATCTCATCATAGTGGTGACTATTCATGTAAATGTTTAGAAAAAGTTCTCATAAATTCCTCTCAACCATACTGTTTCTAAATTCACCCCTACTGTTCTACACACTTGTGACAAAATTGCCAAATTAGATATCTTAGAACCTACCAAAATTCTAGCCTACTCCAAATTATATGGCCACTATTTGTTAAATGATTATATCCTTGTGAACCTCTTGCCACTGTTAACCATCCCAATGCCTATTCCACCCTTTCTCACTCTCTCCCCCTCATTTCCCCTCCCCATTATTCCAGTCTCTCAAAACCTTGGTATTTAGGAACTTGCCATATCCCTTATCCTTAGGGGACCTATTGAGAATACATATAGTGTCAAAACCAGTTGAGGCCAAATAAAAAATGTTGTAATTTTACATAGTCCTGTGCTTTGTTTGAATCATATCCCACTTCCACAAAGAGAAACTTTCAGCAATCAACCTCATAACAGACACTCATGAAACCTGCTCCTCGTGCTCATAAATGATGTACATGCATATTGTGAGTACATACGGTCATAGAATAATTATGCACCATTATAATGGTGCCCAATGGAGAGCAGAACTTCAACCCACTTCCCAGCCAATGGAGATGTATGGTTTCATAAGTTGAGACATAATGGCATCTCACATTTCATTGTGTATCTTACAATCCAGCTTCAAAGGGGGGAACAAGATTATAAATTGCATACAGCCAAGCATTGGAAGCAGACGGTCGATGGTACAATTGGCACTATTGTACTCAATTATGTCCTGCTTGCTCGGTACACTACACCTAATTGTCATTAAATTTGGCCCAGCAGAAGTGTTTATGAGATGGTTCATAGATATAATGCTCAAAAAACATCATCCAGCAATCAGCCCTTGAGCGAGAGGAAAGAGAGCATGATGAAAACTTATAATGGTAAGGCCAAAATTGTTTATGCTGTGTTTCAAAGGGTGACTTAGTGTACTGGATACTACATTCAGGAAAATACATTAGCCCATACAATCATATCCTACCATTAGATGGATCTAGAATGATAGAAAGACAATGTATGGACCAGCTCAGGGCCATACTTACCATAAGGCATAGCAGGACACCGCAGGGGGCCCCACGAGCACTGGGGGCCTCGCAAGAGAAAAAATGTAAATATAGTTGTAAGTAACCTGGGGCCTATTAGAGTAGTATTAATACTGATAGATATTTGTACTCATACGTAGTCTTAATATGCAAGGAAAAGTCAATGTCAAGCTGCCATGTTGCAAGACTATAACATTGGGGGCCTCATTATAGATTCGGCTGGGGGCCTCAGGGGTCATAAATACATCCCTGGACCAGGTAATGCATAGAAATAATTGAAAGTCAACCCGTTAGTAATTTCCTGCACTCATTCATTCACCCCCCTGATTTTCTTTATACTCTCACCAAATAATTTATACTCTCTAATATTTATAAAATTTTAAACTCACCAGTTAGCCCTTTCACCCCCAGTTGGCTGATTTATCAGCCCTCTATAATTATTCAACAATCACCAAGTCCTATATATCAGCCAACTTATATTACATACTTGCATAATTTTAATGTTTTATTTTCTTAAAATCAGGGATGGTACCTATGACTGATTTCTTAATCCTCTTTAACCAGAAATATATTTTCAGCATTATAAATAAATACATACTTCATAAATTAAAAATAAATACCACTTATAATAAGGTAAAATTTATAAAATTCATAAAATTTCAAGGAAATTTGCTTGGTGGTTTTGCTCAGTCCTAAAAGGGGCTGCCATAAAAGGGTTAAAAGGGCTACAGGGATTTTACAAGGAATATACTAAAATCAGAAAAAATATGCTCTGTAATCAATTTAGTCAATATTAATTTTGAGTGTTATCTCTTATCAATAGAGCAGAAATCATTATTTGTCAATTTCAAGAAAAATACAATCACTGTTGTCACATAAATATTTCATCAAGATTGCCACTTTTTCTGTGTAAGTGCTAATTATATCATCCCTTTACTTAACTAATATATCATCACCATATACTGTTGCAGCAAAAGTTGATTCATCATCCAATGGCACATAGAGCCTTCCTACCAACCTTCATACAGTTTAGTGATCAAAATTCCATTTTCATTACAAGAACTATGTAAATAACACACAAACTAATAGGATACCAGCATAAACAGCTGGGCAAAAACTGCAATATATGTTAGTCAAAAGTTCTTCATTTCATTGATTATTATTTTACGAATGCCAGCAAGATATTTAATATCGGAGCAATAGTCCATGGACTGCAGGTTAAAAATTAATGTCCACTGTTGTTAAAATATATTTTTTATATTATAACTATACTTAAGGTTTAATTTATAAAAAACATTATGTATACCTATAAGTGAAAGTTTACTTATTAAATCATTTTTGTAAAAAAACAATTATATGATATCATTTTTGATATTTAACCTTAGAGCATAATAATTGGATGTTCCACTCAGAATATTTAAATGAAATGGTTATAATTGAGATGATTTTAAAAAATATAATGATTTTTTTCTTATCTGGCTAATACTGTTTTAAGTAAGAACTATCCACGCTTGTATTATGTAATTTTTTACAGTAACCTTCATGAGTGTTCATACTGTAACCAAATGATTAGGCTTTATTTTTGTCCTTTAAGTCTTCCCCACTCATGTAATAACTACCTACTTAAGCAGTTTATCCTCACCAATAAAATCTGCCCTTCTGATGAAAAACTCTTTTTGTTTACCTCTTTCTCGAAGAGTATATCAACTCCTCAAAAACAGCTGAGCCACAGTGTGATTAGCATAACTGATAGCTTTATTTACTTGCTGCGTAATATTTTCATGAATTATCTCCTGTACTCCATTGAATTTCATAAACAAGGGAGATAATTTCATCATGAACATGACACTACATTCCAAAATTTGGGGGTAGAGAAATAATTTTCATCATCAGATGATTCTCTTTCATTAAAAAGTGCCCAATTACGCATATATTTAAGTATTCTCTTCATTGTACTGATTGATTCCATCTTACTTAAGCACTACATATAAGTTCACTTACTCATGAGTATTACTTATAACCAATTGGTAGAAATAGTAAACATTAAGGGAAGGTCGATGTCATTTGGACCATTTAGATTATATATAGGTTGAACTTTATGGGATGAAGGAAGGAATTTAGAATGAGTATGAGGGTGAAAGGAGGTTAAAATTAAAAATACCTAAATATATCTTTCATTTTTCAGCAAATTTATGACAGTGAAGTCCTCTCTTACATTTAACTGTAGACACCACGAAACACCATAAGGAAACTCCTCCCTGGCCGGGGCTCAAACCCACGACCTTGAGTTTGACTGACAAAAGATTTACCCTGCCATCACCAAGGCCAAAAAAGGGTGGAAGGTGCAGGTAAGGGTGAAACCAGGCATCAGAATTAGTCTACTCTTAAATAAGGTACCAAGTAATTTAACATCCAATCCAAAGGAGTAAAATTATTGTATAAATGAAAAACCTCTAACACTTCTTGTATTCCTGGGTAACCTGGGTTCTAAGGATGTTAAGCAGTTAAGCAATTACTCCTGTTACAGCACCTAATTGATCCTCATTTTATCTGGTGTCTTATCATTACTGCATCAGTGATATCAGTCATGGCTTAATGATGTAGCACAACATGAACTACTTGCTCACTGCATGGCCTCCATTCAAGGAAATGGAGAATGATTGTGGCTCACATTGCAACAAAACTACCTTCAATCCTTATAGTCCCAGCCAGATCTCCAATCAGCCCTTGGGACATGAACTATAAATCCTTGCCGGGTGATATATTGGCTCAAGGCATATTTTCCCTTGTATTGAAATGCCACATTTTAATGGTGAGAAGACAACATTTTTGAATTTTAATGCCCTGTGACATTTAAATGAAGGTGATATTATTATTCTGTGACATTATTTTTTCACATGTCCTGTGATAAAATTTTTAGAATTGTTAGTGAAATAAATGAATGATGAAATTTACATAAATACATATCAAGAGGTTAACTGATATGAAAATCAAAAGGAGAGCTGCATCAAACCAGTCTAAATATTGATGATGATGATGATATTTTTCACTTGGATTCCCAAACTGCTGCCAATTCTTTCATTATAAATGTGGAGCAATTTGTCAAATTCCTTACTTTGCAAATGAAATCTGCTATGTTTGAATTTTTATAGACTATGGGGGTAGCAATTTACCCCTTTGATGAGTGGCTCTATTGACTTCAATGGCTCCCCTTAATTTAGTAACTGCTTTCTGGCCTCAGATGAACATTGTTTGTTTTGCTTTTATTCCTCGTTCTGATTGGTATTAAATATTTTGTTGGAATGTATTCCCTCCATCTTCTTTTATACCTGGATTTGGCTACCATCTCGAAAATTTCTACTCCACTGCCATATGCTGTGTCTATTTCTAGGCTTTGAGCTGCAACTACATTCCATCCCTAGAGATCATTTACATGTTTTTGACTTATGTATTTAATAAAATCATCAGTATATGAATCCTAAGATTCGTGAACTGAGCTCTCTATTGTTTCTTACTTCATTTTAGCTCTTCTACTTCCCTCTTACTCTTATTACAAAATTCCCATAAAGTTTCACCTTCAAATTTGTCCCTTGATCTTCCCCTGGAGCTTTTCCTTTGATTTTCCTCTGCAGTATGCGACTTGGAAACTGTTTTTTTCTCAGCATTGTTTGTGTTTTAGTTATTTCACAAATGAAAGCGAAACCTAGAGTGAAATCTGAATTTATTCTCTTGAAGACAGAAACACCAGATGAGGCAAAGTGATACGTTGATATTTTGGTGGAGAAGAAGAGAGAGAGAGAGAGCAACTCCTCGACTCGACTGGACTAACTGACGGAACAAAAAACAGTGTGGAGGGGGTGGAGGGGAAGTATCTCCTTCCCATACCCTCAGCACTGCTTTGGCTTGCACAGAAAAGTCTGCGCAATGGCCAAATGACAAGCGATACAGCATATCTAGGAAAGTGAGGAACCCACCGCCCACCATATCCTCTTATACAGCCCACCTCATCCGTTCTCGATGCCGCCAGCCATGATAGAGCAAAATTTATAAATGAATAGTACAAGGAATATGCTGGTTTTAAGTGTGAATGATACAGAGTTTTGTTTATGGACTATCAATCTCTTCTTTACTAGTTCAAAGCTTGGCAACCCTTGCCAAGCCATCTGGTCCAGGGTAAAATGCTAAAACTCTGGATATCAGTCACTTGGTTGGAGGCTGTTGTATGTCCTTGACCACAACTAAGGCACCCACAGCTAAGTTCTGATTATTTTTCCTCCACTTTGGTAAAGGAAGTATTTTCTGAAGATACTCCCTTGACCACCTACTCCAAAAATGATCCCTCATAAAAGCAATTAATTGAAAACTATTAGAAGCAGGTTGGGAGTCTAGGCTTGAAAAAGGTTCAGGAAGAACATTTATATGTTTTCCAATTAAAAAATGACCGGGTGTTAATGGAACAAGGTCATTCGGATCATTGCTTAAAGGAGAGAGGGGGCATGAGTTTAAACAGGCTTCTATTTGGTAAAGAAGAGTTGACATGTCTTCAAATGTCAACTTTTAGTCTCCAATTACTCTTCCGAGATGATGTTTCACAGATTTGACTTCGGCTTCCCACAGACCAACGAAGTGGAGTGCGTATGGAGGATTAAAAACCAAATCAGTGCTACAGATGCTGAGTTATGCTGCTGCCATTTCGTAGAAGGGGGAAGTGGCCTTTAACACACATCTAAGTTCTTGGTCACCACCTCGGATATTGGTGGCGTTGTCGCTAAAGAGTTTCGAACAACGACCTCTCCTGGAGATAAATCTGTGAAAGGCAAGAACAAAAGAATCAGAGTATAAATTGGATACAGATTCCAGATGAACAGCCTTATTAGACATGCAGACAAAGAGGAAGATGTAGCCTTTATAAGAATTATGTCCTCAGCCCTTCATAGTTCTAAGAAAGACAGGACCTGCAATGTCTACTCCTGAGGAAAAGGCCTTTTGGGGCCTCAACCTATCCACAGGCAGGTCTCCCATCAATTGATAGGTGGTCATTGCACGAAATCTTGCACAGACACCACAAACTCTTATTTCTCTCTTTACCAGAGTGCCATTGCGTATTATCCAATACTTTTGGGACAGATAGGATCTTATGAGTTGCTGTCCTCCATGAAGAGTCACTACATGGGCGTGCCTTACCAACAACACTGCAAGGTGACACTGCTTTGCGACGATTATGGGATGCTTATCAGGAAAAAGAAAGGAAACCGTTCTTTAATCTGCCACCCACTCTGATGATTCCTTTCTCGTACAGGAAGGGTTGCAGAGGCAGCAGAGTTGATGACTTGGGTAGCGGATTGAATTAAGTCGAACGAGAAATCTCTAGATAGCGGGACTGTAAACATTTACATGCTCGTCAGGAGAAGGTACAAGGGCCAAGTGAAACAGTTCAAGAGCTATCTCAGTGCGGACATCATCAGTGATCAAAATTTAGTTGTTGCAGAGAAGAAGTCGACACAAGAAGCAGAGAGAAAAGAAGCAAGAACTAAGTAGGAACCTAAAGCCCCTAGCCAGATATGGAGAAGTATGTACTCAAGTTAAGATTTTTCTATCATTCACATAGCACCTTCTACTTCACATTGATCGGACATACTAGCAAGATTCAAATGGTTCATTTTCGTGACCTGCATATTAGTCGGCCACTAATATTGTAACACCAATATTTCCAGCCATGATTCCCATAGCTGAACAGTTATTGACAGATTCAGAATATCCTTGTTCTACCTCTCCCCGTTGCACCCCTCGCTCATCTATCTCTCAGTATAGACACCATATACCGCATTCACGTACCTGAAAACCAAACTTTCACTTTCCTTTTACCCGTTCTTTCTCTTCTCCCTTCAACTTTTTTCTTCTCTCCTCAACTTTGTGCATCTGCGGGAGAAATATTCCAAGACCTTAAGAGGTTAGCTAAAATCGTGGTTACATACAAATGCCACAAAAACTCAATACAAATACATATAGCCACCTTGGTTTTTACTAAATTTTTTTCGAATCTTCAAAAACAAGCATAACAATATGCGGTTAATTACAGGAGAGTTAGCACATCGATTGAAAGATTGCTAATAATGCGTCCAACCCTGATATGTTTCAAATATCTTTGTTAAATATCAACGTACTTCGAATTGATTAGTATGGAAAAAATTCAGTCATTGCACGGAATACTACGTAGAAAATATCGTTTTTAAATAATGCTGCATTAAAAATAATTTTACGATTTCAAATACTGTTAGCAGTAATTCTTATGCACAGCATGAGAAGAAACAGCTAAGAGATAAATAAATTAAAGGACGTGTTTCTTAAAAATCATATGGTATATTAATTCATAGTCAGCTATAGTAGATTTTGTGATAAATATAATTCGTTATTTTAAATTACCTATCTCTTCAAAGTCATACATTTTCTAATGAAAATTTTCGTGTGTAGTGACACGTCTTTTATAATCAAATTACCGGGCTAAAGTTTCAGATATTTTTCCATTTTCTCAGCTCATACATTTGAGTACCTACTTGGAGACATTTTAATTCCCGCAAAAGGAGGACATTCAGGAAAAAATATTCCTGTAAACGAATTAATGACTCTGGAACCACACCCAAATGAGAAGATAGCACTTGGTAAGTGTACCACTCTCAAAGGTTTTTCCCTGGTGGAACTCATATAAAGGGAGAAAAACAGTTAATGTGGTTTGAAAAAATGAACTCATTCTCTGAAATCTTCCTGCTTA
Source organism: Platycnemis pennipes (assembly GCA_933228895.1). NCBI lineage: Eukaryota > Metazoa > Arthropoda > Insecta > Odonata > Platycnemididae > Platycnemis > Platycnemis pennipes. The sequence continues at coordinate 104,564,772 of OW121846.1, read as the reverse complement.
TGAAATACGCTGGTTATTAGCCTGATAAATATTTTCTGGGAATAAAAACCTTAATATATCTACCAGTAAAACCGTAATTTGAAATCGATAAACTAGGTCTGATCTTTTTGCTGGGAAATTATGTGTATAAAAAATAGCAATAGGCATTTATTTCTCATTTTCAGGAAAAAAAACTGATCCTGCATGCATTACGCATGCCTTATTTTCAAGCTTTACGATAGGACTATAAGAACACACTTTGTAGTTAGAGATATAAACTGGAAGCGTTTAGATTATGTCGAGAGAGGAAAATGAAACAAGTAGAAGACGTAAATTCCAAGAGAAGACATTGCATTAGAAATAACAATATATACCCTATCTTTCTTTCTGAGGGTCAAAAGTCACACTAGATTCACTGGGGTCATATCAAATGCTCATCGCTGGAAATTACTTCAGCCCGGATATAAAATCAAGCCTATGACTTAACCGTATGTAAAACTAAAGTAACTATAAGGCACTCACTTCAGTTAATCGAAATAATTGATTCAAGTTGTTCCATATGTAACCCAACAGAAACCTTTCTTTTTGGATCCTCGTGAAAGTCGAGCATTCAAAGTTCTCGATCAATGTGGTTTCCTTTGCATCCAGCTCCCCCACAAGAGTCATTGCAATACATTGTAAATGCTAATAAGAGGCTGAAACTCACTTCATTATTAACGGAAATTGGAACGGAAATCTGGGTTTATAATGAAATCGGCAACTACACTTACCGTATTTTTACGCTTAGTTCAGTCTCCAACAGATGGTTTATCACTTGTTTGCATCCAGGCATGGTGAAATCCACATTCAAATACCATGATGTAAAATACAATATAGAGAATGCGTGTTTTTAAGAAAAATGGGGTGAGCACTTATAACTCAAGCATATTATTCCATTAACTTTATATTTGCTATCGCTGTCTGGCTATGAGGCGACATGAGAGCAGCATCTTAAAGCCTTGGTGATTCAATGCAAAGAAAAAGGTTTGTCTACAATTTGGCCGTTTGAAATATTGATACGATATATTACGATATTGTTACTGACTTTGTTAAACCATGGACCACTCGGCGTCTTTCGTTACCAGCGTTATTTGCCGAGTTTGTCCATATCCTTTCTCCCCTCCAGGTAAAATTCCTTTTTCTAAGAAAAATACCCATTTATTCTGAATTGCACTAATAAACTAATCAATTGGTTACCACCCCAGAATAGCTTCCACCATTAGTGCGGCGAAGGGAATTTTTCCGCACTTATTACTGCAATTCCTCTTTTTCCCTCTGGAAGAAGGAAGATACAGAACAACTTGACATGTTGGATAGCCCTAACAATCCCTCGAGGGCCGTAGCCAAATGACCTCAGTGGTTACTTCTGCTCCTCAAGGGAATTTTCGGTAGGCACATTAAAATTCCCACTGACACGACGGCGTGAAAACGTTCCGTATTCGATCCTCTCTACCGCTGAATCTTCAGGCTCCCGACAGGTTTTGTCTATCACAGGCAGCCACGTAGCCAGTAATTTGCTTCGGGGGAACTAAGTCTAGTTTAGCGTAACTTGAAACAAATCAGGCTTCCCCGCGGTGCCGACATGTTAAAAATCTTAATTAATTGTACGTAATTTTGAGCGCTTGGTATTTCTTTCACAGCGCACATTCCTAACTTTTCTCATTGGTAAAGTTCACTGCTTACCTTGCTTCGAAGAGGTTAATTTGACCGGCCCGAGAACAGAAGTTCAACGCATGCATACATATCAGATTGAAATGAACAATTATCAAGCACACACACATGCATCAAACTAGTGCTCATGTTTCAAGACACTCAACACTTGAATTAAGCGCAGTGTAATCCGGATTATCATGCCCAGTTAAAATCAGAACAAGAAAATTACTGGGAAAAAATTTTGGGGGGCTGAAGCACCAGAAGCACCCCCCCTGGCTACGTGCCTGGTCACAGAGTGCGATTGTGGATGAATTATCAGGATTATTTCGAGCTTTCCTGTTTCGTCAATCACGATTATCAGTTCAACAATCACTGTATGTGTGTGTGTGCCAACAAACCTTGGCACGTCTGCCTCCACGGTCATTTTTCAGTCTCTGTCTGTGGTAGTCAGGTCGGTAACGCGCATACCCTGTTCCAAGTTCAGGTGTCCGCAAGAAGTTCTTTCAGCACGTAACGGGATTCCATAATAATTTGAGAAACCGAGTTTCGATGAATCGAACCGCATATCAGTCACAATTAATCAAAGTGGAAATACTATTTCACACATTGTGAATAATGTTTTATTCATTACAGGTAAGGAGTAATTTACTCTAGGAAAACTTTAACTAAATATAGTACTACCGCAGTCACCAAAAATAAGTGCTCAAAATATAGCTAGAATGTGCTTCCGAGACATGGGCGCATATTGAGCATGTTCTCTCAGAGTATGCTAAGAACATGACAAATGGCTCTGCTCTCTGAGTATATACTAAGGACATTCCTATAGCATGTAACAAGCATATGCTCGGGGAATGTGCATACCCTGTGCCTAGGAAAGTGACCCTGATGCCTGCCAGGACCTTTCGGGAAGGAGATGGTGATTGCAGAGGAATACGTGGTGAGAAACGCGTGAACGTATGATGTATACCAGGAGGTACGAAGCCCCAGGTGATGTCATCACTAGGGACCGGACCAATAGCATCTATATTTTGCGAAATTAGCATCTATTTTTGTCGAAATTAGCATTTATTTTCCTGAAATTAGCTTCTATTTTTTATCATCGAATAACCTAGAATTAAATATCAGTTCTTAAGCTTGTTTGAGCAATATGCAAATATATCATTCCTTCAATCAATAAGTTTTTCAAACTCATATTTTATGACAAATTAATCTGACTCTATAACAATTATTTCTAACATGAGCAAATGATTTAAAAAATATTCACTAGGTTTTTAGCTAATTTACTTCAGAAAAAATGATTATTTCAAAAAATTGTCACCTAGTTTACGGTTGATTTATTTTAGAATTGAATACGACATCATGCTAATACCTACTGATCATATCAAAGATTGTTTCCAGGTTCATCGTTGCGAAAGATTAAAATTTTGTTTTTTTTTCTCGCACAGGGACAACAATGTTTACAGCGAAGGTACATGGGAAAATCAGAATATATGCTATAGATTTGATGTAGGAATTAGAATGGCGGTGTTCTTCTTTAACCTTAAATGTTTTACCATAATTAACTCATGCTGGCATTAGGAAATATAAGTTAATAATTTAATTTAGCTATAGAAATCACTGACTAATACATAATTAATGCATTGCTTTTACAGACTAACAATTTAATTTCATTTAAAGCCAATATTTCACATGTCTTGTAATTGTATTTCTACTATTGTCCTCGGGGTGGTGGCAATATGCCTCTCAGTTGCTTGCAAGTAGTGTATGCTTGGAGAAGCATATGTTTCGCATGCTTGCATGGCATTAAGTGTAAACTAATTCTCTCTGACAGAAAATCTATACCAAAGGTTGGTTCAGCCCCTGCCCCACACTCTCGCGGTGGCTTGCAGGGTATTATGTACATTTAGATATGCTTCACTTAGGTGTCAAGCATATATGCCGAGCACCTCCATAGCAGAATTGTCTGAATAATCTGCTGAAAGAATTAACTCAACAGATATCCTCTCACCAGCATGATCATCTGCAATTTATGCCACTGGCATTAACTGCCACAAATTACTACATCAACATATTTTTTATTCATTTACCTGCAGCCCTATAAGAAATTGCCTGGAACATTGGAAAAACATTGCTGTATAGATTGATGTCTCTTAGAAATGCACGTTATTTTTTTATCTCTTCCTGGCCCTATTTCTTGAGCAAAATTTAATTAGCAATAACAGTCCACTTTTGAAAATAGTTAACGAAGGAAGGGAAATGGAAAAGAGGCTATTGTTTTGTTCATGCAATATTGTTTTGGATTCAAATTGTGGTAAATTTAATGAAATATAATTTCATAAACTTCTGCATACACAACATCCCATCCTCTCCATAGCCAGAATGACATGTTTAAGCTGAGTTGCGTAATAATACATAGGGAATCGTGGTCCATTTATAACCGATGGTAGAGAGAGAATGTCATTTCACCTTGCATTTTCTATTACTGGAAGTTGAAAAAGACAAAAATAACCTACTATTATCGAGTTACGATTCAATCTTAATTACGTTCATTAATGCATAATGTGCGGGGCATAGGGGTTACTTCTTGCGTTGAAAAATAAATTTTACTTTTTCAATCTGTGAATATTTTCCATATTAATTTAGGCAATAAATCATAATGGTGCATTAAGTATTGTATCTTTACTAGTTTTAACTCAGATACAAGAAATATAAGATAAAAGGTTGATCTGAGTTCCATGAAAATGTTCAAATATAATATAATTGCATTTTTTCAATATTCATTACCAATTGATCAATATATACAATATAGCAATCTTATCTCGCGGCTGAGCTTAAACCCACCGAGTGCGTCCACCGGGTTGCGGATGGTGGGTCGACGTTTAGATATAGAGGTTGGCTGCGAGATGAGCCAGTCTACTCGTCGAATAAGCAGTCGTGGACAAAAGGTGACGGCATTCCGAGGGGGTATTGGTCTATCCCTGGGTAAGATAGGTCTCTAAATAATACAGAACCAGTGAAGATTGGCTTGGCGACGGGAGGCCGCCAACAATTACGTTTCTCATCAAAGAGGGCAGCAGATCTTCTTCATATGAGTGAAGGTGGAGACCCCAGTGGTCGGTACAGCGACACTCATTTCACTACAGGCGTGGTAACATTTACTTTAACGGCTGTAGTACTGCGATGTGGAAGGCAAGGGGAAACCACCACATTATTATCCCAAGGAGTCGCAGCTACTCCACTTTTTTCTTTCTTATCAAGACGTGATGGAACCCTCTCGAGTAAAATATTCCGGAGAAAAATAGTCCCCGATTCGGATCTTCGGGCGGGGACTACCCGAGAGAGTACATCAGTCAAATGTGATACACTTTTTAGGGTAGGAACATGGAACGTGAGATCGCTTCGGACCTGTGGAAGACTGGAGAACCTGAAGGTAGAAATGCGAAGAATGGACGTCGACGTATTAGGAATCAGCGAAATGAAGTGGCCCGAAGATGGAGACTTTTGGAGTAGAAGCTACATTATTATACATACGGGATCATTAAATGGTAATGCTGGAGTGGGGATCATACTCAGAAAGAGCGCCAGAATGCGTGTGAATAGCTTCCTGCAGTACAATATAATGGTGAAGATCGAGACCAAGCCTGTAGATACCGTAGTGGTGCAGGTTTACATGCCTATGATGGACTACGAAGACGAAGAAGTGGGAGACGCCTACGAAGATATCGAGGAAGTTATAAAACAGGTGAAAGGAGAAAAACCTAATAATTTTAGGGGAGTGGAACGCCATTGTCCGCGAAGGTCAAGATGGAAGTATAACTGGAAAATACGCATTGGGAAACCGAAACAATATAGGAGAAAGACTGCTGGAGTTCTGCACACTACATAAGTTAGTTGTCGCCAACACATTGTTTAAAAATTACAATCGAAGAAGATACACGCAGAAAATGCACGGAGACAGAAGAAGATTTCAAATAGACTACATTTTAGTGAAGCAGAGATTTAAGGACTGCAAAAGCTACCCTGGGGCAGACATCGATAGTGACCTTAATTTAGTGATGATGAAATGCCATCTAAAGTTCAAGAAATTGAAGAAAACCAAGAAGACTATATGGCAAGTAAAAAAACTGAAGGAGGTTCAACATCAGCTGGCATTTCAGAGGCTTCTGGTATTAATGATGTTCCTGCAGAACTAATTAAAAATGCAGGAGAGAAGACATTAACTCATCTTTACAAAACCATCTGAGACATGTACTCAACAGAAGAAATACCAAGGGACTTCGAGAAAAACATCATCATTCCTATTCCCAAGATGAGGAGAGCGGAGAAATGCGAAACTTTTAGGACTACAAGCCTGACGACACATTCATTGAAGATATTGACCAGGATCATCGACAAAAGAAAAAAAATGAACAGTAATGGAGTTCCTGGATGAAGATCAATTCGGATTCAGGAAAATTAAGGGTGCAAGAGAAGCAATATTGGCCCTTATGCTGCTCATAGAGAAGAGAATGGAGAAGAAAAAACCCGACGTTCATTGCATTTGTGGATTTAGAGAAGGCTTTTGACAACGTTGATTGAAATTCAATTCTTGGAATTCTGAAAGGAATTGGAGTGTCCTACAATGGCGGAAGAATTATCTTCAGATTGTATAAAAACAAGTAGCTGTGATTAAGTCTGGACCCAGCTGTGAAGAGGCTAGAATAAGAAAAGGAGTGAGACAATGCTGTGAACTGTCTCCCGTAATTTGTAATGTTTACATTGAGATAACCATTAAAGAATTCAAAGAGAAGTCTTCTGGAGTGACTATCCACGGAGAAAAACAAGCATGTTGCGATTCGCTGATGACATAGCGCTTATAGCAGAGACAGAGAGGGATCTGAACAAGATTCTAGTAACCATGGAAAGGAAAATGGCCATATAAGAACTGAAGATAAGAAGAAGACTAAGATATTGGTGTTCTGCAAGAAAGAAGAGACCAAAACCAATGTCAAACTAGGAAAACAAAAACTTGACGAGGTGAAAGAGTTCTGTTACCTAGGAAGCCGAATAACCAACGATGGACGAAGCAAGAAAGAAATAGTAGGTAGAATAGCCCAGGCAAAGAGGGCATTCTGTCAAAAGAAGAATCTACTTACAGCTGGAAATATCAGCGTAAAAGTATGGAAACAATTCATCAGAACATACATCTGGAGCATGTTTCTTTACTCCAGTGAGGCATAGACGATGACAGCAGCGGAGAAGAAAAGGGTAGAAGCATTCGAAATGTGGTGCTACAGAAGAATTATTATTGTTGAAGATTAAATGGACCGACCGAGTAAGAAACGAGGAAGATCTAAGAAGAGTAGGAGAAAAGAGAAGTCTGCTGACAACTGTAAAAAGAAGAAGGAACAACTTAATCGGCCATATCTTGAGACACGATGGCCTGATGAAGACAATCGTCGAGGGTGAAGTGAACGGGAAGGTTGGTTAAGGCAGGCCGCGTCTGAGATACATGGAACAGATAGTGAGGGATGTAAAAGAGAAGAATTACGTCACAATGAAAAGGAGTACTGGTCCTTTAGTGATATTAGCAATTATTTTATCTGTTATGCAAAAGTTGATGCAATGTGACTGACTGGCAGGATGGACTTACAAGATTTTAAATCCTCCCTTACGTTATGTGTTGAGTGTAAATTAGCATAACACTCAAGTAGTTTGATAAAGAACAAAAGTTGCGACATAACCTAGTGAAAGTGCATACAATAAAAAGCTAATTCTAAAGAAAAAATTATTTCACTTTGAAGTGCCAGGTTATGGTGTTATTGCAAAATATTATTTTCGAATAAGGGTGTTATTGAACTAATATTGTCTATAGATATAGTTATAATGCTCGAAAACGACATAAAAGAAATCAAGATGATGAAAATACCTTTTAGTATACGAGTTAACTCTTCGCGACGTCCTCTTCGGAGTAACCCAGTATGGATTCTGAAATGGAAGACTGTGATGGATAAACAGAGAATATCAGAGATATGGCATGTGAGTGCTTTTTCGATGTGTAGCAATCTAAAATCACTTAGAAATATAATTACCTGTTAGATTTATGAAATAATTTGGCAAAGTTATATTATTTATTTTGTGGAAGAGAAATTTTCGTGGAATCATACCAAATGACGGTAAGAAAAGAAAATACTTCAATTCTATGTACAAATATTCTATTGTACGACCCGGGTTTCGCCACAGTGCAGCGTCATGAAGCTAAGATTCACAAAACGGTCACTATATATACACAAAATTGGTGAGGGAGGGAGGAGGTGGGGGAGGGTGGTTTTTGGGAAGACCAAGGTCAATGCCTGGTCCCTCCTTTAATTCTCCTCACGATAAAATGACTGCCGACGGGTGCTCTTGAGGGATGGAACGGGCTGGAGAGAGTAGGAAAAAGGTCTGCTGCTGTTGGAGTCTAGTGGGTTCTTGTGTCCTGCTTATCTTATCGCCGGCCTCGAGAATACGAACTTGGGAGATGAAGGGTTAAGAAGAGCAGACTTGAGAGAAAGGAGGGAGGGGATTTGAAGAAAGAAAAAAGAGATGTGGTACAGTGAGGTGGCGTATGATGATTTTTAGTGGAGAGGATAATGAATACGGTTCGTTGTGAGAGAAAGATTGAAAGTGATGGGGTTGAATGCTTTTAGGCCCCAAGTGACTGCTGATTCCAATGTCTGCAATTCAGTTGGTAGCGTACTTGCAGTCAAGAATGTTGCTGCATTAAATGCCGTTAAGATCTACTCTTTTGCGAGCAAGAGACAGCACAAAAAGCATCACACAACTATTGGGGAAAAGGTTGTGAAGGCCTTTGCATATACAGAACGTCCACACTTAGCTTTGATAGTTACGAAGATGCCAATCAGGAGAGCAGGTTTGCGATATACTCAGTACCAATTAACTTCTGCTAAGGTGGGCTTGGCTTCCTATTTGATTTATTAAAATGGATGGATGAAGATGGAGGAATATCTAAACCTGATTTTTTGGTTCATGGTCGTTCTCTGCAAAGACCTTCACAACCTGTTCCCCAGTAGCCGTGCGATGCTTTGTGTGCTCTGTCTCTTGCTCGCAAAAGCGTGCATCTTAACGGCATTTAATTCAGTGAACCCAGAATGAGTCACTAACTGTGCTTTGCAAATTCAGATTTTGCTAATAAAAGTCGTAAATAGATGTAAAAGAAATGTACTCTACAGTGTCGGCCGTCGCTTGGTGGAATCGATTCACTATCAATGAACGATCACTTGGTTTTTATACAGTAGATTTATTCGTCACATCCGGTTTCAACTTGTTATATCATGTGCAGGTGTTACCACAAAAGATAAATGCACGTATCTTTGTACAAATATATATATAAACTGGACTCGAATATCATGAAAAATAGCATAACTCGTGTTTCAAAAATCGGAATGCAAGCTCACATTCTTCAAAATACTCGATAAAAAGTGGATATTGTAGTAAATTTATTCCTAAAACCCTTAATTTGGAAAGGAATTGTAGCCATTCATACACTCTTGAGCAGTTTTAGATCAAGAGCGTCACAATAAATTTTAGCATTGTAAATGACCATTTGTATTATTAAAACTTGCTGTAATTCTCCATAAAGAACCTGTTAATAAAACCCAACCAAGGTATTTTCGCTTTCAGATCCCTATTGATAGTGACGCTTAAGCGGTGATATCTTGGTCGGGTTTTGTTGAAAAATTTGTTTGGAGAGGTACAACAAGATTTATTAATACTATGAACTTCCAAAATGTATCACCCGAAGGAATAGAAAGAGACTGCTTGAATGTTTCCTGCTAAAACATTCTAGACCTTATAATATTCCTTTCAGCCCAGTTACCTGAATAGCCTCCATCTCTGGGATTCTTACATCCCCATTTTCCTTACAGTATACGTAGAGAAATTCGTGTATTTGTCTTCCCTGATTACACCAGATGATGAGATAAAAAATTGAAACCAGTAGGGAAAACCAAACTTATTATCGTAAAACCAAATGATGGTGCATTGATTATGAAAGGTAAATGTAATAATAGAGGTATGATTCATTTGATCTACAACATGGTTTAGGGATAATATTTGTTTCAAAGATTTAAGCCCAATTTGGGCTTTAATCTTTAAAACCCCTCTCGAGAGGCCAAGCCTGTTACACGCAACTTGGCCTCTCGAAACCTATTCTCATCCTATCAACACCTTTTTTTTATCAATTTCTTTCAATCACTATAAAAACGCAAAAATATTTTCTGAGGGATTCTCATAAAACGCCGCTACTGACGAAAGTAAGGAGTACCTCCTGGCATTGGAGCATATATTAGGGCCATCCCAACCGGTAATTAGGCGATTGATTTTCGTCAGTCAACTACCGCAGCTTCTCATGAACCTCCTCTATCATCTGCTTCAACTCCGCCTCCATACCCCCAACATTAATTCGCCCAGGCATAATGGACTTACCTCCTCCTTCCCAATCCACGATATTCCGTCCTCCAGGCGACGACTACACCATCAGTGGATCCCATTTCTGACACCAAATTCTGTAAACACTTCGAGCAGGTATTCCCCGGAGGAAGGAAGGAAACGTGCAGGAAAACTACGTTTCTGGGTGACACCGATTTACTGTCCTTACTTCTTCTACATACTTGCTCCCACCGCCTCCTTGCGCTTTTTCACCCCCGCATCGGACCACGCTCACGTCCCCACGTGACACATAGGTAAAAACGTTATAGGCCCCCAAGGTTGTAGCCTCTTAAAGGTGTACTTTAATTAGAAAGTAGTAATATAATGTACTTTTTTACTATTAGTATTAGTTTGTAAGGAAATCAGAAATGAAGAGGACAGTCAGTCTTTAGCAAAGAATTTAAATCCGATTGATGATTGGTGTGTTATTTGGCCACTAGAATTAAATTTGATGAAATGAGCGATAGTGAACTTTTAGAAAATGAATATCTTTCCCCGGAATAATTAGTACATCAAGCAAATGAAAATATCTAACTTTGAAAAACTACGTTAAATACTTAGGTGTCACTATCAATGAAGACATGTCATGGGGGATTCGTAAAAATGGTTCTAGGAAAATGCGCTGAGAGAGTACGATAGAGAAGCTATTTCGCGCTTGTCAGGCCTCATTTAGAATATGCCACTTGTATATGGGATCCGTATGAGGAGGGTATGATAAAGGATTTACAGCGTGAGTAAAGGAGATTAGCTAAATTTGTTAACAGCCGCTATGATATTTGTATTAGCGTTACGAGTTCAATAGGAGAATTAGAATGGGAATTACTTTCAGAACGCAGGTTAAAATGTAGGTTAAACCTTTAAAGTAAATTCGAAACCTATTGGTTTGCAGATGGCGTTAACAATAAAGTTGGTCACAGGCGTGACAAAAGTATAAAAGCGCATAAATAAAAGACACTCACGAAGATAGTTTTCCGATATTTCGGTGGCCACTAACATCTTTCTCGAAGAAGAGGAGAGAACTGACTCTTTATTTACTTTATTGTTATTTGTATCTTGCACTGAGAATTTCCTGTGAACATTTATATACATATATTCATATATAGGGTGGGGGGAGGGCTAGTGCGTCACATTCAAACCGGGAAATTTATATGCTTCCAAGATTCAAATGCAAGTCAATTCAATCGTATGCAGTTTAACGGGTGGAGTTGTAGGAGGGAGAGAAGAAAGAATAGGAACTTTGAAACAAATGTTAAAAGAAGAATCATGGTCAGAGACATGTTTGGTGACAGAGAGAGAGAAGTGCGGAGAAAAAGGATTGCAGGACGGTGATTGGTTATTATTCATCCAAATATTGAGAGATGTGGTGCACTGGCCAATATAGAAAGCGGGACAGAGATTGTATTGAAGGTGGTAAATGACATTGCTGGAAATACAAGTGGGAGACGAAAAGTGAGGGAGAGATTTAAGAAGATGATAGAGAGATGTGGGTGGTGTAGTGAAAATATGGCATGTTTTGCGTCTCGCGCGATTACAGGGAGTGGGGGTGGCTTCAATGTTGTGAGTCTTTGAGGAGAGGATTAGTGCTTTTGAAAATACTGCCTAGGTTGGCTGGGCGTCTGTAGGTTACAGAAGGGCAGACTAGGAATATTTTGGGGGTGGTAGTGCTGTTGGAAAGGATGGGGAATAGTTTCTTAAGTACGAATTTGAGGGACTGTGCGCCAGGGAAGTAAGCATTGCAGATGAAGGGGATGTTATTGCGATTAGGAAGAAGAGTTTTAGGTTAATAGGGAGTTTTCAGGATTTTTTTGTTTAAAAGAGAGTCTGGGTAGCCATGGCGGAGAAGAGACTTATGAAGGGTCGAAAGGAATTCGTGTAGGGCATCCGGGTTATTGCAAATGCAGTGGCCGCGAATGGAGAGTGAGAAGGTAATAGACCGTTTAGTAGGGGAGGGATGGCAGCTGCTATCATGTGAATATTGGAGCTTGTTGGTGGGTTTGATGTGGACGGTGGTTTTGAATTTCTTGTCTGAGAGGGAAATGTTAACATCGAGGAAAGAAATGTTCGTGGTAGAGGTAGTTGAGGTGAAAGAAACAGAGGAAGAGGCGTCAAGCGAAGAAATGAGGGTGTTGAGGGAATTAATGTCATGCGGCCAGAGGAGGAAAATATCATCTATGTATCTCAACCATAGTAGGGGTTTAAGTGAGTAGTGGGAAAGAAAGTTGTTTTCAAGGATGCCGAGATACAAGTTGGCGTACGAGGGGCTGAACCTACTTCCCATGGCGCAGCCTTTAGTTTGAAGGTAGTGTTTATTGTTAAACGAGAAGGCGTTGTGGGTGAGAATGAACTGGGATAGGTCGAGTAGGAAGTCAGTGCTGGGTATGTGGGGCGTAGGGCGTTGTGATAGGTAATGGCGGAGAGCGGAAAGGAGCCTTCTTGGTGTGGGATGGAGGTGCAGAGAGAGGTGACATACATAGTGGCCATAATGATGGGTAGGTTCGGGGAAGGGTGATGGAGTTCAATATGGAGAGAAAACATTAGGTGCCACGGACGTATAAGGGTAGGGTCTGGACAAAAGGTTGGAGGTAGTGATCTATGAAAGCTAAAATTATTATGTAGACGAAGACATTTCTCTTTTCTCTCCCCCACATCCTCGCACTCCTCACTTTTACCTCCTTCCAAAAATCCATAAGGAAAAGGCCGTCCAATTGTTTCCTCTTGTAATTCGCCCACTGAACGAATTCTTAATGATAGATTCAAAATGTCATTTTTCCCCCGAACTATAAGAGAACACAATGGGCAACACAGCAAAGGTATAAGTACGTGAGATATTTTCAGAGTATTCTGTAGTGCACGATGCATGTATTGACATTACAAACTCAGTGGAGAAGAATATATCACTGCGATTGATACTCTGTTATAATAGCTTTAGAAATAATCTGAAGGCTTGGAAAAAGAAAAAGAAATTAACATACAATAAAAATTAAAGAAAAGAAAAGAGAGGAAAAGATAGGTAAATAAATACAGATTTAAATATTGATATATATGCCATTATTGCCAATAATTTTTGTTACTAGGTATGTACTGGATAGTTGATAAAAATAATTGGATAAATGATATTATAACTATGTGGATACTAACCATCTAGATGCATATGACCCTATTGTCTAACATTCTCCCATTTAACTGCCAAGTTGCTTTCGAGTTAATGGTAGGGAATGGAAGATCACCGTCTAAACAATGCTTACATGCATGCACAAACTTATATTTAAACGTCTCGGATCTGATTTGCCATGATTTTTCGTTCCGTGAAAATACACTACAGTAAACAATAACAAATTCAAGGGCACAAAATCATTAAGGACTCAAAAACGTCAACATTTACGGGACCAAGATTTCACGGAGATTCGCAATTGTTACTATTCAATGCTTGGAGTTGATATTGACGTAAGAAACCTTAAATAAGGTCAATCAATTATGACACTATTTACAATAATTTCATTCACAGGTGAAATTGGCAAAATGGGTGAATGTCTCGGTTAATAATATACCAAACATAACCAATAGGGCATCTTCCAAAAATAACCTCGTCGACCAAAATATGCTCATAACTCTCTTTGGATGTGTGGTACAATGAATAAAATGCATTATCGCCCATTTAAATAGATATGAACTTTTAAAATCGTATTGCGGTCAGTTCCGTCCGTGAGGCCCCTTGCCGTGAGGGTTCGGTCGCTAATGAGGGTTCGAAGCCGAGCGAGGGTCCGGATTTTGACGACTGCGAGGAAAGGCCCCGCTAATGACCGTCTGTCTACCTGCGTTGTCCCCCAGAAAATTACCATGAACCGATTTCCTTAAGTTCCGAAAACGGCATGGAAAATCAAGACCAGCAAGAAGCTCTCTGACTTGAGAAATGAATTGTTGCCAATTATTTATTTCGGATTGGTTGTAACAAGGATTACGAAACTTTGGACCCAATATAAAAAAAGTTTTCGATAAAACAATTATAAATAATTGGAAAGACGCAATACAGAAGGCACGGGGAAATATGAATTCAGATTGTGATACAAGAATGTATAATGAAAGGTTTTTGTTAGAGTTTGGAAAAGTAGACCGGACATTATGGCAAGATTCGGCAAGATTTGTAAAGGGACGATACGATAATTATATTAGCGTAACCAGTCTATTAAATGAATTGAAATAGGAATCATTGTCAGATCGCAGGTTGAAATTTAGACTTAATCTCTTAAACAAATTCCAAGGCAATATTTTCAGTGATGAAGTTAAAAATATTTTACGAACCCCAACTTACTATGGCAGACTGGACCATAATCATAAAGTTAGAGAAATTGATTGCCGAACTGACCGATTCCAAATGCCCTTTTTCCCTCGCACAATTAGAGATACGAATAACGGTAAATATGTCCTATCAGAGAGTAGCAATGAATAGCATTGGTAGCTGCATGTTGGTATGAGTACTTAAAGCTAACCCTACTAACAGAATGTTTTTGCATGTTTGCTTAGCAATTTGTATCTTTTTTTTAATAGTGTTGTTCTGACTACTATATTAATACTATTCCTTCTTAATGCATGATATGTAGTGCATGTTTGGTGAGAAATCACCCCCTGCCACACACCCTCGTGGTGGCTTGCAGGGTATTATGTAGATGTAGATGTACGGCGAAGCTTCGTCGTGAAAATTTTGGATTTATCCAAGAGAAGGGAACACATGGCACCGAATAAGTAACGAGTGCGCCAATTCAAAGAGGAATGGAATATGTCCTATATCTTGTTTTTATTTACTTTTTAGAGTGCGATAAGGCGTTTAGTAGAGTGAATAGGAAATATAAATTTCATTCTTAAAATAGGAATAGAAAAGAAGGGTAGACATCACGAAAGAATTTTACGTACGGTTGCCACAGGAATTTATGTCCGAATAGCATCTCTTACATCTGCTAACGAGGCATATTATCACGGAAGCAGTGTTGCTTTTCACCCTGCAATAAAAAAATCTTTGACTTCGCTTGGTAAGGGCTAGAAGTAGGAAATGAAGTGCGAGGGGGTAAAAACTATGTACATTCGTTATGCTGATGAGCAGGCGTCAGTTACTGTACCAGATAAAGCACTAGGTGAAATTAAGAGAAAATAAGAGAGAGTTAGTGAAAGATTGGAGATGAATCTCGATTATAGATCTCCTCCTAAGGTAGAGGCTAGGACAAGCAAAAGCTGAGATTGCACAACAGGTGGAACGTTTCATGACTGAGAGTTGAAAATGGCTTTTATGCTTACAACTGACAGTAAAGTGTTACATTGCCTGCCAAAGAAATTTATTTTAGTGAAATAAGGGCAAATAATGGGAGTGTTTTGCATTTAGTTGAAGTGGAGAAGGAAGACGGTTTTCTCGCGGGTCAGATAGACGCACAAAGAAGTTCTAAATATGAAAGAATTTAAAAAAATGTATAAGTAAACAATAAGAGGCTAATAAACTAATTGCAGGATATATTGCCAAGTAACAGAACAGAATGCTGAAGGGCATGGTAGAGTGTAAACTGCTCGGTAGGAGGAGAAAAAAATAGGAATTTCTTTAACGAGTGGTAGCCAATATATACAATGACCTACGACGACAGAAGGTAAAAGCTGGAGCCGCCATAAAAAATTTAATACTCATTGGTTTGTGCAAATTCCCAAGCAGCTCTACTGGCGCAAGTGTAGGCAGCAGCAGATAGCCTTTCTCAATGACTATCACCCGACTGAGAGGCCACAAAAGAAGTAAGATAAGATTCTTGTCTTTCAAGGCGCTAGATGAGATAATTTTCTTTTCTAGAATCCACAATAAAGAAATAAATGCGGTTCAAATGGTGGAATATGGCGTATGAGAGCGTTAATATATGATTTCTCAGTACCTTTCGCTCGTCAGAAAATAGTTCTCTTGAACAAAAGTAGATTGTAATAAGTATAATAGTATAATATCGTAAGTATAGCAATAGCAGGCTAGTTCACTTTGTGGAATTTCGATGTTCACCGTTCCCTGTGCAACGATGTTGCTTGTTTTTCGTATTCTCACGTCTCTATGCCAGATTCTAACTATCTCCTTCGCTTTACGTCTAATATCTCATGGGAAGTCCGGTAGGAACACCGTGAGGTAATGAGGAACATGAACTATTTTAATAACTATTTTAATGAGAAGATTACTGGCTAAAATGTACTTGTTAAGTATTTTGCTGAATAATTAATTTGTGTTGCAAAGATATCACTCTTTGAAAATTGTACATTTTCGGCAACTTAAAAACACGACGTCATCGCATGACGTCACGGCACGGTATCTCTATGGACGTTGTTTATCTGTTTATGCGTGGAGATAAGTTGTTGAATGAATACTTGGCGAAAGCATATGTACTTATCTCATGTGTTAAATGCAATACACGATTGTATTCCAATTTTTTATTTACATAGTATGGATGGTAACGAACAAATCGTCCATAAATTACATAATGCCTGTATAGTGTCCAAGAAATTCTGCTACGTCTAAGCAATTTCTGGATTTTTTTAAGAAGAACGCCGCTATAAGGGAGTCAACCAAAGGAAATTGTCGGAAAGTGCTTATTTAAGTATTTTTTCAGTCATCGTTTCTTTCGAGAAACGGCTAAAAACCTCTAAACAATGTATTTGCCACGCTTTCTTTTAAAAATAAATGTCTGTCTCCGTAGCAATATGGAACCTATACCGTGCAGTGACGTCATAAGGCGTTTCAGGTCACATGACTTTCGTTAATTTTCGGGAACGTTTTAATATCATTTAATAATCGTTGAGGTTGGTATAGAAACTCTTAATTTACATATTTAAATTGGTGAGAAAATTTCGTATTAAGTACATAATTAATCTTCGATAAACAAATTCCATGCATATTCCCCATTTATAAGAAAGAAAACTCCCTTGATCTATTAGCGCGCTGGGTGGTCTCTCATCCTCGCAGTCCTGGGCAGGAGCAAATAGTTGAGAAATATATGCACGTCTCTTAATTTTTTATCAAACAATATAAAAAGAGTCATATTTTACATGAAATGCGCTTGATAGCACGAAAAGGGTACCAATTGAACAATTAGAACAACGAATATTTTTTCTTCCAATATTGCCATTGGACCCATACTGCGTGGGGGAAAATAAAAGCTTGTACCATGCATCACATTCCGGACTCTTAGAAATTTGTCATCAGTGTACTGGTTACTATGAGATTATGAGTGTAAAGTAGAGAGCACGTCCGTCAGATGGGACGTATAACGGCAGATCCTTTGGCGCCTTTCGTCGAGCGCAGATATATGGTGACGGTAGGTTACGCACCACCCTTTCTCCGCTCCCTAAAGAATTCTTACCGCCACCGAATTATCAAATTAAATGTTGCAATTTACCTTAGCTGTCGGTTTCCTTCCCCTAATTACCACTACTCATTCATAACGCCAACAAATGAAGAGACTTCGAATTTACGATTTTTTAACGATCAATTTCCACTTGATGGTTGATTTATCTGTTCACGATGGAACTCAAAAATAAAGCAAGTCACTCTCGGAATACTACAGAGTAGCCGCAATTCAAACTGAGATGCATGATAAGAGAGGAGAGGGATCGTAATATAATTTACCTACATAATCACTCTCTTCACGAACCCCAATCAAAGGCCATTGGATATTCACTCCAGAAGACTTCTCTTTGATTTCATTGATAGTTCTCTCGATGCAAACATTAAAAATTACGGGAGACACTGCACAACCTTTTCTCACTCCTTTCCTCATTCTTGCTTCTTCACAGCTGGGTCCAGACTTAATCACAGCTACTTGTTTTCATACAATCTGAGGATAATTCTTCGGTCATTGTAGGTCACTCCAATCCCTTTCAGAATTCCAAACATTGCATTTCAATCAGCGTTGCCAAAAGCCTTCTCTAAATCCACAAATGCAATGAACGTTGGTTTTTTTCTTCTCCATTCTCTTCTCTATGAGCAGCTTAAGGGCCAATATTGCTTCTATTATGCAATTATTTTCCTGAATCCGAATTGATATATCTAGGAACTCCCTTGCTGTTCGTTCTTTTCTTCTGTAGATGATCCTGGTCAATATCTTCGACGCATATGTCGTCAGGCTTGCAGTCATAAAATGTTCGCATTTCTCCGCTCTATTCGTTAAAAATATGAATTATGATGTTTTTATCGAAGTCCCTGGGTATTTCTGCTGTTGAGTATAAGTCGAATATGGTTTTGTAGAGATGGATGTCTTCTCTCCTGCATATTTTATTAGTTATGACGGAATATTATCAATTCCAGATACCTTATTCATCCGAAGGTCCCTTACTGCTGCGTCGAATTCCGATCCTAATGTTGATGCTCCCATATCATCCTTTTCGTCTTCAATCACTTTCTTGCTGAAATTGTTTCCGTTGTATAATTCTTCCAGGTGTTCTTTCCATCTCTTCACTTTGTTTTCATTTTCAATCAAAATTTCTCCATTCTTGTCCCTTATGGCATTGCTTCTCGCGCCTCGTTCCTTGAAGTGGTTCCTCACTTTCCTATAGGCATCGTTCACTTTTCCAAGTGCAAAGCTGTTTTGCACGTCGTTGCACAGATTCTTCATCCACATTTCTCTAGCATTCCTGGCTTTGCGACTTAATTCGTTCCATATTCTTTAGCAGCAAAACTGTTCTTCTTCAGTTTTCGCATTCTTGTACTTTCCTCTTTCTGCAATCAGGTCTAAGAATTCTTCCATGATCCATGGCTTCTTCATGACAATCTTTCTTCTTCCAAGAACTTGTGTGGCTTCTTGTGGTCCACATTTAATGTTTTCCCAACGATCTTCCACTTATTTCTCAGTCAGGTCCTCTGCTATGTTATTTCCCACTGCTTTTTGAAATGCCAGCTGATGTTGAGCCTCCTTCAGTTTTTCTACTTGCCAAATGTTCTTCACTGTTTTCTTCGGATTCTTGAATTTTGCATTTGGCACTCAGTCATCACTAAACTATGATCGCTGTCAGTGTCTGCACCCGGGTAGCTTTAGCAGACTTTCACCTCCCACCTGTCCTGAACTTCTCCTACACTAAAATGTTGTCTATTTAAAATCTTCCTCTGTCTCTGGCATTTTCCGCATGTACATTCTTCGTTTGTGACTTTTAAACAATGTGTTAGTAACCACTAATTTATGTTGTGTGCAGAACTCCAGTAGTATTTCTCCTCTTTCGTTTCGGTTTCCCAATCCATCATCATCATCATTTCAATCCTAGGATTGATTTACTGCAGCCCTCCATTCTGCCCTATTGAATGATGTACCCCTCCCAGTAGTCCCCACCTAGAGATCCGATTGGGGGACTATTTTTACCTCCGGAATATTTTTACAGGAGAATTACCATCACGTCATGTTGAATGAAATGCTGATTCTTCAAGGAAGACTGATATGGTGGTTTCCCGTTGCCTTCCACATCGCAGTACTGCATCTGAGTCCGTGAATTTCACTCTCGCCTGCAGCTATGGCATCTGATACCGGACCGATCTTCTTGATCTGTGCCATCAGGGCCTCATGGAGAAACTGTGGCCTTTCACCATTGGGGTGTTAATGTGTTTTAGGGTAGCAGCAGATTTCCATGTTGTTTCCATCCGGAAATGTCCGAAAATATAATTTTTCCAAAAGCTGAAAAATAGCAATCCGACTCGCTATCCCTAGGCTATTCCCCCCCCTCCCAATCCATATTTTCCAGTTATTCTTTTATCTTCTCCTTCGCCGACGCAGAAAAATACATTGTGCGCAATTATAATCGCATTTTCCGTCCATTATGCAGATATCGGGAAAAATAAAATTCTAGTAGATGCGTTGTTTTTATGAAAATAAACCTTTGTTAAGGTGCCTTATTACTAGTATTCTCGCTGATTACATCCCAGGGATAGTAAATGCTAAGAGGTGGTTAAAATAATCTGAAGTTATCTTGTACCAAGGGCCATTTTGGACCCCATTTAGGTTAAAATCACGTTAGGTATCCTTCAACAAAGCGTGATCCTTGGCCCTTCTTTACTCCCAATTTTGATAATGCACATAAATACCGTGGGCGTATAAGAAAGCGGATTTTCTTTAGATGCCAGGGGTCTCGAGTAATTCGTAACGAGAGTGCTGAACAAGTATTTATAAAGGCCATGCAAACAATCAATAACTAACATCTCACCTGGCAATTTTAAATAAATTTATATGAATACGTGTCAATGAACTTTTGGAAAAACATTTGGAGAAAAAATTAGCATACTGCGATTCGCCGATGGCATAGCACTCATAGCAGAGACAGAGAAGGATCTGAAAAAAATTCTAAAAACCATGGAAAAGACAATGGCCAGATATCAGCAGAAGATCAATATAAGACTTAGAAATTGGTAGGCAGCAAGAGAGAAGAGGCCAGAACCAACGTTAAACTAGGAAAACTAATACTGGAAGGGGTGAAAGAGTTCTGTTACCTGGGAAGCCGAGTAGCCAACTACGAGAGCAAGGACCTAGTCAAGTTGATACATCGGTTCCCGTCAGATTACCGAAGTTAAGCAATGTTGGGTCGGTTGGATGGGTGACCCCCTTCCACACCTCTACCTCGGTGCTTTTGTCCCCTGTCTGCAAGTGGAGGGCAGGTTAAATGTGGGTTGGCACAATGGATCTAAAGAGATCTATGAGCCAGGGGGCCTCTAGATGCCCCCCGTTCACCCTTCCATTTCATTTCTTTACTTAATAAACCAACGATTAAGGAAGCAAGAAAGAAATATGTAGTCAGCAGAATAGCTCAGCCAAAGAGGGCATTCTACCAAAAGAAGAATTTACTTACAGCTGGAAATACAAGCGTAGAAGTTAGGAAACAATTCATCAGAAGTATATCTGGAGCATATTTATTTACGGCAGTGAGGCATGGACGAGGACAGCTGTGGAGAAGGAAAGGGTTCAGACATCGGAAATGCGGTGCTACAGAAGAATTATGAAGATAAAATGGTTCGACCGAATGGCAAAGAAGTCTTAAGAAGAGTGGGAGAAAAGAGAAGTCTGCTTAAAACCCTAAAAAGAAAACGGATAACTTAATCGGCCATATCTTAAGACAAAGTGGCCTGATGAAGACAATCGTCGAGGGAAAAGTGAACGGGAAGAATGGAAACGGCATGCCTCGTTAGAGTTATATGGATTAAGTTGTGAAGGATGTAAAAGAGAGGAGCTACGTCAATTTGAAAATGTTGGCCGTTAGAAGAATGGAGTGGAGGGCTGCGTCAAACCAATCCTTGGATTGCTGACCAATGACGAAGAGACGCTTCGGAAATCTTACTGATTTTTTTGATTTACAAATTTTGACTATCCTAATTACTAAAGCTTCGCTCTAGCATTATGCGCGATGCCAAAGAGAGTGATGCATTACTCGACAATAAGTCGCTGTTTTTCGCCACGTACGAAACGTGAGGTTAAATTCCAGATTTTTTTATTATTTCGGTTAAGCATGCACTTCCAGGGATACATTTGATATTATTGAAATGTGGCGAGCTTTTTCTCAAGCTAGTTCATTTCTGTAATCACCTGGAATTTTTTCCAGACTTGGCGACGGACATATTTCAGTTAAGTTACAATTTCACTGCAGTAACATAGGGTGCATTGATCTGGTATCGGAGGAATTGGTCGCTCTAAGCCCGTACATTGGCACAATAGAAAGATATTCCACAGAGAAAAAAATCATTCGCCAAACCGGGACCCGAACCCGGACCCCCTGATTCCGGCCAGGCGCTCTACCAGGAAACCAAGACGTCCTCTTTCTCTGTGGAAATTACATGTTTGTTACTAAATTAGTTAATTAATTAAATTATAAATTTTATTATTATATTTTTCTCTGTGGAATATCGTGCTATTTTCAGTTTCAGCAGGTAACGCCGCTAAAGTTTTCGCGGCTAGTTCGCGGACTTTGAATTTGCGGTGAATTGACCACTGTAAATCCCTTCGGGAAATTCAATGTACTCGCTTTTTATTAACTAAGTCTTTCCAAACGAATATGTGTAAATGAATTAAAATATTCACGAACGTTTTAGTAAACTTTCGTGATATCATATGTATCTCCATCAAATAAGTTTGCAGCGGCACTGTTGCTGCAGATTGACATTTCTTTCATCGTTCTCGCAATATCACTGATGCTAGAAGCAAACTTATAATTCGCATTTCTGTTTTCAGGTCATCCACAATACCGCTACGTGATGTGATTTTACTGTCCCTCTTCCTATTTGCTCTTCAAATGCACGGGGAATATATTTTCAAGTAGTGACTGCCAGCAGATTATTACCAGAACCTGACGAGTTTTCAAAGTGACAATATATCCTTTACATTTCATAAAAAATATCACAGAGAGAAATGTTATTGAACGGCTGCACCTCTGAATTGCACACAAATTTCCGTAGTTAATCACATCTATGTGCCGGAATCGTCAATCAGGCAGATGTAAATTATTTTATTATAAGAGTCAAGTAAATGCGTCCTCTCCTACAAATTCATACATATCACTCATAAAATAATAAAACAGTTCCTTCTGGATAATAGGACAACGTTTCGTCCACAGCTCATTTCCCTTGCTTGAATATCACTGGAGTTGGAATCATGCGCCAAGCCATGAGTATATCGATCATGAGGTAGGGGCTGGAAATGCATAATCACCGGCTGGAAATTGCAAACCTATGTACCACAGGGTCAGCGCTTGTCCATGGACTGTGCTCCATTTTGAAGCACGGCTTGCCAGTGCCCGAATTCGAGCACTACAAACAAATATACAAGTACTGACTCACCAGCGAAAATAGGTTTATGAAGCAAATGGCTGCAGTAACTTTCTCCAACAGCTAACAATCGAATATATTGACATTTTCTACGTACCGTTGAGAATGACAATTTCTCCAAGATCCCTTGTCAAGATTCTATTGTAATCATGCATGGTCCCATGAAATATTCTTCATTTTATCTTACTCACAATTCTTTTATAACAGAGAGGTACAACAACCCTGCTTTTGAGACTGCTGGTAAGAGAATACCTCATGGGTAGTAAAAAAAAACAAACGGCTCGCTCACAACATTAATGATGCCTACTCGTCAATAAAGATCTGTTCGGATAAACACATAACGGAGGCCTGGAAAAAAACGTTAAGCGCCGCACAAATGAAATCGACCAACAGCGATTTTTTTGTGAAAAAGTTGGATTCTAAAAATAACAGATAGCCAGAAAATCGTGAGTTTACGCAGCTGCGAGCAATCACCGGGCATAGGCTTTATCAATAAAAATTGCCAGCTCATGACGAGGCCTCCAATCATGGGGAGGCTGGTGCAAGCGAGGGAGAGGCCTGCCTCACTGGATCCCGGCCGTGGATGGCGCGAGGGAAGCAACAGTCCGCCCCCGAGTCAAATTTGCGAAATTTCTCCGGCATCCCGTCCACCCGGATGGGGTAGGTAAGGATAAGGCGGCGCGGGGAGGGTGGGGGCGGAGGGGGCGCTGCCGGCGGGGAAAGGCGCCGACGCCAGCGCTACCCGCCGTCAGTCGCTGGAAGCGTCGCGATCAGCGCGTGGCTCACACGGCGGCATCACTCCTGCGGCCGCGCTCCATATTGCGCTGCTGCTCCCTTATCTCTGTACCCGGGCGCCTCCCCGAGAGCAACCCGAGGTGGGGGGTGCGGCCAGTCATCGCGGCTTCCGTCCGCCGCAGAAACCCACAGCGTCTTCCGGGAAAGCGGCGGGCCGCCGTCGGATGACACCGGGGGCCGCACCGCCCCTCCCCGCTGCTGAACAACCGGAGGCCGGGACATGGCCGAGGGCGGAGGCTCACCGACGGCGGCCGCGGGGCGGAGGCTGAGCGTTGAGTCGACGGGCGGGGATGCGGACAGCGCGCCGCCCAAGCCCGAGAAGAAGGCCAAGAGCGTGTCCTTCCACAGCGGCACGAGCCTGCCCATGGAGAGGAAGATCTCGAGCGGTGAGTGGCGCACGTGGTTGGCAGCATTGACCCCGGCCCTGTCCCGGCATAACACGAGCGTGATCTCCGCCCCTCTCGCGAGGCGGAGCCGGGGAAGCCTCACCGCCACGGCCGAATTAGAGCGAGGAGACGGGCGAGCGGCGCGGATATTGGCACCATCCCGCTATACACTCGCTGGTGCATCGAGCGGGTGTGAGGAGAGTAGTGCTGGGAAATTATAACTTGGCGGCCGACTCGGGAATCAATTGGCCCGCCGCGCCAAAACATGTGCCGTCTGGAACTCCCGAAAGCGTGCGCGGACGTCACCCGCGTGTCTTAGAGGCCCCCCTCGCAGGAGCGGGCCCGGCCCCTCAGGTTGCCCTTCGTCCGGGCGGTCACTGACGTGCGGGCTCTCGTTGCCGCCGCACCGGTTTTACGACGGGTCTTGACATCGGTGCGGGTGCCCGGGGCGAAGGGTGAGATCGAGAGACCTAAGTTGGCCCGCCCCCGCCCTGGGCCCCGCCTCGCCCGCCCGCCATCGATTGGCCACGCTTATTTCTTAGTCACACGCTGAACGGCGGCCTCAAACTACGCCGCTTCGGTGTTCGCGGCCTCCGGAAAACGCGTGGCATCCGCTCGCCGCCGCAAGGCCGGGACCTTTGCGCCTCGTACTCTTCATGTTGACCCCGACGCGCGGTCTCTTGATACTAAGCGTGCCTCCGCGAGAGTGGGATGCCTGGCTGAGAGCACGTGACGTACTCACTGCAATACGATAAGGTTGGACAGTGGGCGCTTTTTATCGGCTCCTGTCATTTATTTTGTGAACGAGTCCGTCACTGGTGTGAATGGAACGAGCGGTTCACAACTCGTCACGGGTTTTTCGCAGCTATGTATCGATTGCTTTAGATTCACGTGTGCTTGTCTCTTTCCTCCCGAGCACTTGGCTCTTTAAAAACGGGTGGTTTGCCGTTTTGTGCGTGCCCATTGACTTAGCCACGTACTAATCCCGCCGGCATGCAAACAATCAAACGGTGATTGATCAAATTCAGTTATCCAGTTCTCAGGCGGAACTGTATTACACTTAGTATCCTGATCCTACTCGTTATGAATCCGTCGCAGTGTGTGTACCAATATGTATATTATGCAACTGCTTCATGAGCGTCTTTAGTATAAAGTCTACCAATTTGGGAACAAGAAATACGCAGTCTCATATTTTAATGGAACATCAATAATCAAAAGTAAGCAAGATTCTGTCACAGAGGGCACTATTTTTGTACTTTTTAAGGGACGAAGTTTTTGGCAATCTATGCGATACACAAAGGGCCGAATGCCCTCTTGTACTTTTCTTTGCATTTCGCTGCGCTCCAATGGGATGTAGTAGCATAAAAACGGTAATGATTTTTAGTGAGGGTCTGGTTTAAAGTGCATTCAGATCCTTATGTAGCGCAACATAAGATGAAGAAGCGTAGGTATAAAGCTTTTCGGGCTCTTGAGTTCATATTTAAATGAATATCTTGTTAGTTAAAATCAGCGAAAGTCACAAGAATATTCAGTGCACAGATTTTTGCATACACAACTTATTGGGTTTAAAAAATCCATTTCGCTTTAAAATATCTATTCCGCATGGAAAATAACAGCAATGTCAAAATACCTAACTTCCGTAGTATATAAAAGTAAATTAGTTTAATTGAGGTACATTATTTTTGACATTTGAAAAATGTTTTTCTCTCGTGATTTCAGAGTCAACCCCACAGTCTCATTAAATTGTGCAGCCTCTTTTTTTAAATACATTTTACAAAATTCTAAGAATGTGCTCATTTTTATAGTAATAAAGCGGCTTATTTTTTTCTTGCAGTTGGTTAAAATGATTACGTGCATCTTGAGAGATCATTTTATGCTATTTATATAGCACTGACTCGATGGTAATCTAATTCTACCAGCAACAGCAGATCCAGGAGGAAAGAGAGTTAAAGATTGTGCCACTATTTAAATTGAAACGCAATATAAGATTTTAAGTTACCTAGTCTCACAGTGAGCCTTGAGTAAATGCTGCATAATGAATGTCACCTCTTGCGCACGTCATAAAACCTAATCAAGAAAGAGGCCAACTTTATCTCCAAATGTTCCTTATCAATAGATTACACGGTGCTTCCTGCTCCGAACTACACTCTCACACACAGAGAACTTGGAAAGTGGAATGAAGGGAAAGGAAAGCTAACAAAATAAAAACCATGTTGTCATCTGCCTCCTAAACTATTTATTAATTGTACGAAATGAGTGGTGGTTTCAGGAGTAACTTTATGGAACCTATTCCTGTTTGAAAAGAAAACTTAACTTTGTAGTTCCACATAAAGTTAGTAAAACACAGCCCTGGTTTCGGCGTCCAACGTCATCATCAGTTGAAAACAATCACAGAATACATCGTGCATATATTGCACTCGGGTAGGGGTGGGATATTGCACTCTATCCCACCCCTACCCGAGTGCAATATATACACGCTGTCTTCTGTAATTGTTTTGTTTTCAACTGATGATGACGTTGGACGTCGAAACTAGGGCCGTGTTTTAATAAATTTATGTGAAACTACAAAGTTAGGTTTCCTTTTCCTTCATGTACGAAATGAATTAATGTATTACAGTATTTTGTAGTACTAACACCTTTCCTAATGAATATTGTTTTCTTTTGAGATTTGGATGTTGGACGTCGAAACGGGCCGTGTTTTAATAAATTTATGAGAAACTACAAAGTTAGGTTTCCTTTTCTTTCATGTACGAAATGAATTAATGTATTACAGTATTTTGTAGTACTACCACCCTTCCTAATGAATATTATTTTCTTTTGAGATGTAAACAAATTGTCCCACTAATCAATGGCTTTTGTATTTTTTTCTTGCAACAACTTAATACATGGTAAAAAGTTTTCCTGCTCCAACTGCAATGCCAGTATCACTCCATGAAAGCAGCACCACAGATTATGAAAACACTATTGACGCTGATGCTAGCACTAACACTGAGCTACATTCAAAACTATAGATAGTTTGCTAGCAACAATTATATAGTTAGTTATATATTAACGTATATATTACATGGTTAGTTTGGTAGTATTGATGTTTAAATAGCAATTCTTTGGAAGATGATGGAATTGATGGCATGGAATTAATGCTATTCAAAACTCAAAATACGAAGTAAATCCAATTGATTTTTAATGATACATAATGGAAAGATAAGTATCGCATGAGAAATTAATTCACCTTTTTTATAATAGCTGAAGATTAGAGTTAAGAACATATCTGAAACCTTTCAGGTAATTTTTGGGAGAAATGGGGTCTTGCACAGTATGAAAGGCCGACTTTGTGAAGTATTAGCCAAGTATTGATTTAAATAACCATACGCTTACCAGAGATAATTTTGGTTAATGGAAACTTCAACTCGAGAGTAATACATATCAAAATTCTTTTCTTCATTTACAGGTGTTTCCACAACGCATAAGTATAAACTGTCTCAAAATACTTCTACTAATGAGAGCCTAAAATTTTTGAAACTCTTTTTTAAATCATAATCGAAATTTCATTACGGTAGTGATAAACAGGATTTTATTTTTTTTGCTTCAGAAAGAGTAATTTACCTTTGAATGGCTCCACCTTCAAATATATTATATCAATCTTCTGTAGGACCTGGTTTATTAATTCTCTGTTTAAAACTCAGCATGTTTACAGCCGATTTAGTAAAGGTAAATGAGAGAAATGTAAGAATCTTTTGTTGTATTAGTCTACATATATGTGCATATAAGTGAATTCCCATGTCATACACAAACACGCGAATGCCGTTCATATTTGGTTTTCCAAATGATTAGCCAAAAGTGAGAGAAGTTAACTACAAATTTGAAAACTCATGATTTAAAACAAGATTTATTGCAGGTGTGATTGCTTACAGTCCGATCCGTTTTATGAATTGAATCAATTTTAGTTTTTCTTACCTTCAGCAAAGCGACTGTATACACATACCAGCAATTTCCAATAAAGTTTACGTTTTCATATTAATAAACCAATTAATCAAACCAGATTAGGAACATACAATTGTGCATTTTTTGACTAAAAATTTAATAGGTTTGTTTTTCTTTCACTTGTAGAGGCTCTTAACTCCAGAAATTTCCTTAAAATGTATCCCTGGACATTTATATTCATTCTTAAGTAGTTTTAATATTTTAATGATTTCTCCTGCTCAATATGTGTTTTTATAGCATTTTCGTTGCACCAAATGTTTCCATTTCATTCCTTACCAATTTCCAAATTTATCTCACTAAATATATTATGAGGGCAAATTATTGCTTGGCACTCTTTCTATCAGATAAACAGCTCAATAGGGGAAAAATTTACATTCTTTATTCTTTCATCATTCTATTTTAACGCTACCGATCTTGATGCCCAAATTGAATTTTCTCACTCTGCCCGATAATATTATGCATATACCTTCACAGTCTTTGGAAACCACCGCAAAGGTATTGCATGTTAAAATTTTTTTCTAAAATATTTTCTAATTGTTGACCAATATTTCACTAAGATAGAGTTCATATTTTCTTCTGTAGGTAAATCATATCATTCATTGTCTATAAAGAGTATTTATTTACTACATCTCATTCCCCATCAAGTTCTAATTTTTTCTTGACCAAATAATTTTCTTCGAAGCCTAAGGCAGTAATGGCGGAAATATTATCCTTAGCTAAGTGGTAAATCCAATTTAAACTCTACCCTAACTTATGCATTACTGGATAAAATAGTTAAAACATATTTGGATCTCATAAGCATGGTATCTACCTGCAAAAATATAATTCATGGTTTTAGTTCGCGTTTGCGTGTATGTATGTTCTCGAAGCACTTATTTAATGGTCAATTTGGCAGTAAATTCTCTCTCGATGTGTTTTTTTGTACTCAGTATTTTCATAATTTTAATGAATCAGAATTTGTCAATAAGCTGGATTTTTCTTGTCTTTAGATAAATTGACGTTTTCCTATTTCTTTCTGTTTTTCATTTCACCTACTCAAGCAAAAGTGGTAAAAATACTGCTTAACATGAAAATCTTTGGCAGAACTTGATCCAATCAATTGGTTGTGATTTGAAAGCTCTTGGTATATGAAGGAGAGGGAATAAGAAACTTGAAGCCGTTGCTAGAGGCGACGGAGAGGCAAGGAAAAACGTCGGCAACTTTTTCTTGACTGCCCTTTGCGACCTTGTGCTTTTGAAATATGAATATCATTAAAATTGTTGTGCCGTAACAATTCCAGGTCGTTATTTGCTAAAAGGGTGTGGGAGGAGCGAAGAGGTGTTCCAACATTGACTGAAAGTTTCCAGTTGGGAATCCGTGATGTGATGTGGAATATAAAAGACTCTTGGGGCTATACACGAAGTTTAAATTTACGGTATCCATGGCAATGCGAAATTTTGACAATTTTAATGGCACTGACGGCTAACTCGAGAGGAAGGTAAAGGGATCTGATTTGGTTTCTGAGGAAAGAAAATATTCATCGTGGTTAGCATAATTGATTTTAAAGTTTGAAATTCATTGACATTGAATCTTGGCATTATAAATTTAACATTTAAAATGCTGAGGGGTGAATGTTTTTCTTAAACTCATCAATCACCTAATTAAAATTCTAAATTGTATTATCTAATATCTCAAATAAACAATTCAAGAAGAACACTTTTCCATTACTGACCATTTCGGCCGCCGCATAGTCACCAGAATAGCTTTTGAAATATTCAATTTGAAGATGAAGTATTTATTTATCAATTCTAAACGATTTTTCTAGCTTACTTGGGGTAATTTACCCTTTTTATGAGCTAAGAGAGATAAAAAATGCGTCGAAAATCTCGAGTATCTCTGGTTAAGTGTGTTCCATGCATATGGGTGGAATACTTATTGATACTCGTGACACAGCTGTGATAGTATAATGTGTATTAAATACCACCCCAAAAAGTCGATTATCTAGGGTATGTAGGTACACATCCGAATTTTTCTTTGCTCAAATTGTAGTTTTTATGTAACTGATTTAAATTCAACATGGCCGCTTAGGTATCGTAAATCAACATCAAATTTGCAGTTTATGTGAGTGGAATCAAACATACGTGTGGATAACATTAGCAAGGAAAACAATAATCAATGCTTTAAATTCATTTGAAATTTTAATTATTTAAACCATGGATTACGTTACCTTCCGTAGAATAAGTTGTCACAATTTGATAACAATAAAAAAGAACATTTATTGATGGTACCTTGAGTGACTTATAAAAAATGACCACTTTGGTACATTCGTTTTTCGTCCTATCATTATCACTAATGCAAATACGAAAGTAGCATTTACAATGTTTTGTGGAACTAAAAGTCACTTAAAAACCTTAGCGTGCTAGATAGCACATTCTGCTTCTTATAAAATATCTGGAAATGTAGCTAGTTTCCTCAGTACCGTACTTATAATATCACCACTTAAATCGCTTCACTATATCATAAATCAAATCGACCTTGGAATGAAAAACTCCCATTGGTTGCGTAAGTTGGATAATCAAGAAACCTATGGTGATTGGTTGATGGTGGCCTAATTGATGCTACAATATTCTGAAAGATTAGTTGTCTTTCAGCACCATAGCGTCGACTGAATGTCTTCAACCTTCCCCTCTCCTGTCAATGGTCACTCATAAAGAGAGTGGATCTCGTTCATCAGTAAGCATAGAATTCGCTGACTCGAAGTAAGGTTTCAGTTCCCAGTGAAGATCCGAACTCAGGCGCCGAGAAGAATGGTAAAACCTAGATTTTGATGAGAAATGTTGTATCCAATGCGTCAAAATTTAAAGGTAAATGAGAGTAATGTTCTGGGGAGCGGGACACTTTACATTTGACACAGAATATTAATCCAATGAAATGTACGGGAGACTATCGGTAGCTACTAGCGACTACGGTATGGCTCACAAACCTGTGAATGTTTTCGTTAAATTGGATGCTGGCCATCTAATATCTCCAATTATGAAAGAATTTATGCTCATTACATATACTTATGTTTTGAGATCCGTGGGCCGGAGTGTAAACGTCTTATAGTTGTACAATATTTGAAAAATAGGCGTCAAAAATATTCACGGCATGCTGATGAATACTTGGCAATGGTGGACAAGTATTTCGTTAAAGTTTCATATATTTCGTGGTCAAGAAAAGAGGTCAATCGGTTCCCAAATGTTGGGCGCTGGCAAAACTGTGTTCGGAATCATTTTAGACTGCATTTCCATATCATGAATAGTCCTTGTCCTTGTAAATGGTAATATTCTTTCAGAAGTACGTACTAAAGCTACAAAATGAGATGTCTTGTCTGATGTTATTTTGCGCATATTGGGGATTGTTTCCTTTAACAACATTTTTGGGATTATCAAATGAAAACTGAGAAAACTGACGCAAGTGTTTTAAATACTTTATAGAAAAACGATCTCCTTCTTTTTTTTGCAACAAGCGTACTAGAGAAATATATAAATTCAAATATTTGTAAGTTTGTTCTGTTTCTTCAGATAATGCTCAGGATATGAGATTTTCTCTGCTATGGCACTACAGATTTAAGCTGGCATTTTCTTATGTTCTGAATGTGCGACGCTGCCCCGAAGCATTTGCTAACGGCTGCCAGATAGGAAATTCTGATTCAGCGTACCATTCACATCTAATACCTAGACTGGAGATTGAATGACCGATTCTGCTGTTCTCCAGCTTCCGCTATCAACCGCAAAATTCGTAACGTTCGGAAATGTTTCCTTTCTCGGCGACACCTGAGGGCAGGAGTCAGAAAAAACGTTTGAAATGCGCATTTTTTGTTGAAATGGAACTGAAATTTCCATTTCCATTTTATTTACGTTTGTATCCAATATTTCTGATCTCCACTCATGCTAGAGACTTTTGTATAGGTATCATATTAAAGGGGAAAATTTTCAATGAGAATAGAAGCTGGCCTGGCCGTTAGATTTAGGCTGAATTATGGATTTAGGTTTTTTGAAAGTGATAGATTCGTATATTCTTACCGATAGGACCTAATATTGTGGATACTTTTGACATTAGTGGTAATTGAAATAGAATCATTAGCATCATGGTGTATGGTAAGGTAGTGTATGATAATACACATTAACGTAATACCGTCTCAACAAAATATCATGCTAATCTAAAGTTTTTTTACTCATATCTTTGCCGCTGAAAATTGATACAAACAGTTAAAACTGATATTTATATCTGTATGTGATTTACCTTATTGATGGCCCAAACATTCTTTTTTCACCTGAACTGCCTTTCAACGTTCTAGTCCCTATAAATATTACGAAATTTTACAAAAACTATTGAAGTGCTACATTTACAACTTCGTAAATTTTATTTGTTTAGAAAATATCACTTCTCTACGATTCTCGCTTCCTGCTTTCTAGATCTTCTGCTTCTTCAGTTATGCTTATTAAGTTTTACATTTACGATGACAGAAAAACGGTGAAAACATCAAAAGTGGGAGAAGCTTGGTTATTATCAATGTTTTTCATTGGGGTAGAAGTGCTTTTCTTTGCTAGAAGTACTATTTGCTAGCGTTACTTGAAGGAAAGATGTCTCTTTTAGAGTTGTTACCTCACGGTTTAGCTTTTTCTCTCAGTACAATGACTCAGCTCAGACTTTAATTCAGTCGAGATTAGAAAAATTAGAAATTCATGCTGTAAAAGGCCAAGGTTTTCAAGAAGAAAAGATTCAAGGATCACCTGTTAAGATCAATGCTTTATAATCGCCAAATAATGATTTTTTAAGCATCATTATTTTTTAACTACTCTTTTGAATTCTTAATTTGATTTGGCACATACTTGCGCATACGCGGGTTTAAATAACTTTACCTTGTAATAAATAATTAATAAGGAAGAATATACCTAGAGAGAGAATAGCTCCATTTCAGTATATAGCTTCTTTAATTCCCCACATCATTTGTGCCGTTACAGTTACCTCGTATCTAGACATTAATGAACATCGTGCTATTATATAATATGAAAAGTATCTCTCTCTCATAATATATAAAGAAATTATATAATTATGAGTATCTAAGGGTTTTTCTATTCCTCTGCTTATTGCTATTCCTTAGCTGAATGTGGTGTGCATAAAGCATTTGGAAAATATTTGCAGAAAAAAGAAGAAGAAAATCGTGAGGAATGGGAAGGGTATGAAATAGTAGTTTTTTCATGATCCAGCAGAGAACGAGTGTACTTTGCTTGCATGTACTGAGAGAACACTTCCGACTACAATATATTAAATAGGGTAAAATGAGTAGTATGTTAGCGAAGAGAAGGCAGACCGAGAAAGAAATGGGTGGGTGTGATCGCAATTCATGGTAATAGAAGTTCGGAAGTCGTTATGCCAAGATATTGCGATTGAAGATATGGGTATATATCATACACACGAAAATATTTGTACGGCGATAGGAGCAATCGGGAGGACATTATTGTTAGTTGTCCAATAATGAACCACTAATGCTAAGGGTCTTAAGAACTAGAGATCCGTTGTTGCTCCGTCCAGTACCACTCCATCCGTTGAGGCCATTCCTCTTCGGAGGTTACAATTTGTGCTATAATTTACGAGTCCTTTCAAAGATATCTTTTCTCTTTAGCTGTGCAGATGTATCAACATCAGGAGCTGCCATATACATTCAATTTATCATACACGCATGGCCTATACGCCGTTCCCTTATTGGGAAGTTGCATTGTAGGAAACAAAGAACCTCTTCGATTAATCAACAATCTTAATGCTCTGTACACATATGTACAGCTCTTGTCATAAACAGAATCTCACATGAGCAAATCGTTCACATTCTAAGGCTATCATATTCTCCCTCTTACATATTTTTCCATGTCAGAGCTGTTCTAGTTAAAGGGTGCGGTGTCCGAAAGGTCACTGCTATATCTGCGATAGATGGACAGGTGGGAAGAGGTAGAGATTTTGGGAGCTGAGGAGGAAGTGTGGGGAGAGAATAAGTTCCTCTTTTAAAAAAGGCACCGAGGGATCCGTAGTTTGATATCCCATCGGACGGACGGAGTATTTGAAGCCCTCTCCACACACAACTCCAGTACAAAACGGTAGCCAATGAGAAATCTCTGCAATAGCCAAGAATCGAACCAGGATCTTCATGATTTTTCAGCACCAACCAGTACACTGTTAACAACGTGAACTCGATTTCCCCGTGGGGAATATATGGGATTCCTCAACTAACACCACTTGTCCTTCATAGATCTTGACATCTCACTTCAATCAGGCTTATTCAACTCCCACCCATTCACTTGTAATATCAAACCTAACCAAATGGTACAACGAAAGCAAATTCCAAGCTCATTTGATATTCGATGCGTCTCAAGCTCTTTTCCGGAATATACAAATTCATGTCATGCAAATGATTCAAGAGCCTTTCGCTCCCCACCCTTCTCCGCCGGCTTTCATGACAAACTACTGCCTTGTGGTCCGTGGCCACCGATTCCTTCCGACCTTTCCCCTTTCACTGATATTCCCTTCCGTTTTCATTCAATGGGTCGATCCTGGAAAGCGGAATATCACCGGGCCCCTCAGGGACAACCGTTCAAATCTAGGCTTAGCGCTCCTTACGCCCCCACCTCATTGCGAACCAATCCCAGCGCAGTCGAGCAGCCCATCGTTGAGCACGCAACTCGCTCTCATTAGCGCGGAGAATCCCACTTCAATCACTTTTTACGGCCCCGGGTGCCCCCGACCGGGAAATGGCGAGCGACGGAGAGCCGTCGCTGCTCATCTCCCCTCCGAGCCACTCAAATCCGCAACGGCGCCGCGGAAGACGAGTCCTCCGCAGTCGGCTCGGGAAAATCTGCAAAGGAGAAGAGAGGGGGGGAGGAATCGGTGGTCGGCTGAAACGTGAGAATCGATAGGCCGCCGTTATTATCCACCGTGTCAGTGGGAAATAAAAAAAAATAGTACGGGGTGCCGACAGACCATGAATTCAATCACATTTTACTCGTTTTTGGGGGGGAATCCGCGCAAGCTTACGGGTTTGTCGGCAAAATGGCAAAAACTAAGCGGTGGAAATTTTTAACCCCCATTCACGCAATGGGAACAAATTGGCCACGGCTCGCCACTCCTTCGCACTTTTCCAATCGGTTTCCTGAGCCTTTCCTTTGCATGAAGTAACACGACCGTGTGCAAGGCTTAGCGATCAGCCCGGGACACACCCTCCATTTATATCACGCTCACCGAATGGATGCCAGTAAATAAGCTTCTGCGGAACGGGTGCAGCCGATCCACCACTTTTCGATCGTCACCGTTGTTCAATCTCGGTGGGGGCAGTTTAGCTTATAAATAATAATATCAACTTTTGACATAATTAATAAGTTGAGAAAGAAACTGTTTTTACAGGAAAAATTCAAGAAAAAAGTTTTGTAAGACGGCTAATATGAACTTGACACGTCAACTGATAGCCGATCAATGATGATAGTATGTGTTATTATTTAAATTAATGTACATAACTTTGAAAATATGTTCTCTTATATAAGGGCAGGAATATTTTAGCAGGAGACTCTTATTAAACTCCTACGGACTCCTATTAGCATTACTTGGTTACATCATTAGCATTTAAGGCTCTCGCAGTTTTCCCCTCAGCTTACTTCGAACCACCAAGAATAATGAATTTCAACTGTGTGGCAAAAATCCCACTAATTAAAAACATAATTCTATTTGATTAAATTCAACGAGGCACCGACGCTATTATTTTCATTTGCATCCAAGCGAGCCGAGCAAATAAAATATTACTAATTAAAAATGCGCCTTTCTCAATGAGCATCGAATTCAGACAGAATTTTCCCTTTTCCATATTTGCAAAAAATATATCTCGAAAACTAAGAGAAATTTAAAAGATTTTAATAAGAATTGTATATGCATTTTTTTTACTTGCACTCCATAAGTAAGAAATATGCGTGAATGGAATGGACGCATAGGTGTATCCCGGAATGCTAAGTACATTAGTGCAGCGCTTTAAAATGGTCACTCATCTTTACTATATAAAATGTGTATTAAAGACCGTAAAATTTCGTGGAAGGCGTTGAATCAAACAGATTCCTTTTAAAGGTCAGAGGATAAATTAGAAAAATTGAATATATTTGTCCTTTTACTTGACCTATATTTCCCAAGGAACTAGTATATTTTTCTAAATATTTGCTATCCGAACTCGCCTATCTCATAAATTATGTAGGTCTCATTTTTGAATGTTTAAGATGGTAGACAGGCGTAATCCACCGAACGACAAGCATAAATTCTGGCCAGAATATTATCCCCAAAACATTACCTTCCACGAACATTTGCTTCGGTTTGCGGAGCAAGATGCGTGGAAGTTGATTACGTCCGTGCCCTGTGCTCCGTGGGTCTTACGCTCAAGCCAAACGCCGAGGATATTTATGCCAAAGATTCGATTCAAAACGAATTTTCCGCTTGACCGGAGAGATGCGTCGGTTAAGGTCAGGGAGCGTATGCCCTCTCACCCCAGCCACTCCCAGCTCCGAGGGTCAGACCCTCCCATCCCCCCCGGACCGCCTCCAGAAACAATGAGCCTCTCGGCCACGCGGGAGCGGCTGGGATAGCGATAAGGTGTCCCGGCGGCCACCTCACCATCGGCCTCTGCAAATTATTTACCCCGCTCCATAACCCCCAATGAGGAACATGCTGAATACGGAACCCACGATAATGAGAGCATTCGAGATGAGCGAAGACATGAGACGCAGACTCCCGTCCAATGTCCCCACCGTCGCTCATATTCTCATTACTTTCTAGTCTATTGCCCCGCTTTCAAGACTCAGGGGTATTACTAAATCGGAATGAGAGAGTAGAAGTGCATGGTGTTCAGCAACAGTAAGTCGCTCGAGCGAAGTGAACGGTGAGATGAGATACAAAGGGGAAGAATAGGATGAAACGCCTGTATGGCCGGCCAAGGAACATGTTGCAAACCGATAAAAACTGAGTTGTCGTAAACAGTGCCAGAGATTGAGGTAAATCATTATGCCCAAAGGAACCTTCAGCAAAAAAACTCACAAAAGAAAAAATAGGAGCAAAGAGAGAGACCTACATTCCAAATCGATTATTTCGTATTGATCGCTCCGTGTACGCTGCCGAACTGCTACCAAGAGTATTTCTCAAAGTAAAAAATTCATGCGGATATGTGAAGCAGAATTTTGTGTGATGTAAGGACCATATCGCTTCCCGAGCATTAATCCGTGATTCCAGGAATTCACAGCCATCTTAAGGACCGTAGTTAAAATATAGTTTGTTTTACGTAGGCTGTATTTACTTCGTATTGGAAAAATAAATATTATTTCCTCTGAATAATTTATAACTCCACCTTAATGATTATATAATAAACAGTGAAAATGGATAAACTAATATATATTAGAGTTAAAAAATTTGAAATCAAAGCGTTGATTCGATCGTGACACCTGCAACCATGTGATTCTTCAAAGGTCATTTGTACTCGAGGTGTCTTTTTCAACTACTATACTTTTTTCTGAACACCTATTTCAAATGCTAAACAATACAACTCATTTTAATGAGAAATTATACCAAACAAGTATTGATAGGCAAATGTAAATAAAATACGTCACAACTTAAAATTCAATCAGTGCTTAATTTAAAATGCAAGCTCGTGAAAAGAGTAGAATATGTCCTAATTTTAGTTTAGTTTATCTGGCAAAAAACTTTGAAATCTGATAAATTTGGCCGATAGATGATGGAATGCATCAAATTAAATATGGAGCACCCACGTAACCAGGGTACCATGCTTAGGCAGGAATCTTATTTCTACAATCTTAGAAGTATGGGGGTAAAAATAACAATTTCAGACGTGGCTTTAGCACATTACACTAAAATATAAGTTTATTACTACTCCGCCAAAGACTGCAAATGTACGTGACCTTTGTCCAAGGAAATTTTCTCCTCACTAAACAATCTAAGGCTCGGAGAAACGCGTCTTTGAAGAATTATTTTAGTACTTTTTCTACTTAGTCTGCTCTAAAGGCTGTTGTGCCTAGTGTAAAATAAACTATTATTATTATGGTTATTACCTTTATGATGCCATTATCAGGTCAATTTTTTGGGCATAATAACGTTATCCAAGCAGTATAAAGCAATTAAAATGAATAATTACGATTTCCTTGACATTTTATTCTCCTTTCCTTTCGTTCAGAAGTGATTACAATATTTTATAGTGATTTCCAATAATATAATTTGAACATTACTTGCCGTGCGGACGTAATGTGTTGAAAATCCTGAAGAAATCATTCTACCCTACGTGAATTTACTCCTTGGTTTCGTAAGCAAAGGATAATCGTGTCGTGCTCCAAAACATTTGCTCGCCTAAGTCTCTAAGATTCGTAGTGATGGCATTCGTTTCGGAACGGCTCGAAATTAACTCTCTATAGCCAGCTCTAGAGCTTGCGCTTCAAAGTAAATCCTTCATCGCATGAAAGCAGTCTCCCCTCCCTTGCCAACATCGACCGCTTTGTGAAGAGAGTTACGACGACACCCGCATACTGCCGCCCCTTATTCCGACTGACGCTGCGTCGCCGTTCGTACTCTGTCTCTACCTTCCCCTCCGGAGCTGCTCCGGGGAGTAAGCCACCTTTGGCTCCACCGGATGACTGATATTTCACAACCGACAATTCGTGGACGGATATGCTCATGACCGCGATATTTCATAACAGTCTTTGCATCATCACACTTAGCATCGCCGCGCATTTTTATAATGAGGCACTGGACAGCCTGATCGATAGCGGGGAACGGCGGGGTGTTGCTCGTAGGGAACGTGGACGTTATTGCCACCATCAGAGCTAGCGGCCCATCTGTGTTCATTTGCGTCCTTTGCAGTATTCATGTAAACTGCCGCAAGGTGGTATTTTGGTTGTGCCAGGGAGTCTGGCTTTTATGGCAGCCCGCTCTCAAAGCAAGACTCAAATATATTTTGAGATTAATACCCATATTCATGGGTTTATTCTCACGTCACATGGTCGTAATGGAATTCCAAACGTTGTACACCTGATCCCTTTTATTAATTCTCGAATTCCACACAGTAACCTGTAATGCATTGATATATTTTTATTTTACGCTTCAAGCATGTATATCTTTTGCAAAATTCTTTTACGTTTTCAAATAACGTTATTTTGGAGGGTAAAAATATTTTACCCTAATTTATTTCTTCTTCCTCAAGCTTTCCAGGTTTAGGCAATTTGCGTGTTCCGGCTTCACCATCGTAATCAAGGTCTACCAACACTTCTTCTCCCTATAGGCTTATAATCTCAGACCTTTCTGGGAATCCTTTCTAGAGGCATGCGCTCAACATGTTCTTTCCATCTTTCTTTGTAATAATAGCTACTTCTGTTACTGTTTGTACTTCTAATTCTTGCCCAATTCCCTCGTTTTTTATGTAGTCCAGGCGTGTACAGCCTTTCACAGATCTAAGGAATTCCGTTTCTGATGTATCAACTTGTTTGAGGTCTCTTGTTCTAGGTGTACAAGCTTCTGATCCGTATATTAATATGGGGACAGCCATTATTTTATAAAATTTTGGGTTTCTTTTGCAGTCCTTCCCTTCAGGTCTCTTCTTATAGTCCCACATATTCTTTGGTAATTGGTTATTTTATTTCAAATGTATTCGTCCCCTTCATAGGTGATGTTACATACTAAATATTAAAAGTGTGATATCTGATCTAAGATATTATTTTCAATTAATATTTAAGTTCAGATTGGGTACTTTAGTAGGAATGCCACTGCCCTAATCTTTTGTACGGATATCTTCAAGTTACATTCTCGGGACATAAGATATAATTTATGGGCAGACAATTGTAAATGATCTTCATTACCTGGAATTATGACCTGGTCATCTGAAAATAGCATGGAACTTAAAAATTCGTTTTCTTTTATTTGTTTTCCTGGTGGTGTAACATTATCCTATTCTCGTAGACAGCCGTCTATGTGTATATTAAATGGAGTAGGCGATAAAGTGCACCCTTGTTTAACACCTTGGTTGGTTAAAATTTCCTTTGTTTTGGCCAATTCCAATATCAATTACAATTTTCGTATTTTTCAGAGAGATTGAACGGTTTTAATTAAATGAACTGGGTGTCCTCGTTTTCTCCTTATGGATCAAATTGTTTCTCGATGAATGTTGTCGAATGCCTTTTGATAATCTATAAAGGCTATGTGCGTCTCCAGATTAAATTCTATACGTTTTTGCATTATCAATTTTAAAGTAAGAACATCGTCAATACATGATCTTCCCTTGCGAAATCCTGGCTGTTTTTCCAGGAGCAAAACTCCAGAGATTGTTTGGAGTCGTTCCTAAATGACTTTGAAATATATTTTGTATTGGTGCATTTAATAGACTAATACCTCTGGAATTCTCTAGCTTGTTTCGTTCACCTTTTTGAATATGGGAATTACTTTTGCAATTTTTCATTCGTCTGCTATTTCAAGGCAAGTCCAGCTTATTATAGAGATATAGCAAACGAGAAATTAAAAGGGGGCTACCATACTTAATTAATTCAGAGTTGATACCATCTAGTCCAGGTGCTTTTCTTTTTTTTTTTCTTTAATACGTTTAGTAATTCTGTGAATTTGATGGAATCTAAACCACTTGTGTCGGTTTTTTGAAATACGGATTAATTAGTTGGGTGTACCAGAGCCGTTAATAATGCTTAATCCAGTCCTTTTTTGATATTATATTTTTCCGTGAATTATCCCTTTCTGCTGTGTTCAGGTGCTTTAACGTTTTATAGAAAAATTCTTGTCTACCATATACATCGTTCTCTACACTACTTATAAATGTGTCCCATGATGTCATATGTGCATGCCTTACGATCGCTTTTGTTCTGTTTCTAATTGCAAGGTAATTTTCTGTTGCTTTCTCAGATTGCTTTTGTAATAACTCCCTATATTCTCTGTCTTTCTGTTCGATGGCTTATATTATTTCCTCATTCCAGATTCATAAACCCATTTTTTTGTTCTCCTGCCTATTGCTTCATTATCTATTTGTTTTACGGCGTTTGCAATATTTCTCCATTCTTAGTTTATATTAGTACCTATAGGTTACCTTAATTTATTTTTGGACTCAAATTAACTCTTGGACTACTTGCTAGGGCACAGTAAAAGTCTCATCAATTAACTAATTAAAGCAATATTATAATCAATATCTAATGAGCAACTAATAGAATTAACGTTGGCAGTCAGGAGCCAGAGGATAATTTTGCAGTATTAGGTTTGTAATGAAAAGAAAGATTTTCCCAATTTTACAAGTTGGTCAGAACTTCAAGGTGATGTTACCTCTTAATGTGCACAATTATCGAACTGGGGTACTCGAAGGCCAGTCTAATCGTCGTGAGGTCATTGAAATAAATATCAATGCAACGAAAGGAACGTTGTCTTAATAGTTCTCAGATGTTTTTTTACGATGGTATTAACCTGCTATTATCAATAGGCACTATATGGCCTGTGGTTGTACGTCCAATCCGACGGATAGAGTACTGAACTCGAAGTTCTCTCCACTTAGCACTTAAGTAGGGATCGGCATACCGATTAAAGTCTCTGTCAAAGCAGGGATTCAAATGCGAGCCATTACGATGGTGAGCCAATACTCCAGCCACCACACGAGCTTGATCCTACCACACTATGTTAATTTCACTGGCGTTCAGTTACATTTAAAATTTATTTCTTCCTGGAAGCAATTTGGGATTTGAGATATCTGTATAATGGA
Source organism: Platycnemis pennipes (assembly GCA_933228895.1). Lineage (NCBI taxonomy): Eukaryota > Metazoa > Arthropoda > Insecta > Odonata > Platycnemididae > Platycnemis > Platycnemis pennipes. Next base: position 104,522,888 of record OW121846.1, on the reverse strand, counting down.
CCCAATATGTCGGTTATGATAATTCGGAAGCAACTGCCAAATTTCCAGTTGTGAGTGAAAGCGTGATTAGGCAACTGTGAGGTTGAAAAGCCGGGTGTAAAAGGCGGAACCGTGTAGGCAGGTGAGGTTTATGCTGATCGAAGTACAAGTGTTATGGGAGTGATTAGGGTAGGTAAAAGGGCTGGAGAATTGGGAGTAATTGGTGAGAAGTGGATATTTTTCAGCGAGGGTGATTGCAGGGGAAAGTGCCGAGAGATAAGAGTATGAAGGTGTTCAAGTGTGCGGGTCCGATTGAAAATAATCTTTAGGGTGGGATGTTTACAGTATGTTATGTGGGAGTTGTTGCGAAACTAGTAATCTAATAATATTTTGATTACGTAATTTTAAAAAATTCGATGGCCACGGATAGAAAGAGAGTAGAGTATAGACGTTTTTATGTATGGAGGAGGGCAGCTATTGAAATGTAGGTATTGCAGAATATTTGAAGGATTTATGTGGACAGATGTGATTTTTCTGTTGGCTGGGTTAATTTTGACATCTAAAATGTTTTCAGAGGAATCAGAAATGGTATGCGTAAAGAAAACAGACAGGGAGGAGTTGAGGGTGAGAAGGAAGGAGCTCAGAGAATCGTGCCCGTGTGTCCAAATTAGGAAAATTTCATGAATGAAGAGGCGCCAGAGAACTGGGTTGAGGGCTTGTGAGCAAAGGAAAACTTCTTCGAGGAGTCCTATATTCCTCCATTCCACTTACCTCACCCAAAATTAAACTTGAGCTGGCACATATACATCTTTCGTATTGTAATCTCTCACTCGGTCGCAAATTAAATCTATAACCATTCCGCATTTAATTTTAGCCAAAATTAAATGCGGAATGCCCCCTCATTTTTCTTCTCTCCCCTTCACATTAATTACGATGTTGGCTGAAACGATGAGTCTAAAATAAATTTAAAATAACTGAGCATAAGAATATTTTTATCGTCAAATAAAAGACTAACTAGGGGGAAATTATCTCCATCTCCCACTGAATGGTAACTGCGATGATTATTCAATATAAAGTGAATGAATGAAGTGTACTAAAGGTTCACAGGATTCAACAGTAAGGATGAAATATTTAGTTATTTTTTTAATAGGGTGTCAGAAATAATAATTCCCCAGATGAATAATTGGAAGATAATAAAATTTAGTCGAGAGGTCGAATCAACTAATATAAACCGTACTTTCAGTATTATATATTTTTATAAATTTGACGTAGAGACACTAGGAAAATAAGAATAATTGTTGCCACTTAAAATTCTCTTCGTATATTTTATAATTTTCGTTCAAAATCTTGAGGACGAAAATAATTCCATTTTCAGGAAAATATTCATATTTAAATGTCCATCTTCGCGTTAAATAGAATTGATCTTAAATCTTGAGTTTTTCAAAGGTCTCAATTAATTCATGTTGCATGGAACTACATAGCAGTTGCATCGACATTTTCAATACGTATTAATTATTGGCCTTTAAAACAGCAAATGATGACCTTGGCACCATACTAAGAATAGGGTTCTGAAAAACAAATCTGCCATACATAATCTCCCCATTTAGTTGAAATGTAGGGCAAACATTTGGACAGTTTTCATTTGGCCGGGGTTATTTAAGATTTCCATTTCCAAGAGGTCCTACTCCTTCCAACAAGAGTGTAAATCTGAAAAGAAAAAGCAAAAGGTACCTACTCAATGATACTGGCAATCCGTTTAACTTAGTATGTACTAAGGACGGTCGAGTATCGAAATGGGAAATACCCATCCTAACGTGATCGAAATGATGTCTCCGTCAATTTATCTCCGAAGTGGCTGTGAAAACGAAACGGGAGAAACGTTACGTATTGGATTTGATTTCTCAACCGCTTGATGACTTCACTCGAATAACTAGCAGCTTAAGATGTCGCCATCACTCATGGAATGAGGTGCGTAGTATCATCTCCTCGTAACTGGCCAAGGCTTCTAAAACCAATAGACTACCTGTAGCAGAAGTAATGAGAATGACCCGTAGGCACGTTTTCAGGGCTGAGGATGTAAATGAGGTGATGCGAGCAGGAGCATGAGAGAGATATTTGATGGGTGATGGACCTTAGCGATGCTGGGTAAATGATACATAATGAGAAATCTCAGATCCAAAATGAAACATAACTGAAACAGGTAAGCAACAGCTAAACCGATGACTCCGAGACGTGGTCGCGGAAAGGAATACAAATGGAATTATCTCCCCTATAGGCAGCCATGTCTCACATTGCATCCGGATACATGGCCTGGGAACACAGGCACCCCTTGGCAGAAGGAGCGGCGAATTGCGCCCACCCCTCATCACCTCCCCCTCGTCTACACCTTCGCCAAACCACATACTCTCCCCCCTCTCCCTCCCCTAGCTATCCCCTGGAATCCGTTGACGTCTTCCGCCGTGACTGCACACGAGTCGTGTTGCGCGGCCGACCCGCGGGCTAGCCTCCTTCCCTTCCCACCCTCCCAAAATCCTTCCCTTGTTCCCCCCCCCCTCCGCCCCCCCAAATCCCCTGGCATCGAGTTGGGGAGTCTTGGCATGGTTTCTGTGGGCGGTGGGGGATGACGCTGCTCCGTGAGGGGGCAGCCAGGGCCACGTGGCCAAGCGCGAAGGCGCGCCACTCCGCTCTGCCGCTGTTGATATTATTATTATTATTTGTTGTTGTTGTTTGGCGTGGGTGGCAGGGGTGGCACCTCCCTCTCGAGAGGACAGTCGGCTGCGAGATGCCATATCACGGAGCGGAGGACGCGCTCCCTCTCCCGAGCCGAGTCTGCGGCTCTCAATCGCCACCAAATCTTCCTGGCTCGGCAACAGAGAGTCCATCGGAATACGTAACCCTCATCAATTAATTGGGACGTTTCATTTACGCTGAATGGAATTTCATTTACGCTGAAAAATAGCTGAACTCTCTTCGGCCCTGGTTACCCTTTTTACCAAATTTTATGAACTCTTCATTTTTTTACCCAAGGGCTTTTTTCTTTTAGCGCTTTATAGCGCTGTTAGTATACCTTAACTACTATCCAGATTAAAAAGCATTATAAAAGAAACCATTAGGGGTTTTCTTGTATTATATCTGGCTGCCTCTGATCGATGCAGCATTATGTACAATACGTCCAGTGAGCAGTTATGCATAAAACGACGTAGTTTTTCTTTTTTCCTCGCTATTTAAATATAAACTACCATCAGAAGAAAGTCTTATATGAAAGAAATAGTCATAAATACTCAGTATGTAGCTAGAATACAAATGTTATTGGAAGGGATGAGTAAAGTTAGCAAATAAAATTATTGATTTCGAAGTAAAAAATATACTTTTTGATCTAAGATAAAAAAGGCACCTATCGACCAGAAGTTTAACCACGGAAGTTTGTAATTGTGTGTCGCTATGCAAATAATTTCGCCAACTATTATCCTTTAGTCCAAAATAAATCTAGACGATGGGAATCATTTGTCATGTGTGAATACCTTCCAACATGGATAGGCTTCGTACAAAGCCATCCTAGAAATATCTGTAATAATGGAAATATTTGGCAAACCTTGTTCTATGCACACTATCTTGCAAAAGGGAAAAATTCTAGAGTTTCATACCTCTAGTCACCCATCCCACTTCCGTCAATTATTTCCTTACACTTTAACGTGCAAGCATCTCTTCATTCACTTGGCCAAACTTAAAATTGAACAGGTGATATATTTCCTACCATTTTTATATTTTTATTCCTAAGAATGTTCATATGCAACCACTTTGTTAAGTTTTTATAATGACCAAAGTGCTCAACGCCATGTTCGGGCTGCAAGGCCGGAGAAGGCCGAACTAGAAGGCCGGAGGGGTCAAATTTGATCCCTCGGCGTTTTTAAGATGCTGACGATTTCTTAATTTTTTACTGATGGAAATTAAATTTCATGACTTTTCGTATCTTATGACAAGACGTAAACGTGGTGAATTTCATAAAAAAACGGTTGAAAGGTCAAGTTGAAAATTTCATTTTTACCTTCGAGGCCGGAGGGGTCAAATTTGACCCCCACGCTGTGATACAATTTTAAACTTTTTCTATTCGTTATAGTATTGCTATCAAAACTATAAATGTGTTTTTTATGTGTTAAAGAATGCCCTAATTTAACAAGATCTCTGCTTCCTATTCCTTCCAATTCTCAAATGCCCACTGTTTACTCCTTCGCCACATCAACATGCTTGTGTTGCATTTCCCCTCCGACTTTTATATGAAATTTCAGTCTCTGTATTCTCAAAATTGAAACTTGATTTTCGTCGAGTTTCTTCATTCTTTCTATGCGTACATTGTTCGAATTTGAAGCTAACTCATTCGCTGGGTCGTGTCATCCGAGCCTACGAGGACATCTGAAGAGGCGTGGGAGTCAAGGAGGATATGCCAGGACAATGGCTTCAGATGCTACGGATTCTCAAAAGTGTCACCTAATAGGTAACGAACTGGTAGAAAAAAATTGGCGTAGGTGCCTTGATAAATGCCGCAGACGGTAGTGAGTGGAGAGTAGTGCGCCGTTATGAAGATCTTCCCGGGAGGCTTGTCAGTCAAAATTTGTTCGTGGATAGGGCAAGATTCACAGCTCATGCCAAGCGTTATATATGTGTAATACTTGTATGAGTCCCTACATAACGCAGCATAGTTGCATGGGACACTATTATGTAGCATGTTTCCATTTAGTAGTTTGTTTGCATGCCAATAGTGCATGCTTGGTTATCTTCACCCCCTACCCTACACATCCTCGCGGTGGCTTGCAGGGTATCGCGTAGATGTAGATGTAAATGAAACGTACTCGAGTGCCTGGAGGCTCATTAAAGCTGAAGAAAATCTCAGTATAATAATGAATTGTACTGAAACAGAAGCTCAAGTGAAACTTGGAGATAAAACTTGGTCTGTGACATTAGAAGAACTAGATGCTTTTTTAAGAATATTTTACTTGAGAGGAGCACTCGGGGCCCAATCTCTTCCTCTAAAAGCATTGTGGTCAGTGAAGTGGGGTTTGCCCCTGTATAAAGATGCAATGTATAGAGATCGTTTTCAAGGAATTTTACGTTTTCTTAGATTTGACATGAAATCAGCTAGGCCAAGTAGACTGGCTACAGAGAAATTTGTGCTTATATTCGAGGCATGGAGCAATTTCATTGAAAATAGTCAGGCATGCTGTATTCCAGGGCCATACGTAACAATAGACGAGCAACCCACAAAAGCCCGTTGTCCATTTTTGCAATTTATATCAAGTAAGCCTGATGAGTACAGACAAATAATTTGGCTAGCTGTGGATAAGAATAAAAATTATATCATAAATGCATCATACAATATAAATTATATCATTATATCATCAAATAAAATTATATCATTCCCTATCTGAGAAAATATGATTCCAGGCCAAATGATATGCGTCTCGGTGATCATGTGGTGCTACAATTGATTTCTCCCTTTTTAGGAAAGAGAAGGAATGTAACTTGTGATAGTTTCTTTACTATTATTTACCTCACAGAGGCTGAGGAATAAGCTCACTAGTTTAGTTCTTACTATCAACGTATCAAGAAGGGAGGTCCCTAATGAAATCAAAACCTGTCGCTTGCAGCTACACGAAACAAGAGTTCTGTAAAAGGATAACATCACACTCACTGTATTCCAAGGCAAGAAAACTAAAAATGTTCTTATACTATGTATTATCCACCCAAATGTGACCGTTAATTTAGACACTAAACATAAACCAGAGACTGTATTGTTCTATAATGAAAAGAAATACGGCGTAGATATAGTAGACCAAATGGCGAGGCTTTATTCAGTGAAGCCTGCAGCTCGACGTCGGCCTCTTCACACTTTTAGAAACATTCTTGATTTCACTGGAATAAATGCTTGGGTTCTTTTTAGAGAAGTAAATAATTATTATATATCTTGCCGTAAGTTTCTTCTTACTCTTGTTGAGAGCTTTCAGCTGCTAGAACACTAGTACGACAGGTGCTATCGCGTATCAATGACAAAGAAAATGAAAATCACTCTGAAGCAAGCGACAAGCGCAAGAAGCGTCAAGTACACGTCAAATGTAAAAACGGTGCTAAGGGATTCCTGATTTGTAAATGTTGTAGGAAACATGTCGGCAATAAATGTATTTTTAGAACGAAAGATGGTTACATTGTGAATTGTCAAATTTCTTCCAAAAATGCATGGCAGCCAAATTTGGTTCAGTGACAATTTTTTTTCACTACGTATAATTATGGCTTATAACAATAAAAAATGTATAAAACCATCAGTTATTTTCAATGCATTTGAAATAACACTAATCAAACCGTTAGAAAGTATGTTCTAATAATTGAGTGGCTAAAAAAAGACAGTATCCTTGATAAAGAACTGGTACAAACATCATAAGGAGGCTTTATTGATAGTTAGTTTCCCACAAGAATAGTCTAAAAATAAAAATGGTAACTATTATAATTATACCTTTTATAGGAGTATGAAGTTCTTATTTACAATTACTATGTAATCCTTAATTAATATTTTATGATAAGTCGCTTGAAATGAATAACGCAATCAGCAAAGAACGGAGGAGTCAAATTTGACCCCTCCGGCCTCCAAGATTGAGCGAAATTTCCGTCCTCCTAGTGTTAATGAGAGTAGAGCTGGCCAAGTACGATAATGGTCCCGGAGTAAGATTCACTCTACGGGATAGGGAAGGGGCTCCTCCCCTCTTCCCACCCTCTGTTTTCCTCAGGAAAGTAGGAAGTATATTTTCAGCCGGGGTTCACCCTGCTGAATGTCAGATTTGTGATGTATTTTCCTTACCCATCATTTACCATATGAACGCTTTACTCTCTGAACTGCATTAATTACTGCTAATCAGCATCAGTACAAGAAGCTATGACTATGTTTAATGCATCATTAGTGGATTTTGACGACAATTTGCATTGAGGGCTCAGTGAATAACTTGTTCATTAGTAAACTAAAAATTTCAGCAATCATACTGGTTGGATTTCGACTGTGAGGATGTACCTTTCTATACATTACTAGTTCACTCCAAAAATTTCATGCGTTTCCGATTCATAGCCAAACGTTAGCCTTTGAATAATTTTCACACATCAAATGACTTTTAACTTTGTCACCAATGCTAACTGGCCAATTTGTAAAGGAAATCTTGGTCAAATGGAAGGTAAATGTCGAAGAAGAACCCATGAGAGCATGTCAAGCAGAGTGTTTATAGGAATTGAATGTAAGTACTAGACAAATGTATCTAATTCATGGGCGTAGTAAGCTACTGTATAGTCAAAAAAAATTTCCTTTGTGATCAGATGAATGAAAAAAGAAAAATATTACATTATTGTTGCTAATAAATATACTAAAATGTTTTATGTACGAATTAAGTGACCAATGTCACTCAAATAGTAAATAAAATATATTTTTTCATTTATTGCTCTTCATGTTGAGGACAATACTCAGTGAAAGAGACCATGCAGTAGAGTCATAAAGTTGTCGCATATTTGTCACGAGATTTTGAAGCCAGTTTGCATGGTTCATTTTTGCATATTCATTTTATGCGATGTAGTCGATGAAATATTGTTTTGTAAATGAGGCATTTTTAATTCGATTTTAAATATCTACCTGCACAATAGACTCTTAAAGGGACGATATTAATGGAAATATTTTGTACTTTAATGAAATTCCCACTGCGCATGCTGCGATTGAATGGAAGTAGGTATATTTTGGAAATATTATGAACACGTAAGCAATATTAGTCCTATATGAGGAAAATTAGATTATGTCAGCTATAATTGTCTTATAAAATGTGATTTTCCTTACCGCACCTTACACTGAAATGGATCCGGCACCTCCACGAAATATTCAGTTTAAGTAAGCTTCCACCATTTTCTTGCCCTGCACAAAAAATATCCCTACTTACATGCAGTACCTAGGACAAAAATCAATAACCAAGGAAATTCAAGGCTGGCATTACGTCTTTTATGTGGCATGACATCTTTCATGAGCAGGTGGAACTACGTACGTGAGGCCAGAAGAGGATGGATTAGGGCATAATGGGGGGAAGTTGAGGGAAATGCAAGGGGGTACGAAGGGAAATGAGTCCCATAAGAGCAAAGACGGGAGTGGATTCGAAGAGTATTTCACTTGACATTCTCCGCTCAGGTGGCGAAATGTCTGGTAAATTTTCGGGCCAAGCTGCAGCAAGTGGCATACCACCTCAATTTATTTATCCTTTAGCAGAATAAATAGCAGTAGCCTCCATTGACCAGATGTTGAGTAAAGAAACGAACAAGCCTTAGTATTATATTCTCAAAAATCAATATGAACGAAGAACGATGGGAGAAAATATAAAAAATCACTGTATTAATTACACATAGTTTATATATTACACAAGCAGAAAGAGATATAAATACATTAGCCTATAATGGAACTCTTCTGTAGGAGAACTCTTGGGTTTTAGGTGCTCCAACGGCCAGGGTAATATCACTCAATATCACACCGTATCACTCAATATCTTACACAACATTCATGCACTGGTCAGTTTTCAACCCCGCGATCTTTTGAGTTGTCAGGCAAGTACGTCACCGACCTAGCTATAATAGTCTGCTTTCTTGAGTAATCGGATTTTTCTCTACCTTTTTATTCGCACTGCGAATGTTTTGGTCTAAAACCATTGAAATCACCACGATTGTTACTTTTTAAAGCAATGCATCAGTCTAGAAAAGGTATTAAGTTACTAAAACTGATCATCATCAGTATTTCAATCCTAAGATTGGTTTACTGCAGCCCTCCATTTCGCCCTATTCAGTGTTAATTCCCTCACGCCCTGATATGCTTTCTCTTTCACGTCCTTCTTTATTTGCCCTATATACTTGTCCCTTGGTCTTCCTCGCGGGATCTTCCCTTCAATCTTCCCTTCTATTATATTTGTGACTAACTCATTGTGCCTCAAGGCATGTTCAATCCATCTGGTTCTTCTTTACAGTAGTGTTTTCCATATTGTCCTTTCTTCATCTGCTCTCCTGTACACCTCTGCATTCCTCACTTCATCTGTCCATTTAAGGAGGTTCCATCGTGACTCCGCTGTTATTTAATGTTATTTAATGAATAAATACCGATCCAGAAAAACACCTATATGGAAAATCGTCCATAGGGTGATAACGCATACACTATGGTTGTATGAGTATGCTATTATATGGCGCGTTGTAGTTGCATTCTATTTTTACAAGCTCTTTTAACTCATTTTGACTTCGGAACTTGACTGACGTGTTGTGGTCTCGTTTAATTTATAAATTGAGAATACATGCTCAATCCCGCTAACACGTGTTCTAAAATGGGTTAAATATTTTCTTGCTTAGTTTTAAACTATTCCCTAGCAATTACAACTCTTTGTTTGGAATTTTATTAATGTTGATATTTTTGAATTCTCTTCGGCAACAATGATGCTGCTACCATTTGGAAGCATTGATATTAATTACACCATGTCAATAAGCAATGAAATATATAAATAACATAAAAAATATTATAAGAACCTTGGTAAGGTATATTACTTAATTAAGTTAGTAAATAGGCTTGTAAGTACGTTCCGTCACAAGTACCGTTGCCAAAGATAACAACATAATGTAGCGCCACTTTCATTTAACTAAGGCTTTTCTGCTTTTTTTCGAGCAAACATTCATTGATATCAATTAAACAAGTGTGGTAAGACGAGCACTTTTTTACAATGCTAAATTCTTCATAAAATTGCGCATCTTATATTAGTTTTTCGTCAAAACGACATTTCTCTTTACATTTTTAATCTGCGACTTTTACTGCAAGAACCATGCCCTGCCGTGTAACCACGCAAAAATAGCTGATTTTCAACGTCATTTTCCTTCAAATATATGAAGGAAAGGTCTCATTATTTTACTGCCAATCGATAGAAGGGCCAAAAATTTTGTGTCCTGAAATTTTCACAAAAATCACATCTGTTTCATAATTTGGTGGAACCTCCTTAATCTTCAACATTCTCCTCCAGTACCATGATTCGAAGGCTTCAATTCTTCGGTGGTCTGCTTTCCCGATGTTCCATGCCTCTGATCCATAGAGAGCCACGTCCATACGAATGTTTTGATGAAGTGCATCCTTGTTTGTAGCCGTAGATTCTTTGAGCACAATAGTAGTCTCTTCTTCATAAACGTCTCCTTAGCTTGAGCTATTCTTATCTTGATGTCCGTTGAGCTTCTTCCATCCCAAGGTATTCTGCTGCCGAGGCAGTTGAAGTACTCTACTTGTCCCAAATTCACTCCTCAATTTGTGATATTTGCCCTCAGCTTCTCTCTTCCGCACATTAGGATTTTAGTTTTCTTCTTATTACTGCTCATACTATATTCTTGAATTACTTGTCCATTGTGATCAGGGATGCTTGCGAGTCCCCTCAACTTTCTGCTACAACTGCGATGTCATCAAGAAAACGGAGCATGTTTATTTCTTCGCCATTCACCTTGACCCCCTTGATGCCAATTTCCTCTGCGTCTCTTATTGCTTCTTCCAGGTATATATTGAATAACGTTGGGAAAAGGTTGCATCTTTGTCTGATTCCTTTATTTATTTTGGCTTATATCTTCCTTCCGTATTTCATTCACATTGTGGTGACCTGGTTCTTGTAGAGGCTATACGTTATTCTTCTATCCTTGTAGTCTATTCATATTGCTTCCAGTATCTTGAATATCTTGTTCTCTTAGACGTTGTCAAAGGCCATTTCCAAGTCCAACAATGCCAGATACAACGGCTTGTTTACGTGTATAATTTTCTCGGCCAGTATCCTTAAGGCGTTATGGTTATTAAGGACATCCGTGAGCAGTTTTGGGTGACCGTCTCTTCACTCTGTCCGTGTTTATATATCACTCAACTACGGGATAACTATTGAAGATAGAGACTTGCGGATTTCTTTATTTGATCCAGGAGAAAATAATCCATATAGCGATTGGAAATAAAACATTTTATATCTGTATGATAGAGAGAAAATCTAGCTAAACTTTGGCTCATTAAAACTTGCTTCGAAGACAGAAATTCAAAATTCAGAAAAATCAACATCTAGTGACATCTTTCTTCTGCAAGTACAATTAAGCACATAGGTCAGTATTAGTTTCCGAGTCGGCAATCATTAAAGTGTCGGACCCCTGCACGCCGAAAATCTTAATTATTCTGGTGGCTGCTGAGGTGAACTGGGCCGTACGAATTTCATCCTCCCTAGCGCTGACACTGCGGCAACGTGACATAAGGTGGAGGGGGGTTTGGTCGCCCGCTCGTCGATTCCGTCATCCGCTCAAGGCTTTCTGCTGCCTTTGTTCTTCAACTTTGTTTCCAGGATTCGTGAGGATTCTTTTGGACGTGTATTCGAATTGGAAATAAACTAACCATGCCTTTACAGGGCGTCTATCGACCTTGAAAACCGGGAATTAGAAGGGAATTTTGGGTACCATTCTAGAATTTAGAAGCATTTCCTGAAATATTGTTACCCGTGAGGGAATAATTTTTTATTATTTTTTAATCCTTTAGGAAGAAAATTCTGTTTTTATTATTGAAATCCGGTTACACTCTCTTTGGAACAATAAAGAGCTTTTATGGAGTTTTATGGTAATTTTGTCGAGTTTTCAGATTACAACATTGCAGCAGAGAGAGTAAAGTGGTTGTGTCAATACGATAATATATATTGGTATGGGAGATACGTTAATTTCATTTCCATCATCATTACTCTGGTTTATTACAGCTTCGTCGGACGCTAGCTCAAGATTTCCTTCGATAATTATTGAAAGCGCTATCATATTGTGGTATTCACTCACTCGTATTGCTTTTTAGTAGTCTTCATATAAAACTAAAATGCAAATTAGGTTTCCTGTCACCGTCTTAGCAACTAGGAGAAACTACAAGAATTCCTCGTCTAAAATAGTTCTGCTTTTTTTAGCATCAGATGTGGGCTTATATGTTAGACTGTTCAACCATATTTTCCATGTGTATGCACTATTCTTTCCCGTTAATTGTTTTAACTTCATGGGCGTTGAAATAGTATGTTACTCCAGATGTGGACATTGCATCACACATGTCCGCGTAACGCTAACAAAAGCACAACGCGGGACGTACTTGAACCCGGAAAATTTTGGTTTCTTAGCCAACACGTTCTCTACCTAGCTTCAACGGCCGCACAATGTACGGAAATCGAAAAAAAACTGGCCAATACTCCTATAGGCGTTATTTTTCCATAACAAGAGCTAATTTATTTGGCTACTAAATGATTTTGGCCAGAAAAATCCAATTTTATGGTTTTTAAGAACCAATCTCAACCAGGAGAGGCTCTAACAACAAAATGGCGGATAGACAGTTGAATCTCTGAGTAAGTGAGAAGCGGTGAAATTACCGGAAATACACCCCAAGGACTTTTACTATCGCTGAGATGTATTATAACGTTAACTTCATTAGTCTAGTGATTGAAATTACGTACTTACCGATTAATACATTAATTATACAATAAAAACCCGAAGAAGATCGGCTAATTTGTACTTAGTATGGGGAGGCTACCATTACTTAAAGGAATTGTTATCTGTGTGGTAGCCTAGTGGGTAGAGCACTGAGCTGCTGACCAGAGGGTCCCGGATTCAAATCTCGGGTAGGAAGCTTTCTGGACACCCCCAATTTTCAATTTTCTGCGTGTCAGAACTTTGTAGGAAAGCAATCTACCTTTGGGTAAAATACACATTTTTAGAGAAACATCATAATTCCTTCTGTCAAAAAGAATAGAGCGGAGAAATGCGAAAATTTTAGGTCTGCAAGCTTGACGACACATGCGTCGAAGATTGACAAGGATCATATACAGAAGAAAAGATCTAAAACCAGAGGAGTTGGACGAATATCAATTCGTATTCTGGAAAAGTAAGAGCATAAAAGAAGCAATATTGTCCCTTAAGCTGCTCATAGAGAAGAGAATGGAGAAGACAAAGCCGACATTCATTGCATTTGTGGATTTAGAGAAGGCTTTTGACAACGTTTATTGAAATTCAATGCTTAGAATTCTGAAAGGAATTGGAGTGTCCTACAATGACCGAAGAATTATCCTCAGATTGTACAAAAACAAGTAGCTGTGATTAAGTCTGGACCCAGCTGTGAAGAAGCCAGAATAAAGAAAGGAGTGAGATAAAGCTGCGCACTGTCTCCCGTAATTTGTAATGTTTACATCGAGGGAGCTGACAACGAATTCAAAGAGAAGACTTCTGGAGTGCACATCCACGGAGGAGAAATTAGCATGCTGCGATTCGCTGATGACATAGCACTCGTGGCAGAGACAGAGAAGGATCTGAATAACCATGGAAAGGACAATGGCCGGATACCATCTGAAGATCAATAAGTATAAAACTAAGATACTGGTGTGCAGCAAAAGAGAAGAGGCCAAAACCAACGTTAAACTAGGTAAGCAGAAACTGGAAGAGGGGAAAGAGTTCTGCTACCTGGGAAGCCGAATAACCCACGATGGACGAAGCAAGAAAGAAATGATCAGTAGAATAGCTCAGGTAAAAAGGGCATTCTACCAAAAGAAGAACCTAGTTACATCTGAAAATACAAGCGTATAAGTAAGGAAACAATTCATCAGGACGTACATCTGGGGCATGTTTTTTTACGGCTGTGAGGCATGGACGATGACATCCACATCTACGTAAGACCCTGCGAGCCACCACGAGGGTTATGTGGCAGGGAGTGAAGATCTCCAAACATGCACTTTTGACATGAAACTAGGATATTTAATGGAGACTAGCTAGATAATAGGGTCATTTGCAGATAGATGGTTAATATCTACGAAATAAGAAAGGGATTATTGGTTATTATTACATGCATCATGTACTAAAGACTACTCTGACTATATTTCACCTTACCTATCCATTTGCTACGCTGCCTATTGTTCTCTCTTATGGTACGCGGGAAAAATAACATTTTAAATCTACCGGTACGACAATCCATCTCTCTAATATTTTTAACCTGATCAAACCTAGCATAATACGCAGGGGTTCTTAATATATATCTAACATCTACTGTGAACAAATCCGTTTTGAATTTACGTAAAAGGTTTAATGTAAATTTTAACCTACGTTCTGATATTTCCATCCTAGCTCTTCTATTAAACTCGTAACAGTTATACATTTATCATAACGGATTTTAACAAGTCTAGTGGATCTCCTTTGCACACACTCTAATTCTTTTATCATACCTTCCTCGTACGGATACCATATACAATCGGCATATTCCAAATGAGGCCTGACAAGTGTAAAATAGCTTCTTTCTCGTACTCTCTCATCGCAATTGCCTATAACTCTTTTTACGAACCCTAATCTACGGTTTCCTACACTAGTTATTTCCCTGATGTGTTTCCCCCATGACATGTGTTCGGTGATGGTGACACCTAAGTATTAATAGATAATACTTTAGATATTTTCTTTTCTTTGACGCAATAATTATTCCGGGGAAAGCTATTCTTTTTCCAAACGTTCATTACGGCACATTTCTTCAAATTTAATTCTAGCTGCCAACTATCACACCAATCATCGATTGCATTTAAATCCTTAGCTAAAGACTGTCCTCTTCATTTCTAATTTCCTCATACACTACTGCAGCATCTGCAAAGAGACGGAGCTTACTATTTTTAACTACTGTATTCAAGTCATTTACGTAGAGAAGAAATGAAATTGGGCCTATCACGCTTCCCTGGGGAACACCCGATGTAACTTTTACTTCGCCTGAGCTGACAGCAGCGGAGAAGAAAAGGGTGGTAGCATTCGAAATGTGGTGCTACAGAAGGATGATGAAGATAAAATGGATCGAGCGAGTGACAAACGAAGAAGTCTTAAGAAGAGTGGGAGAAAAGAGAATCCTGCTGAAAACTCTAAGAGGAAGACGAGATAACTTAATCGGCCATACCTTAAGACAAGATGAAATAATGAAGACAATCGTCGAGGGAAAAGTGAACGGAAAGAATGGAAAAGGCAAGCCTCGCATGATATGTAGAGCAAGTTGTAAAGGATGTAAAAGAGAGAGTTACGTGAATATGAAGAGGTTGGCCGATAGAAGAATGAAGTGGAGGGCTGCGTCAAACCAATCCTAGGATTGTTGACCGATGATGATGATCAATATTCACTGAGTCCCATGTAATTAATCCTCCTTTCCACAACATTCTCTGGAAAGCATGCTGATTGACCTCTAGATTAGTGATCCTTTATACAAGTTTAAATGTTATTTTTTAAATCAATCTCTTATCTGCCGCTTTAGTACGTATGTTTTCTAGTTTTCTTTTCTTCTGCTTCCTTCAAGAGTAATATTCGAATGCGTGATAATATAATGATCCCACTTAAAATCCCACAGCGCCTGATGCAGGTGGTGAGAGCAGCGAAGGAAAAGCTCACCGCCAAAAACAGTCAAACTCAGGCGATCTGACCTGTCCTGACCTAGAGCTCTGACCTGTCAGGCAAGAACAAGATGCTCGCGACCAACACCTTCGCGGTTCCGACTCTGCTCTACACCTTCGGTTGCATCAAATGGAATGCTAACGAGCTGCAAAACCTTGACAGGAGAACGTGGAAATTGATAATCATCCATCGTAGTCTTGAATGAAAGCATATTTTCGGAAGATTTTCATGCGAAATTTTTTATGGAAAAAGATATATTCATTTCTTTCGAACCCATTTACTGGAACTATGCTAAATGTCCGTCTTTTTGACATTATTGGCTCCATTTTGGAGTTAAACAGCCTACAGCCTTTGCACTGAAGTTCTGGGTTTTCTCAAGAGCACGTCGTGAGGGGAGGAGACTGTCCTTTTCGGGACCTTCGGCGCGCCGCCGCCGGCAAGCCGAGAAGGAAAGGTCCGTCACGCTACGACTTAATTCGGACAAAAGATCAGAGGATACCTGTAGCGTCTTGGATCTTTTAACCGGAATTCACGAGCAAGCAACTAAAATGTCTCTCTTTTTCAAGGAAGCGATAGCAAAGAGAATAAAGAATGAATATCAGGAGCACGTCAATTTTGACGCGAGATAAGTAGCTAGACTTCGACATTTAGCATCCATTCCGCCAGGCTCTTCCCATCACGTAACTTCATAAAGTTTGCTAAATGTCGTGAGTGGATAAGATAGGCAGTTTATGCAATATAATACTGTGATATTCATCACTGTACTCATAAATATTATCAGAAATCAGTATTATCAAAAATACTCTTTCTTCTCTTCTAGCTTATGCTTCCCGAGTTTAATATTGGTGCTCAACTCTGCTGCCGATCAAATTTACATTAGCTTTTTTTCTTGACCTTCGAATGATATCTGGTAAGCAACATTTCTAGGTTCACTAGAATCTTCTTTATTTCATTTTCTGTATCTGCAATAACCACTGTCACCGGCCAAACGCAGCGTGTTATTTTTTCTGTTGAATATTCACTCATGAAGCCCCCTCTTTGATTTTATTGATGGCCATTGATGCAAACATTGAAAGTTATGGGAGAAAATTCACACTATTTCTTCACTCCTTTCTTTATTCTTGCTTCTCCACTTCTGAGTCCATATTTGATCACAACAACACACTATTAAATGAACTGTGGATAATTCTTCCCCATTTCCATTCTGAACTGCAAACATTTAATAGCATCATACGTTGATATCAAGAACCCAGATAGTTTGCTGATCCATTTTACACAAACCGACTTAAATATTTTGGATTCGAATCTGCAGTCATTGAACGATAAAGTTCCATTAAGATAATAAACACCCACCTAGCATTTTTTGACACCGAGAATTCCTACTAGATTTTTATGACTAATGAGCAATGCTTTATACATTTACATTACATAATTACATTTTTCCGATTTAAAACTTGTAATGAATTTCACTGCATCTTATCAGCGAAGAAGCAGAGTAAAGGCGTGTTCAACCCAAAGGTTTGATTTTGATAGGCGAGAGCACACCCCGTACTAAGCCATTGGCGTGTGATATCCACACATTCAGGGTAGGGGGGCCAGTTCCATTCCCTGGGCTGCGATTTCCCACGAAGTTCTGACACGCAGAAAATTAAATCGCGAGGATTTTTAGGTGGGGGTGTTCAGAAAGCTTCTTGCCCGGGATTTTGAACCCGGAAACCTCCGGTCAGCAGCTCAGCGCTCTACCCACTAGGCTACCACCACACCCCGAAGAAGCAGAAGAGAGTGAAATTCTGTAGTAAACTTTCATTATAGCAAAATACTAACATTTCTCAAGTTTAAGAAAAAATAATGCACTCCATTAGCTCTAATCATTTATTCTTCAGCCAGACTTTCTGACAGAAATCCAATTCAATGGAGATGATGCAAAATAAAAATGTACTGGGAATTAGTTATTGTTACCTAAAATAATAGAAAGATATATTTCTAAACTAAAACTGTTTTATTTTTATAAACTTGTAATTTTTAGCGGGACTAATAACTTTTGCTCGGGATTTTGTCCACATTTTACTTCCCCCCCGGAATTCCTCATTTTACTTCACTCCTTGAACCTTCACTTGCATCACTAATAAACCTTTTTAAAGACCCTCAACACTGAAAGGGGATAAATGAGCTCTCGATAACTTCCCTTTTTCTTCAAAGTACTTATATATTGCAAGACAAAGGAATCCCAATGGCCTACTTCCTCAAATTAAAGCTTTATATTTACCCCGGGAACTATTTTCCGCATCTACAAGGTAAATTTCGTCTGGCATGTAACTTGCCTGGAAATATTCATGTTAAAAATGAAATCAAGAGCTATATAACTAAATATTTATCAATAAATCAGCATCAATATTTTGCGTTTTTGCTAATTTCAACTAATGTTTCTGTTTGAATGCATTTCTTTATTCACCATTTCTCATATTAAAATCTATTTACTCGATGCCAGAGGTTCGCCATATGAGTGTTATGTATCCTTTGGTCCGATACAGCTGTTATGTGCGTAGTTACTTCTCATAGGCAGGGGAATTGACTTGCTTTAAAACGTTTTTCGGCGAGAGATTCGGTAAACGGTAAATACGGTAAACATGTGGTTTAATAGTTCGAAAGGTACTCCATATTAAATTAGGCTATGGCTATTGGAAAATTTCCACATATACAATGCAGCTTTTATAGAATATATTTAACTGGCGAAACGCGTTATGAGAAATTGTTGTGCTGCTTTTACGATGGGGATACATCAGTTTTATAAAGCTGAGCCTGAGTCGATCGTTTCTATTAGAGAAAAAGCCACCGCATAGCCCTATGTTAGATAAAACAGATACCAAATACAAAAGGTGTTAAGCCGTTATGTTATCTAAGACGATAAATAATCCCCCTGAGAACACTTCCCTCAGCGATGAAGTGTCGCAAGCTAAAAGTCGAGCAAAGACAGCAATCAGGTTTGTGAACCTTATTAAAATTAAGGGAACAAAACCTACTCAACAATCTGCCACAAAAAGTATTCCCACATTCTAGTTTTTGCAGATGTGATTTTAATTACTTGCTAACTCTTTTTTCACTCCTCACACGATCTACGTGTGACTATTGATAACGAGTACTGCGGGTAGTTTACTGGGCTAATATAAATTTAACAACAAAAATTAACTATAGATTTGTTAGACCTAAAACGTTTCACTAGTGAGCACTTCCGTCACTGCCGCACTTGAAGCGGATTAGAGGAGCCCGGACTAAAATGAGATAAATTCAACACTTTCTCTCGAAGATTGGATGCACACGTCAATGTAAGAAGATCATCATACATGTTCAGCATTTGCCTTTTGAATAATTAATACCACTCTGTAGATTCGCCGACATACACGATGCGAGAGCTCAACAAAACTGCTCGCCCAAAGGTTGAGTAATGGAACTCGCAAATGAGAGAGAAGGGAGGATGAGGGAAACCTCCCGGAATGAGCGCGGCTCGATGTCTTGAGGGACTTTGGAAAATGACTGCTCATGGCTGAAGGGTATTTTTAACATCCTCCCCCACCGCCGCCCTCCCTAACGCTTCGAGTCATTTCCCGACGAGAAAAAGTTGAAGGCCGGGGTTTGTCCCCCTCCCCTCGCCGCCAATGCCGTTGCCGACACAGCCATCGGATCAGCGCCCGCACGGGAGATTCCCCGTGAGCACCGGGTGCGAGGGACTTCCTTTGGTTGGAGATGAAATGGCGGCGCAAGGTGGTCCTCCGCGACTCCACAACGTCGGCGATGGGAGGAAGAGGCTTTTGAGGGGGAGGGAAAGAAGGGGGAAGGGGATGGGGGAAGGGGAGGTTCCCCACGTCGTCCTAGGACCTCTCCGCCATCGACCCACTGTCGGGGGGCCGCCCCCACCCTCCTCCGCCCCTGCCCTCTCCCAGTGGGGACGGCGCTGAACATTCTTCCATCCTCGGCCATTGTCCCCATTCAGAAGCCCTATTTTGGATCGAAACGGCCAGAGGGAAAGAAGCTGGGGCGGGCGCTCCCGGCAAAGGCGTGCGGGAACAGCCCGGGAGCACTTTCTCCGCAAGTGATCCACGCCTGATGTGACTCACGCCATGCCGGGACTCTCTCTCGGGAATCGAAAAATAGATTTTTGGACGCTTCTTCACCATTCTTTTCCACCGATTGCCGAGGGTATGCATCTCATTCTCATGCATCCGTTCACCAAAAGGTTATAGTTCTGATGGACGGGCACAGTTAATTAAACTTATCCTATTTAAGAAACAATGGGCATCGAATTGTCACTCAAACAATGGTAAAAGAAGAGAACGCTCGTACGAAATATAGCTACTAGGGTTCTGCCGTGATATTAATAACTACGGACCAAATTATCTGTGGAAAAGTGCTGTTGATTTTACTCATCCAGTATGTCTCACTTCCACTATGTGATGCCTGAAACCGTGAACAGTAATACAAGGTTGATGCATCAATATTCGATGTGTCATAGCCAAAGGACAAAATTGAGCGTACTTTTTCCCTCCCTTATTCCCAAGATCAGAGAATTGCCTATGCAAAGGGAAGGAAGAGGGAAGAGTCCCTGATTATGACACCAATGTGTTGAAACTGGAAAGTCGTGTGGAAAATTAAAAGATCGTTCTTAATTTCCTGTATGGAAACATTCCAAAAAGTAAAGGCCGAGGTTGTTTGTATGAAGGAAGAGGGGATTAAGAATCACTGGAAAAGCCGAACGAAAGGATTTAAGGTTCGTGAATTGAATTCTGAAAAAAAATGTAACTTCAGGAGCTGTAAATTTTAATTTCTTCAACTCTTCATTTTAATTCCATCAAATATCTCCAGGATAAATTCTTCCTCGAATCAGAAAAGTATAGAGTAAAATTATTTTTAGGTATGTATTTACATCAATAAAGGGCAGATTGGATGATCAATAACGCAAAAGTGTCAAAACCTTGCGTTAGTAAAGACACCAAAGGGAAAAGTGGGATCCCTAAGGAAAATTCTAATAACATCCAGATACGAGAATTGTAAATTCTGAATAGAAGAACGTACAAAGTTAAAACGTACAAGGAAAGCCAAAAAGTTACGTATTGGGCATGCATGGGAGGAAGGTGACTTTAATAGTAAAAATGCTGATCGGGAAGAAGGAAGAAAACGAGGTAGACCAAATAATGTACTCCATGTTTGAGAAAAGAAGGAAATAACATAGGGAATACTGTAGAGGAATGCTTTGAGATCTCATAGCCTATCTATTCTGTTTTACCTATCACCAATTTGATAAGATAAAATTTGCAATGCAATTATAAGATTTTCTTTCCGTCATCTCTACACTTAAATATGGGCACCGTATATATATGTGCTCTTAAGTTAAAATACTACGATAGCATTGTAGTAGTGCCTATGATAACTCCAGACTTAGGAGGATTAAGAAATATCGGATGAATTATATTACCAAGCAATTCAACACTACTATGCTTGGTCAACGACAAGTCTTCATTTCCTTCAATATACTCTATCTAATCAGTGGCACGAATGGATCTGTGACTCATATTTACCAGTTAGTTTTCTATTAGCAGTACATTTTTCGTTTGCAGTGAAATTGGCCTTCATATAAAACACCGGCAAAATTTTATTTTTAATCTAATATGAATTTAATATAACCTAATATACAAGTACTTAACAGCCACCATATTATGATGAACATACATATTACCATTCCTTATAATACGGAGCATGTACACTTTGACTCGCCTTTTATCTCTTTAGAGATAAAATGTGTGTCAAAGAGTACCTACCCTAAGTACGCTTGCATCATAATCACATGAGGGAAACGATTGACAGAATATTTCCGTACAAAATAAGATGAATGATTGTGTAAAATATTTAGAACAGAATGCTGAAGACCATAATGTTCACCTACTTGAAGAACCATGAAGATCGTACCTACCTAGTGAGCAAATGAAAGGCGTTGGACTTGCATTTCTATGTGAAAATAAATTACGTTTGTCTAACAAAATATGTACCATGTTATTGACATTGCAGACACAAGTAAAAATTGTACCTTTAATATTATCAATGTCCCTTTCACTTGCGAGCTATGCGAGCTGAATCTGTGAATATTATTTACACGGAGGGGAAAACCTAATTTTCGATTAAAAGCATCAAAGATTTTCTCCAATTATCGGGCTTCAATTTTTATCTTGAAGGTAACGATCATATCCCTATTTCAAATATTGGTTAACATATTTGAATATGAAGAACTTTGCCGGCCATGGTATCCAGGCCAGTAACGTGCCGGCCTGGTAGCTTAATGCTCGCGGGTTCGAGTCCCTCCTCAGGAATGGGTGTGATGCAGGGTTCGATAGTTATGGGTATGTTAGATACTTGGATAAGATAGTATCGCATTAGCATTTGCAACACCTTAAAACTTTACCCTATTTCTAAGTGGATGATTTGTATTGCGAGTGGCAATAAGCTTTATCTCACCGTAGAGTTTTAAGAGGTTTTATTGATATTGACCATGGGTAGTAGATGCAAAGTCCAGTCCCATAAAGAAAAATTTTAATATGATTTCAGTGAAAGGAATCCAGAAGTAACTTCTTTTCCATGGTCACGGGTTGCATCTTTTCATTATAAAATAAGTAATTAAATAAAAAGATGCCGTGCCTGGTATGGGAAACATGCTACCAGTACAGTGTATCTTGTTTTTTTGCCATTCTAGGAACACTACAATATTCTTTGTAACATTCTGCATCGTAAATTCTGTTTCTGCCGAACGATATGGCATAGTCACTCATTTGAATATTTTCGGATATAAAGATATTTTCGGTCTTTCCGTGTTTCGGAGCAAAACAAAGACTCTTTTAGAAAACGTATGAACTACTTCTTCCCTTCTCAGTCATTTACATTTTTCCAAGAAATACTTGTGCATTTTTATGTGCAATTAATATTTAAGAAAACATACACACGAGGCTTTTGAAACCTGTGTTTGAAACAGCTCACACTTCGACTAAACTTACGGCTACTGCATTTGCACAAGAAGGAGAGAAGTAAAACACATTAGGACGTAATATCATTCTCTTCCTCACCACCAAGTGTCTGCCTCGAGCACAAGTTTGATAGTACGCAGCGGCTTGAAGATTATCCCCGATAAATCGTCAATTATATCTCTCAAGGTTCTACGAATGATTCATGGGTGAATGAGAGAGGCTAGAAGTATTTGCAAGCGGGAATACTGAGAAAACTAAATGTCCCCTCCGCAGTAACAGTATTCCAGTGGATATTTAACGATGCTAATGCATTCTTAGACCTTGAGTTCCCTGTTAGTTTTTCATACATTTTCACGGTATTGAGCAACATAGAGTTACACTTCATTTTTTTATTTCAAGCTCTACTTCACATAAAATCAGAATTTTAAATCTCACCCCTATCATTAAAAATAATTCAGCAGGTAGTGGTAGACAGGTATGCAACGAACCGACAAGTTTACCCAAAGGTTATGTGTTAAAGTCCAACTTTGGATATGGGTGCTGTGCTTCTCAAAAGGATTGTGCTTAGGATTAATGTAGGTTATACGATATGATATAATGTACTCAGTAAGAGCACCTAACTAATGATTCTACAACGGCCAAAATTTTTCAGCATTTATCACATTATCAATTCACATTCCTAGTATTATCGGGTGGCCTACTATGAGCAACTTCGGTTCTACCCTTTCTCCGTACTAATGTATCTAGTATTTACAAGTTCTTGATAAGAATATGTATGAAAACGAAATGCAAGAATGGGAATGTAGGCATTATTTTACTTTTCACACGAAAATTGATTAACAGCTGTAGTATTTATTTTCATTAATCTTCAACTGCTCAGGTTATCGTTATCGATAACGATCTTTAATTTAGACTTAATCTCCTAAATAAATTCCAAGATGATATTTTCAGTGACGATGTTAAAAATGCTGTGCGAACCCCAAATTGCTATGGCAGACTGGACCATTATTACAAAATTAGAGAAATTGATTGCCGAACAGACAGATTCAAAATTTCCTTTTTTCCTCGTACAATTAGGGATATGTATAGTGGTAAATATATCCAATACGAGTGAATCAATTCATAGCATAGGTAGTTGCATGTTGGTATAAGGACTTGAAGGTAATCCAACTAAATTCACGTTTTTGCATGCTTAGTTTGCTATTTTTATTTTTTAATAGTGCAGTTTAGGCTAATATATTAATACTAATCCTTTTAAATGCATGATATCTAGTACATGCTTGGTGAGAATTCACCCCCTGCCACACACCTTTATGGTTTCTTGCAGGGTATTATGTAGATATAGATGTAATGTCGCATCGGATAAGATAAATTAAAATTCTAATGCAAACGCCCATGAAGGAATCAAACCTGTTACTTTTGTATTGCGAGGCCGGGGTTTTATTTCGTTCAAGGAGAGAAATTTGAGGTCGGTACCATGCAACCCCACCGATGAAACACAGTTTGCGAGGCACACAGAGGAAATTCTACTATTTAAAATCGTTATCGTGATTCAGAGTAAACACTTATCGGCTCCATCAGTATACCGCCCAGGATCAGTAAATAGTGGCCAATAGACATTAACCTCTTCCCCCTTTGATCTTTAAACAGAGTTAAGATACGTGTCACGCTAACTCTTCCCCTCTCTTACGATGTTCGAACAGAGTTCAAAAATAAATCTCGCGTGCCGCCGCGCTGGCGCTGTCTTCGGCATTTTTATAAGTAACAATATTTTCTGCATTAGTTTTTCACAGAATTATGCCAGTTCTAAAATTTAATGAGATATGGAATGTAAATAGGCAATCAGTGCCATTAAAATGGGTGTTTTAACGGTTAAAAATAGTAAATACATCTCTGAAAAGCTTTTGTCTAATGAAAAGTGTGCATGCCAATATCATTATTGCATCGCATTTCTATTGGGTAAATAGCAACTTTTTAGCGGCTTGAGAATTCCCGAATTATATGTCATGGCTATTCTGCATAAGTGATGGTAGAGCAGTTGTTAATACAGCTCCTGTATTGTAGCACTCACGTAGTTAGAGCAGGTAACAAGGTCATTTTAGCACAACCTACACCTTTAGATGTGCTCCAGACATCCGATCTCTTCATGGACTTCGGTAACGTAAGTTAAAATTATATTTATGAATTATAAGGTACGCTGTTTATCTCTATTACGAGAAACATTGCCGAAAATTTAGATGACATACCTTCCTTTTTTTCCCGGAATATTACGCCAATCACCTGATTTTGAAAACCCGAGATTAAACAATCTGGTTAAGAATGAGTTATGTTCCGGGATCATGTCTCAGGCAGTCGTCAGAAGGGTGTGTCCCAACTCGAGAAGGGTCCTAATCCGCGACCCTTTCCCGAGCTCAGAGGCCCAACGCTGGCCTCTCTCCTCGACCCGCGCGGCTGGGGGCTACCACAGCAAAAACTGACCTTACACAGTATAATTTACACTTTAACAGCTAAGGCATATTGCAATAAATACTACTTTTCATCGTACTCCTGATAATCGTGCGAGTACGTACGTCTTTTAATCGTCGTTCTACGATGAAAAATAACAGTTTTATAGAATTAGGTAAAAATGCGGTGGGCGACTGCCGGAGAAATGGCAACCATACAGTGAAATGGAGGTGGTTCCGCGAAGTTTGAATACGTTTGGAGCATTTGTGACGCTTTCCTCATTTTGTATACGTACGTCTACTGAGTGTAGTTTTGTTTTTGGTGTTATTGACGTCGGTGAATGGCCAAAATAGGTTTTCTTTACGCAGGACATTTCACGAAAACCGACATACTACGGCAGGCTAGATCATGAGTACAAAATGAGCGAAATAGACTGCAGAACGGACAGGTAAAATGTCATTTTTTCGAAAGGATAGCGAATTAGGACTCTTCCCAAGGCGGGACACAATCTTATGGCAACTACCTGATACATGGTCCCAGAACATCACTTTTAACCTTTCTTTCTTGCTTCGTCCATTGCTGGTTACTCGGCTTCCCAGGTAACAGAACTTTTTTTACTTTTTCGGGTTTTCGTTTTCCTAGTTTAACGTTGGTTTTGGCCTCTTTTCTCTTGCTGCACGCCAATATCTTAATCTCCTTCTTATTGATCTTCAGCTGATATCTAGTCATCACCATTTCCATGCTTATTCGAATCTTATTCATACCCCTCTCTGTCTCTGCTATGAGTGCTATGTCATCAGCGAATCGCAGCATGCTAATTTTATCTCCGTTGATATTCACTCCAGGAGACTTCTCTTTGATTTCAATCATGGCTCTCTCTATTTCACATAAAATATTACGGGATACAGAGAACAGCCTTTTCTCACCTATTCCTATAATCTTGCTTCTTCACAGCTGGGTCCAGATTTAATCACAGCTACTACGTTTTTATATAAAATGTGTATATTTCATCAGTCTTTGTAGAACACTCCACTTTCTCTCAGAATTCCAAGCATATAATTCAAATCTAGTTGTCAAAAGCCTTATCCAAATCCAGAAACTCAATGAAAATCGGCTTGTTCTTTTCCATTTTTTTCTTCATGAGTAGCCTAAGGGCCAATATAGCTTCTTATATGCTCTTTCTTTTCCTCAGTCAGAGTTGATTTTCGTCCAGACATTCATCTGCTTTTCGTTCTTTTCTTCTGTAGACGATCCTTGCCAATATCTTCGATGCATTCGTCGTCAGGTTTATGGTCCTAAAATGTTCTCCGCTACCTTCTTTGTGGCAATGGAAATGATGATGTTTTTCTCGAAGTCCGAGGGTATTTCATCTGTTGAGTACATGTCACAAATGTTTTCGTAAAGTTAGGTTAAAATATTCTCTCCTGCATTTTTACTTAGCCCTGCAATAATATTGTCAATTCCAGGGGCCTATTTATCCACAGGTCCCTTATTGCGGTCTCAAATATTCCGATGTTAGGATTGAGGTTCCCATACCATTCTTTTCGATTTCACTTTCCTTTTCAATGACTTCCACTCTGAGCTTGTTTTCGTTGTTTAACACTTATAGATATTCTTTCCATCTATTCCCTTTGTCTAGAGTTTCTTTAGAATCAAAGGTTCTTTGTTATCCCTAATGACATGACATCTTGCGCACCATTCCTTGAAAAGGTTCCTCACCATCCTATAGGCGGCTTCCACCCTTTCATGTGCATGTTTTTTTTGCACATCTCCGCATAAACCCTTCATTCACATTTCTCTAGCGTTCCTTGATTTGCGAATTACTTCATTTCTTATTCTTTTTAGCAAAGTTGTCCTTCTTCTGTTTTCGTATTCTGGTAATTTTTGTTTCTGTAGTCAGGTGTAATTATTCAGAACGTTCCGCAATCCATAGCTCCTTCTTGTCAACTGTTCTTCTTCTATTATCTTCTTCTTCGGTTTCCTGTAGTCCAATTTTAAATTTTTATCAAATCTCTTCCACTGATTTTTCAGTCAGGTACTTTATAAAATACCAGGTGATATCTAACCTCCTTCAATTTGTCTACATGCGATATATTCATTACTTTTTTCCACCAGATTCTTCAATTTTAGATGGCATTTCATCTAAAATTGAATCATGACTTTACTGTGGGTACTGTTGATATCTGCCCCAGAGTAACTTTTGCAGTCCTTCATCCTGTTTCCTTAATCTTTGCTTCCTTAAACTGTAGTCTATTTGATATCTTCTTTTGTTCCCTGGAACTTTTCTCGCGTATATTCTTCATTTTTGACTTTATAACAATATGTTGGCAACCCCTAGCTTGTGTTTCGTGTACCAATTCCATCACATCTATCACCTGGAAATAATTTCCTCGTGTTTTGTCCGTGTGTCATTCGTTTTCACGGAACGGCATTCTATGCGATCCGCAATACTGACGCAACACACTTAAGAATTATGTGAAACATATAGGTAACTATAAGAAAAATAATTATCGCTTATCATCCTTCAAAACACTGACGCATTATGATTCTTAAAAAATACATATGACTTCCACATTGAACATTTGTGACATGTCTCGGCAGTTATTTCATATCGTTTGGTAAGAGTTAAAAGCGGTCGCAAATTTTCAATTAATTTTGGAAGTCACTAAATTTTTTTTAATAATCATGACGCACTTCTACCAATTGAAGGCTACAAACTTGTGGCTTCAATTCATAACATATTACATTCATTGAAATCGTTTCATTAAAAACGTTCCCTCTCTCTTAATTAGTTGTAGTCTCCAGCTCTCTTAGTTGTAGCACCTAGAGCGATCAGTTTGAACGGTAGTATTGTAGGAAGAAATAACAAGACACTCGCTTGAAGACAGTACAAATAAAAAAAGAAATTCTCATTACATCATCCAATCTTTTCAAAGAACCATTCTTTGCTAATTTTAATGCTTCTGATGAAGCTAAATTGAATTTACAAGATTAATTTGTAGTTTTACGCTACGGCGATTCAAAGTTAGAGCAGAACTATTTCATTGACGAATCTCTCTTTGCTTGCTGTCTTGAATATCAATATGAGAACTTTTCACTCTGAGTGCACCGTATCTCAAAATATGACAGATTTTTAAAAGTCGATGCTTGTATGTGCATTCCCTTGAAAGGGAGCTCTCCTTTAACCCTAAATCCTTTTACAACTCTTCCGGGTTGTCCGCGGTGCTATAACTAGATTTAGATGTGTCTGGAAAAAGAATCCCATAAGCATTATTAAATCATCTTCAAGGATCTCGTAGAAAAATATCTGTGATTATTATTATACGAGGGATTTTATTTCCCATATTTGCATCATCATTCTACATCCATAGAAATTAAAAATCCTCTCAACACTCATCTTTTTATGTAGTGATAATTGATGTAACTAATGCTCAGAGCACGCATTCATAGTGTGTAAATTGTTGAGGATCTCTTCCAACGGCTTAGCGGCTGTAAGCATCGATAAGGATTCGAGGTATTTACAGCGTTTCGTCCTATGCTTTTAATGTCATTAGGTGTCACGACATGAAGGCAACCCAAAAAACTTCCCGTGTCGAGAGAGCTGAACAATCTCAGCCAAATTAATAGGATCATGATGAAACACAATTTGTCAGTTTCCTCAGTGACACAAGAATCCCATTTTGTTAATTTATTCCGCCTTCAGACTATTTTGCTCACTTACCTTACACAACCAATGACTCACACAGAACAATTCTATATTAAATGAAATATTTGTGCACAAGAAGTTGTAGACGGTGAATTACATTAGTTAATCAATATTAATAGCATGTGATCAAAATTGATTCTTTTATAGTTACCGCACTCTTTTGGGCGCACGTCTTCTGTGAACTGAAGCTTACAAATGAGTATATAAACAATATAAACCTCTGATTCACTTGCATTTGAAACTACTTTCCAAAGAGAAAAAATGTTATAAATATTTCCGGAGGCAATGCCATGATTCATTCGGTGGAGTCAAACCTCAACGGTAGGAAGCATTCTGGTGGAGGTTCAGGCACTCGTGAAAGGCGCAATGCATATTGAACGTGACATTTACGTTACGGGTTATCGGTGATATACCAGCATGATTAAAATGCAACACTCAGCGAGGGAGCCAGAGAACATTAATCAGCACTTGTTTTGCTATTCAAGAGTAAATTCGTCAGTAAAGCATTCACGTTGAGCTCATTACCTCGGCGACCGGCCCAGGAATATTAGCTCTATTACCACGAAGATCATCGTCATCCCATGCCGGTTTTTTTGCGGCGCGAGTATATCCAATTAGATTTTAATCCACTTTAAATACGGCGCAGCCAGCAGGTTTCCGTGCATCTACTGACCACATCTTTTGAACCGTTTCCTTAAATAAAGGAGTCACAACCCAAAGGCCTTACGTTGGCATCAAAACTTGGGTTAGAGCCCGGGAACTCCATTTAAGCACCCATATAATCTGGCCAGTAAATTATATTGTCTCACTGAAAATAGATGAATGCCACCGATTAGGCGTGGGAAGCTCCAAGAAATGTAGCAAAAGGGAAAACAAGACGCGGACAAGGATGTGAAATCAAGAAAGAGAATGAAAGTTAAACGCGAAGAAATCGATTTCGGAAGAGAAAAATCGGAAAGAGACAAGTACCCAACCAGATTCAAAGCTCAGGAACTAGCCGCAAAAACCTTAACAGGGTTACCCGCTGAAACTGCACCATAGCAATATACTCCACCGAGAAAAAAAATTCGCCTTGACTGGGACTCAAAATCTGACCCTCTGATACATCTTGGTAGCTCTACTTGTAGAGTACCAGGCCTGAAATCAGGGGGCCCGGATTCAAGTCCTGTTCAAGGCGAATGATTTTTTTCTCTGTGGAATATATTGCTAAAGTTACTAACCATTGGCATCCGATCAAAACACTCGACTAGAGTAACAGCGTTACGCAACAATTTGATATGCACTAACGGTCGAGGTTAAAACGCAACGTCTACCGTAAGCTTTTAATACAAGAATTATCACGTTACTCACTCCCAACGATAATATATTACCGCTAACCTTCGGGTTTCAGCGATCAAGGAGGGCCAACTATGTTTCAAACGAACACCTTACATACATGTACCGTACACCTTATTGCCATTTGTATAAATTAGATAAAGTCAGTTTTTATCGTGAATCTATTTTAGACAGCATCTAAACTAATTTTTCTAGTCTTAATTAGTATTCGTTGCCAATGCACACCATGTTAAATATCGATTTTCACATATCCGGTTAAAAAAAGAGAAAATTTTTCGGATAGCATTCATTCACTTATGTCTCTCATTAAATTATAAATATCTAATCAAAATATTAATTCATAAAAAGTTTAACAATAATATTAAGGTGTCAACAAAAATAGCATTGAAAACTATATTATCTCATGATTTACGATAACACTCATATTATTATAATGTTTGGCAATGAATGTTATATAGTATGTACGTGATTATCCATGCAAGTGGATGACCTCATGATTGTACTGGGGACAACTAATTTTATATAATCTTCGCAGACCTCATTGATCCCATAAAATTGCTTTACTGCTCAATAAATTTAGCATTACAGTCATATATCAAATGTGGAAGAGTGCTCCCTGTGGAAGAGTTCTTAGGCCTTATGCAACGTCTTCCTGAAAATGTTCCCTTTTGATATTTTTCCGGAAACCGATATTTGTTCCGTCATTACAAAAGTAATCTATTGACTTACATAGTTAATTAAGAAGGAATCAAGGAATAATCCGAACAATATAAGTCTACAAGTTCCATGCACAGTGGTTCCTGGTTTGAAGGGATAACCTACCCATAAGCACCCACAAAAAACATATTTTCTTAACATGTACTATTTCTTTAGCAATCATAAAGTCTCCTCACTCTGCGTACAAAAATGAATTTGCAATAATATTTCTCTTCATGCTCACCCGAGACTTCGACTATCGTCACACAGGATTATAGCAATGAAGTAGTATATTACTGCTCACAAATTGTTTACCTGTATGACGCATTTTGTGGCCTGCGTTGTTATCATGAGAGAGTCATATTATTTTATATTTCTTGAGTGCATATACCTTTTGGAGTGCAAGTGGTTGGGGAGGTATGAGGGATAAAGGGGGCATACAGCAGTGGCAAATCCGGTCAAATAGGATTCAAAGAGATGATGGTTGTTGGAAAAAGTGAGGATAATATCCTGAAGCCCAACTGAGTGAAATTTTTACACTAACAGGGTCTAACAGAACGGGGAGCTGCAAAGCATTTTGTGAGCAGCACTTATGGTTTCCATATTCGTAAACGCCCGAAATAAATCGTAATTTTCATAACCCTGTACTCCTTGACTCCTGCGTCTAATATCCCCACACCCATCGCTTAATCCCCCCGTCCCCTGCAGGGACCAACCCTCAGCAATGTTTTATGCGCTCTTTCCCTCGGCCTTTTCCCTCCCCTTCTCCCCCCCACCCACCCACCCTCATGGACTGCTATATTTATCCTGACAATCTTAAAATCTTTGTACTTGTACCTGAAGAGGCTACAGCGTAGCGAAACATGTGGCATTAAAGCATTTTTTAACTTGTGGAACGCTAAAGTTTTCTTTGCGATTACCTTTCTTTCCATTATGGAACTCCACAGTCTCGGCCTCTGCGATACACTTCTCTTATGACTCTCATTCTGTTCCTTAAAAATGATAAATTTATGCAAAGATATCACGCTGAAATCCACAATTAGTAGTCCTGAGTTTTCAGGTAGGTACTCTATAGGCTTGGTTCAGTAGGGCATCGTCTTGCCTAAGATTTTAACTCTAGGATAAAAATACAATATCCCTGCCTGTGTAGGATTAGAACCCACGACCTCAGGGGACCAACCTGGCTACCATGGCCGGCCTAAATACACATAAGCCTGACAAAGTTAAAATCTGGCAGACTGGATTTTATTACAGCTGAGTGAAACGAGGATACATAAATATTTATGCTATTAAACTGCCTCTAGAAACTGGAGACTTGATTGCGATACTGTGTTGCAATGGTCAAGAGTCGGTGAATTTTTAGCAGGCAGAAATGGGAAAAGCCCATATTCATAATAGGTTTGGTTTAAACATGACACGAATTTTTACTGAGACATAGATTCATGAGGCGGTATCTGAGTTTCTCGGAAATAGTAGGTGACTGTGAGGTAACCGTATAGGTGGTCATAGCAAAATAATTATAAAAAAGGTGGTGGTGATGATAATGATGACAAATTTAATTCTAGGGTTAAGTCCTTTGGAACATTATCCGATGTAACAATACTTCATCAAAACGAAAAACCACCATGGACTACTTTGAATGCAGCAAATCAAATATAAATAACTAAAACATACACAGATACACAAAATAAATTTAGAATATTTTACTTTATAATTACAATAGCAATATTTATTATCATTCACCATCCAGTAAGGCATCTGATTACAAAATAAATTAAAATTTGATAACACTTATAGTACGGTATTTCGTTACGAACTCTTAAAAACCACCGCACATTACTTGTCAATCGCTGTGCATGTGTCACAAGTTTCCAAGATCATATATTTGGATGGAGAGCTTATGACAAGTCAAATATAAGACGATTAAGATAAGTATCAAAATGACTAATACACTGCAAAAGACACCTACTGTCGAAACCGATTGGAACTGGTGGTAATTAAGCGTAAGCATGCGTAAGCTGGACAAAACATACAGATGTGAGATGAAATGCTTTTGAATGAAAGAGAGGTATTTTCACCATCACGATTAAAATGTTTCTTGCCCCTCAAAGCCTTAACTTTTATGTATTGCCAATAAGCTTTGAAGTGTACTTTTTACGCAGGGTGATTCAGCAACATCCATTTTAAGACCTACCTAATATTTAAATTCCCCTGGCTAAACAACATTTTAAACTTCCACCATTCCTTTAATGTCTTGCTTTTACAGTCTACCAAGTATTATTTAATTCAAATAAATGGGTTATCTGACCAAGTCTCTACAAACGATATCGTTCATTGATAATTTCCTTCATACCCGGCCGACATCAGGACATCTCGCACTTGCTGCTTTATCGTGTGCTGCGGGCTCGAGGTGATGCTTGCCGTTTTTCATATTGAGACGGCCTTCTAATTTGCATGAATAGTCAACATTAGCAGTTTTATTTTTTGCTTCCAGGCCTAACCCAGGTTGAAATATGAAGTACACACCCCTTTTTCAGTTTGATTGATGGATACCGAGACTCCTATTCATTGCAATTCGAATCCGATGTATTCAATGTCACCTTCCCATCACTGAATATAGGGATGTACTGCCAACGCGCAAGTAGCCGATTAACGCGGCTCAATGGGCAAGGGTCTAGCGACGTTGATACACCGGTTTCGGTCAGATCACCGAAGTTAAGCAACGTTGGGCCCGGACGGAGGTTGGATGGGTAGCCCCCCTCCAAATCTTTACCGTGGTGCTCTTGTCCCGTCTGCAAGTGGCGGGCAGGTTAAATATGATTTGGCACAATGGATCTAAAGAGGTCTAAGTGCCAAGGCCCCCACCCACCCCTCCAATTTACATTTTTAACGCGGCTAAATTCTCGGAGGGAACCCGAAAGGGGATCGGGTTGGTGTGGTGGCTAGAGCACCCACCTCCCATCCCGAGGGCCCGGGTTCGATTCCAGGTAGTGGCGGATTTTTCTGTGACAAACCGGTCCCTACTTGAGTATCTAGTGGAGGGCATTTCATGTTCAGTACTCCGTCCGTGGCATGGAATGTTAAGCCGTGGTCTCTTTAGCGTCTTCCGTTAAGAGTAGGCTAATGCCTGCGTCGGGTTTCTCTCCACCCTTCCTCCATTCCCTGAAATGTTCCTATGATTACCCGATCACCCACCTATCCTATAGGGCGCAATTGACCTCAGCTGTCGGTTACCTCCCCTAAATGACACAACATAACAGGAAACCCGAAATCACTATCATTTCTAAGGGTCTTTGCGTCCCTTGCCACGGAACCACGGTAGGAATACGCGTCGGATAAGCGGAGCAAATGGAGATACCCCCCCCCCCCCCCGCGGATCCCAGTGGACAAGACCAAAGGGGGGGATGAAACCACGAATCAGCAGCTGAATGTGGGAGACCAGGGGCGGTAGTGATCGCCCGCATGAGCTGGGTGACCATTTTGCCGTGGTGAATGCCCGTGGGAATTTGCGTTCGCTTAGCTGGAGAGCGGTCGGAAAAAAAACGGAACCGCACGCATAATGAAATCCCCCAATTGCTCAAAAGCATGCGTGTTCAAATTTCAGGTTTCAACTACGGCGAAAGATAGATAAATAAGCAGTGGCAATAGCAGGAGTGGTGGTGGTCTGGTGGGTAAAGCACTGGGCTTCGGACCGGAGGGTCCCGGCTTCATATCGGTGTGAAGCTTCTCTGGATACCCCTGCCTAAAACTCTTATGGTGCGATTTGCCAGATTTGCCTCTCATGATTGCCAGAACTTTGCGGGAAAGGACAGGTGGTCATCTTAAGCATTGAAGAAAATCCTTGTGACCTTTTGTTATATGGATCGAAAAAAGATTCCCTAAAGTTCAGTAATTCAACCTAATTTTAATTTCATTCATTTTAACAGCAACGCATTCTCTATGGTTAGGTTTGTTGACGAAGAATTGAGTAAAGGTGCCAAAATGAAAAAGAAAACATCTTCTGCTGCTCCTGTCATTTCTATTAAACATTTATCATTCCATCGGTCTTACACCTATGAAATCCCAAAAAAAAATCTAATCGGTTCCAAACTCAGGGAGTGGAAATTCCACACCCTTTATCCTTGGCCGAGGGCTTCATCCGTACGTATCTGCTCACAAGTATGCCGACATCACATAATGAGTCCCGGAAACAGGTAAAATTGAAGCCATCTTTTTTAAATCCAGGGGACACTACATATGAATGGATTTACTATTAGAGGAGAAGAGTTCAGATTCTTATGAATGACCTCTAACCTAACTATTTTCAATGTTCCCCAATACAGTTAAAACGCTTGATTTCATGACTTTTCATGTAAAAATGGTCACATTTTTTAACGAAGCTACATTCGGAAGACCTTTTTTAATTATTAGATGAGAATATAGTCGGAAATACTCAAAATGATACCAAATACTTTTCCCTTGTTAGACCTCATTTTGAATACGATGCCAATATATGTGATCCTTACGGAATAGGCTTAAATAATGAACTTGAGCGTGTGCAGCGAAGATCGGCAAGATTTGGAATGGGACGGAATGATAACTACATTAGCGTAACCACTCTAGTAGATGAACTAAAATTGGAATCATTGTCAGACCGTAGGTTGAAATTTAGACTTAATCTCTTAAATAAATTCCAAGATGATGTTTTCGCCGATGACGTTAAAAATGTTTTGCAAACTCCAGCTTACTATGGCAGACTGGACCATAATCATAAAATTAGGGAACTTTATTGCCGAAATGACAGAATCAAAATGTCCTTCTTTCATAGGACAATTAATTCTGATAAATTCTCATACATCCTTTACATACAGTTACCTTCTTTCATCGTGCATTATGAACAGCTGTAAGTATATTCAATAGCATAAATACAAGTGTTTCAATCGATAGCATAGGTAGTTGCATGTTGGTAAAAGGATTTCAAGCAAACCCAAATAACAGCATGTCTCGGTCAAAACGAATGATTTTTTTCTCTGTGGAATATCTGCTTATGAGCATGTTATTTTTATCTTTTTTAAATTGTGAAATTTAGGCTAGTATATTTTTACTAATCGTTTTTACGCATATGTAATGCTTGTTTGGTGTGAATTCACCCTATGCCACACACCTTTATGGTGGCTTTCAGGGTATTATGTAGATATGGATGCAAATAATCAACAGAAAAATACGAGTTTTGCTCAAGCTTAGGTACATACGTGAATCAGCTGTTTCAATTAAGTACCCAAATTTCTCAAACTTACGCGTTTTAGCATATTTTTGTTTTACTATTGTAATAAAACTCTAAAATCACGGAAACCATTACCGATTAGTTATAATAACAATGAAGTGGTGTATAATACATACCAATCCATTAACTCTCACAAGTACAATTGGTACGATTGTTTACATTCAAGTCATACAGATCAGCTAAAAATATTGCGCTACGGTGCGCCACGGCAATGCAATATGTTTTGCTCTTACGTTTGTCTGCTGAATGCTCTATTTAACTGTTATCTCAGTTTTTTCATGTGTGGTCAATCAGGGAAGGAATTAAGTTTCACCCTTACATCTATCTTCCCTGATATGCTGCTGGACCCAAGGATACAAAAATTAGAATAGCGGGTCGTAATCACTCAATCTTCTTAAAACTAATGTTTTTGATTGCACAAAGCTTAGATATTATCGTAAATGCACTCCTAATTGCTGATTTGCTGTGTACAGTTGAAAAAACCACTCTTTGTTTCCAATATTTTGCTTGTACATTACGGGCCTTACGAGACGACTCCTCACGAATATGTCGAAAATGCGCACCCGTTGCTAGTTGTCCCCGTGTACGGAGCCTATATATTTCGTCAAAAAATTCTTTCGGGCTCGGCGAGCGTCGAGTATCTTTCGCACAATGTTAGATTCAATGAAGCGTACTCTTATTGCTGGAGGTTTGGTTTTTGTGTAAACTCTGCCATATAATCTGTACTACTGTCCATGTCAGCTGCCTCTATTTTGACTCCAAGGCCAACGCCTATTTGACAGATCAACGCTCCCAACTCTTCACCGGCATTTAAAGGAACTCCATAAATTTTGACAACTTTCCTCAGTGATTCCTGTTCAGCCCAATTCAGTTGTGCCTCGAGGGTATTTATACGCTTAGTAAGGTGATGGTTTTCATCAGCTAATTTATCAAATCTAGCGCACGTATTGACAACAGACTCATTAACGCATGTTATTGTGTCAGTATGTTCATCAATCAAATCCTGCCATGAAGACAGTCTTACTGAGCTCACTTAGTCCGTACTCCTCTGCATTTCTATACTCACGTTGATACTTCTTCGACTCCTTGACGCGGTCCAGCAGATCGCTCAGCATCGAACGTGAATCTTCAGCGAGAGTTGTGTCCAGAAGAGGATCGACAGCCAACAGCTTGATAGGTGTATCGTCTCCTCGGCTGGAGTGAAGGTTGTTAAGGCAGACCAGTGTAACTCCACGAATGATTTTGATCTTCAAGTAGGTTCAGATGAACTTCATTGAGGGAGGAGCAGGAGAAGTGGTAAACGTCCCTACTAGTGACACAAATCACGGTTTCTTGGGAGCGTTTCGTAATCACAGAGCAGCGAGCAAATTCGTCACAGCAGACACCAGAGGAGGAAACGGAAAATACACGAAAAGTTCGAGTGATGAGTCAGAGCCAAAAGGCAGCCACGTCTGCTCGCCACCAAGGACTGAAGAGAACTGTTTAGGGAAATTTTTTCGGTGTAATAGAAGATTCAAAATGCACTGCGATCACTCTTGGAGGCGTCGGCGATAATTTTGATGAAAACCTCCCGTACATTGGAAAGCTTTTGTGATAAAGCCTTGAACCGGCTGTTAATTTATCTCATTTTTGACAGAAATTTTTTTGAACTCTGCAAAAGATTTTCAGTGCATGATGCACCCACATTTATAGCCCACCTAATGATTGTAAATATCGTAAATCTGAATGTAAAATGTTATTTTTAACTGGCTATTTTTAATCCTGCTAGTTAAATTATGACTATGAGCTAGTGAAGTATCAAAAAATTGAGAGGTGGACGAATATTCAACAATCATACATCTATATTGACGTATTAGTTGGTCATAAATGATTTAATTCACGATAATTAGCGATAATTTGCTAAAATCAAAGACAAAAATTTTGATCGCCGGACAATGACCACGCCATACCAGAAGAAGTCACTTTATAATTCCATACATATACCTAGTCTTTCAAGGTAAAACTTGCCAAGGTTACATTTCTCAATCAATTCGTCAGAAGAATATTACCTCCCTCTACCGTTTCAATCCTTAGGAGGCTAAAAATGCTCATAAAACTGTGAGTGATTCCACTATTAACTTGTAATTACAATAAGTAAATACGGTAAAAATATAAATTATATTCGCATGAATGAATCCCTGAATCTCAGTAGGAAATGTAATACCCTCTTTCAATTTGATGGTACCTACAATCATTGGGTCTTTCAGTGCTCCCACACTAACAGACCCAATAACAGCTTTAGTATCCCCGTGAGTGTCCATCCCCTGAAACTTTCAGTTAATTAAATCAATTAGTTGGAATCAATGGTGTCGGATTGATGCTCTGTGGAAGTGCAGTTCCCATGAGGTCCCTTCGGGACGTGCAACACCGAGGCCAACTAATTGGAGCGGAGGGAATGCGTTTAACGGCAATTCCGGCGGATAGTGTATAGGGGTGCGGCTGATACTTGGCAGGCCAGACTGTTGGGAGGCATCGAATTCAGGATCCGCCGAGTAAACAAATGATTGAAGGGATTGAACCTTCCAGAAGAGGGGACCATAAATGGAAGGATATAGGTGCACCTTTCCCGCATGCAATGGAGAACCATTAATTTCCCAACGTCAGGCACGTAGCCAGAAATTTACTTCGGGGGGGGGGGCTATGTCTTGCGTAACTTGAAACAAATCAGCCTTGCCCATTCGGTGCCGACATGTTACAAATCTCTTCCCTTAATTTTCAGTGCTGGGTATTTACTTTTACTGTGCCCATACTTAACTCCTCTCACTGGTAAAGTTCTCTGCTAAAATCAGAACAACAGAATTATTGGGAAAAAATTTCGAGGGGGGCTGAAGCACCAGAAGCCCCCCCCCCCCCCCTCCCCCCCCCCCCCCCCTGCTACGTGCCTGCCCAACGCTGATGGAATCTCGACACGAAAATGTGAAAACCTGTGGAAATGAGTGCGTGAAGATGAAGGGCGAGTCTGAAGGTATTTTAGCGAGACTTCCGAAGCGGCGGCGTCCCCCGAGCACGCTGCCTGCCCTCGTTGCCTCTCGACGCACCCGGACTCCCCTGCGAAGCCCCGAAATCCCGCCGCGGCCCCGTAGCCAACGCAGCCCTCGGCCAACCCTCTCGGCCCTGCGAGGCGGGTCCCCGACGAAGCGCACCCCCCTCGCCGCCCCGCCAACACTCCCATCTGGCCGAAATCGATTTGGAGGGCGTGGGAGGCGAGGGGGGAGGGAGGGGCGGGGGATGAAAGTGAAACGAGAGGAGGGGAAGGGGGAGGGGGAGAGAGGATGGGAGGCAAGAGGGGAGGGAGGAGGGGTGGAAGCGAATAAGGGGAGGGGGAGGGAGGAGAGGGAAGGGGGAGGGAGGAGGGAGAAGGGAGAGGGGGAAAGTGCTTCGGGCGCGGCGACGGGAAGGACTTTATTATAGAGTCTTAAGGGCTGGACTCCCTGGTTGAACGAAACGGAGATCCTTTCTTTTCTCTCCATGATGACTCTTTACGGTGCGTACGAGGGGACAAGCGGGAGGGAGGCTCGCAGACGATGAAGTCGCAGGCCC
This sequence comes from Platycnemis pennipes, assembly GCA_933228895.1. Classification (NCBI taxonomy): domain Eukaryota; kingdom Metazoa; phylum Arthropoda; class Insecta; order Odonata; family Platycnemididae; genus Platycnemis; species Platycnemis pennipes. The sequence goes on along the minus strand of OW121846.1, from coordinate 104,483,419 downwards.
GGGGTCCGCTAGCCCCAAATTCGTCTTCCGTCAGCACCGCCCATGCAATCGCAGCTAGTCCACGAGCTACATTCACCCGCCGGGTTTTGGCGATGACCGCTACAGGCAGTAGCGCCGGATGACTCCTTACGCTGTAGTTGCTGTTTTTATTAGCGGTGACCGGCAGTAAAGGTCACTTGCGTTCAATCCACTGAGGATAGCTAGGTGTTTAGGAGGAGGTAGGAATTTTGGGGGTGAAAGAAGAAAGAGTGAAAACATCGGGGTCCCCAGTTTAATATCCAATTCGACGGATGGAATACTAAACTATCTGAAGTACTCAGAGCGTCTACTTGAAAAACCTATTCTTGCCGGGACTTGAAACCATGCCCTCAGAATGGGTTACCCATCGTACTCTTACTATTTCATGGATCATAGTATTTTTGATACTTTCATTAACGTTTAGTAGACGCTAAATTAACGATATATACCTCCTAAATTAACAATGTCTACGGTTGAAAAATAGTAATTGTATGGTAGCACACGATTAAAACAAATTTTTGGTGCTACACAAAATATATTTTGTCTTGACATGCTGATGTGCAAAAGTTCTGATATAATCAATTATATCCCACGGTCTTACCAAATATTCTCCATCATTATCACAATATTCTGAGTAAATAATTATACACAACATAATGTTAACATAAAACTTCCTGCTTTGCAATGGGACACTCAAAACACTGCTCTCAAAGAATGTTCATAAATTGGTTTATGAGGACTCTTCCATGGAAGCAATAAATTACAGGGTGATGTGCACGAAACGCCAATCAAGCAATATTTTAGGTCACTCATGAAAGAAAACAACTCGATAGACGCACAGATAAGGTTAATTGCGATGATAGGAGTAGACCTAATAATTTCTTGTGACGGTGATGCGTAAATACGGTATGTAGGTATACTGTTTTTTTCAACTGTTCACACACCTGGTACCCATTCCACGTCTTTGGAGCGATGCTGCCTGTAATTTCTTAATTGTTCTCTGGGAAGAAAAATAGATGAAATCAGAGATGATCTGATTTAAAAACATTGAATTTTGAATAAAATTCAAATGTTTTGTTATTAATTTACTATAATTCATATACATTTTTATTCATTTCAACTTCAAACTGAAAATTTTGGAGGTGGTGTGGATATTGATCGCCGTAGAGAAATCATTTGCATTTACTTAAAATAAAAAAATAAAATAATGATTGAGTGATCAAACTATTTTCCATACCAGGATGGAAGGTGACCCCAGAAAAAAGTAGCGTGCTCACGTGAGAATAAAACCTGCTTTTGATTCACGCCAGGCTAAAGCGATAACTTTTTTACGCCATAGGAGGAGGTATATTTAGTAGTGAAACATGAAGAAGAAGATTTATCACCTTGAAATATGCTTATTCTTTTAGCCAAAATGTGTGGTATTGTTATTAATCTTTTCTTTAGGCCAACTCCTAAAGAAATGCTGCATCGTCTAACCTAATCGTAAGAACCCATGTCATTTGGGCTGCTAGGTCGGCGGATTACCGGCCTGGCAGTCGTGGTCAGCCTCACAGTTGAGTGGTGCGAGGAACAAAATTTATCTTTTGATAAAATATTCCTGCTTCCCTAAAATTGAATTTTTTCACTAGCATTTAATCAATTGTAACTAAATTAATACTACTGTGGCGTAGGGCCTAGGATATATAAATCGTTATAACAAATTTAAAACTCGTGAACTAGCCGCTAAACCTTTAACGGAGTTACCCGCAGAAATTGCACAACATCAAGATATTCCACAGAGAAAGAATGCATTCGCCTTGACAGTGACTCGAATCCGAACCCCGACAACATCTTGTTCCCTTAAATCCTCAATAATTTTCACAGAGAAAGAGGACGTCTTGGTGGCTCAACTGGTAGAGCATCTGGCAGGAAATCAGGGGGTCCGGGTTTGAGTCCCGGTCAAGGTGAATGATTTTTTTCTCTGTGGAATATCTTGTTATATAAATGGTAACCAGAATACAAAGACTGAAAGATTCGGTACACATAGGGCATTTGTGAAAAAATATGGGCTAATTTACCGCATGTTAACATATCATTTTTCGGCGAAGAATAAAGAAGAGAAAAAATATGGAATAAAACCACAAATGTTTTAATACGATCGAAACATTTATTTTGAACTTTGCTTCAAAGATTGTATTGCAAGTCTTTACCGTTAGCAAACCTAGTCCATCTGAATTATGGATTCATTGGTGATCATTCTTGACTTTGATGTTTTTCACGAAGGTTTAGAGAATGTCAATTCTACGGTACTGAAATTAGCGACTTGCCGCTGAAACAATAGGGCATAAAAGCATTCATCATCCTTTGAAATAAGGAAGTATAAATTCTAATCGCTGTGAATTGTGGCGTTCGCAAAATAATGTTGCAACTGAGATACAGTTGAGAAGAGGTTATTCATTTGTGCCCTACTAAGGATGAATCCAGATAGAGGCTGGCCAGTAGCCTTCGATGGAAGAAATGATCACAGAGGTATCTTAAATAGGAGAGGCTCGCATCCATAGATGAACTGAATCATATCCTTTAAGGCTGATAGGTATGTAGATGTTCTGCAGTTGGATGCCTGTGAGGTTGTGCTGGAATGGCACTCCACCGGTTAGGAAAACCTGAAGTTCGTGCTTTAGGTGTAGTATTCAACACATCTGGGCTGAAGACGATCTCTATAAAAGACCTTGACAGCAATACCATGCAGCAGCAACAGGTTTTCTTCAATGGCATGCAAAAAACCTGTTGCATGAATTCATCCCATTACTCGTCCAACTTCTCGAAAGTTGACTCCTTGCTGCATGCATTTCAAACCATTAAAGGCTATGAACAATTCCAAAGCATTTAAGACCACTGATTGAACTTACATCTAAACGCTTGCGGGGCAAGGCAGGAATAATCCACCTCCGCTACCATTTCACTAGAATCCTCCAGTGCGCGAGAGTACAGAGATGTTCTGCGGCAATTTCAAAACAGCTTCCGGCGGACCATCAAGCAATTTATTTGTCTGTAGGATATACCAAGCCTGCCGTGTGAACGGCGGTGAAATTCCCATTAATTGCCACGCGAAAAACGTCACCTGAACCGGAACTTGAACCACGGACCTTCGGCTTTCCAGGCCTCTGTGCAGACTACTGCGCTACCCAGGACCCCTAATTTGCATGGCAATTTTGAACTTAGGTTTGAACCTACAGTATACAACAGTACAATACAACAGCATACAATACAAAGTATACCGGATCAGTCAGGGTAAAAAATGGTTCCAAAGATTGCAATGCTAATTTAGTTACAGAAAATTAAAATAACAGTCTTCAACCACAAAGATGATCGGGTCAGGCAGAGTTTGAGAAGTACTCAGCAAAAGAATGTGAGAAGTTTACACAACAGGAACCAGTTCCTTTCCCTGTGCCAGTTTTGGTTTCCACTCACCAAAAATGCATGATTAGATGAATTAGGGTGAGCCTCTCATTGATTTAAGTGGAAATGTCCGAAGACAGGAATATCAGCATTCCAATAAAAGTAGGGAAATTATATCTCCGAGACCAGTTTTGGAGATATAATTTTTCACCAGAAATGCAGCTTGACATCAGCTGGATCTTGACGCCTCTCCCGCATTTAAAGTTGAGACCTTGAGCTAAAATCCTTAGCGTTTACCAACTAGATTACTTCGCTGTCCAAACAATGAAGTCTAACGGAATTGGAAGAAAATAATTTTATGTTTTGCTATGTAAATCACTCAACGTATTGAAACGCCGTAACTCTACATTCACATATACTTTCTCTTTATGAGTTTTGTCTCAGTATTTGCTATAAAAAAAAGGCAGCTGTTTGCCGGTTAATCGGAATTTCAGCATCCCATTGTAGTCGACTTCCAGGTTTTCTAAATAATGTATAGATAAACTGATAACAGACAACATTCACGTCAAAATGGCCAAGTTAGGCCAAAGCAATGAAAACTGTCAACTTTCAAGATGAAAAAATTGCCCTGCCCTCATTGACACAGCGTTTGCCTACAGCCTCCATTCTGATCCTCCATGCCCCCAACCATTCCCAAATCATAACGAAGAATGCAGGATATTTCAAACCTGCCGCATGAATGGCGGTGAAAATGCATGCAATAAATATTGCCATGTGAAAAAATTCACCTGGACCGGGAATCTAACGACAGACCTTTGGCTTTCCGGGCCATTGTGCATACCAATACACTATTCTGGATCGGTAATTTCCATGAAAATTTTACCGAGGCTCAAGGTACTATATTTGTGAGCCCTCGCGGTCCATCAAGGATGGCAACGCAAGGGAGAAAGGGCTTCAAAGAAGCCACGACCAATGGTGAACCTCATTCCAGCGCTAAAGCCGCGCTTGGTGGTAAATGTAGGATAGTTCAAACCTGCTGCGTGAATGGCGGTGAAAATGCACATTAATCGCCATGTGAAGAAAATTCACCTGGACCCGGAATCGAACCACGGACCTTTGGGTTTCCCAACCTGGATAGCATAGCATAGTGATCTACGCAATGGCCCGGAAAGCCCAAGGTCCGTGGTTCGATTCTAGGCCAGGTGAATAGTTTCACATGGCAATAATGTGCATTATGAAGATATATTATGTCTGTAGAGAACATATCCTGAATTTCACTTTGTAAACTTGTTGAAATTTATAGTAATGTAAGGAACAGCACCATAGGCGTGGCAGTGAAGCATTCACATGCATAATATGATCAAACTGCTGCAGCAGATCCATTTTTAAGTTTTTTTATTGCAACTTTTATACCCGTTAAAATGTCAGATCAAGTTATTTTTTTCCTTGTAAAAAATTCTAAATATTATAGCCTTAGCACACGTTTCTGAGAGAATTATTGGATAAGTTTATATGTTGGCAGCGTAATTATTTCGGCTCTATCACTTATTTTATAAAAGCTAACAAATCGTTGTAATCTCGTTGTAATCTAGAACATGTTCTTATCTGATACATACGTTCGCGCAAGTATAAGGTGTATTTCTCTCACTAGATGGTGCATATTTAGCGGTAACGAACTGTCTGGGGAATTGGCATTTAAATAGGTTGTTGACGATTGAGTTGGGTGTTTTTGTTTGCACTCAACCCCTTAGGTAGTGAATAAAGTGCAATAATGATGAGCTGGGCGACTAATCACGTGGAGGCTTAAATTCCGTGCGTAAAGGAAGAACCTGTTACCTTGGCCCACATCCGTTCATTCGTGGTGCAAATTATGGGTTAAGTACACGGGACTAGGGTCTCCACTATCATGTTTAGAATATGGCTTAAAAACATATTTTAAGGTAGTGGTAATTTATCGCATCTTTCACGTCCAATTAATTGCTACTTCACAGATCTTGACGTTATGCGATATATTGACGGTATTACCGGTACTGAATGGTATATTGTCACTGACATAATGCACCGACGATTGCACCGTGTAAAACTGTCAAGCAAGCGGCCTCACAGTTTTCTACGTCACGGACTTTCGCAGACGACTGCTCAAACGGAATCTACATCAACTTGCGCAGTTTCAACGACCGTATAAAACGACCTTTACGCGTGGCATGCGAGCCCTTTACGCGGCACAAATGTTGAAAGGAAGTCATCCCACAGAGCGAACCTATGTCCTATCACCAGGTCTTGATTCCCTCGTCTCGAATGAGGAGCACCAAAGGAAGCAAATACAATCATGAACTTATTCCTTATTAAAGTTAAATATGAATTTACTCATTTATATGACTCTTGTGATAAAACTGCCGTGTTTAGTTCACGTTAAATATCAAGGGAAGCAGAGCTTCCAGTGCTACTATTGACGCTTCACCACTGGTTTCCAATGTTTACCTCTGGCTGCTGTTAAATGTAATTTATTTCTCCCTCCCAAAACCACTCATCAGCATTTCAAATTGTGTACAATAGCTAAACTCGTGGTGTCTGTCTTACAACAATAATTCATTGGGATTTGGATGGCAGGGCATTATTTGGAGCCTCAAGCTGGCTGCTGTTAACTTAAATGTTGGTAAGGCATGCGTACCAGCGAAATATTACGCTGAGAAAAATTCATCTGCCTAGTACCGGAGTAAAATCCCTGTCACTGAATAAAACGCCGCGAGCCCCCGTCAGCGTAACTACTCACTTGCATTTCCAAGCAATTAAAAGAGCCAATATCATCCATGCTCTTCAACATTCTTAAACCTAGAGAGGATTCCTCGGTAACTTAAACGTTCTAAGCACTCGGTGAGATATAGAGAGATCCGGGTGTGAATATGATCTTGGTGATTGATTTTCCTCTTTGACAAATGTTTCGTTAGTAACACGAATAAAAAGCCTTAAGAAGATACATCTGGAGCATACTTCTTTATGGCAGCGAAGCATGTAGGATAAGAGGAGCAGAAAAGTCAAGGCTAGAAGAATTTGAAATGTGGTGCTACCGAAGAATGAAGAAGATAAAATAGATTGACCAAGTGACTAACGAAGAAGTCCTAAGAAGGGTGGTAGAAAAGAGAAGTCTAATGAAAGTTATAAAAAAGACAGGGCAAGAAACTTAATTTTCAATATCTTATGATTGAATGGCCTGATGAATACAATCGTCTAATGAGCATATCAATGTGGATATGAAAAGGCAAGGCGAACCAGGAACATCTATGTCTTACACCTTTGAAAACCCTTGTCTCCGCACTCATAAGCCCAAATTTCATTGCGTTACCTGGCCTTCAAACCGATTGCAGCCTACTTTTCCACAATTGTAAGACACCCATACGTCATGCAAAAATATCTCCTCTTGTGCCCCTACTCATCATGAACGTAAATTGGACTTCGTCCAGGTATTCCTTTGCTCAAGATGATCTCTGCTATTACCTTGAATTCAAGTCTCGTCTGACTCAACGGATCCCAGAAGCTTTCAAACGTACCTGGCCCTATTATTTTTGGCAATACGTATAACTAAGTTAGAAATTCAAAAGATGTTCCCCAATTTTATGGGAGGAAAATTGGTGAGATATGCTGTTTTAATAGCTTCCCACCATAATTTGAATGAACCTGTGTAGAAACATGATTGATTTCAGGATTATTCATGTGCAGCTCCTGAGCCGTTGCGTTGAATCTCGTTCTCATTGTATTAAGTCTCTTTTTGTATCTCATTATCTTCATCAACATACATCTATTTTCCCATAATTCTTGTGCAGTAATGACCTCCAATTAAACCTGCTCGTTAAACGTAAACTGTGATTTTACTTTACCCATGATTTTTATCAAGCGTTCCTCTCTTGTCCTAAGCATAATTACGCCTAGAGCCACGTTTCTTGAAGTAATTTCCTACTATTCCATTAGTGGCTTTCGAATTTTAAAAAGGCCTCTTTTCTGCTTGACTCCTCCTAACTCCAACTCTAATATCATTCCTTATCCTACAGTAGCAATATTCTCCTTCCATATGCATTATATGTTCTTGATTTTTACCTCTACTATCCCTTGCACGCTTCCAACCACGTCCACGATCTTTATGGTCCGAGATGCTCTTGATATTTTCCCTACATACAGTCAGCTCTTTGCTTAAATTCATCATAATGAACAATCTATCGTTCAATTTTTTAGTTTTCCAATCCCCCTCTAATGAATCATTAATCACACTTTCTTCCAATTTCTTCTCCAAGTAATCTTACGCCAGATCCTCTTCAATTTTCGCACTTTTCGTCTGTTATTTATAGTTTTTGAGTTTAAGGACTTGTACATTGCATTTTAAAGGCATTCATTTTCTGCACAGTCTCTGTACCAGCACACAGTCAGCCTTTCAGAACACCACCTAGTTCTGAGTGTTTTCTCCTCTAGATTGTACTTATATTTCTTACTTTTTCCCATTACGTCGTTTTCTTTTCATATTTCACTAACCTAAATTTGACATCATACGCTATAAATTACGTGACGAACATAATTACAGCTTTCTGTTCTCTATTGCTTTGGTTCCCTTATCCACTTTTCCGAAATACCAGCTTTCGCGGCTAGTTCGCGAGTTCAAATTTAAAAAAAAGTTTGATGCGAATGCAATTTTAATTGATGATATGATTATGTATAAATTTCTCTTCCTTTGCTTTATTACTTTTATGATACTGTCATAGATTTCGTCATTTCATTACTGTTCATGTCCCACCTTTGATATGAAAGCCTCAACAGTAGTTTTCGCGAGATTTTACGATACCTACCCAACAACACAAACTTTTCCTCACAATTATTCTCATTCCAATGATTACATTCAGATACATAAATGCAGGTTCCTCTCTGGGGTTCTCCTTCATTGGGCTAAATTATTCCAATTGTGCTGGGATCATCCATAATTCTTTCGATCCACCCCAGCCAGGAAATCCAAATGAAAGTATATTTCACTTTAAAAATAAATTAATCGGGCCGATCCATTCCTTAGCGAAAATTAAAAAAAATCGATTTGCTGTTGCGACTCGGGATTTCAGTGATTTTTCCTTACTGTCACCATCACAAAACTGCTGTTAGATGAATCAACTACGAACACGCTTGTAGCGAAATCTGTCACTGTGCTTTCCTCTGGCATTCAAATGAATGAAAGCTGCCACTCCCTCCTCGAAGCATTGCCATTTCATCCAGCTTCTCGTTCTCACTTCCTGGCGGCTTCCCGTGGCCAAGTCACAACATCATCAAAGTTTAATATATATTTTTGTATAATGAGCTTACGAAATTAAAGACCAATACTCCATCCGGCCGCTACTACAAAATTTCCGTGACTCTATATTAAACAAGTGAACTCACGTGTTTCGGTGCAAATTTTTGCCACAAATCAGTTCAAGATCACTATCCGCGTATTTTCCGCCAACTACACAATCTGTTTGCCATATCAAAGAGCATTGATATATTATGAAATTTTCACTGGTTCATGTAAAGATAATATAGCGAATATATAATTAAAATGTGTGTAATTGTATGCCACGATATTTGCCTTGCATATCAAATGTGGAAAAAGTAATAACATCAGCAAGCGCGTGCTTGAAACGGCGTAAATGCCTCAGGACATTGCTTTCAAGGAATATTCAAATCCTGCCTCTTATCTCCCGTAATACCGAGTGAACAATGAACCAAGATGGCTGGGATTAGTAAGCCGTTCCCAATTACTGCGCTGCATAAGGTGAAACAAGAGATGCTTTATATTAAAGAAGTAAAGCCTGATAATGAATAAACGGATAAATTTCTTTTGTTATTTCATAATATACAAAACCTTTAAACCAGGGTCTGGTAAATCCACGGGACCATCCAGACGATTACTTCTTCCTTTTCCTTCTCCCTAAGCGAGAAAGGAGTTTAAAAAAAATTAATCTTGGGCGCACATATGCTTGTGGGGTAAAATACATCTCAAATTCAATTATATTTTCAACACAATGAGCTTAGCTTGTATTGAGCATTTGGTATCAAACTTGGTTAATGGTAGTTTTCTGGGGGGCAGAGCAGGTAGACTGTCATTAGCGAGGGTCTCTGCTCGCGATCGTCCTAATCCGGACCCTCGCCCGGCTTCGATCCCCATCAGCGACCGGACTCTCGCGGCAAGGGGCCACGCGGACTAAACTGACCGCGTCCAATACGATGTTAAACGTTATTAACTATTTAAATGGGCAACAATTTATTACCACCATTGTATCACACGTCCTAAGAGAATTACGAGCGTTTTTTGATCGACGTTCTACGATAAAAATTAACGTTTTTCATGCATCCTTCAGGTATATGCTGTTTACACTTGGCAACGTTGCATTTTCTGGAGGTTAAACGCGGTGGTTTTAAACAGCTAAGAGCTTTGACAGAGGGAAATCTTGACGAATCTCCGTGAACTCTAGGTAGCGCAAATGTTGATGCCACCGCGAGGGTGTGTGGCAGAGGATAGAGATCACCAAGCATGCACAACTAACATGCAAACAAGCAACTACAGTGTCTCATGCAACTAGATTGTTAGTATCTATAGTATTTAAGGGTTTAATACATGCATCATGCACTACAGACTACTCTAAAATATTTCCCCTACCTATCCCTTTGCTATGCTGCCTATTCTGTTCTCTTATAGTACGGGGGAAAAATGCAATTTTGAATCTATCGGTACGACAGTCTATCTCTCTAATCTTATTTATCTGGTCGAATCTAGCATAATACGCTGGTGTTTTTAATATGTGCCTAACATCTTCAGTAAAGCTATCCGACTGAAATTTCTCTAATAGATTTAATCTGTACTTTAACCTACGCTCTGAAAATGATTCCCGCCCTAATTCCGCTAAACCTACACTATGTTGTCTGATCAACTCGTTATTCTTTGTTATCCTGGTAAATGGTAATTAATTTAACGGCCCCCTATTTGAACTACTCATTGCCCTACTTTCTATCATAAAAAAGTCATTATTGGCCCTTAGTCTGCTTATAGAGAAGAGAATGGAGAGGATGGTATTTACTAGGTCTGAGGGTAGGAACAAAGAAATCTGCGATTCATTACTTAACCTGTTCGCATCGTACGCATTACATCAAATGGTAACCTTGCCCAATAGAAGGGAGAATGTTCTTGATTTACTTGCCACAAACATCCATGAAAAAGTTATTAAAGTTAAAAATGTCGATTGAATAAGTGACCACAAGGTAGTAGGTACACGTTAAATTTTCCCTCAAGATTGAAAAAAAATTTATTTAGAAAGAAATATTTACCTTTTTAGTAAAGAAGATTTTAACGTACCTATTTAGGCGTGACTTCCACTCTTCTTTTGCAAAATTCGAGGACATCATCAAAAATAGAGATATAGGCAATGCATGGAAAGAGTTCCTCCAAATTACGTGGTCACTGATCAACAGATCTACATCTACATCTACATCTACACGATACCCTGCAAGCCACCGCGAGGGTGTGTGGCAGGGGGTGAAGGTCACCAAGCATTCACTACTAGCATGCAAGCAAGCAACTAAAGGGTCTCATGCAACTAGATTGTTAGTATCTATAGTATTTGAGGGGTTAATACATGCATCATGCACTACAGAATACTCTAATATATTTCCCCTACCTATCCCTTTCCTATGCTGCCTATTCTGTTCTCTTATAGTACGGGGGAAAAATGCCATTTTGAATCTATCTGTACGACAATCTATCTCTCTAATCTTATTTATCTGGTCGAATCTAGCATAATACGCTGGTGTTTTCAATATGTGCCTAACATCTTCAGTAAAGCTATCCGATTGAAATTTCTGCAATAGATTAAATCTGAACTTTAATCTACGCTCTGATAATGATTCCCACCCTAATTCTTGTATTAATTCTGATACACTACTCAACCTATCGTAACACCTTTTGACGAACCTAGCTGCTCTACGCTGCACACTGTCTAGTTCTCTCATCAAACCTAATTCATTAGGATCCCATACACTGGCTGCATACTCAAGGTGGGGCCTAACTAGTGAAAAGTAGCATCGCTCTTTTGTCTTCTCATCACATTTCCCAAGTACTCTTTTTATAAATCCTAGCTTTCTCTTCGCTCGGCCGCATATTTCCCTTATGTGTCTTCCCCACGATAAATCTTTAGTGATTGTTACACCTAAATATCTTACGGTTTCAACGTTTTCGATCTTCGTGTTATTAATTCTATAGGATCGCTCTATCGAATTATTCCTCCTCCAAAAATTGATAGCTACACACTTTTTAAGGTTGAGTTCTAACTGCCATTTGTCGCACCACTCTTGAATTGCATCTAAATCCTTGCTAAGTGATTTCATGTCCTCTTCGTTTGATATACCCCTGTACACCACCGCATCGTCTGCAAAAAGTCTAAGGTTACTACTAACTACGGTACCCAAATCGTTTATGTATAAAAGAAATAGAAGCGGACCTACTACGCTACCCTGGGGAACTCCCGATGTGACTTCGATTGTGTCCGACATGATACCATCTATGACAACCCTCTGCTCTCGCCCACTTAAGAATTCTTTTACCCAACATACAACGTCTTTATTTATACCAAAACTCTCTAACTTCAAGATTAATTTGTCATGAGGAACTTTATCGAAAGCCTTTTTAAAATCTAAAAATATCGCATCAACTTCAGTACTGCTTTCGCCGTGGACTAAAATATCGTGTACGAATAAAGCTAATTGTGTCTCGCAAGATCTACCTTTCCGGAACCCATGCTGGCTGTTTATGAGTAATCCCTGACTATCCAAATGCCCCATGATCGAACTGACTACTATGTGCTCAAATATCTTACAAGAGATTGACGTGAGTGAAATGGGTCTGTAGTTACTAGGTTCTTCCCTATCACCGCTTTTAAATATAGGTGTAATGTTAGCTACTTTCCAATCCTTGGGTACTGTGTGGTTCTTTAGTGTTTTATTGAATATTATTTCTAGATAGGGGGCTATTTCAGAAGCTAATGTTTTATAAACTCTGGAAGGAATTTGATCGGGACCTGGTGCTTTGTTTTTACTTATGCTTTTTAACTGCTGCTCTATTCCGCGACATGAAATGTTTATTTCGGGCATTTGCTCACTGAAAGTGTTCGGCGGTGGTTCCACTGCGTTTTGTGACGATGAGTTGAATACACTTTGGAAGAAGGTGTTTAAAGTGTTGGCTTTTTCTACACTGCTGGTGACTCTGATTCCTTTATCATTTTTAAGTGTGTGCACTGTGGACTTATTTCCCTGAAGCTCTCTCACATATGACCAAAACGCTTTAGGATTGCTATCTAAATATTCTCCTAACATCTTGCTCTTGAAATGTGATAACGCTTGCCGACATGATTTCCTTGCTAATGCTCTCGATTTTTTATAGTTTTGAACTAGCTCATTTTTTTCCTCTACCGATAGACCCCGTCTGGCATTTTTCATCTTAGCGTGGCATACCCTTTGTCGCTTTAGTGATTTCCTAACCTCCGCGTTATACCACCTTGGCTCTGTATTATCACTAATATATTTACTTGGTATGTATTTATGAACTGCGTTACGGGTGACCTCAAGAAATTCTCTCCACGAATCCTCTGTATTTAATCCTTTGCTTTGTTCGCTGAATACATTAAACGCTTCCCTTAATTCCTCTTTCATACCGTCGTAATTTGCCTTGCCAAATAAGTACACCCTCCTCCTTGGTTTATAATGTCTTTCAACGCCTACAATAAATTTCGCATGCACTATTTTATGGTCACTAATTCCTGTGTCTGTAACTGTATTTAGAACTCTCTCGGGTATATTTGTTGCTAATAAGTCTAGAATGTTGTTTCCCCTGGTCGGCTCTGTTACTAGCTGTTGTAGAGAATGTGTCGTAAAGGTGTTCAACAGTGATTCGCAATGTTCCTTATCCTTACCTCCTGCAATGAAACTACACGTATTCCAGTCTATCGAGGGGAGATTGAAATCTCCGCCTACTATTATTCCTCTATCATTCTTCCCAGAAAGTAATGTGCGTATCTCTGACTCTAGCTCTATTATAGAATTGACGTCTGCGTCCGGTGGCCTGTAATATGCACCTACATATATCTTTTTTGCGTTACTACTTTTACTTTTAACGGAACACCAAATACTTTCTACATTTCGCTCTGAAATAAGTTCTCTTCTACTGACATACGGGTCCTTCACAGCTATGAAAACTCCTCCTCCGTTTCTGCTTACTCTATCCTTTCTGTATACTGTAAAACACTTCGGAAATACTTCATGATCTGATATGTCCTTCGAAAGCCAGCTTTCTGTACCTACGATTATATCTGCATTAGTACTCTTAATGAGGTGGTGAAATTCTGCTACTTTATTTCTTATACTACGACAATTCACTACTATCACTGAAATTTTTTCTTCCAATCTGTTTCTCTCTTGGTGCTCCTTTCCAACTAAAATTTTCCTCGATAATTTTTTGACGGACAAACTATTTGGTCTACCTCTTACCTTTGATGAATTATCATGTTCGTTCTCTCCATGTGTTTTTCTCTGACCTTCTAAAACTACTCTGCATGTTCTGTCAAATTCTTGCACGATTTTTCCCCCGCGGATTGACCTGCACTCTGGGCTACCACCTGAGCTAAACCCTACGTGTATGCTCCAGTATCCTACTCGCTACCTTAGACGATGCCTCGTCCGTGTAGTGGACACCCGAGCGATTCAGGGGCACCCGACACGTTTCCAGCTCCGGCCCGAGGTCCAAAAACTCAGCTCCCTCGCTCCCACAGACTTCACGGAGTCTCCGGTTTATGCCTAAAACTCGGCTCCAAACCATCGACCCCCGATCCGTCCTAGGTACCAAGCTACATATAGTCAGCCTCATATCGATACCCAGACCTCCACGAACACGGTGGAACTCGGTGCATAGATCCCTTACGGAATCCATTACATCCTCGGACCCCCGTTTCGCGGCGTCGTTAGTGCCGACATGGGCGACTACGTGCAGCTTGGAGCAGTTAGTGGCACTGACCGTTGCTTTCAACGCCTTCGTCACCTGGGGCACCGTACCTCCTGGTATACACCAGGAACGTACCCGTTCTTCGTCACCTTTCCCTCGGGAATCACCACCTCCTTCCCGACGGGCCCTGGCACGCATCGAGTCCGCTACTCGGCGGACATTGGAGCTACCTATCACTAATACTCCCTCCCTTCCCTCCCGACTCCCAGTCGGCGAAGTCTCCGGAGGCGGAGCGTTCGATGCGCCGACCTCCGCCAGCCCATCGAACCTATTACTAACGGGGAAAGGCTCAGCCTCTGCCTCTGCATTTCCCCGTTTGTGTAGTGTGACCCCACGACTCCTCCTACGGACCACTTCCCACTCTCCCCCGGATTCGGAGGTAGGCTCCGCTAGAGGCTCGGGTGTGCGGGGAACGTCCTCAACCCTCCAACCCACGCCAGTGTAAGGGCTCGCCCCCGCACCAACGCGTGCGGAAGGCCTTGGCCGACCCCCACTCCCCCTCGACCGTTCCAACGTAGTCACCAGCCGTTTCACGAGAGAGCGAAGACTATCCACCGTCTTCTCGAGCTCATCGACTCGAGCCCGCAAGGGCTCGCTATCGGGTGAGTCACGGAAGAGGTTGACAATTGACCTAATGGGAGTCATCCTAATCTAACTCTAACTATCTCTCTCCCTTAGACTCGCAGCGGAGCTATCTGGTAAAAGAATCTACTATTTACTACACACTAATAAATAACTAACAAGGCTCTTGAAGAAACGAGCAAGCAAGCAAATACAGACCACAGATTATCACCAGAAAACAATTAACCCAAAGGGGACAGGGACTAGGAGTAAACTACACAGGTAGAAAAACTACACGGGTGAGTGGTTGCAAGGGTAGCGCTCGGTAGGGAGTCGCGATGGGAGGTGGGTCACGGTTGACCTTGGTTAGGCTGAGGTTTGGGAAGGGAACCACGGGGGGGGGGGGGGGGGGAGCTCTGGAATGTATACGAGAGGAATGTAGGCTGTAGGATGCGCAAGACCAGCGATTACGAAGAGATGAAGCAAAAAGTGTCAACAGTAAAGCTAAAGTAAATGTATTAAAAATCTACTACTAAAAGAAGCAACGAAAAAGACGAGCTAAATTAAGCACTAATCTAGGAAATATAAATATATCTAAAAAAAAACACTATTACCGAATTATTTCAATGACAATAAGCGATTAAAAAAAACTGTATAATCTACTAGGTTAAAAAATAAGTTACGCAAACTGCAGAGATAGTATAAACTATAAATGTATAAATAAAACTTTATGTGTATAAAGCTAAAGTAAATGTATTAAATATCTACTACTAAAGGAGCAACGAAAAAGACGAACTAGATTAAGCACTAGTCAAGGAAATATAAATATATCTAAAAAAAACTATCACCAACTAACTTCAATAACAATAAGCGATAAAAAAATCAACTATATGAATCTACTAGGTTAAAATAAGTTACGCAAACTACAGAGTTAGTATAAACTATATATGTATAAATAAAATTTATGTGTATAAAGCTAAAGTAAATGTATTAAATATCTACTACTAAAAATCAACGAAAGACGAACTAGATTAAGCACTAGTCAAGGAAATATAAATATGTCTAAAAAAAACTATTATCAACTAAGTTCAATAACAATAAGCGATAAAAAAGATCAACTATATGAATCTACTAGGTTAAAATAAGTTACGCAAACTACAGAGTTACTATAAACTGTATATGAATAATAACACAAGTGCAAATTACACCTTACACGTTAGGATGGATTATACGGTTCTACACAGGACTATGAATAAATAACAATAAGATAATATTAAATTAGAAATTCACTTGTAGGAGAACAAGTCTATATATATCACGGAGATTAAACAGCGGTACGGAAGCACGGATATTATGAAACAATAACTAATGCAGTGTAGCTATAACGAATAAAGTTAAATTAAAGCCGAGTGAAGTCTAGAAATATATTGTTAACAATAGATTATAATGAACGGTTCTATAACTGAGAAATACTTAGAAAAACAAAACTATGGTGATGATAAAATATAAATAAGAAACGTAAATACGCTAACTATGGAATAGCCACAACGATGTTAAACAATAGTGGAAGATTTGTATTTATCTCAGTATATAAAAGTAATAAAGATACTGGTTTAGTTCTACTTATCGCTATCGGCACACACTCTCGGCAGACGCTCGCGGGATGGCAGGGACTACAGCCACAGCAGGCACAGAAAACTCACACACTAACACACTCACTTACTAACTAACTAAACACTCACTACTAAATACACCACTACACTATGAAATAGGGGATAGCCTAGGACGACACAATTTTAGAGCTAAAACTACGGACCCAGCTAGGCAACGTTAAAGCTGCTACTGGCGACCAGGTAAAAAAGTGAAAGTCACAACTCAAGACGGGAGCTCTCACCACGCGACCTTCCTCTGCGAGTGCAGGTAGAAGAATCTCAGATATATACCTCATGAGTATAAGAGTGAGAATAGGGAACCAAGGTGGTATAACGCGGAGGTAGAAAATGTTTAAAACCCCCACGACTTAGCCACGCGATACTAAGAAAATTGGGGGATCGGGTTGGTGTGGTGGCTAGAGTACTGGCCTCCCATCCCGAGGGCCCGGGTTCGATACCCGGCAGTGGCGGATTTTTCAGTGGAAAACCGGTCCCCACTTGAGTGCCTAGTGGAGGGCATTTCAAGTTCAGTACTCCGTCCGTCGGATGGGACGTTAAGCCGTGGTCCCCTTGGCGCCTTTCGTTAAGAGTAGGCTAATGCCGACGCCGGGTTTCTCTCCACCCTTCCTCCGTTCCCTAAAAACTCCTACCATTACCCACCTATCCTATATGGCGCAAATGACCTCAGCTGTCGGTCGCCTCCCCCAAATAACCAACCAACCAACTAAGAAAATTGAAGAAAAATGTAGCTAATAGCGATCTAAAAATATTATCGAATATTATTAAATTTGTAAAGCAGCCGCAAAAACAGCCCTTAGAAAAACGTGTAGTGAATTCAAGAGAAAAAAATACTCGGAGAATAACTAGAGGGAATCCGAAAACATTTTGGTGATATGTTAGGGAAGTACACGGAACTAAAAAGTCAACGGTTGATTCCTTGAATAACGATAGGGGTGAAATAGCAACTTCCAGTTTAGATAGGGCTAATTTGTTGAATAATTTTTTTCAGAGCGTTTTTAATCAATCTAAGCGTGACTTGCACGAAAACATACAAGAACGATTTCAGTAACCAAAGCCTCCGATTGATATATCTTGTAGCGGAATCGTATCTTACCTAAAAAAACATTAGCCCGAACAAGTTCTCAGGTCCCGATGATATTCCAGCTCGTGTGTATAAAGAATTAGCTCTCGAAATGACTCCGCATCTTTGAGTATTATTTAGAATAACACGCAGTTTCCAAAGACTGGAAGAAAGCAAACGTGACCCTAATTTTTAAAAGCGGCGATAGGGAACAGCCATGTAATTATACACCAATA
Source organism: Platycnemis pennipes (assembly GCA_933228895.1). Lineage (NCBI taxonomy): Eukaryota > Metazoa > Arthropoda > Insecta > Odonata > Platycnemididae > Platycnemis > Platycnemis pennipes. The sequence continues at coordinate 104,465,437 of OW121846.1, read as the reverse complement.
TCATTAACGACACTATCATGTAAAATTATAGAGCATATAATAGTTACATCAATAACGGGACACCTCGATAGCCAGGATTTATTGATAACAAACCAGCATGGGTTCAGAAAGAGACGGCCTTGCGAAACTCAACTAGGTCTTTTTGTTCATGATATTTTAGTTTCCGGAGGATGTAACGTACAGGTATACGCAGCGTTTCTTGATGTTAGAAAAGCGTTCGACAAGGTTCCCCACCGTAAACTACTCGCGAATTAAGCATCATACGGAATAGACAGTAATATGGTAGGCTGGATAGGAGACTTCTTACATGAACGCGTTCAAAGGGTGGTATTAGAAGGTGTCAGCCCAGGCGAAGTAAAAGTTATATCGAGTGTTCCCCAGGGAAGCGTGATACGTCCAATTTTATTCCTTCTCTACGTCAATGACTTGAATGCAGTAGTTAAAAATAGTAAGCTCCGTCCTTTTGCAGATGATGCAGTAGTGTATAAGGAAATTAGAAATGAAGAGGACAGTCAGTCTTTAGCTAAGGATTTAGATGCGATCGATGATTGGTGTCATAATTGGCAGCTAGAATTAAATCTGAAGAAATGCGCGATAATGAACCTTTGGAAAAAGAATAGCTTTCCACGGAATAATGATTACATCAAAGAAAAAAATATCTAGCGTAGAATTTATTGAATACTTAGGCGTCACCATCACTGAAGACGACATGGCGGAAACACATAAGGGGAATAACTAGTGCAGCAAACCGTAGATTAGGTTTCTTAAAAGGGTTCTAGGCAAATGAGATTAGAGAATACGAGAAAGAAGCTATTTTACACTTGTCACGGCTCATTTAGAATATGCCGCTAGTATATGGGATCTGTACGAGGAAGGTATGATAAAAGAATTAGAGCGTGTGCAAAGGAGATCCGCTAGATTTGTTAAAGGCCGTTATGATAATTGTATAAGTATTACGAGTTTAATAGCTAACTAGGATGGAAATTACTATCAGAACGCAGGTTAAAATTTAGGTTAAACCTTTTAAGTAAATTCGAGACCCATTGTTCACAGATGATGTTAGATACATATTAAGAACCCATGCGTGTTATGCTAGGTTTGATCAGATTAACAAGATTAGAGAGATAGATTGTCGTACCGATAGATTTAAAATGTCATTTTTCCCGCGTACCATAAGAGAGAACAATAGGCAGTGTCGCAAAGGGATAGGTAGGTGAAATATAGTCAGAGTAGTCTGAACTACTGCGTCATCGGCAAATAAAGGAAGCTTACTTTTTACCACCTTATGGATATCATTTATGTAGAAAAGGAATAGGAGTGGACCTATCACACTACCTTTGGGACACCCGAAGTGACTTTAATTGCCGGTGAGGTGACACCGTCCAAAACAAAAATCCTGGAGGTGGCTCGTAGGGTTGTCTGTAGATATAACTTTTGAAAAAGATTTGAGGTTCTCCCGGCGAATAGCTGTGGTGAAGTCTATTCGGGTCTTCCACCGGGTGATCTGTTCCATGATTGCCGACGTTTCGGAGACCGAGTCGTTCTCCATCTTCATGGCTGATGATGGAGAGCGACTCGGTCTCCAGAAATTCGGCGGTAGTGGAACGGCTTACCCGGTGGAGGACCCGAATAGACTTCACCACACGATACAATATTTGCGTGTACGTGGTGAATGTTAGATGATTATTCACGCACCCTTGAGTTACCATAGTAGGCTATTCCGTGCAGCAGATGCAGTGAATATGACATAGGTTTCAGAAAATGTTTTTAACGCCATCAGGAAAACTTATTCCGTGGAATTTCGGTAAGGGATTATGTCTATATTTCAAACCACGGTCCGATATGGATTCCTATTCTAGTTCATCTAATAGACTGGTTAGGCTAATATATTTACTATCATGTCGTCCGTTTACAAATCCTGCCGATCTTCGCTGCACACGCTATGATTCAAAATGGCATTTTTCCCCCGTACTATAAGAGAACAGAATAGGCAGCATAGGAAAGGGATAGGTAGGGGAAATATTTTAGAGTATTCTGTAGTGCATGATGCATTCTTACCCCTTAAAAACTGTAGACACTAACAATCAAGTTGCATGAGACAATATAGTTGCTAGTTTGCATGTTAGTAGTGCATGCCTGGTGATCTTCACCCCCTGCCACACACCCTCGCGGTGGCTTGCAGGGTATCGTATAGATGTAGATGTAGATGTAGAAGTGCATGTTGCATGTAATAACAAAATATAAACCCTTTCACATTTCGTAGATATTAACCATCTATCTGCATGTGATCCTATTATCTAGCATATCTCCATTAAATATTATAGTTGCATGTCATTAGGGCATGTTTGGTGATCTTAACCCCCTGCCACAGGGATTTATTAAATACTATTTCAAGGTAGAGGGAAATTTCGGAAGCTAACTCTCTGTTTACGCGGGAGGGAATTTGATCAGGGCCAGGAGATTAAATTGAGTATGTTTCGTACATAATATTTTCCAACCTTTTACCATATAAATTATAATAATTATATGTTTCCAACTCAGGAGAATTTCTTTTTAGCATAATTTTCAGCATACATGTTTTTACAAGGAATTTGAAACTTTTTTAAAAATAAATTTTCATGAGGTGGAATTCACTTCAGCCAAGTACTTATTTTTAAAACCCTTGTCTTACAGATGAAGGCAGAAAGTCAGGAGAATAATTTGAAGTTGGCTACTAACATTTATATGCATGACCGTTAGTCGAACGCCAAGCAAATAAATACTAATAGCAGCCCTGAAAATAGCTTTGCCCTTGTGCAGCCAGCGGCCTTGTCAAAAGTTTCCTGCAGAAAAGTTTACAAATTCGGGTAAAAGCAATTCATTGCTCTAACCAAATCTGCAAACAGTTGGTCGGGAGCACGATTTCTACTCCTCCATACGTACTCGACCACATATGTTTCGAAGGAGCCCACAGGCAACCTCCCGATTCTCCTTCTCATATCCCTCTTGATGATGGACCAGAAGTTTTCAATGTTTTGAGTATGTGTTCCCTTATCTCCGGGCTTCACGAAATGTAAGGAATGATTCGTGAATGTATCCTAATTCATTTAATCCGGAGTAGCCCCTCTACATGTCCGTTTTTATGCAACTGCCTTTCTTCACGAACCGCTGAATTGCTTCCCTTACTGTTGACGCGTTGCGATGATCTACGACGCAAAGAAACGTCTCCCGTGTATCACGGTCAATGCCTCCCAGTACCCATTTGGTCCTCACTCGACGACCGCGGTGGTACTTCCGACGACCAAAGGCACTCTCATCAATCTCCACCGTGTGCCCAGGGCCGCCAATCTGGGAGCTCTCCTCCTGAAGCCATGGACAGATCAAGTCTCTGAAGGCTTGGATGACCTTTCCCACGCTGTGACGTTCAATTCCAACTTCCTCTGTTATCAAGTCACATGGATAACGATTAATCAAGCCAACAATGATGGCAAGTACAATCTCCAGGCTAATGTGGAAATCAGCGAATATAGTGCCTACCGTTATGGAAGTTGTCTTTCGACAGTCCCTATTATGGCAGCAGTAAACAGGATTTCTGCGTTTTTCCCTTCGAAGAAATATTGCGCATGTTCCCACACACGCAGAGCCTCTTCTTAGGTATGATTCCCGTTCCACACAGTAGCTCTAAAATGCCCACTACATAAATGTATGCCTTGAAGGCAGAGATACTCCTGCAGAATTCCATGTTTCTGTAACGGTGTACAGTGCGAAAGTAACAGGCTATTCGTCTTCACTCATCTTTATATGCGTGCACCTTTCTGAACGAGAGTGGTCTTCCAAGAAGTAAAAACACATCTCAGGGCGGCAATCATCCTTTGAGATAACGAGCATGCATACAAGTTCGCGGGAGGGTACCCTGATAGCAATGCAATGACACCGAAGACGCCTCCGGTGGCTAAGGGAAAGGAGAGAGGGTTAGTTTTAGCTGTTTTAGCAGAAGGGAGACAGTGGGGAGTCCGCTGTCCGCGATCGCTTCCTTCCCTTCCTATTAACCCCCCGCTGTCCCCTTCCGGCCGTTCAACTCCTACCTGTCTATGAATGTCGAGAAACTTCCATATCTCCGTGCACACCAGAGCATATACCAAATGCGGGCTGACAACTGACAAGTTGCATCCTTGGCATTTCAAAAAGGATTTTATTGATGATGTTAATAAGGCGTTTTCTAAAATCTGTAATCGAATTGGCATCTATATTATCATTTACATCTACATCCACATAATACCCTGCAAGCCACCATAGAGGTGTGTGGCAGGGGGTGAATTCTCACCAAGCATGCACTATATATCATGCATAAAAAAGAATTAGTATTTATATGCTGTTCTAAACTACACTATTTAAAAAAAACGCAAAGCAAACATGCAAATACATGCTCTTAGTTGGGTTGGCTTCAAGTCCTTATAACAACCATCAGCTACCATGTTATCCATTGCTACACTCGTACTGGATATATTTACCGTTATTCATATCCCTAATTGTACGAGGAAAAAAGGTCATTTTGAATCTGTCAGTTCGGCTCAGTACTGACTATCCTCGAGGATGTGTTGCAATAGATAAGTTTTCTCCGCACATGGAGAAAGCACAAAGGAAAAACGGATTATCAAAGAATTTCTTAAAATTCAGAGGAGATGAGCTGGATTTATGAACATTTGTTAATCTAAATGTACACGATACCCTGCAAGCCACAAGGAGGGTGTGTGGCAAGGGGTGAAGATCACCAAGCATGCACTGTAAACATGCAAGCATGCTACTATAGGGCCTCAAGCAACTAGATTATTAGTATCTACATATTAATAAGCGATTGGTTGTTAATACCTGCATCATGCACTACCTGACTACAAAACTACTGTAAAATATTTCCCCTAACTATTCCTTTGCTATGCTGCCTATTTTGTTCTCTTATGCCTCCTGCCACACACCCTGGTGGTGGCTCGCAGGGTATTACGTAGATGTAGATAAAAAATCCCTTATATTGCGGGGGAAACATGGGATTATGAATATATCAGGAGGAGTAAAACATGCACTACTGGCAAACAACTAAGAGCTGCAAGGATACAACTACATGGAATCATCTATCCGACAATTTAGCTCTCTCACCTTGTTTATCTCATCAATACCATCTCAGATCTTCTATTTTACCCCCAACTTAATATATTTATCATCATCTTCATCTTCGGCAAACAATCCTCGTATTGTTTTGGCACTCCCCTCCACTCGATTCTTCTATCGGCCAACCTCTTCATATTAATTTAATTCCTCTCTTTCACATACCTTACTGTTCCGTATATCTCATACGTGGCCTTCATTTGCCATTCACTATTCCCAAGACAATTGTCTTCATCTGGCCATCGTGTCTTAAGATTCCTTTTAGAATTCAAATTCAGCTCGGAATTTTTTTGAGAATTCCTAGCTAAATTGAAGCATTGAATTGCTATCCAAGTTGTCAAAATGATTCTCGAATTCCACAAATGCAAATAACCTCTGTTCGTTCCTCTCCAATATCTTCTCTTTAGGCAGGCTAAGAGCGCTTCTCGAGGCAATTCAGAGCTTCGTGAAAGGCAGTTGTATAAAAATGTTGAGAGAGTATTGAGGAGTTACTCCGGATTAAGTGAATTAGGGTACATCCACGAAACTATTAATCCTTCCCTACATTTCGTTAAGCCCGGGGATAAGGAAGCGCAACTCAGTACATTGAAAACCTCTGGTCCACCGTCAAGTAGGATATGAGAAGAAGAATCGTGAGGTATTATAAAAAGATATTCGATAAAGTTCCTAATAGCGAATTAATCTTGAAGTTAGAGATTATTAGTGAAAATAAAGACGTTGTGTGGTGTGTAATAGAATTCTTAAGTGGGCGAGAGCAGAAGGTTTATGGTATGATGTCGGACACAATCAGAGTCACATCGGGAGTACTCTGGGTAGTGTAATAGGTCCGCTTCTATTTCTTTTACACATAAACGATTTGGGTACCGTAGTTAGTGGTAAGCTTAGACTTTTTGCAGACTAGGCGGTAGTTCACAGGGGTTTAACAAAAGAAGATAGAGAATCACTTATCAAGGATTTAGATGCATATCAAGAGCGGTGCGACAAATGGCAGTTAGAAATTAGCCTTAAAAAGTGTGTAATTATTACATTTTTGAAGAGGAATAATTCGATAGAGCGATACTATAGCGTTAGTGACTCGAAAATCGACAACGTTGAAGCCATAAGTAGGTACTTAGGTTGAACAATCATTAAAGTTTTATCGTGGGGAAGACACACATGCCGCCGAGACAAGAGAAAGCTAGGATTTATAAAAATATTACTTAACAACTGTGACGAGAAGACAAAAAGGCGATATTACTTTTCACTAGTCGGGCCCCACATTAAACATGTAGCTAGTGTATGGAATCCGAATGAAATAGGTTTGATTAGAGAGCTAGAAAGTGTTCAGCGTAGAGCAGCTAGGTTCGTTAAAAGGTGTTACGATAGATTTTGGTGCGTTTTAGAATTAGTAGAAGAATTAGGGTGGGAATCATTATTAGAGCGTAGGTTAAAGTACAGTTTACATCTATTTGATAAATTTTAATCGGATGGCTTTAGTGAAGATGCTAGGCATATATTAAAAACACCAGCGTATTATGCTGGATTAATAACGTAAGGGAGATTGGTTGTCGCACCGAGAGATTCAAAATATCATTTTTCCCCCGTACTGTAAGAGAACACAATAAGCAGCATAGCAAAGAGATAAGTTGGTGAGATATTGCTAGAGTAGTCTGCAATGCATGCTGTACGTATTTACAGTACAAACCCATGCATGGTAGGTAAATGCAGATAAAAATACGTGGATAAATGATATTGCAACCAATTTTCCCTTTAATACTATGTAGATACTAACCATAATGATATTGTCTATTGGCTAGATATATTATCTAACATGATTCCATGTAGCAGCCTTGTTGCGCGCGAGTTAATAGTAGGGACTAGAAGATCACAGTAGAAACAATATGCACTCATGCAACTCTCATGCAAAATTTATATTTGATGTCTCGGATGTGATTTTCCATGATTTGTTGTTCATTTCGTTCCGTGAAAATATGCTACAATAAACTCTTAACACATTCAGAGAAACAAACGTTATCGAAGGCTCAAAAACGTGAACATTTACGCGACCTAGAGTTCACGGAGATTCGCAATTGTCACTAGTCAATCCTTGGGAGTTGATAATGGCGTAAGAAACTTTAAATAACTTAGAAAAATTATCGTACCATTTTTAATAATTTCATTCACTGTTGAAGATAGCAGAATGGATGAATGTGATGATTAATAATATTCTAAACATAACAAATAGGGCATCTTCCAGGCAATAACTTTAATGTATTTCAAGCACTCAACAGTTAAAATGTATTAAACTGCTTTAACATGTTAAAACTTATGTTTAAACAGTTATTATTACATTATTCCATCAAGATTTCCGTCTATCAACGCTCTTAGCTGTTTAAAACCACCGCGTTTAACCTCCAGAAAATGCAACGTTGCCAAGTGTAAACAGCATATACCTGAAGGATGCATGAAAAACGTTAATTTTTATCGTAGAACGTCGATCAAAAAACGCTCGTAATTCTCTTAGGACGTGTGATACAATGGTGGTAATAAATTGTTGCCCATTTAAATAGTTAATAACGTTTAACATCGTATTGGACGCGGTCAGTTTAGTCCGCGTGGCCCCTTGCCGCGAGAGTCCGGTCGCTGATGGGGATCGAAGCCGGGCGAGGGTCCGGATTAGGACGATCGCGAGCAGAGACCCTCGCTAATGACCGTCTACCTGGTTTGCCCCCCAGAAAACTACCATTAACCTCAAACTTTAATTAAACTCCTCTAATAATGCTGAGAGAAGTAAATTGAAAATTAATCTTTTAATGAAATCACAGTTTTTTTAATCATAATTTAAGAACGCACAACGGGAACTGCTATTTAAACAGCATAAGGGCGAATCAATTCCATGACATATTTTTGGGCTTGTAACCTGATTTTAGAGGAGCCATGAGACGACTGAGGACATAGCGCCACGGAAGTGGGGGACGAAGTTGGTGAATGAGGTCAAGCAGATATTAGGATGCGCAGACAGGGTGGAGAAAATCGACACTTCGGCACAAGCCTGCTTTAAAAGAATTAGGTAGACTGGGGATCGTCCCAAATAGTTGGTGACTTGCGCAGCCAAGTCATTCTCACCAGAAACCATAGTTGGATCTGGGATTATATCTGGGAAGAAATCAGAAATCTTTAATCTCCGGTATTTAAGCATGAATACTTATGCTGATAAGAATATTAGCTACGGTACCTCTGTGGTACTTAACGCTACTGCTCCCACCGGGAAAAGTCAGTGTGACTGAGTGGAAAAAATAGGCCTTGAAATGGCATTGAACGAGCTGAATCTGATGAACTTTAACAACTAGGAGTGTATTTAAAACTTGGGGAGCTTGGGGAGAATAGGAGGTCATTTTAAAGGCCATGCTGCAATGAACGACCTATGAACGTGCGACACCAAAACTTCTTGAGCCGACTGACTGTAAACTTGGAAACAATCTTTCCAGGGAACTTCAAGCTTTGCCGGGACCTGTGGACTTCCTAAGATATCTAAGGTGATTTTCTGAGAGCTGCATAGTCCCTATTATATGAGATTAGTATTCGTATATCTATTCAACAATATCGAGACATTACCTTCCACCCGAGCGTATTAACTAGGCCTTTTGGAGCAAGGTTCACTGGTGATTAAAAAAATATTTGTCAGGTAAACAAAATTAAAATACACAATATCTTAAACCCTGTCATTGAATACAACATAAACAATGTCTTCTTTCAACTTTTATTGTCCTCATGAGTTGGTTTTCTCAGTTTTTTGTAAAACGAGTAATGAATGTCCTTAAATGATGGCTTACCGTAAGGGCACAGAAAGAAAAAGGAAATCGGTTGCACAGCAAAACTTTTTCAATATGTGTAGCGAGCTAAAATATGTATTAGACGGTAAAAAGTCTGTTTCATTCCTGGAATGTGATCACAGCACATTTTATGACATTGTGCATGAATTTATGAATGGTTCTATTGTTATATGATTTTTTCAATATCCCCTGAAAATTCATGTCTTCGGCCAAACATGTTGGACAATTGAATCAAATGAAAAAAAGTTTGCTAATTCTGCTCAAAGTTAACTTCTTTGAATCTTTTCAAGTCAATTTATTGCGATTTTATGCCAAGAATACCATACATATAATGAAAAAAACTTTATAACCTTGTTCAAAATTTTATAACCTTGCGATTCCGAGAAGCCTGATGATTTCGAGCATTTTAGCATTCACGAGGCACGACGGTAGAAGATTCCTTGATTTTTAAATTGCTTGGCTTGATAATTTATTAACTGGCAAAATAAGTTGATATGGACGAATTGGAAGATATAATGGGCATCGTTACCCTATTCATTCTTTATCTGAGGTCCTAAGGTCTAGAATATTCATAGGGACTGATAATTTGAGAAAATTAAGTGTTTTTGGCTATAAAACAGAGCAAAGATGTGAACAGAAGCGTAGCAATTGCCTTATTTAAATAGTGGTTGAATATGTAATTTAGTGGCGATTAGAACGCAAGTAATATGTCAAAACTACTCAGAATGTATCCAAAAACATTATAACCAAGAGACACATTCCGTAGGATTTGAACTCACTTACCTTGACTACTTCAAGATTGTAGGCAAACATCGGACAAGTTTACTCGGATAATCCATTAACAAAATATGTTTCACTCGTAAGCATGTTATTTACATATTATTAAATTTAAAGAGCATAACTTAAGCAGTTACATTCAGAGAAAATTTAAAAAATTTTCATTTCTTTTGCATTTCATCTATTTTCCTTATATGAAAATTTGGTTTCGAAGCCAACTGCACAAGTAGTATCAGAGGAGTAGTTTCTTGAATTCAATATAATTTAAACTATTCGCGATTTAATGCTTAAACTATTTGATTTACATTAACAGAAAGTACAAAATTTTACTTGAAACCACAACAAAAGACTGCAGATGAAACTGGATATCATTACCCATAAATATATTACTCTTATATTCTACAATGGCTTCATGTTAAGTTTAATCTAAGCCTAATTATAAATACTTGGACTCATGCACTTATTGATGCAGAGCCTTGCAACATCTTCCCGAAATAAGGAAAAGGCACCAAGTTGTAATTTGGTTTTATTAGATGTTCGAGATACATTTCCTACTTCCTATTACAAGTCTCCGCGCGTTTCCTCACTTACGTGTATTGACGAGCTGTTTGTTAAAGTTCAGATGAGACTTATACCTTGGAATGGCCTCGGTAAGCTCCAAAGAAAGAAGCAAAGGAGAGAAAACCGAAAACTATTGTCACAGCTGTGAAGTCAAGAGGCCGAGTCTCTACAGAAGCCCATTATAAGCTCCATGGCTGAGGAAAGGTTTCTTTACGAGCGTCGACTGCTTAAACCTTAATGCACAGCCCACACCCATGTTCAATAGAATGATGCTGATCGATTTTCAAGTCGCACATCTTTATCAGAACGAAGAGGTTTCCCTCCTAGTGGAAAATCTCTCCTTTCACAATCTCAGAATTATAAGCCACCAAACTTCAATCTGCTTTAGGTTATGGAATATGAAGTGAGTTGATGCAATGTGGACGCCACTTTTACTGAAAGCGTTTTACTTGAAGCTTGATAATTATTTACTAATTTTGCCATAAATTAGAGAACCTAATCATGATTACAAATTTAAAACGCTTCCCAATTCCATTATTGAATTTAGGGTAGTTATTGCAATTCCTGAAAACGAAACTCACAGTATTTGTACTCACCCGTACATTTTCTTTTCTCGACGCAGGTCAAGAATAGATGATGAGACTCAAATTCAAGTATATTAATGAATTTATTTTGCTATAAGTCCTTCTCTCTGATGGAGCAATGTATGTAAATTACTATTCCATTTACAATAACAAAAGGCAATAAATGATTGAGCGTATGAAAACTCCAAAGAACTTAGGTAAAAATCAGCGGGGAAGAGAATTTTCATTTTGTTTGTGAACAATTTCCATAATAAATTTTACTTTCTGTGTAATCGTTTTTAAAAATGAAGACGCCTAAACATTTGTAAAATCTCCAAATCACGGTTTCGAGTACCTATGAAATTTCAGAATCCCTCAAACTGACAACTGGATCACAAAAGTTAGAAGCAAATTCCAGCAATAGAAACTTGCTATGCGAAGCTTTAGATAAGCATCATGTAATCCTAATGCTACCGTCAATCATCTTCATTAGACTTCGTCGTTTCCCTTCAGATATCTCATCAAAAGTTCGAGAAGTTTTAGAACTCTATACGATGAAGTTTTAGACTGAAATCCAGAGCATGCAACATGGTGAAATTTAAAGGGAATATTTGATTACTGCATCATAAAAATAGTTTCCGGAAAAAATTCGAAGAAAGCCGGGCTCAGATTTAAATAACTCCCCTCACGTTAGACATGAGGCACTTTAGAAACTAACTGAGATATCTCCGTAGTGCTTTAGATTTTTGGTGAAGAGTTGGAAGTTCCCGTAGTTAACACGACATAATTTTAGTGAGGTGGAGAAGGCCACCTACAATATTAGCCGACCCGAAGCGGTTCTCTCATTTGTTCGCTGGGGTGCGGGGAGGGGTGAGGGTGTCGGAATGGGAAGATAATGAAGTGCCGTGTGCAACTTGTGACGAGACCGCGGCTTGTCCCAAGGCACAAAGCACACCCCTGCATCTCCACCCACAGCATTTTGGACACTCGTCGACGTCAGAATCACCGTGGCATAACCTCGAGACTTGAAAGCGCACATTTACATTAGATGAAATAAGGTGAGCTTCTTATTTGGCTTAATTGAAAATGTCCGAAGACCAGAAAATCCAAATGCCGAATTAAATTATGGAAAATAATATCTCCGAAACAGGTTTTTCGATTGTCTAGGCAATCATCAACGGGGAGAGAACCAGGCAAAACAGGTCAGAACCTGTCGAGAGCTAGGCGGAGTGTCACTCCCTCTCGACAGGTTCTGTCCTGTTTTACATTTACACTGCTTCGACATTTCCACTTTTACTTCCTGCATCACATCTACGTAATAACCTGCAAGCCACCATAAAGGCAGGGAGTGAATTCTCACCAAACATGCACTACATATCTTGCACTAAATAAGGATAAGTAATAATATACCAGTCTAATCTTTAATTATTTTGAAGATAAAAATAGCAAAGCAAGCTTACAATATAATGCTGTTAGTGATTAGCGTGCACTAGTGTGCATCATAAGCGATAGAAACTGACAGTAGTTCGGTTAAGATAAGCTTCGATGGATATAGAATTTTAGATTTTTCTGAAAGTTTCCCACACAGCGGAACACAGTGTACATTTTTCTTTTACCGTCATATTTTTCTTTACCTCCGCATATTACCTGCCCTCGTCATTCCATGTAAATTACATTCTTTTCCTTCCCCTCCTCGCTTGCTTTCCTAATATCCTCTCTTCGGTTACGTCATGTAAAATATTTTCGCCCTTTTTTCCATCTATCTCTTCTAAATTAGTTTCGCATTTGAGGCCTAACTTTGTTGAGTCACAAGATTGGAAATGAAATGTCGCGTTATACGTTACACACACACTTCATTAGTATCGACCATGGTTTTGACATGTGAATGCCATTATCAAGGTTATGACATTTACATGTCATGTCTTTACATTGTCGAATGACATTCACATGTCGAAACCCTGTCAGATTCTAATGAAGAGTTTGAGTGAAATGTACAATGGGACGTTTCATCTCTAATCCTCTAAATTACTTTGGTCAACTACCTCTACTCAGGTACTATTTCCTGTATTTGCTCAGTTTTAGCAATTTGCAGCTCCATTCTATCCCTTCTCTCAATTTCCTTAGTTCTCCACCATTCTTCGCACCCATTTATCAAATCCTCTAGTTTATTTTGATTGCCTTTCCTTAAAGTTCGCCTTTTACTGCCATGCAATGATACTCTCTATAACATTCATTTTAGAAACTATCTCAAACGTTCCCATGCAAAGGCCCTTGCTTAAATTAAAATAACCAATACTGATTTTCACTTCTTACTCTCTTCGTCCCTATTATTTTCATGCAATTCGTGCAAATAATACGTAAAATCTTGCATATAAAAATTAAATTAAAGTTCAGCCAATTCGTAACCACTCTGCATATTTTAAGTACGAAAGAGAAAGCTGGCTCTGAAATGGTAAGGATTCAAGAAGGTAATATTCCTTCTGCACAAACCTATACGTTTTTTTCAGAAAGGATGAGCCAAAATAGCGTATTATTCAGAGTGCAGACACGTGTCCTCTAGAGTAAATCTCCGGCGAGTATTCCATTATATGGGCCAACAGAAAATATGATTAAATTTTCCATCTAAGGGTTAACTTGGAAATAACGACGGATTGAAAAAATCTATCTCAATAACATTCACTATTTCTGAAATTGGGTTGTAATGCAGAAGAAAATTCGTCTAGTGTTCTTCTAGGCCTATTTGAGTATGGAAATGCGATTGAATGGAAAAAATTGAATAGATTCACTGTAATGCAATGCATTTTCTGAATAAATCTGAAAGTATTAATTTTCCATGTACAATATTCAAGTATAATAAGAATATTCCACGAATGTTATTGTTGAGTGCTACTGTTAATCCTAACGCTAAGGTGAATACTAGATAATATCAGAGTGGCCAGTTAAATCGAAACGACGAAATGATTTAATAGGTGTAGCAATACGCTTCAAGCGATATAGTCCCACAAACACCATTACTGCTATGCCATTTGAAAGACGTATTATAACTGCTATACAATTGATTCCTAAAATTACAATTTTTGTAATATTCCGATGTATTTTTTTGCGTGTTGTATTAAATCTGACGGCCCATCAATTACACCATTTGAAAAAATCTATCAGAAAGAAAAGAAAAAGAAATAATACAAAGATTCTAGAATCAGACCAATTGCCATAAAAGTAAAGATGAACATCTAGACAGATTTTTGCGTGGATTGTGTGATGTACAACGTGCTCTCAAGGCGTGTCCCAACCTGCTGATTCTTAAAAAACAGCTCTCTTTACGAGTTTGAACATCCGCAGCAGACTGATGATGCTATTCAGGGCTTAATTATGTCACTATTACAAGAAGATAACTATCAGAAAATTGGATATACATGCACTAATCAGGATAACTTAATATAGGAGTCGCAGACAGTATGAATATATAAACAGAGCACTTACATTCATGAAATAATCTCAAGGACGCCTTTACCTGAAACATGAATGGAGGAGAACAGCGTCCAACAGAGACCACTCCATATCTTAGGTATTCAACTAGCATTCATAACTGAAGATGGTTCATTGAGAAATAATGTATTTTCGCTTAAATATGTTAACCATTATTGTTTCATTCAATCAAACTATACCAGATAATAATAATCTATAAAAATACTCTAATGACTCAAGTACACGATTGCTTGAGGTATACAATGTTAGCAAACAGTTACATATATTTTATAAAATAAAAGAATGAAACTTTGTAAGGTTCACTTTACATTTGAATAATTGAATTTGGGTTTCATAACATAGTTACATCTTCAGGTACCTACCTACCTGAAGATGTAACTATGTTATGAAACCCGGGTCGTGCTTATTCAAACATAAAGTGAACCTTACAAAGATTTATTCTTTTATTTTCCATTATGGAAAGGTCACACATAGTCAAGCCTGAAGTTATCAGCCACATATATTTTGTGTAAAATCATGTATTCTTTGATGGAGCTTTAACGAACTAATATTGAAAGGTCCAATTTCCATTGGATTTTTGCTACAAAAATCCCTTGGTTTTTTTCCATCTTTGAGAACAATCGTCTACATGGGAAATACGGGGACAAAAGAGAACCAGGACGGCTATTGTTGTTGATGGGGGAGGTGATTAACAGCAGTGTTTATTTGCGAATTTAAGAGTACTTGAGCTGATGGGTGAAGGGATCCATAGGGAATAGAGTTAGGATAGAGAGAAAGCTGAGTCGGCATCGGGATGCATTTCACGAAGGGCAACCGCGGCAGTAATCGGAAAGTTTATCGCCCCGTCACCCGGGCAAAATAAGTGACGCTCATATGGCACAAAGGTAGGAGCCTGAATGCCTCATAAAAATCGGGGCCTCTGCAAGTAGTCGTATCAAAACCTTGTAGGAGATGAACCCCATCAACATGCCGTTGGCCCTGCTGAATTCTGAACTCGAGTGACCACCCGTTTCTACAGTTTTTGCTACGCATCTTGTAGGTGGTTATATGTTTTAGTCCGTCCATCTTTCAGAGTGAATCCTATGGAATTCATGCCTTAGAAGTATAATTTAAGAAGGAGAAGCCGTAGCTAGAATAGAAACTCATTTTCCCTAAAAACTTAATCTTTATTTGAATTGAGCGAAAACCATATTTAAGTAGCTTTTAAATTTTGGATGGAGATGTATATGGCACCGGTGGAAATGAACAAGGTGACAGGTAATACAAAGCCAAAGCAATATCAGTGGCATTTTTGGAAACTGACTCAATAATTACCATTGTGAAAAGCGGAAGGACTGAAATAAACTTTCAACGATAAAAAAGAACAAAGTACCTTTTGCCAACAGCAATTGCATCGAGAAGAGTTTGTTCATCAATGTTGCATGAAATGTTTGATAATCAATTCGACACATATAATGGTACAGTGAGTGAAACTCAACCCCACGACACTAGGGGCAATGCTAATAACTTGAATGCTAAAAACTCACTTGCAATACGACTCATCTTATCCCATATCCCTTATTCAACTACAGTATTCTTTACCTGGGTTCCCCGAAATTGAATCCTTTCACCCTTCGTCGTTGCGAGATGCGCCGCAAACCATTAATATTTTTGTGAAAAAAAGGTTTAAATATTTAACACACTGGGACTAAGTGAAGGAAGTGTTTTAATAATGTTCCATTTATTTCCTCACAGCTACGTATTCCGTAGGGTGCTCTCTTAAGAGACGAGGAGGGGTTGGTGGCGAATAAGAGATGCAAACAATAATATAATTCTAGCTACACTACGCAGTAGTCATCACGAATTTTTACGCACGAATAAGACTCTCCATTGATGTCACCCGTGTACATTTTAATGGTCAGGAAAAACGAAAAACTTCGTCGTTTTCTATATATCTGTTCACTGGACTTACAAAATCAGACGTATTGTACATAATGCTGCATCGATCAGAGGCAGCCAGATATAATACAAGAAAACCCCTAATGGTTTCTTTTATAATGCTTTTTAATCTGGATAGTGGTTAAGGTATACTAACAGCGCTTTAAGCGCTAAAAGAAAAAAGACCTTGGGTAACAAAATGAGGAGATTATCAAATTTGGGAAAAGGGGTAACCAGGACCGACGAGAGTTCAGCTATGGCATAGAATCATAAATGAAACGTCCCAATTAGTTGAGGAGGGCTTCGTATTCCGATGGACTATCTGTTGCCGGGCAAGGAAGAGTTGGTGGCGATTGAGAGCCGCAGACTCGGCTCGGAAGAGGGAGCGTGTCCTCCGCTCCGTGATATGGCATCTCGCAGCCGACTGTCCTCTCGAGAGGGAGGTGCCACCCACGCCAAACAACAACAACAAATAATAATAATAATATCAACAGCGGCAGAGCGGAGTGGCGCGCCTTCGCGCTTGGCCACGTGGCCCTGGCTGCCCCCTCACGGAGCAGCGTCATCCCCCACCGCCCACAGAAACCATGCCAAGACTCCCCAACTCGATGCCAGGGGATTTGGGGGGGCGGAGGGGGGTGGCAAGGGAAGGACATTGGGAGGGTGGGAAGGGAAGGAGGCTAGCCCGCGGGTCGGTCGCGCGACACGCCACGTGTGCAGTCACGACGGAAGACGTCAACGGATTCCAGGTTGGCGCGGAGGGTGGGGAGGAAATAGCAGCCTGGTGAACTCAGTCTCGTAAGAGTAAGGACCGTCAGACGGTTCGCGTGGACTCTTGGTTTCTTATATCCGAAGTCACCTGGGAGTCGTAACAGTAAGAATCCGACCATATCTCTGTGGAAAAAAGACTAGAGACCTGTTAGAACGTGTGCTTTGCCAGCGAACTTACCGAATGAAAGCTTTTCGAGTTTTTTACCGGGGCATTCTGGCCGACCTTTCAATCCTCCACTCCAGCATCATCCTCAAGGCATATGAGTGAGACACCACTTCCAGAGATTGCTACCGAGAATCCTGTAGAGTATGGCCGGGATTACGATGAGCGTTTTCTGACGTGACGGAAACGGACGGTGGCGGTAAACGCCAACTTAGTGGCTCAATCGTTGGTGGTATATCACGATCGACGGCAAAATGGAAACATTACCTTTTTCCAATATGGCGGCGCGGCTAACAGTCACCTCTTGGGTTAAAATTGGTGTAAAACCGTAACTTTTTACCTTTTCCAAAACTTTTCTAGCGTGAGTGAATTGTGAACATAGCATAGTGTTGTTGTGAAAATTTCATTGAAAAAGGATGATTTTCAGTGGTCGAATAAAATGTTTGAAAAGTGTCACCGTCATCCGAACATTTACCCTCCGCTTGATTTTCAAGTCACTTGTGATTGGCAGACGGAAACCAACGCGACGGTAAAGCTAGACTTTGACAAGCTTTCCTCAACGTACGTCAGCGGCACGTCAAGGTCCGTCCGTCATGACTCGCTCCACGGGTTCCCATTCTTCTAGCTTCAACAACTCCACCGTCCGTTTCCTTCACGTCAGAAACGTTCATCGTAATCCTGGCCTAAAACTGCGTTCAGCGCTACGTCCGACCGTCCTAAATAAAAATAATAAATATATATTATATATATATTTATGTGTATGTATTTGATATTCTATAAGTTTGTTAAAATCCGGTGGCAAATGGTAGGCAACATTAATACACGATGTTAAAATATACTTCAGAAGAACACACTATACAATGAAATTAACACAAGTAAATACGGAGTAAATAGCAGTACATATAAACATGAACACAGGCACACAACAGACAGTTATCGTCCAAAACAAATGATACAAAATCAGTTTAATTACTCGGTATCGAACGTAACATATTTAGTTTTTTAGTAAAATCCTTTACTGAATTAGGAAATTAATGCAAGAAGAAGGCTGGCATCCCTCCATTCCTCAATGGCACGAAACAAAAAGGAGAACTTTCCTTTGTCTGTGCCAATGTTCAAGGGCCTCACTTTATGCTTATGGTGATGACGGCCGTAGTACGGGGGTTCACTCAGTTTTACTTGCAATGAGGAGTGGGCATCAAAGCCACAGTACACTCATCAAAAGTTTTTTTAACCTTGCGTCTGAGCGTCTCACAGAGAGTAACTCCCAACCGAGGTCAACAATCATGTTAGAAGCACTATCCAAGTGCCTATGGTTGTTTTTTACATATCTAGCCGCTTCCCTTTGTGCATTTTCTTATTGTTCAATCAAATAACCTTGATGTAGATCCCAAATTAAGCAACTATATTCTAACAGTGGACGTGCGATCATTAAAAAGCCGAATTACGTACGTCTTGTGTGGCAAACTTAAGGTTCCTCGTAACTAGGTGTAAGTTTCTTGAGGCCTTCGCAGAAATTCTGTTTATGAGGTTATTCCATGTTAGGTCCGATGAAAAGTTTAAGCCCAAATATTTTGCTGGATGGGCTCTCAATAATGGATCACAACCTACACAGTAATTATATAATGTGAACAGGATTTTGATACAGTAAAACTTACACAGGAACATTTGGAAAAATTTAGCGACATCCCGTTTGCCGTAGGCAACTTTAAAATAGAATTCACAACTTCCTGTAAGATGACACAATCACCCGGGGATTAAATTTTATTGGATAAAATGATAACATTAGCGAACAAACGGTTACTACAATTCAGCATGTCAGGAAGGTCATTAATAAGTAAAATGAACAGGGGAGGGCCTACTACACTCCCTTGCGAAACACCAGATGCCACAAGTCATGTATCAGAGTACACGTCTTTATTATCATTTATTATCAAGCCCACATCATTTATTTTCACTTATGTGTCCTACTAGAGAGCAATTCTACAATCCAGAATGCAATGTGCCCACCAATTGGAAACAGGAAAGTTAATAAAACAACAAATTATGAGGTATTAGATCAAAGAATTTGTGAAAATCGGTGATAAGGTGGGGTACACGCTTCCATTAAATACACACGCTACACAAGATACACACACTTCCATTAAATCCCGACTGAGGAAAAGGAGTTGACTTTCGCAGCAATATATTTGACAGAACCCATGCTGGTTAATGTATAAAAAGTGTTGCCTACACTGCTGAACATAATCAGTTACAATATGCGATAATATCTTACATATTATAGAGGTTAGGCTGATTGGCCTGTAATTCTTAATATCCTGTTTTTTCCTGGATTGTGAATAGGTAGTACACCCGCACTGCGTCAATCAGAGGGCATGCAAGTATTGTTGATAGCGATATTAAAAAGGATTTCCAAATATTTGGCCACTGATTTACTATCAATTTTAAGCATTTCAGGTGCTAGACCATCTATGCCGCAAGTCATATTTTTTAGTTTTTTGACGTTATCCATGATATCTACAATACATATTTTCAAGGGTGGGCAACCATATTGATATGTAGAAAGTATTTCTTGCATAGGCTAAATGAAAACAATCGCAAAGTATGAATTGAATAATTTAGCTACGTATATCAAGATCATCAGAGTACACTTGGCCGTCTGAAATAATTTGTGATGGTGTTAATTCACCATCCCCTTTCATCGAGTATAAATGCTTATAGAAATTGGACTTATTATTGTCGTTGTGGGCAATGAAATTTTTAATGAATTTTTCATAAGCACATCTATTTTCAAATTCTAGAACTGATCGCAGTTCGCGGATCTTATTCCTTAACGAGTGATACGAGAATTTCTTACGGTTAAGTTTCCCAAGTTTTTAAGTATCCTAAGTTTACGATTGTAATAAGACGGGTCTGAATTACGTTTAATCTTAACAAAGGGCACAAAGCGATTGCGGCATTCAGTTAACAATAATTTAAAGGAGTAATATAGTTTCTTAATACAGTCATTTGGGTTATCTGCAGAAATATTACGACTCCAATCAGAAGAATTAGTGCATGTATGCTATAAATTCGTCAACCTTAAAGTTATTGTACTTCCAAATAATAGCTGGCTTATGACGAGGAATGGTTGACATTGATCTAAAATTAACCTGTAAGACGATGGCTTTATGATCAGACAATCCATCTATAATTACATGATGTATAACTATGTCTATTGGTCCAACAAGGAAAACATCTATAATATTATTGGAACGGGTAGTATACTTAAAAACGTACATGAAACCTCCTTCCTTGATGTGATCATTAATTAGTAATTGTACAAGGTTTCTTTGGTCAGTGTTACGTAACCAGTTAACGTATGGCAAGTTAAAGTCTGCACCAATAACAACAGCTTTACAGATGAATTCTTGTGAGCACGCCAAATTATCCAACTCATTCAAAATACCACAGTCATCCTTGGGGGGTTGGTTTGCTACAATTAGGTGCATATGTTTAGAACTTTTTATAGAATATTTAGAAGAATATTTAGCTATTACTGGTTACTTATTATTACAAAATTACTGGTTAGAGAGAGGAAAATGTAAAATCTTTTCAAAGGTGACTCACTCCAATGGGAGCGAAGCGTTAGACAGGTATTAGTAATGAGGGAGACAGGCGATGTCGCCAAGTGAAGCGAACTCAGACGACAGACGCGGATTCAAGGTTAGGAGGAGGAGCTTCTTAGAGGACGCCGAGTTAGAATCAAAATTAGCGCAACGATTTGTTTCTCCACTCCTCACACGCTTGAAGAGCACAGAAGTATGTGAGTCAGATTACTGCTGAAAAACCAATGCATTTTGACGAAATGCTACTTTCATAAAACAATATAATATCGTTTTATGAAGCTGGCATTGGAATAGAATGGCCTCGCTATTGAAATTCCTCAACGCTAAGAGCACTCTTCACTAGCGAAGAGGTGAATGGGCCACTACAGCTGCTTTATCATCGGGAAAAATCCATGGCTTTACATGTAAAAACTAAATGTCAACAATATTAAAACTAGTTCAAAGCGTGACCTAAATTTGACGGTGCTCGAAACAACGCACACTTTCCAAAATAATTCTCCTAGCGATGAGATTCACAGTCTTCAAATTCTGCATAAAAAATGGTATTCACACTAAATATCTTTCAATTGAGTGCAATTTTTTCCATAAATAATGAAAGCTCTTTTAGCTTTATTGAGGGAACGATTATGCATTCTGTGGAGGGAAGGAAAGGAGAAATATTCAAAATACTCAAAGCTGCTCTTATCATTGCAATATTTTTAATCTGAAATACCAGCTACATTATTTACGAATCATCATTACCGCGCAACGTTCTGCATGTGGCACAACAAAGAGCCAGTACAAATATTTTTCAGCATGCATACGAAAATTGACTATCGACGTGAAAGCAGTTCTCAGTTTTTCTAGGAGAGATTATACACTTAAATGTGTGATTTTATAGCTAGGTATAAATATATCGCCTATCTAAGGTTAATTTTGCATTGGTTCACTCCGTTCTAAGCTCTGCATAACTGGCATTTTAGTAAAGTCATACTGCATCTTCAATGGAGGGGGTAAGGTATCCCTTTCTATCTTTGCTATATAGTCTGTAATCATGTAGGAGTATGTAGCTTTGAGCACCTAACCTGAGGTCCCTAGTTCCAGTCCAAAAGGGCCATCAGGCGGGTCCAACTTAACTCAAATGGAGTAGTTCTCTGAGCACCAAATCTTCCTGGATAACGATAGGTGGCACAGAAAAAGGTCCTGACAGGGTCTTCTGACAACTAATCCACCTTCGGTTGGCTGAGTACTTGGTGTTTATTACTCCTGACCCACCAGACCGACCTTCGGGTCGAACACTGCCGCGATGAAGGATTTTAGATCTTAAGCGTGCATTCCCATTAATACAATAGTATTCTGAATTCAAATAGTACTTTCCCACCATTGCAGTTCGCTCTTTGGCAACCTTTTCTCGTGCTTGCCAACCAAACTCTCTGGCGACTTGTTAAATCTTTGCATCGTTCTTCCTGGATTGTTTCCCCTAACGAGATGCTAATTTTAGCGGGGAATCTGATTGGCACGAGGCTGGGTGCCTAGGGCCAGGGATCGATTCCCAGAGGCGCCACACCTCTCGAGTGGTGTCCTCATCCCCATTGCCTCGAGGCCACCTAACCGCTACACACCACTCGCGGTCGATAAACCGTTGCCTTGCCTTGGGAGCCACCTGAGGACAGTGCCGAGTTTCTTCCCTAGCACATGTCTCTCAATTCCAAATGGTTCCAAAGCTGATGAAAACGGCATTATCAGGGACGCGGCTTTTCCACTACGGTACCCTCAATTTCTCTAAAAACTTAATCAATAAATTAGCTTCAGGGGTGATGCTGCAATTAAACGTCATCTATTGATTCTCAGTGGTGATTGGAAACCATATCAGTCGCTTACTTCCGGCTTCAAGGAATCTTCTTCTAATCTACATCTACGTGATACCCTGCAAGCCACTGCGAGGGTGTGTGGCAGGGGGTTAAGATCACCAAGCATGCACTATAAACATACAAGCATGTTACTGGGTCTCAGGAAACTTAACTGTTAGTATCTACTAAGTAATTAGGGATTATTTGTTAGTACATGCATCATGCGCTACAGACTACTCTAAATTATTTCTCTTGCCTATCCCTTTGCTATGCGGCCTACTGTGTTCTCTTATAGTACGGGGGAAAAATGACAATTTGAATCTATCAGTACGACAATCTATCTATCTAATCTTATTTATCTGGTCGAATCTAGCATAATACGCTGGTGTTTTTAATATATCCCTAACATCTTCAGTGAAGCTATCCGATTTAAATTTCTGTAATAGATTTGATCTATACTTTAACCTACGCTCTGATAATGATTTCCACCCTAATTCTTGTATTAATTCTGATACATTACTAAACCCTTCGTAACACCTTTTAACGAACCTAGCTGCTCTACGCTGCATAGTGTCTAGTTCTCTGATCAAACCTAATTCATTTGGATCCCATACACTGGCTACATATTCAAGGTGGGGCCTAACTAGTGAAAACATTTATTATTTATTTTACAGCCAAACTTTCATATGAGCCTGAAGATCACAAGCACTTCAAAGAAGATAACAATCATACCGAGGATAGGAATGTAAAAGGAAATGGAGCACATTCAAGGACGAAACCAAAGATGGCGGGGAATGTGGAAGGATGCCAGATTTCAGCAGTTCGACTGAGCGTGGTATCGAACCATGGATCTTCAGCCTCTGCTCAGACGGTCTTTTTTTTCTTCAATTCTGGCATCCATCCAACTTAATCACCATCTTCCCGTCCGTCCTCTCATGTGCTGTTCCTTTTCCACACCTATCTTTAGCATGATTATATACGATACACGTATCCCACTTCGCCACACCTTACTTATAAACCAGCCTTTGTTTTCATTCTAAATTCATACGACATATTCCAAGGCATTTTTATGGCAAATGTTCCTTAGAGAAACATTTTATTCATGACACAAGATACTTTTCCTCATTCCCTCGTTCAATTGCACGTCCTTTTAACACTAATGATGCATTTTTCACCGCATTAATACATCAAACGGTTATTCAATTATTGTAATACAATTTTTTCACGACATGCGCTTCACTCATGATGACTGGGAAAATGAAAATTGTATGGTAACATATTTACCAAATCACTTACATCTTTATTGTGAGAGTACATAAATAATATCAACGATTCTTATTAGGCGAGAAACAAAATTACATATAAATTGTTATTGAATCCAAAATAAGTGATGCCATGTAAAGTAAAAATATAATTTGGTATAATAACGTGATATTTTTCAAGTGGGGATACTATGAGACTGCATTTTGAGGAGCGCTTCAAAGGAATTTTAAGGTTGGAAAATATTCCGACGGAACAAATTACGAAAAGTCAGTATGTCCAACGTAGGTCCACAACTATTTTAATCAATTTTATTTGATAAGAAGCTGAAATTTCTGTGTTTATGCAGTTTCTTATAGGGTTTCTATCCACTAAAAATATTGTCCGTGTCAAGGGCCGCACCATTTGATAAATGAACTGGTTAAACTGAAACGGCTTTATGTAATGTGGCTCAAAAGCTCAACTTCGATCGTAAAAGGAGTAAGATGTTTTCAGCCTAAAGATACCGTTTAGTCCAACCATATCACAGACTTTCTTAGATAATCAGCTTTAACATGCATTAAAGTGAGTATCGCCACCGTAAGAAAGAGGACACAATGGGGTGATAACTGCGGACAAATTAGGAAAGGAAGTACCACACATTATCTCAACGTATTTGCTCTTAGAGATGGTTACAATGTGAATTGAAGACTTCGGGCATTAGGGTATGGAGAAGAACGAAGTTTATTAGGTGATAAACAGCATAGTAGAAATCTTCTAGGGCAGTCTAAAGTCCAATATGTCATGATGGAAGAAATTGTCAGTTGTGGTTGAATTCTGAAAGAGGAAAACCTTTACGCTCTAGCCGCAGAAGAAAGAGGGAAATGTTGGGCATTGTGTACCTTAGAAATGAAATAAAGGATACCTGTTTTCTGGCAATAATATTTTTCAGGGAATTATGTCATTCATTCCGTTAATACCTGAGAACCTTAGGCCTAACTTAGGTACACCTAACTTTCTATTTACAATACTACTTACAAGTTACATCATTTAAATATAGTATCGCATAGTATAGTATTTTAATATTTAGTATCTTGGTTCAAGATACTAAAAGAATGCATGTGTATCTGAAGGTTGGTTGGTTATTTAGGGGAGGCGACCGACAGCTGAGGTCATTTGCGCCATATAGGATAGGTGGATAATTGGGTAATGGTAGGAGTTTTCAGGGAATGGAGGAAGGGTGGAGAGAAACCCAGCGTCGGCATTAGCCTACTCTTAACGAAAGGCACCAAGGGGACCACGGCTTAACGTCTCATCCGACGGACGGAGTACTGAACTTGAAATGCCCTCCACTAGACACTCAAGTGGGGACCGGTTTTCCACTGAAACATCCGCCACTGCCGGGAATCGAACCCGGGCCCTCGGGATGGGAGGCCAGTACTCTAGCCACCACACCAACCCGATCCCCATGTGTATCTGAATTGCATTCAAAAGTTACCATTGGTACACGAGTATAACGCGTGGTTTTTAAGTTCAGATTTTGAAAATAAATTAGGAGAGTCGCGATATAATCGAGTAGTCTAAATTTAAGTTTTACTACACCGGAGAGTAAGTAGGCGGAAAAATTAATTTTTCAATGACATTCAGAAGTTAGACCTTTAATCTGGCGTCACCACTACACTAATCATGAGTCTTAGCACTGAACGTATCTAACTAGGGATCAGTTTACACCCAGTAAGTCTCCCCAATCACCGGAATTCTAACCCTAGCCTTCATAATGAGAGTCAGCACTCCCTGCATTACATCTATATCTATATAATACCCTGCAAGTCAACATAAAGGTGTGTGGCAGGGGGTGAATTCTCACCAAACATGCACTACATATCATTCATAAAAAGGATTGGTAATAATATAATAGTGTACTCTTCACTATTTAAAAAAAAGATGAAAATAGCAAAGCATGAATGCAAAAACATGCTGTTAGTTCGGCTACCTTCAAGTCCTTGTACCAACATGCAGCTACCAATGCTATACATTGATACACTCGTATTGGACATATTTACGGCTTTCATATCCTTAACTGTACGAAGAAAGAATGACATTTTGAATATGTTAGTTCGGCAATCAATTTCTCTAATTTGTAATTATGGTCCAGTATGCCATAGTAAGTTGGGTTCGCAAAACATTTTTAACGTCATCACTGAAATATTATCTTGGAATTTATTTAGGAGATTAAGTCTAATTTTCAACCTGCGATCTGACAAGCTAAAATTACCTTGATCTCCAGCTGTCATTGCTATTGCTAGGATTTTCTTCGACCGTCTCACGTGAGCAGTGCACTGGAATGACACACTTTGGCACGCCGGCCACCTTAACGCGCGCACTGTGACTGCCTAGACGAAGGCCACGTGATCCCATTCCGGCGCAAGATAGATCAACGTGACCCACGATGGAGCTCTTCTTGAAGTTGATTGTTTTCTCGAGGTGAAACAACTCCGTCAAGCCTGCCCGCAAAAGTGAAGCGTATTGGTATGTCCTAGCACAGATTTGGATATGCTTCAACTTGATTTTAACGATAATACGAAAAACAATATTTTTCTTTGTTTTTATACCAAGGAAAAGGGAAGAGCAATACTGCATTCATTTGTCTCCCAAATAATATAAAAATGCTTGCAAATTTTCGCTCCGCACGTTCATGTGCTTGGAAGCCTCGCGTCTGAAATTATCTGTACAGCAAAGGATTTATCGTACGCAACGACCGAGAAAAAATGGAAAAAATTGCCAAAAATAATAAAATGGTCCAACGCGAAGGACAAAATTTTAGGGAATGGAAAGTAACATACCGCCAGCAGTAATGACCTCATTCCCGACACCAGCACGCTCACGTTGGTGTGACAATTCACCATCTCTTCGTCCCGAAGTGTCTCCTCTTACTTCCTCTATTTGTCTGCCTTAAACTAACAAACAAAGTAACTTCTCAGCAGTGCCCTCTAAAACGCTGCTGGGACAAAACGGCAGAGAGTGGTAAATGGAGGGAAATTCAATAGGAAAAAATACCAGAAGAAGAAACACTGATGGGAAAATTTATTTTTCCATCCCAACCGCTAGGTTATAAATAAATAAAGCTCGTAAATACATAAGAACCTACCTGTAAAAAAATAGTGGGACCGGATGTGAAAAATGTGCCAATTTTAAGAAATACTCATGCTAATAATGAGAGTGTCATCGTTCAATATTGACCAACTTGGTGCTGTTTTAAAAAATGGCCGTATCATTCACAACCTTATGAGATAAAGTTAAACCAAAAATAAAATAAAAAAGGTGCCTTTCAACTATTCTACGAATAATTAAACTTGAAGAAGGGTGGAGAATAACTTAACTCTCCATTTGCTAATATTCTACCCTGGCTAAAGGAAAGCATTCCGCGACAATTGCATTAATGAACGTACAAAGTCCCTCGTTCCAATTAGAGGTCCAAGGTTGGCGAAATTTGTCAGTTACCTAGAACGCGATTAAAGTAACACATTAGGGCAACGGAAAATAAGCATATCAGCCTCTCCATCATCTTTGAGAACGTATGATGTGAACCAGCACGCAAAATATAGTTTAAAATGCTAGTGCTTCCATAACAAACAACGAGATACTGCAACTGCAATGATGCAAATTACTAAGAATATCAACAGAAAGCACGGAAATCAACTTGACAACGCCCGGAAAAGAGTCGCACAAATCTCGGTCAACCGCAGGAGCTTGAGTAGCCCAATTAGAGCTATATTAGAGCCACGAAAATTGCTTCCCGACACCATTGACTTGAGTAGCTGGTAGGACTGCCAGCAAAACTGTAGTCACTCAAAGAAAACTTGCGTGAAATAAACCCGAAAGACGCTGAGTTCATAACACCACGGAAAACTATGAGTAAATTACATCTCTGAGCACTTCGTTTCAACCCAAATTATATAAGATATTTTTTATTAAATTATTGAAATTCAAAAACCGTAAAATATTTCTTATACACCATCGATTTCCACAGATTTCTGCATAATTTTCCTCCACAATCTCCATTCGCTAATGGGAAATTACCACAGACATCGAGATTTGGCCGATCCTAAAAATCGTAATTAAGTATCTAGTTTGTTTGCATTCCATGTATTCTCTAGCAAATTAGTAAAAGAATCAATCACTGCTCTTGATGGACCTCTCAATATCATATACAATCTCTATTTTAATTTTGCGGTATTTCCCAAAGTCCAGGCATCCCGTGCTAATGGAAACGGTGAAAACATACGCTCTTCCAATGGCCCAACAGACTCGATCACTACGGCTTTTGGAAGAATATTAGAGATAGGAATTAAATGCCTAATATATGAAATATTCCAGACTTTTCACACTTTTGAAGTATGGTTTCCACGAAACGGTCTAATTAGAGTGCAAGCAAAGCCTTTTTGGACACGACGCTCCTCAAATTAAGGAAAAATGCAATGTAAATGGAGTTATTGATAGAAGGCTGTAGAATAATTTGTGGAGGAATGTTAGAGATGGGGTACTACGTTGTTGAGGGAGAAATTATCGAAAATACTTGTACTAATAGAACAGATGTTACTACTTTTAGGGATGCCAGAAATATTTAAACGAAGCTCATGTTTACATAAGCTCTGAAGTACCCATAATGGGGAAAGAACAATATTTGATACCAGAACGAAGAAATTATGCTCCAGGAAATAAATATTTCATTGCAATTAGGAATTGAAAAATGATTTTCAGCAATGCGAATTTATAAAAAACAGACCTCACTACAGTACACATATACCTGTATATGGGTACTGGAAATAATAGGGAACCACCGAGGAAAATAATTAAAATATTATTACATTATTAATAACATTAAAAATACCTGGTTTGTGCAATATCCTCAGTGAAAAACGTGGTAGATCGCAAAAATATAGAAGAGAATGGGAAAGTTTGGGAATCAATTTCGGAAGAAGCAAAATTGAGAGGAAAAATGAGTTTTTAAAGTGTGAATTTAGACTTTGACCATAATATCATGACCATTTAATAGGAAGAAAGCTGAAGTGGGATGCTGAGGTTAAACTTGAGATCCGAAATTAAAACGGGATTTCCGCAATAGTAGCAAAACGTATTGAAGGTAAAAGTATTGAAAGGGCTGGAGCTGAATGTTGTGAAATATTGACTGTTAGAATCATAGAGAACCAATGTTTAAAATGAAGCTAAAAATAAATGTGAAACTGACAAAGAATTGGAGGGAATATATCCCACGGAAGTAAAACACAAACTTTTGCGATTAATCATAGAAAGAAGGTAATGTGGTGTATAGTGTGACGAGATAATATGAAGAATGACGGACTTTATATTTAGCACAGGAAATCAACATAATGCACCAAAATGAAAATCCGATACCAACTGCAAGAAATGTAATAATATTATTCACGTTAATGTAGTTTTTGCCCCAACATTGTAATAAATCAATTCAATTATTCTCCTCAACCCGAGCTTTCTCGTACTAATTTTGACTCTTTCCCTCATTTATTACAATTTTCGTTGTTCTTACACTGAGTACAGGTATGCAAGAAGAATTAAATGTATTTTAATTCCAGAGTAATTAAACTTTATGATAATAAAAATCTTTCAGAATTTAACAGCTTTTAGGCACCAACACACCGAGACTTAAAAGAAGTTAGCAACTCTTGTATCAATTTGAATTAAAATTCCGATTTTCCATACTATATTTTTAACATTTGAACATTTTATTGTTTTGAATTATATTTTGTTTTTATCTGAAAAATGATATTCATGTATGAGCATACTAAGAAGGTCACATATAAGTAGTATTATTTATGTATGATTGTTCATGCACAATATTCGTCCTTCCGAGGAGTGTTCCAGATCGTAGTTCTCCCTCCATCTCGAGCCGTCTGGATTATTTTCATCTGGGTGCTGGGTTCTCCAAAGCTTCCTTCAAATATTCACCATCGGATTCTATCCTTCGGGTTCATAGATGACGTCAGCTTCTCTATGACTAACCACAGAATATTCACTTTTAAGTTGGATTCACATATTTTAGTAAGTGCGAATGAAGCTCTGCGTATTTCTGATGGGCAAATAAAAATATGTTCAATTCTGGAACATTAATATCCTTTAATTCTGAAATTTTAATTTGACACCCGCTGGGTATGTTATTGCTTGTGTGTTTGCAGCTCGGCGGCCCTTGGTATCGTTGATGTGTGCTACTCTGACGCAAATTCTTTGGTACTGGCGAGAGTTTGACCCTGACTATTCCCGTTTGTTTGCTGTACTGCGGAACGTACGGTTCCGGCCCCGAGTCTAGCGTCTTAAGGGTCTCGGGCCGCCGCCGCCGACCCCGTGTGGGTCTTTTGGTCCACTGTGATGGTGGAACTATCATTCTCTTAAGATAGTAAGCGTAAGGTAGAAGGGATTTGTAGCAAGACATTGTGAATATGGTATGAGACTAATGAGATTAATTTTTTACGGAAATGTGAAATGGTTGGTATAGCTTCAACCCTGGAATAGTATTTAATTAAAAAGACAGGGCTTTGAATGAAATGAAATAGTAATTAATCTATTGGAATTGGTATGAATCTCGTATTAGAGAGCGGTATGGATTGGGTATGAATGTAGGTATATGTTTATGGATTCCTAGCCAATACATACCGCTCTGTAGTACGAGATTCATACCAATACTAATAGATGAATTATTTTCTCATTTCTATATTGTACCCTCTTTCTCTCTTGTTAATAATTCGTTTCTGTTGCCACAGAGTTAGGGGAAAAAGGGGGAGGAATTGAGGGGGGGAAGATGAATATGGATTCCTAGCCAATGCATACCGCTCTGTAATACTAGATTCATACCAATACTAAAAGATTAATTATTTTTTTCCTTTCTATATTGTACCCTCTCTCTCGTTAACATTTCCGTTTCTGTTGCCAGAGGGAGAGGAAAAGGGGAAATAAATTGAGGGGGGGAAGAGTTTTTAGCCGAGGGACGCAAGGCGAAGTTGGGCGCCAGTCGGATCGTCCACCAGAATGGGCGACGCGACAAAAGAATAGGACGGTCCTGCGATCCGGGACTAAAGGGAGGGATTATGGGAGGGAAGTGCGCTGGCTCGTCGGAGTTCAACAAGATTCTCTGCGTTGGGATGAATTTCCTGACTGGATGCGTGGCCGACGGTCGTGATCGTAGGAAAAAATGGCGCGAGTTCATGGTCTTCCTTTATATAGAAAGTAAACTCAGTCATTCTTCATATTAACTCGTCACACTATAGACCACATTACCTTCTTTCTATGATTAATCGCAAAAGTTTGTGTTTTACTTCCGTGGGATATATTCCCTCCAACTCTTTGACATTTTCACATTTATTTTTAGTTTCATTTTAAACATTAGTTCTCTCTGATTCTATCAGTCAATATTTCTCAACATTCAGCTCCAGCCCTTTCAATACGTTAAATACGTTTTGCTACCATTGCGGAAATCCCGTTTCAATTTCGGATCTCAAGTTTAACCTCAGCATCCCACTTCAGCTTCCTTCGTATTCAATGGTCATGATATTATGGTCACAGTCTGAATTCACACTTTTAAAACTCATTTTTCCTCTTATTTTTGCCTCTTCCGAAATCAATTCCCAAGGGTTGGAACAAAATACTCAATGTTAGCAGATGGTACTGAATAAAAACTTAATCTAACGAACAAAAATATATTAAACTAATATATAAATCAATCCATGCCTATACAGATTCATTCATTTGTATTATAGAAAGAATACGTAATTGTACTAGTTATGAGGTTCCAAGAGGTAGTCTTATATAAGTAATTATACCAAAGCAGTTTGTTCCCTGGTACTCGCAGCTGAGCACCTTTATTATCGGATTTTTTGTATGCCAATTCTTTTCCCGTTTTGTCTTGAACGTTAAAGGGAATCAAGTCACTGTCTTGATAGTGCTAGATGTCCAGCAAAAACGCAGATAGTGGCCTCGTACTAAGTTATTTTTATGGGTATTTGATGGCTGGTTATTTAATTTCAGGTGCATTATGCCAAAAAACTTTGTACGCTGAGTAAAATGCATTCAGAGCTTCACCCCTTACTTACCTCTCAAGTTTAAACTCTGCTCGTATCTATTGGTCAAATAATTCAGACATCGAGGCAAACCTACATGGAAGCCATTAATGGTTGACTAAGGTGTGCGAACAACAAGTACATAATTCTAATGTGAATGACCTATGTTACTACGCATCGTGGACTTATCACACGGAGAAATCTTAAGGGTCCCTTTTAATCCAACTGCGTGCTTTTCGTGTATTTTCGTGAATTTTGCTGTGGAACTGGGATTTATTCGCTTTGATCGCTAGAAACGTATCTAAGCGTACAGTATACTTTTATAACAACGGGTAAACTTTGAATGAGTCCATGCATTTAGTATTTCAATTATACGGAATAATATCCATTAAATGCCAGATGCCATTCATCTAAGTTGAATTTCATTGTAAATTATGAAAAAAATTAGATAACCTCATTGTGAATTCAATTGACTCAGGTTAAAAAAATTTCCACTAACGATTCGTAAGTTTCATAGTAATATTTTACTCTTTTAAAATCAATATCAGATCATTGAGGAGTAATAGTTCAAGGCTTTTCTGGGATTAAATTATTTACGGAGTTTATTCCTGGAAGTATGACACTGTTTGGCGAAGAGCTCGTTGTAAACCAAAGGTTGAGTCCCCCTTCTTGCAAACCGAGTCTGTCTCATTCCTTCCCAATCAATAGTTTCCCAGCCAACTCCCGGCTGGGTATCGGCATCCTGAAAATAATTGACTGTCATTCCCGTGGAGGGGTTCGATATAGCATCCAAAAATGGATATCTGATAAGGAGTTATCTTCGTCTAGTAGCCTCTTTCAATGATCTTTATTTCTATCTGTAGGATTTCTTTGTACACCATTTTTCTATGTTACTCATATTAAATACGAATATGAATGTATAATTATGCGGCTACTTCAGGTAAGTTAACTGAAGTAACTAATAATTGCAAAACAAACACTGTTCCTTGATTCTAATGAAATGCAAGTTTTACTTAAATTATAGTAGGTAATATATTTAATTTCTCAACATGCGTACGACGTACTATACCTGTAAAGTTCTCTACTTGAGAATCAGGGAGAGTATTACTTGGAGTAATTCACTAGTGCTTGGGTTGAATGTGAAATTTTAGTACAGGAAGATCCACACGAGCGATGGTGTACGTAAATCCAATTCAATCTAATCCTAAACCCCAATCTCTGTAAGCTGTAAATTGACAGCAAATAGATGGGAAACGTTTTGAAATCCGAGGGTTTAAGACCAAAAAGCGATAGTAGAGGGTGCTCAATTCCAAGAATTCTTAGGGATAAGGAGTATTGTACTCACAAGAGGCCTCTCGAATCCACCCAGGCAACGAAGTCTTGCTTTTACGGGTTACTATTCATCAAATTCTCTCTTCAGTATGTAAATGAGAACCTTAAGAAAATTGGCTTTTAACTGGCAGGTTACGTCTAACTGCGCGAATACTATTTCATAAACTAGAGCCCAAAAGTGATGTTTGAAAGACTCATCACCAAAGGTGCAACATATATCACATTGAGAGGAGCTTGACAGGCATGGAAAACACCTAAGGGAGCGAGCGGCCTACGGAGATTGCTTACGCGTGAAGGAAACGGTTAGATAGTTCAAAGGGAGGAACCTCAGTGAATCAATGAATTGTATTAAAAATTATTCAATGAGAAGCACCCGGCTAGAACTTGAAAGTAAGTACCATGATATTGAGACAATGCAAGGTACTTACTAACGAGACACCAATTCAGAAGTTCATGGTCCCCTTATCTACTTGCAGCAAGTATGGAAACATGTTTCACATGGAGAGGACTTTATTGTGACAGGTTCCAATTGCTTGAGCAGCTAACCTGCTGGATGCTACACCAAGTGTGCACGACGGTTGGGCGCATCCTTGGCGATTTTCAAACCGCGGAAACGCCAAACCAGGCATCACGAAACCCGTCCTTCATGCAAATTATGACAAATTCGTACACGTCAAGAAAGCGATATCATTGAGAATCCAGTTCAGGTGGATGTGAACAACTCTCCACCACCTTCACGCCCGCAATCTGGGGCAACAGTGCGCTGTGCAACGAAAACGAGCGGTTTCGCCCTTTTGGCATCGTGGAAATGCATAAGGCTTTGATAAGGATGGGGCGAGGTGAACGCGACCCAATGTGGCACAAAAAAACCTCCACGAGTTCCCGCAGTGGCGTCGGAAACGACAGACCCGGCGCGTGGCGCGACGAGTGAGCAGAACGTGTATCAGGATATGACGAGGGCGGCGCCTCTGTTTCCCTCCCAGCGTAACTGCCGTGAAAGAGGCTTGTTACGTTCCGCTGACGAGCGAGAGCTTGTCAATAGCAATTATTTCCGATTCGCTCAAGCCTCCACTCCTCCCCCTTGCGTCAGATACTTTGACGAGTGCTGCCCGAGCAGGCATTAGAGATACAGTCCAAGGCTAGCCGTGACTCGCATCTCAATTTGCAAACGACTCCATTTTTTCACGCTCCCAAAGGAGGAGCCTCTGTATCTTTTACTGAGTGATCGTTACACGCAGATTACACATATTTCAATGCCGAAATTCGTACAGTCAGCCAAAAATGCGTGGGAGCTAGGACAGATATTTCTAAAATGTGCCCACAGTCGTTACACTTCCACAGTATGACGTACGCTTGCGTCTAACAACACTGAAATAAGTGCAGAAAGTTCAAAGTGAGCCACGTTTCTTTAGAGCGTCTCTCTCATTACAGTGAATAGTTCTAGACTTGGAATAAATTAGCACTGCATGTCATTTTGGAATCCTGGGTTGAAAGAATAAGAAGTTGAGGAAAGGTCAATGATTCTTTAAGATCAAATAGATGTCGAGGGATTATGCATTAATTATTTCGCGTTTTATGCTTTAATCTCGTTTTTTATAGTTCTATTAGCGGCTTCAGCAGAGTGACTGTACTATATTTGCTGCACATCAGCAATAGGCTAATTTCTGACACCTGATTTTCGTGAAAAAGGACATAATCTTCATGTACAAAATAATTAACATTACTATTAAATACATTTCAGCATTACAGGTTTGAATAATTCATGAAATAAATTTAAGTATAGACGCTAAATTTATGACATAAAATTTGTGGGTGTGTAAATATAAGGCATAGTGGTAGTGTGGTTATAGAAAATTGATAACATTTCTCTATTGGCAATTAAAAATAATGAGGTAAACATATTTTCTAGTTAAATTTTCTGTGCAATGCAGTAATGATTAACTACCAAAGTATGTACAGTTTTCAACACGAGAGATATTTCCTTCTGTGATGAGTTTCACCCAATCTATATGCAGAATTGTAATGGTCGCAGATCTACGCTACCACATGAACGGTCTCGTTGCGAAATATTCTGCCTTTCCATTGCCTTTTTATCTGTTCTCTTCATACCTAGCTAAGAGTTAATAAAAATATTTTAGTGATCTTCTAGTGTGATTAAATAACCGTAATTACTATTTATTGAGGATTTGAGAGTTATATTCTTAAGAATGTCCATCAACAAATGTGAACCATCACCTAGTCCACGTTGCTTTTCACATGTATTTATCGAGAAAAGCTCTTAAAAGCAGAACCTTCTGTTCCTTATTTGCATTAGTTGCAACTTGCTGTAAAAAGACACTTGAATATATTGAGTTGATGAAATTTAATACTGGTAGTAAAATACCGGCGAGAGAAAAATGATGAAATTGGAATTCAGAATGTATTGTTGAGCGACATAGTAGGTTTTTTTAATAAATTTTTAGATCTAAAAGTGTGGCCATTCCACCTTTTTCCCTTGCTCTCTATCATATTAGAATGTATAAACAGTGTTAAACCACCAAAACACGCCAAACACGTATTTTTCACACCATATTGATCAATATTGTTACTGTACCCGGGGCCACGAAATAATTTCTATAATCCTTTAGCCAAAATAAGGGGATAAACGCAAAACATCATCACAATATGTAACTGAAAGTAAATGCATAAGCAATGGACATTCAGGTATCCAACTGAACACGATTTCATCAAACAACGCAAGAAATCTCCTAGTTTTTTTGTAAGGGATCATAAAAACCGCAGAATCTGAACTCGACCTTGGAACAGGTGTCAGATGATGTTTGTCACCAGACTTTTCTGAGTTTGAATAATTGATTGAATGTGTAAACTACTAAAATGCGTTCAACAGTTGTCATGGAATCGCAGCTCAACAGCAACGCATTGCCGAGGGCAGCGCTGAATCAGATCATCGCAGGCGGGAAAGGCGGAAGACTCTAGACGTGGGTCGGCACCGTGCACACGTGGAGATAAGATTTTAGCGAAGTAGTTCTCCGGCGCGCTCCTAAGATCGCGAGCTTGGCGAGAAGGGACGGCTTCATCGATTCGAAATGAGCATCTGGCCTCGTTCCGCGCGCCGACTCAATTGCTTGACCTACCCAACACCCATTCCCGATGGGGTGCGCATGCGTGCTCCGCTCCCCACAGCGAAAGCGATCCCCTTGCACGGTCGATGGGACCCGGATAATATCGCTTGCTCGCTGCGCCCTTCCAGGAAATCCCTGCCAGCCTACATCTCCGGAACCGTGCTCGCACTAAGTCATCCCCGAAGGCACGAGGGTGTGAGTAACCTCCCAATCCCACGGAGGACCCACTTGCCTCTCGAGGGCCCTTTGGCCTACTCTCGGGGTGGAACCTTCGTGTGGACCTCCACCCCACCGTCCTATAGAGCCGTTGCGTCCGCATTGCGATCTGAAGGTGCATCGCCGGTAATTTCCCTGCACGGCTCGACCCTGACAGAGATACGATTAAATTCCGGTGGCTCAGAAGGGTCGCGTCATTGCCATTTGTGTGGGATGCCGCTTAATTCATACGGTTTCGTGAGGATTTAACATCCAATATGATTCACCACCTGCCACGCCCTCGTGGTGAAAAACACGAAAATCACTCCCGTTTATAAAGGAACAATATTTTCCTTGGAACAATAAAAACATTTTTAGATTAAGTACTACGCACTACGGTAAAATCAATTTCCTTTAGTAGTCATTGTTCTTTCGGTTCACAGCAAATCCGTATAACCTTCCCTCAGATGTAATACCTCACGCCACGCAAAAATGAGAGTACCTAAAATTGCGCATTTTTTCATCGTTTAATTCTAAAATGCATTACTCAATTCTAGAATGCCGATTTTAAGGATACTATTTAAGTTCATTAGGTCTGCATGGGAGAGTGCTAAATTATTCACAACACATAGGTTTCATCTCAACAATGTTTTTGGAGCCAGTTTCACTCACGTACTTTCATATTTCTCTCATACAAACAATCAACATTCCTGTTCCTTGAATCTGAGTACTTTACATAAGATCTTCTAAGGCCTAAATGGCAACCTATCATGCAAGAGATATCTGGGATCATCAAGCAAATACCTGTTTGGTATTGTACTTGAAGCGGGATTACTTCAATTTTTAAGTTAGTACCCTAAAATTTATCTTTCTACTCCATTAATGACCGTTATTGGAATGTGATTGGAGCTAGATTTCAAACGAAAGCGCTCTACTTTCTCTTAGTCGCTGCTTCTATTTATTTCCTTTACTTAGGTATACATTATTTTCTATCATCATCTACAGCTCCTGAAAATGGTAAACGTTAACGGTTAACGGTATAACGGCTCCTCCTTCTTTCTTCCCGCGAAATTGGCTGAGGACATTGTGACCTCAGCTATACGAATGCGGACACGGATCGGTGGATGCATTACGCCTAGCTATGCCGACAACACGCGCTACATTTAGTTTAGCGGTTTGCGGAATATCAGGCGTACATGTTCGTCGTCCCATTGAGAGCCCAATAAAAAATGTAATGCATAAATAATTAACTTATACTGGGTACTAGTCATATACACCCCGAGTTAACGATTCTGGTGTAACTAACCTCTCAATTTTATCACAGTCAGTAACACATGATAAACTGAGCTTTGCTCACGATAGGTGCAGAAAGTAAGAAGGGAAAATCAGAGCTGATGAAAAGGTTGTAATTCTTGAGTATAATGACTGCTTAAGCATTGCAGTGCTTGAGACTTACAATTGTGGACAGTGGGAAGTGGGTATGGAAGACTTGTCGGAGTTCAGGTCGCAGTCGGGCTTCAGGTTTAGTGGTTCAACACTTTTCTCAGTGTGGCTTTATAAAAGGAAGGATTGATTCACACGTTGAGCCTTGCGCTATGGGTCTTAGATATATCTTTTAGGATCTTGATAGGTAATAATTAAAGCGGTTTTATTACACCATAGAACCTTATTCTTGTACATGAGCACCAGGCTCCGTGAGCTATCTATTTAAGTAAGGCCAAAAAATATAGGGCTTTGAGGCTGGCACGAGGTACTTCCCCATTTTAACTTTTAGTAACATTACTAACAGTAGCCCTAAGAATCTGATTACGCAAACATTTTAATTTTAAGAACCCATAAAAACGGAAAATCATAAAAAAGATGCTACTACAACTTGACAAATATAAGTAAAAGAAGGTAATGTTTAAAGTTAACAAAGAATCGCTGATTTTCACGTCATTGTCTTAAGAAAGTTTGAAAGGCTTCCAAATTAAATCAATGAGGTACTTTTCCACAGTGTTGGCATAGACGAAAATACTTAAAAAAACTGAACATGTTTTCTTCTGCAGTATGGACAATCAAATTTCGTTTAAAATATTCTCGGGTGGTGTTACGACACAAAAACTCATCGAATAAATTCGTTATGAAATGGAAGATGAGGCACTGTGAAAAGTGGTATCGGACTGGTAGGTGCTAAAAATATAGAAATCTATTTATTGAGGTTGCAAATTATAGAAATGTGTTATTAATCAAATATTAATTGAATATATGACTTAATGAATTTTCTGCTATAAGTTCCAAATTTGCAATAACATCATTTTCTACTGTGTCAGAAACAGTTAAATTATTTTTTCTATTATTCATTGACGGCAAGATAATTGAAACTTAAAAGCCCTCGTGTAGCTACAGCAACAAGACTCCAAAAAATGTTGGTCTAATTAGCGTTATATTTCTAAAAATTTACATGTTAATAATTCATTCAAACAACTACATGACCATGATACAGGTGACGTAAGGTCACTACCGACGGATATAGAAATAAATTTTTGCTTTACTAATATGGAACATTCACGTGATACCGCCATACTTGGCACATCAATAGTCTCTCGAGAAAAAATAAATACTGTGAAATTTGACGTGCACATGTGACTTAGGGGTCCTTAATATGAAACAGATGCCATAGCAGAAGTGAAGTCAGGGAATTTAATATTCTACATGAAGCGAATCTACCCAAAAACTACAGAGCTTATTCAACCATTGCACGTATATCTTTTCCGAATGTGTAAATATTTCGTAAGAAAATGTTCAGCTCGGGTACTGTTGGATAAGGTATAAATCTTTTCCAAATGAATAATATGTTAGAAATGAGATATTGAACACATTTCCAATTCTCTGTCTCCAGACAAAAGCTTCATTAAGTATGAATGGTTCAAGGCCGGATGTTGAACACAAAGACCAAACCTGTACGTCATTACATTGGAATACTGTTTCAATGAAAACATTGACGAGAAATATTTTAAAATTGCATTGAATGAAGTGTGTGTGGGGACTCCACTTTCATAAAAGGTGTACATTGTTAGTTGAACCTTTGTTTCACTCATTTTTTATAAACTTTTGTTTTTGCTGCTTGTACAATTAATATTGTTTCGTAAAATAAACATGAAAGCATATTTATGATATATATTTGAATTCCTATCGTTTCAGCCAATTCGTAATAATAATAATTATTATTTCTTAATTTAAAAGGCAATATACGATTCACCCGTAAGACCTTTCATGTCTGTTGTTTCAAAATTTGAGTGGAATATATTAAGAAAAATTTAATAGTTTACAGTTCAAGTCTACCTTAGGATAAGTCATTAGCTGAAACATTGCGGAAAAGGTAAATATTTTAAACGTTTTTGCCCATAAATAATGCAAAGTAAATTATTTGGTTTTATAAGCATCAATTGGCCAGATTTTTTTCACTTTGCCACAAATTTTCAAGGTCCTATTGCTAATAAGTATGATTTTTTTGCGATAGGCAGTGTAGCAGTCACCAAAAACTTCTGGCTTTTACCTTCTTTATTACATGTGGCGGTAGCCATACTCACTGCGGACATCGTCTTGGAAGGAGCTTTATTCGCCATGGGCATCGTCGTGGAAGGAGTAGGAAATTGGAAAAATGAGTAATACGAAAAGGAGAACGGCAACTTTCTCTTTCATTCCCCAGAGACACGGCAGCCGAGACTTAGCGAGAGAGATGTCACGTATTTTTCTTCGGGCGTGCGTCTCTCCTCTCTGTTGGCCGGAGATGGTGACGTCACCTCCTTGGCATCCGGTGCATGAATCCGTGATTTTATACCACTCAGCTCATTGGTCACGTCAGAACGTCAAATTTCACAGAACATATTTTTTCCTGGGAGACTGTCGATGTGACAAGTATGAATCGTATTCGGGGGTGATACTGAGTAAATAGTCCTTGTCATTTCTGTTTTATATTTCCCGTAGTCGAGTGTATTTCAAAGGAAATAATTAACCATGTATTCGATTCTTTTCTGAAATTCGATGATCGAATGCATCCCTAGCATCAGTTCAAATTGATTCATTCATTGTAGATGATTCATCATCCTGCCCAAGTGAATTGAGTTTGGACTTCGTGAAAAGATGAAACGAATCGTATAAAAATTTATCAATCTCTCTGGTGCTGAAATAAGATTGTTGAGCAACAACAAACTTTTATGTCATTTAGTGTAAAATTATAGTTTGTACGCGACGTTTGCACGGGACTCCCTTTCTTGGCTTTCCACTGTATAATCAAATCTTGAATCAGTTCCGTGGTATGGAAGGCAACAAAAATGGAGAGATTCTGAAACGAAATGCCCGGGCTGGCGACCGATTTCTTCTTTTTCAATTTCTCATATTCACTTTCTCCCAAGTATGGTGAGAAACTAACCACTAGCGCAAAATAAATAACCTGACGAAAACGTGCACAATAAATTCGTGCATTATTAAATGCAGGCTTTTGCATAGATTCAATTAAGTTTAATGCGCTTATTCCTCGCTTGATATTTTTCCAAATGTGATTAAAGGAGTCCCTTGGCCTAGCATCAGGATCTACACTTTTGTGGGATCCTAATACTTGGGCCGTCGGTAGGGCGGGGTGGAGAGGTAGACGGTCGAAGCCTGTTTGACTTGTGTGATTTCCACCCCGGTTCCCCGCCCCGATCCCGCCCTTTACCCACAACTATCGGATTCCCACCACCCTAATTGGCGGATCCAATTTAGAAGGCCTGACCTGCTGTGAGATTTTTCCTTCATTTGGGTCAACCAAGGATTTATGAAATTCAATTTCTCCCTTTCAGTCCTGAACGCACTTCAACCATTTACGAGAAAGTGATAGTAGGTATGCAGTGCATAAAGTCACCGTACGATAAAATATGAGGTGTACTTGTGAGTTCATTTAATTTCCTTTGTACATCCCTAAAATCAAATTTTACTCTCCTAGGCATATAAAATGTACTTTAGATACTTTCGTGAATCGTCATTTTATTTTTGCAAGCATTTTTCCACGGGATGGCATGGACCGAAAAAAGTGATCGATGATCGCAATTATTCGATTAGTTATCCACGGTCCCAAGTCAAATGCTACTGAAATGCTTTGATGCCAGGGACTACCATACTGAACACCACATATGAACTCAGGCTTAAGCAAGCTGTTGTTGAAAAACCATCCGTTTGACACTCGGCGCTAGGTATCGTAATGGTAAGAGGACTTCGTTTCTCTGCATATCACACGTAATTAAAGCACCTTAATCAGTTCTTGGATTCCCTAATACAAACTTGGTAATGTCTTAGAACCGACAAATTATAAGCAGAGAGGAAATGCGTGCCAAGTGAACGTACATATACATACTTTACATTGGTATTATATATCGTTATGAGATGGCTGGTGTACAAATATAGGAGAGCATGCAAGGTGCCATAGAGTGAACCTTATGCTTTCGTGTTTAATAACATAAATACTCCACTGCATTTTCCGTATTTTCGATGAGACCTATTCGTAATCGGGCATTTTGCAACATTGAAAACTATCTGTAGCAATGTGAGTATCATTTACATTTTATACTACATCAGCCAGAGAAATTTCAAACTCACAGCGTAAAATTTGTGCATATTCATGGGTATGGTAAAATATTAACTTCGTAATAATCTATTGACTTTAAGGTCATGATCAATAAAATCACGTCTGCCGTTTTTTTTAACTCCAAATGTTAATCCAGTAGATGAACGTGAATGATAAATACCAAATATGCAACATTATTTGTTAGAATGCCTTTCTTCTTCTTACTCATAGAACATTACCCCGGATGCACAACCTGAACCTCAATTCAAGCAAATTTACTTGGTGATATGGAATCTTGGAATAATAGCATAGCATAG
Source organism: Platycnemis pennipes (assembly GCA_933228895.1). Lineage (NCBI taxonomy): Eukaryota > Metazoa > Arthropoda > Insecta > Odonata > Platycnemididae > Platycnemis > Platycnemis pennipes. The sequence continues at coordinate 104,422,935 of OW121846.1, read as the reverse complement.
AGTATACTTATGTACTAAATGATAACGTTTCGTTACAAAACCAATTAAATATTCGAACATCATTCTTGGTGACCGATTTAAAGAAAATATCACGCAATGATGCTCACTTATATAAATAGGTTCTGAATGCTGTTTCACTCCAACTATACAATTTATAACAAATCTCAACCACTATATTGAGGTTCTGTATGTATAACCAAGATAACTTCAATTATTTAAGGCATCATCCTCCTTAAGAAGGGTACGAGATGCACGACTACACTCCGTTCAACAGGTGCTGAGAATTAATGTTTTAATTCGTGAGAATGTATGTTTTCCAGCAGGTTTAAAGCTAGACGTATCCATTAACAGTGTCATTTTCACAGGAAATATTATTTTTGATTCGGGAAATATTTTTATTTAACTTTAATTGGAAGTAATTTTATCATTGGTCTGTCCCCTATTCAGTCCTCATAATTTGAATTCCACATTTTAAGAATAGCTGACCCTGGCCATTGAAGTGCATTGATTTTTACATTCTCTTCATTAAAAGTCATGATTGATAAATCTTTTTTCTTCTTTGATTTTGCAGCAGCTGCATGTTTACAGTACATGATCAACGGGACGAGCCTCGTAAAGGTGCGGCCAAATGCTAGACAATACCATCGGTTTTTTACACTTTCTGAAGATTTGACTGCCATTAGGTGGACCCCAACGTCCAAGAAATCATCTAAAGCAATGGGTAAGTGTTCTATACCACATTAATTTGAGGAGAGTGCGATCATGAAAATATATGGATGATGAGTTTTTTCGAGTCTTCAACCAGGCCAGAGGCTCACTTCCGGCACCATTTCGAGGGATGAGTTGGAATTCAAAATGGTACATTCTGACCCTGTGAGAACTTTTCATCCAAATTATTCTACGGAAAAACACCAGGTCCTTCTTTATAAAAAATGTAGTTATTGATATGATTATGATTGCATTGTTGTAGGATGTCGTTGGGTACTGTTACGGTCCCATGACATACCATAGTACTCCAGTGGTCACACCCTTATGAGTGTGGATAATTCCTCCTCTCAAACAGGATTATGGCAACTTGATAACTACGCAAAAGTAGTCGGCATCAAAGACTTCGACGATATTTCTCTTAAAAGTGCGATTATATGCATTAAGACGACGGATTCCTTGTTTTTAAATGTCCACTTGAGATGAGTTATCTACTACTTTGAATAGTAAAAAATAAATTTTAAATAGTAGTTCGTTTTAGATATTTTCTTCCGGTTTTTCCTTCAAGGATGTTATGGGAGAGCAAATTGGCTGAAAATATTTTTTCCCGAAAGAAGAGTGGTCAGAAAAAAAAATTAAACTCAATGAAAAATATTTAACTCAATACGAGTATTTTGATTTAAAAAGTGAAAGAGAAAAAATAGTCTTGAATGATTTGAAGGAAATGTAATTGCAATGATGAATTATTATTTTTCACCCTCGGTACCATATTACCACAGTGAAATATAAATCGAAACTGATACCATTGAGGCTGAGAACAGGCCAGAAAATAGCATTACGCCCATGTAACGGCTACGACTTTTGAGTTTATACCTTTTGGCTGAGCAGGCATGTATTCGGATTTGATTTAAAAAGTACCCACCATATTGAGTAGTGGATATCAAATGTTGCCATATTTCATTCCCAAATGAAATTCTCAATTTATGCTAAATAAATTCAGAAATATTGAAGATATTCTCCTTTTTTTAAGATATTATCCTTAGCATTTGTATCACCGCGGAAAAGTGAGTACAATGACATTTTATGAATGAGCAGTTGATCTTAATTAAGCGTTTAAAATTTGGTGCGTTTATTTTTGAAAATTTGTCATTTCCAATGATATTGACGTATAACGGCAATGAACAATCAAATTCAATCTCTCTGATAAGGAAATGATTTTCCGAAACAAGACTAGGTCAAAGAGATTCCTTAAATAAACAGACAAAAATCAATAACTCTAGGTCTGTTTGACTCATTCTGTAAATCGGTGACGTTTATGTTGCATCAATTCCATCTTCAGCATGAATTCCAGAATCTTAATCCTTAAATGCCATTTTAATTTTAAGTCTTATGACCACTTCTAATTACGACATAGCTTTAAGGATCTGTTTGACTATTAATTCATACTTTATTGCGAAAGAATAACTGAGCCAAGGTTGGCACATGGGTTCACTAAAATTATCTGACTATTTTAAATTGTTCAAATTGTATTCTAAAGTTCAAATCCCTGCTATATTATATGCCTACAGCTTTGTTTGGAGGGGCTCTGGATTCCCTCCAGATATTCCGAGCCCCTCCGAGCATGCTATAATGAATAAATTCATTATAGCATGATCGGAGGGGCAATTTGCAAAGTCGGATCGTAGACTACCCAGAGTACGTCTATTTCAAACTGACCTGTGTGGCCCCCTATGATTTTCACCGTGACTCCTTCTTTCAACTGTTTATTTCCTTAAAAGTAGAGAGAGGTAAGTGTCAGGGAGATATGGGGGAGTTTACTTGGAATCGAAATCGTTCTTTTGTACACAAAATCGTTAGATGGAAAAGAGAAATGAATTTTGGTGAAAAAATTAATCTTCTAATCAGAATCATTCGCTGATAAATCAAAAATTAAAATAAGCAAAAGTTGACGCCCACCGAACGAGCTGCATTAAGGAAATCTACGTCATCCACCTTCCGTTTCTGACTGCTTTGAGGAAGAACGGGTGGGGTGAGGAGTTGTGGAGGGGAGGTCTGCCTAAAGAGATCGTGTTGCATCCTGCAAATAACCCAAATCAACTAAACAACATAATATTTTCGAACACATTTTGGTGTGACTAAAATATGCTGAAGTTTATTTGCATATCCACATATTACGATGTAGTGGAATGTGCAGTGCCTTCCGAAATAATCCGAATGGAGTCTAACAATCACATCCATTGGCAGAGTCAGCTTTGTCCCCCCATTCCCATCCCGAGGGCCCGGGTTCAATTCCCGGCAATGGCGGAATTTTCATTGGAAAACCGGTCCCCACTTGAGTGCCTAGTGGAGGGCATTTCAAGTTCAGTACTCCGTCCGTCGGATGGGACGTTAAGCCGTGGTCCCCTTGGCGCCTTTCGTTAGGAGTAGGCTAATGCCAACGCCGGGTTTCTCTCCACCCTACCTCCGTTCCCTGAAAACTCCTACCATTACCCAATTACCCACCTTTCCTAAATGGCGCAAATGACCTCAGCTGTCGGTCGCCTCCCCTGAATAACCAGCCAACTTTGTGTCCCCATTGTGTTTGATAGAACTAGCTTTGCAGTTTCAATTGTAATTGTACGAAGTGGATTACGTACGAGTCCTTCCAAGCCTACTTTTCGAAAGGGTTAAGCACAACAGTTTTTCGCTGCTTATAACTCAAGAACGACTCGACGGATCGAAGAACATAAAAATACGGGTCCTTTTATTTTCCAAACTCTATCAGATTCAGCAATAAAAAATCCATGGTAAACGACCCCATTGTGGCGCTTTTAAGTTAGCACATTTTAAGTGGCAATTTACGATTGTTTACTCTTCCGTGTGACGGTAATTTCAGGTGCAGTACTCTAACTGCAGGATTTAATGTTTAAACGTGTGTTCTCTAACATTAAAAGGCTAATGACAACTTCTGAACCCTTAACCTATTACAATTGAAAATCCTTCTCTCTTTTCCCTGTTACTTCCAAATCCAAATTACCATAAATTACCTCAGCGACATATTGTCTTCATATATTTATGCTATTTTGGCTATTTATAGTCAGAAATTACATGGGTTATATCAAAATCATTATGGCCAATGTTCAACAATTAAGATTAATTACACAAAATTTCCTTGTTTTCCACGCTGACTTTATTGGCTTTATTCTACATTTTTATCATCACTAGGAATAATACTGATACCTAAAATAATAGTAATTATGTCCAGATAAGCCGAGATTAGAATTTCACTAATGCTGTCATTTACGAACAAGGTTTTTAGATGAGGACTGAATAAATGTTTTTGTTCCTACTACCACAGGTGAAACTAATTTCACTGAAAAGCTCCATTGGTGACGTCGAACATTCCGATCAATAATCCCTACAAACATATCAGATACCGCAAGATCAGATCTCTACAAAAGAATGATTTGATTTAGAAATTGAACTCCAGTCTCTCAGTGAGAGAAGTAGGTATGATATCAGACCTTACAAGAACCTAATCCCTCATATTAAACATTGGTCATATACTCAAGGCAGAAATTAGCAGAGCGGTTTCATTTAATATATTAACTTTATTTAAAAATAAGGTTACATTTGATATACTCCTCAAAAATATTTCTATGTTATCGTCCTTAAAAGAGCAAATCTGCTGCCATAGAAATTTTTGCAGTCTCTTTGTTTCAGTAGAAACCAAACTGCTTCGCTCTTGATGAAAGTAAAAATCAATATTGACTGAATGCAGGTAAAACATATTTAGATTTTGGGCATGGAATGCTTCAACCGGTGTGCTCTGTCACGTCGTTATTTTGTAGAAAAGAACATATAATATTTGCGCTCTTACTTCTCTGTGTTCCCATTCCATTATATTAGTAACTAGCTGGTAACTATCTGTATACTTCTACGTATGTCTGTGCCGGTAGAAATAGCCGACCCTGCCTCATGAATAAGCGGTAAAAACCTCCTTTAACATCTTCCATTATCCTCGTAAAAAGCACAGTGAAGTTCGTGGAATACGACGAACTGTGTAAGCATCAACGATTTTGGAGGCGACAATGGAAAAGGCCTTAGCAACGCTCGGAAAAGAAACGAAAAATACAGTAACTTTGAAGGTAAATTACACAATTTACAGAAACCTCGAAGACAAAGTGTAAATCAGTGGAAAGAATGAAAAATATTAAATATGTTTCCGTTAAATACAGAAAAAATGGAAGAAATCGATTGATATTCAATAATTTTACTGAGTGAAAGAAAAAACCCTTACACTTTCATAAATTGAAAAAGTCCATTTAAACTAATGTACACACATTATTGGCGCCTGGAATCGAACCCCGGATTTAACAAAAACGGGAATAGTTTTTCCCGGGCCTTTCAGAGGGCCAGAAACACAATGCTGTTTAGGGCATCTCTCTAGGACAAACCGTTTGCGAGATAGAGGGGGGACGGACGGACAGACGGACACTTCGCATATTATATGTATAGATAGGTATGATTTATTTCCTATCCTTTTAAACACTTCAGTTCTCTAAGTGTGCTGATTCTGGATATGTGTCATCCACCGTTGTCGTTAAGGGTGAATAGATATTTTTGACAAGCAGCAATGTTGCAAAATTTCTTTTCATAGGGAATCACCATGCATAGTACTTTCAAACTTTGTTTCCACACTATTATTCTAATAGGACGTTCAGGAGAACTAGCTTTGAGTGTTTTCTTCACTGTAAAACGTAATATTTCCTCTTGAAATTTTGATTCATTGTAAATTCATTACGGGACCCGGATACTTCCTCATGTATACGTGGCACCCCTGTCACATCTTCTCAACAATAAATTTATTAGAATCATCGTCAAGGTGTACCTACCGTAGGTATTTTCTCATAACTTGGTGATTTAAAATCAGTATAAATATTTATTTTTAGCATAATACTTTGCTTTATTGGCAGCATAATAAATTTAAACAAAATTTTGCTAAATAAATTGGAAACTTAAACTTCATTTTCCAAAGAGATTTTTTGCACCATAAAAGATCCCCAAGCATGTGCACTAGCATATAATGCATAAATAATCAAATTTAAAATGCGAAATTCGATTATGGGTCCATACTTTTTAGGATGTGTTAGTAATTGACTATGCATTCGAATCCCATTTTCGCTTTCTACTCATTAAGTGGGCCATCAGATTTTTATCTACTAGCCTTACATTTTAATTAGTTATTGCCCCCACCTAGACACCTTCCAAGTGGTTCCCGGCTAAGTGTCGTCCACCGTTACTCTTCGCTGATAAATCAATGTCTTATTTAACTTAGGGAACGAAAAACTACAGTCTTCATTAATTAGAATGGAATGGCTCGAGTTGGCTTCTAGTGCTTTTTCGAAATTTCGTACCTCCAAGGCACTCAGTAGATGATGGTATAACCTGATGATATCAATGTTTTCCTCGCAATTTTCACTCAACATTTCATTCTTGTATTGCTCTAACGCTACAAAATGCTCATCCATTTCATTCCCCTTGCAGTCACCATTGACAACATCAAGGAGATACGAGTTGGAAAGAACACTGAAGTATTGAGGAGTCGAGAACTTCTTGCTGGTTACACTGAGGATTGTGCCTTTTCCATTATCTATGGAGACAACTTTGAATCATTGGATTTGGTAGCTGCTACTGTCGAGGAAGCTAACATCTGGGTTACTGGACTGAATGCTCTAATTGGAGCTAATAAAAGTAAGTAAAAATTTTTAACACTGGTTTTGGGTATTAAATTGCACCGCTGAGTTTTCAACGAAAGTACTAGCAAAATACAAAACAAATCTCAGCTTATATAATATTGTTATTTCAAGCTGTCACCAATAGTTACGATGCATTATATGCATCATACTTGATGCATTACCAATAGTTTCAATGGATTATGTTATTTAGATGCAAGTTATTTGCAGAAACATATCGTCACCTGTGGTTATTTCTAATTTACTTTTCCTTCTCTATAAATAAAATTTGTGTACATTCAGTCTTCATTAATTAGAATGCAATGGCTCGAGTTGGCTTCTAGTGCTTTTTTGAAATTTCGTACCTCCGCACAGTGGAATAAAAAAGGAAAAGTCAGTCAAAATTCAAAAAGTGTTTTTTAGGCTCGAGCTTTGAAACTTATCCTGATGATTCTTCATTTATTAGTGCATTAAACTGTGTATTCTATTTTTATTGACTATCTCACTTAACAGTATACACAAGTTCAAATTTTATCATATTTTACAATAGAAGGCCCCCTATTGCTTTCCCTAAAAACTACAAGCTCAAGCTAATGCTGAACATTTGGAGGTTATAATTTGAAGTAATAAACAATAGTATGGTATAAAAACATAATTTAGTTTTATTGTGTGCGTTTTTTTATTTGATTTTAATTTTTTCTGAAGTTATAGAACAAAATTTCGAACCCTATTATTAGTAAAACATTTGTCTTTATGCAAGGAAATAGTTTAAATCAACGCTGAGCTACAAACGTTACTCATACCACGAGACCTTACTAAGTATCCTGAATTAAAATCTGATGAGTACTTTTGTGATCGTTTGCGTTTTGTGAAATAAAATTGATTTTTCCATCGCGCGGCGTAATCCCCGCGTTCTGCCCGCCGGAAACCGCAAATCGTCGAGACGAGAAGTATTTTGATGCACTATGGTGCTATAAACATCGCTGTGGTTATTTTCGCAATATAATGACTGAAAAGGATCTCCATAGATGTTTAAATGACGATAAAAGAAATGTATTGACTACTAAACGTACTAGTCATACGTACTATACATACTACTTCGATACTATATTGATCACGATATCATATGGGTCATTCCATGTCAACTCAAACAATTTTTGAGGGTCCCCTCGCACACCATCTCCGATTTTCATAATTTTTCCCCACTAGCTAGATTTAACCTTAGATAAGAAAAATCCAAAATATTTTCGCCAAATTTTTAGGATATGAGTATTTGCATGCACCAAGGCACAGAGGAAAAATCTATCCACAAGTCAAATTGTACTTATCACCCATTTGTGTGCCCCTTTAAAAACTAAAGTATGATAATAAGCTAGAAAAAATTTTAGATGTCATAGACATGCAAGTATACTCTTTGAAAAAGCTGTAAAAAGGTTCTAAATTGTAAACTTTTATTTAATAAACATTAAAACATGGAGGTTTTGATAGATTTTCTCCAAAAGTTACATTTTTAGAGACAATAGAAAATCGCATTTAGCAAGGTAAAGCTATTAAAATTGGAATAAGCATGAATGGAATTGAATGGCTACCATCAGACTTAATGAATTAAGGTATGCTTTATTCAAAAATGTATCCTATTTTTAACCACTTGCAATGAAATAAATTCTGCTATCATTGCTGATATGTCAGCCTTTTAGACTCATTGAAAATTTGGGTAATATCACAGTAGATTGACTTGACACTTAAAAGAATGATAGGTGTTTAGAGGAAACTTAGTACTCTCATTCAAATTTGGTAAAAGTGGAATCCCAGAAATACAGGTGTGGTGGCCTACCGTTTTGCATGCATCATCAAAATAAATTATGGAGAGACTATCAATAAAGGAAGCAACTTTAAATTTGCATTTTATTAAAGAGTTGAACCGCTAATGCATGTTATGTTGAAAAACTAAGTCTCCTACTCGGTGTCCCAATTTTTTTATTAGAAGTTGAAAAAGTGGTATTTAGCAACAAAAAAATTAGCGGAGTGGTACTTTTCAGTAAATTTATCAACATATAAGCTCAAAATTGGCCCAAACCCTATAACAATTTAATATTTGCTATGATCATTCTAATTTTAATAGCTTTACCATGCTAAATGTGAATTGCTCATAACTCTAAAAATGTCATTTTTTGGAGGAAATCTGTCAAAACTGCCATGTTTTAATATTTATGTAGCAAAAAAATTTTACAATTAAGTAAGTACCTTTGTAACAGTTTTTTGACTAAAGTTGCATGTCTACGACATATAAATGTTTCACTAACTTAGCTAAAATACTTTAGTTTTTACAGGGGTACATAAATGGCTGGTAAGCACAATTTGACTAGTGGATAGATTTTTCCTCTGTGCCTTGGTGCATGCAAGTACTCATTTCCCAGAAATTATTTGCGATTTGGCTAAAATATTTTGGATTTTCTCAACTAAGTTTAAATCTAGCTAGTGGGGAAAATTATGAAAATCGAAGATGGTGAGCTTGGGACCTTGGTTGAGTTGACGTTGAATGACCCATATGTCAATATAAATGACCAAGTGACCGCTTTTTAGAGTGTTGAGTTTTTGGATGGATTGAAGATTAAATGGATCGACAGAGTAAGTTACGAGGAAGTCCTAAGAAGAGTAGGAGAAAAGAGAAGTCTACTGACAACTCTAAAAAGAAGAAGGGACAACTTAATCGGCCACATCTTGAGACATGATGGTCTGATGAAGGCTATCGTCGAGGGAAAAGTGAACGGAAAGATTGGAAAAGGCAGGCCTCGTATGAGATACATGGAACAGGTAGTGAAGGATGTAAAAGAGAAGAATTACGTCACAATGAAAACGTTGGCCGATAGAATAATCGAGTGAAAAGCTGCGTCAAACCAATCCTAGGATTGTTGACCAATGATGATGATTGGGATGGAGTACTGATATTTCATACACATATTTTACTACGCCTTTGGGAGGGTATGTGAAGCCTTTGGAGGCAGTATGCATTTTCTCTCAGACTGTCAAACACTCATGAGGACTCGGCCGCTCAGCCTGTAGCTATTGTCACAGAAAGAATAAGAATATTGTCACATTTAAATGTGCTCTTCTCGTCCCAATGGATGTAGTATCAGTGATAAGCTACTTTTTCATTGAGGTGAGTAACATCCACTTCTAGTAGAGAGTTCATGTCTATGATTTGAGCTTACTAATAACTTCAAATAAGTATAAAAATCCCATGCATAGATTCACCCTGAAGATGCTACCTGAAAATGACGCGAAAGCTAGGTCAACCAAGCGCCAAATCAGCTGCTCCCGACAATGACTGATGCACTATAAAGATCCCATTGAGAAATCTCCTTTTAAATTACAAATTATCACGTAAATCTCTTTTAAATGTGATAATTGAATAAATAATCTATGGTCTTTTTCAATCCCTCATAAAAATTACCTGTGGAATGGGTCCATTGAAACGAGTTGTAGACTAACCTATCATATCAATATTTGGTCTGTGCTCATATTATTTCAAGACATTCCTTGTAAGTTAAATTTTTATTCCCTCTAAGATAGCCATTAATTTAGATTGAATGAAGGATTTGGTGACACCAATAATAAAGACTGCCAACTTTCAATTCACCATATTTTTATGGTTACCCCAAAAGAGAATGTTGTGCTTTAATGAAAAACTAATGATCAAAAGTTGTTTCTTGTCACAGTACAAAGGGCCTTGCTGTAATATCTTTCACTTTTTTGGCACAGCTCATTTTTATGGTTCCCCGGATGCCATTGAAGAGAAGCAGGCTTTAAGAGAAAGGTGGTTACAAGAAGTTTTTGAGGAAGCAGCTGCAGATAACTCGGGATGCCTTGATGAGCGAACTGCGATAGAATTATTGCAGAAACTGAGCGGTCAGATGACTACTCATCGTATTCGGCAGAAGTTGGCAGTAAGTACTTTGTAGATTAAGCCACTTTATTAAATACCAGATTTTATTAAATAAATAATGGAAGAATTCTTGTAATTTAAAATGTTTTAATAATTTGATGTTAGCGGGAACTCGATAGTTAGTAGTACATACTAAGAATATACATCACTTTCATGGATATTCATCAAAACTATGTAATTATTTTTCACCAAAACGGTGCTTAGTACTTAAAAGTAACAGGGAAATATTATAAATACTGTTGGCGCAAAATTTCTGTGTACTCGAGATCGTACGCTAATAACAAAGCAACAGAAAGGCCTGATGAAAAACTAACCACAAAGTATAACTTCTTACCTTATTCTGAGATATACGGTGGTAAATTTAAAATTTTCGGTGCATTTTTATAATTCTCTATAACGGGTGTAACGTAAAAAGTGCCACTTTTGGGCGGTGTTCAAGCAAAGTGCCAACTTTGATGATTCATAACCCAACAACACCTTATAACCAAAGTTTAATAATTGTTAGAGAGCCATGTTTTCATACAAGCTATGAGTATCAAGTTTTTTTCTTTTACAGAAAAAAGTTGCTATCAATTATATAAAAATTTAGCACAATCTAAAAAATTTAGCTCAATTTTAAAAATGGGGTGTCGTAGAATTACTTTCTTGATAAATTTGTAATCCGGATGTCCTGACTAATTATAATATGTAATTTTCCAATTATTCAATAAATTTATTTTAAATATTGATTGGTTATTGATTACCGATGAATGGGAGCTCAACCGCAGAGCGAGCAGCGTGACCTAGCGGTGCAGTGTCCGGGCTAACAGCGCCCCTTATGGTTCAGCAGCTCTCTATGACAATGTATTCGAATTCTCAGATAATTTCACATTTCCTTTTCCACGTTACCCTTATTATGAGTCAAAGGAAGGCATCATTTACCACTCATGAAGTCATTGGTTTATCACAGCTTTTAAAACTTTATCGTAAACAATCAACCGATTCTTTACGATAGTTTCCAGTTTTTCTCAGATTTTTGTGGAGAAAAATACGCTCTCGATGCCTTTGATTTCCTGTGTACGAAATTATGCTGATTTTAAGTATGATTATTTTTTTGAAGTAAGGAGAGAAAATACGTGATAGGCACTCTCCAGATTATCAGTGAGTTGCTGATGATTTTCTTGGCGCGTCACTCCGCTCGGTGAAAAAAGTAACTCCGGAGAACAGCAAGGAAATTTCACTGTGGAAAATTCCAGGACAAATGAAGTAGAGAAACCACCCGCAGAGCAACTATCAATATGCATTTACCAGTTTACCATGGAGTTATTGGAAGAATGATTCATGGCTTTTTTCATGTCAAAAATCAAGTGGCAAAAGTCAACCGAGCAAATGCTGGAGAAGAAATATAAAACTAAAAAAGTTATTTTAAAGAAAGAAACAAATAAAAAACAGGAGTTTTTTAATGTTGCCGTTGGAGGTCCAAAGATCTAATGAGTAAAGCTCTAATGATGGAAAATATGAAAATTGTAAAAATTGCATGCGTTCGCGTAAACCAGGCGATGCCCACCGCTGAAGGCTAGGAGAGGGTGAATACTGTACCGCTAGGCCATGCTTGCCGAGTGAGCTCCCTTTCATCAGTATAAATATCAAACAATATAAATTAAACGTATTTATTGAAGTATTGGACAATTACATATTAGAAACTGTCAGGACGTGCAAAATTACTATTACAATTACCCAGGACGGAATTCTACCCTGCCCCAGTTTCGAAGTGCTGAATTTCTATACATTCCTTATTGAGGCTTCGGCGGAGTGTCTGGTTTGAGGATTCATTCGTTTCGGGACCCCAGAATGGACACACGCGGAAGAAATCCCGAAACGAATGGATCCTCAAATTTCTATACAATTGATAACAACATTTTTCTAATAAAAATACAAACTTGAAACGTATTGCATGCGTAAATAGCATATCTATCTAACAATTGTTAAATTTTAATGTTACGGTGTTCCTTGGTTACCAATCATTTAAGTTGCTCGAACACTGTCAAAAACCGGCACTTTTAACGTTACACCCGTTGCAAAAAAAATTAAAATGCGCCGGAAAATTTAAATTTACCACCGAATAACCTAAAATTAAATGAGAAAAACGAAGGTGTGACTAGTTTTTCAGTAGGCTTTCTTGTTATTTCGTTTTTCGTATTTAAACTTGAGTGCGCATAATATTTGCGCCGACAGTAATTACATCAATTTAGAGGTGAAGCTGCTCTACTTCATTGAACATTATACTACAACTCCCTTATCTCATCCTGTGTTTATTTTGTTCACCTCATCTAAATTTATTATCATCATCAGAAACACAGCCTGATAATGAAAATACAGATCATAATTACAAAACAAATCATTTCTCATATTGATATTCTCATTAAAGTTCCTATTACCTCCTTTGATTCCCTGCAATAATTTTATCAATGCCTAAAATATTTCATTCGCTTAAAAAGAAACAATCACTAAAATTTCAATATTTTTTATAGGAATTTGACCAAATGAAGAATGATGGAAAACGAGGAAGAATTGAAAGTAAAGAGTTTATTGACATGTTTAAAGAGATTGCCACAAGACCAGAAGTTTACTTTTTACTCATTAGGTGATGTATTTTCTATCAATTAAGTAATATTTAGTTTTAAAATTTGTTAATTAAGAGATTTTTAAATTATTTCTTTTACTTTTAACTCATACCCATTAGTAACTCACAATTCGCAATTCACTCTGAATTTAATGTAAATTTTATCAAATTGATTAGTCATAGACCAATTATCATGTATAACAACTATCAAATTATTCCTGTAGCATTGCAACTGAATTAAATTTCTTAATTATAACAGCTCTTAACTCAGCTGCTGTATTCCCTTTTATATTGCACCAATGGCTATGCTTCATTTATTCTTCTCTGTGACTGTTTAACATATAGCTGCGGACAGTATCACGATGTGTTCAACGAAGAACAATTACTTCAAGCCGACTTGTATGATCATTTCGAGAAAAGGAATTCATCAAATTACTACCAAAAATAATTTTAGAAAATGTCTCTGCCCTCCAATGAGTCACTCAATAAGCTACATTGAGCAGCAGAACAAGCTCAAATAAATGAGTGATTTATATTCTTGAGTTCAATTTTTAAATGGGCAACGTTTGGATAAAATTTAGAGCCTAAATCGTTGTCAACCAATGCCAATGGTGAAGTGGACTTTATTGTGCATTACAATCCAGTATCATCTTATGCTCGCAGTAATTTCTTGTGCTATACGTGAAATGTAACAAAGGAATTCAAAAATTTAACATGAATTAAATCAGAAAGGTATTTGAGCAAAATTTCAATCTTGTGTGCAAATTCCTAAGCATATATTGTGGCTTAAGGATATTCAACTTTTCTTCAATGTTTTATTAGCTGAATTGCGGTAATTCTTACAAGCCATTATTTTCACATGCATTTTGTATTTCAACATTTTTTTCATTTTTTTGATCAGGTTTGCCAATAAAGACTACCTTACACTTGAAGACTTACAACTGTTCCTGGAAGGTGAGCAAGGGGTAAGTAGCTAAATGGATCATACTAATTAGATACGACAAATTCTTAAAATAATGAAGGGCTTTACAATTTTTTTGGAAAGAGCTTTATTGAACCGATAAGATGAAATGTGAATGATAAAATGTGTGATTTGCCAACCTTGGTAGCCAGGATTGTTTCGAGATAACCTGGAAAACCTATGGTATTTGGTTCGAATCTCGCCGCAGGAAAAACTGTTTGGATTGCCTCAGGATAATGTTAAGCTAGCAGGATTATATAGCCTTAATAATCGAAGTAATTTAAACCCTAATATTAACACATTAGGGTTTACGTACGCAGTTTACAATTCATTCATTCAAATATGACATGAGAATAACTCGGGTAATTATAAATACAAATAATAAGTAAGAGGTATCAAATATATTCCCACTCTTCTGCCTTTTAATCCTCAATCTTTACTTCTGGGGACTTGGGTTTTTCCCATTTTCTCTCAAATAAAAATCCATAACCAATTTTCTCATTCACCAAACAAATCATATTTCAATGCCAAGAAAAATCATTACAGGATTTCCGGTGTCATCCGTTCTTTTAGAAAGAAAGTGAAGTAACTACAGATGGACACGCCAATTTCTGAGATTTGTGTGTTTTTTCAGCCCAATGTCTTAATGTAATGAAACCATGCTTGAATTAGGCTTGAATTCCTTTTTGAGATTTTATTTTTATGTTTAATTTTATTGTTATCTTATTTTGGTGAATTAGAGCTCCAATTAATTCTACTCAATAGAAAAGGAATCTTGTTTTCTCATAGTTCTATGATTTCATGCAGCATGAAAACTCAAGATAACCATGGCTGTTAGGCTGGAGCCTAACTAGCCTTACAAAAACTTTTACCAAACTGAAATATAACTAAGTTCCAATGGTCCCTTGTCTCTAGTACATTTCTTCTCGGCATAAAGTATTTGATAACTGCAAACTTCATGATGGATTTTCTAATTGCTTATTTCACAGATGTCCGATCTTACGCCCGAGAAATGCATGGAAATAGTGGAGCAGCATGAACCAACCCCAGGGGCTAGAGAGAAGGGCCAACTATTGATCGATGGTAATGACCCTAAGCTCTATTTAATTTTCTGGACTGCTTCATCTTCGAAACAAAGTTAATTAGCCTTCTGCATTCATTATCGCTAAAAGAAACGTGTTTTGGCAATTGATTGAACTGTAATTCTGTAAGACGATCTTTACCCATGCTGAATGCAGCCATCAAATCCGTATTATTGATAAGATATGCTCCACCGCTAAGTTTAACCCAAGGAGCACACTGCGATCATTTTCAAATTGATAACGCATTATCTAGCTCAGTAAAAAAAACTTTCTTGGAAGTAAATAGGTTTTCAGAGAGTGGAAAAGTGGGTAGTGAAGAGGGGAAGGAGGAAGAGGCGGTTGGGCGTTGTACATGTTTAGCACCGTGTGTTCTAGGGGTGTGTGAAAGGTCTATGGAGGATCTCGGCACGGGTCAAAGGACCTTGGTTTTTAGGGGCTGGTGGATGTTTTTTCAATGTTTAGCAGCATTTAGATAGGCAGTAAATTCATGGTTCTAGTCTATTCAGCCTGAAAAAAATTTAAGGTCCACTTTTTCATTTCCTTTCCATAATTCAAAAAGGTCTGATCTGCTGATGTGCATCTGTAGGTTAGCAAATCGCATTACTAGCTTTTTTTATTTGATACGGGCTTTGATTTATGTACTGTACAGTTTTCAGCATTTCTATGACAAGTATGGGGAACACTCTTTTAAGATGAAAGAGAGTAGACAGGATCGCTTCACGACAGTAGGCCGGATGAAATCTTGCGTTCGGATTGTGCTATAAGCCGGTAGCCAAAGTCAAATTATTGGGACGAGAATGAAGTTCAGAATGGTTGACAATACAGCCAGCCTCAATGGGAGAGAGAGCAGCTAAGGCCTGAATGTGGAAGAAGAGGAAGTACGCAAGGCGATGGGGTTAAGTTACGAAGGTGGTTGAGCAGAAAATCTTTCCTCAGCGCGTTCTTTCAGGACATAAGAGGATGCAAAAATGAAGTATTTACGAAAATAATGGGAAATTTTAAACAATGAGGGAGGAAAAATATTATAAAAAAAGACATTTTACGTAATTAACGGGAACAGTGAGTAAGTTCCATACAATGCGCAAAAACGTATTTTAAATTGCGCGAAATAACTCGCTATCGTGATATCTACCGATTTGTGATATTAACCGATATTCGATATCAACCGATATGACGATATCCCGATATCACCCGTTATCACCGGATATGACGATATCCGATATTAATCGATACGACGATATCAGGATTTAGCCCGCGGTATTTCCATTTTACATCGCGAAGTCGATATGTCGACGCTTCTGGAATATGAAGTTTATATCGTAGTGTGCTATTCAAAACAGCATATCGAACTCCAGATTGTTTTCCAGTTGAAGATAAGCTCTCTTTTGGTAGAATTCCCTCTTCACCTGAGGTATTCTATTCCATTTTACTTCGTCCATTGCAGGTAACGAGGCTTCCCAGTATTTTTCCCTTTAAGCTTGTTTCCCTAATTTAACATTGTCCTTGGCCTCGCCTCTCTGACTGTGTACCATTTTTATGGACCATATATTTTATATGTGCCTCTTCCATTTCAATTAGGCTACCTTATACGTAATTTCTTGTGCGATCTGGTTGGTGTGAAGGCTATAGTACTGGCCTCCCATCCCTAGGCCCGAGTTCGACTCCCTGAAGTGGCTGATTTGTCAATGGCAAACTATCCCTACTTCAGTGCCTAGTGGAGGGTATTTAAAGGTCTCTCTCTGTCGTTCAAGACCTACTTGGATGGGACGTTAAACCGTGGTCCCTTTGACGCCAGTCGTTAAGAGTAGGCTAATGCCGATACCGCGCAATGGTCGGAAATCGAAAAGGCTGGATAAAATTCCCAAATTGTTTTTTGTGATATACAGACTTGAAACTTCACGCAAAACCTCATAAAAAATTGCAGGTTAAGGAATTGTAAACCATTTTCCATGGTCCTCATCCGTTACTGAGATACGAGGGCTCAAACTTGACCAAATTTCCAAAAATACTCCTGAACTCATTTTCTCCGAATATGAGTTCAGGAGTGGATCTCCGAATATGAGATACAATAAAAAATAGCTTGACCTATTTTTTTTAATGTTTTGCTTTTAGCATACCTAAGCTTCAAATATTTTTGAAGCATTTTAGTACTATTCTATTAGAAAATGGCCGACGTTGTTTTCATATGAAAGTTTTACATAAAGTAGAGAATATCTATGGATTTAGGGAGATACCTGTCAATTGACTTATATCAGAGCACTCATTGAAAACTCAGTAAACACGAAACTGAAGAGAAATGAAAAATAAGTTTGCAACGCCGAAAAATATGGATGATTTTCAGACCGCGCGTCCGGGGTCTGGCTCCGCGAGGCGGGGGCTAGTGGCGTGACAAGGGCGGAAGGGAGCGAATGAGAAGTATGTTCTCGGAGCGTACGCAAAGAAAAATAACGCGATTCCGCACTTATCTGCTCGAACGATTCAATATTCTCGCGACTTCATCAATATAGAGTCAGCGAAGGTTAGTGACTATGAGTAAAGCTGTAAAAAGACGAATTGGAAGCTTTAGAGTCCATATCACTTCTCAAAAATACACGATTTTTTCAAAGGGTGCGTCTTAAAAATATTTCTCTCTCTTTCCACAGGTTTCACCAAGTACCTGCTTTCTGATGAATGTGATATCTTTGAACCTGCTCATCGTGACGTGTGTCAAGATATGACCCATCCACTTACTCATTATTTCATTTCCACATCCCACAATTCTTACCTTATAGAAGACCAAATAAAAGGCCCATCGAGTGTAGAAGGATACATAAGAGCCTTGGGTAACGGCTGCCGATGTGTTAAAGGTACTACTAACTTTACAAATTTCATGGATTGTATTAACCTTATGCTCTGGAAATTATTATCTTGATTAACTAATTTTGCTTTAGTGATCAGTTTATTATAGACTTATGTTAATGTCACTAACCAGCTAAAATAATTTGGATAATACGTGACAATTGCTTCCTTAAATCAGCGTAAAGTCTAGTTTCTCAGTATCACCGTCTAAATGGAGATGAAATATCGAGGAATTATGGTTATATTTTGTTTTATTGAATTTATTATTCGTGAAGCAGGTCACTGAATTCGTCGTTTAAGGCCATAAATATCTATGACCATGGCATTTACAGCACCCTAAATGCGAATCTAATCAAAAATTCTATCATGGTTAGATTTCATGAATTCTTCAAATTAAACACACTTGTTTTTGGAGTGTCTTATCAATAAATAATCCCAGTGCATCAATCTCCACTGTAACACAAATTATGATTAAATTTACCGACATCATGTGAAGCATGTTGATGATTAGTGAAAGAAAAGGAAATTTTGTGGCCATCAATTTCTAAATATGGACTAACTGTAAAAAAGAACTTTTAACATTTAGAGGAGGATTGGTGGCCAATAAATTAATTATATTTTACTTATCAACTAAAGAATATATTTTTATGAATGATGCCAAGTACTGCTATTTCGTTAATTAATGACAAATATGACAACATTTTAAAAATTTACCCTATCATGCTATAAGGTTTATCATTTAATTAAGCATGAATATTTTTACCATTACCAAAATACCTAATCGAAAGAAATAATTTTCAATATCAAGGGTTGCTTCCAAACTTTGAGGTCATTTTTAGTTATTTTTATAAAAAGTAAGATTTAAGGTCATAAGAAATTTGACCTAAAAACGATGACATAAATTTGCATTTATGGCCAGTATTTCAAACAGCATCTAGGAAATAGTCGTTTTTTTACACTGGGATTAAAACCAAATATGTACATTATCCATCAGAAAAAACTGGCCTTCAAATAATGAGGGGATGTATGTTGGAATAATTCCTAATAATGTCGGTCCAATGTTGGAATAATTCCTCTAATCATTTGACAAGTTAACAATGGACTATCTCAGTTGATTACTGTTAGCTGTAATTTATTGGAAATTTAAGTTATGGCAGTAAAAATCAAGCCCACAAGTATCGAGCGTTGCTTTCACAAGCTTTGGGGCCATTATTTGATACACTTCATTCCTTGATTACTGGATTCATTCAAACAGAATATCAACGGAATAAGTAAACACCATATCTAATATAAGCAGTATTAAATTAATTTTTCCCCCGTTAAATTTCCAATTTTCGAAATAAATGGCACTTTCACAAGCCATGCATAAAGCTGAGGCAATGAAAATTATAGTTATTTTTACATTAAATTATAGAAATTCGCTTACTTTCTTGCATTTTTCGTAAAATCATCCACGGAAACATGAGAGTCAATTCTGATTGAGAGTAACCACAACAAATGAGTCTATATTACGAAATACCATGAATACGAGATAGCTAAGATACACATTTACGTTTACTTGTTAAATATTTATAATGTGACAACAGCGAAATACAGGAAGCTATAGAACAGACTGCTCATGGTTTAAGGCGAAAAATTTTACCCTTGACATTTGTTTTTACCCCTAGTCCTTAGTGAAGTTATGAAATAACGGAGCTACTATGTTAGTTACAACTCTAGAGTTATTAGGCCAAAGTTATAAAATGAAAGCTGTTACTCTTTACGATCCTACATGACTGAATTACAATCAAAAATTGTTAGTTAACAGTCTCAGGCTTAGCACTGTGGAAATCTGTTATCGCAGGAATGAAGGGTGATACATAAATACTGCAATTAACTTGGACAATAAAACTATGGAAGTTGCAGTGTTGCGGTTTTGTTTTGACCCTTCATTCCTACAATGAGGAAATACAGATCTCGGAGTTACTATGATATAGAACCAAGACCGGGCCTTAAAAATAACTCTTTGTAACTAATTGATTTTAATATTTGATTAATCAATTACAACTCTTATTGATGCATGACAGATATTTCTTCAAAGCTTCATTGAACGGCAGTGTGTTAAACATGTCCGAGATAGGATTACCGCTTGGACGTCATAATTGATTTTCATAATGTATAAGGTGTTCCCAACGAGATGTGATAGCATAATCGAGGTTCATCACTGTTCACCATTACTCCAAACTTGTTGGTTCGACTGCAGTAAATTTAGTTGGAAAACGCTTTACGAAAATCAAATGAATAATTTTATGTGACAATCTACGGTTTCATTGCATAAAGTACACCAGTGATGGACTTCAAAATGAAAATCCATTGAAAAAATGGAAAAGTGGCATACTTCCTCTTCAATTAAGAAGCGAAATCCATCATTCAGCTGTTAGCTCTGTGCTCAGTATTCCATATTTTTCAGTGGAGGCGGATCCAGAAAAATATGAAAAACTGAGCACGGAGCCTAAAGCCTAATGATGGAATACAGTTTTTAATTGGAGAATAAATAATATTTACATCTTTACCACTTGCTTTGTGTTCATTCTTTTATCCGTCTTATGTGTCCGTCTGAAAAAGAAATGATATCATGCTTAACAACAAAACATGTAAATATGGAATCGAATTTGAGAACTCGGGAGATAATAATAAAATGTCATAGTAGTGATTATGGAAGCATATGATTCTGTCTGCCGGGAATACAGTTCCTTGAAATTTTGACAAGAGAAATACAGATTTATGACAAGAGTAACAACAAAACCTTGGCTCAATTGTTCACAGATATTACTCTCAGCAATAGTAACCCTGTTCCTCTGATTTTGGTGACTGAAAAGTATATAACTAAGGGTGAAGTAACGAAAGCATTTCTGAAGTGATTATTTTGTAGACATTACGGATACTGTTAAATTACTACAAAGTCCTATAGACATTATTACTACTACTACATTACTACAAGGCTATTTATCCTCAAAACATCAGACACTCTAAACAATTTCGTCTGGAAGTCGAAAACAATAAATCAATTATCTACGCTGATTTTAACCACAGACAAATGCGAATACACATAAAGTCGGTGTGTGTCACTAAAACTGCCAGAATATACTTCGAAATTACAAACTTCTCCCATTGCTCCAAGCTGTCATATACACTATAAAATGTAGTTAAAACATTGGTGCTCTCTATTTGATGTGGGTTTTAAGCTGCATTACTCATGGTAAGCTCTTCTCAATGTGTTTCATCCAATCGATAATTGCCCTGCTTTAATGTTATAGTAAATACAACTCTCATCACTTTCTGAAGGAATGTTTTTGGTGATTATTTGTTCCAGTTGATAGTTGGGATGGCCCCGACGAGCCGTATGTTTACCATGGGAACACAATGACTTCAAAAATTTTGCTTAGAGACTGCTTGGAAGTCATCAAAGAATTTGCATTTGTATACTCACAGTAAGTAACTTTCTACATTTCCAGTTCATGTTTTACTAATAGAAGAGCTCAATTGAATAGTTTGTAACAATGAAAACAGCTATCTTCTCAAATAACCAAGTCTAAGACTGAGATGGAACCTACTGTTTATTGTCCAGTAAATATGTCCCAAATTCCTCGATAATAAATTTTCAACTCATTTGATGATGCGTCAATTTTCCTATTGTATTTATGCTTGAATTATTTTTATTATGCTACAAGTTTAAAATATATCGACGCTTTAATTCTATCAGAGTATCATACCATATGATAAGACTAAGATGTCTAATTTATAATGAGGTATAGCTTACCTGCTTTCCAAAGTAGGGACTATGTACCTATATTGTTTTAACCTTTTCCATTACGGCAGCCACTGATAATAAATGTTTCAGAATTAACTGAACGAGTCACAGTGATCTTCATGTATGATGTTTACAACGTTATCATAGCAAATATCTCAGTTTCAGCAAATTACAATAAATGCCTCGTATGGTTAACAGGTACTAGTACCTCATGTAAAAAAATGAGAAATGTGATATACTAATGAATTCCACCCTTTAAACGCGAAATAAATCCACATTGTCAGCGAAGTCCTAACTATTAGCTATTAAATAAGACACTTACGTGGCTGTAACTAATTCTGATTCAATTTATAATCAATCAATTCTGGGAAATAAGTACCTAAAAATAAGAA
The DNA here is from genome assembly GCA_933228895.1 of Platycnemis pennipes. Lineage (NCBI taxonomy): Eukaryota > Metazoa > Arthropoda > Insecta > Odonata > Platycnemididae > Platycnemis > Platycnemis pennipes. The sequence goes on along the minus strand of OW121846.1, from coordinate 104,400,905 downwards.
AACAGTAAAGGTCCTGTTTCCCCTGGAAAAATGTTCCAGGGTATTTCGTGGTTGAATGGCACCGCGGATAATTGAGAATGTAATCTTTGTATTAGTCGTTTTTCTCATGAAAATGATGTCAGATTACCCTTCTAACGCTGTTGTCATTTTTGGTCGTTGTAGAATAAATATCTGTTTTGGGCACATAATGAGAAAGTCAATGAATGGGTATGTAATACATGGGTATAAAAAGGTATGTCATCAATTTCGCGTTTGCAGAACACAGTCGTACACGGGACCGCCAATTCCTACGCTACGCTCGGTGCCCAGCACAGGAGGAAGTTTCTTCTCTTCAAGCTTTCCGTAAAATGAAAGGTGTGAGGGAATTTTTATGAAGCTTTTTAACTACTGGTAGCTTGAAGGGTAGCATTATGACCGTTGCCATCGTCTTATCTTCCATCATATTAGTAGCCGGGTTGATAAACCGACAGCCAGGCAACCCAAAGGTCGCGGGTTCCGATGCCGTCTCGTGCATGAATTATGTCTCTGCCACAGATTTAAGGTTACGTTAAACGATGCGATATATTTTTAATAGTTAAAGCACCTACAAAACCAAATTTTATCTCTTGGTTTCAGTGATAACGACGTTCAGGGGGTTGATGGTTGATTTCCCACGTCTTTCTTAATCTGTTATTTCTTATGCACCACTCACAGTTCCATCGGATGTATGAATTCTCCCAGAAGTTCCCCCTCCACAATTCTCCCACTGGAATAACAGTACTCGAGTCAGCCTGGCCGCTTCTTCAGAGATGAAAGTGTTTATTAAAACGAGCTTTTTATTTGCTCGATGACGTTCCTCCGAGCACAAAGTAATACATCTTGCACTTAAAATTCAATTAAATTGGCTTCGGAAAATTTTGGAGTAACTGTACACGCATGGAAATGAAAACAATAATTATTCTTCTCCAAATAGAAACTATCAGCGAGTGATAGATGTAGTATTAAACGTATCATTCGGAAGAAAGTCTATTTGTGAGGAGCCGGTGAGTGATAGAATAGCAGTAATTGAGTATAATCGGGGACACCTTAGTTGCAGTCCATGTGTAAGAGGATACATTAAATAAGTATTGGATATATAAAGTTTCTGTTCCTGTGAAAGGAGATGATATAAATCAGCGATACACCAAAAAAAAACGTTTTAATGTCCAACAAAGTTTTGACCGACCACGTGCAATCCTCGTTATTGCCGGAGCCTAGGTCGATCAGATTTTTTTTATTTCCATGTGTTACTTTTCTCAGGCTCTCGCTGGTAGAGAGACAGAGGGAAGGAAAATTGGTGGAGACGGTGATGCACTGGTCTACTGAATCCGATTAGGAGGAGAAAGGATTGCGCTTTGCTCGAAGTTTAGAATTCTTTCCAACAAAAAGGATTAGAAAATGTATGGTGCGTCAATAGAAAGGATGACAAGTTGCCAATCTAGCCATGAAGGACGCAGTATAGGTGGACGGAAAAGGTAGAATAACTGTTTGGTAGTGGCAACAGAACTTCAAGCATGGAAATCGAAGAAGACTGATAGCCTTGGTACAGTGATATTAGACAAATAGATATGGCATTGCGTAAAATAAAGGCGGGGAGTGTGGTTGTGATAGGTAATATTCCGTCGGAGTAACTGAAAAATCTGTAAAGAGGTGAAACACAAATATTTAAGGTCTTGTTAGTAGTATCTACAAGAATGTAAATAGCCCAAATGATTTAATGGAACCAGTACAAATACCAGTACCAAAAAAGGAAAGCAAATGGAACGCGAAAAGTCGAGAAAAGTATAACCTCACCCCTCTTCATCAAGAGGATGGAGAGAAGAGTGCGAAAGAATGATAAATGGAAGACCTGTTTGGAAGGTATGCATAAGAGGGTGGCAACTTGCAATGTGATTGCGGTAATGTGAATACAACTTGAAAGGAGAGTAAAATATAATCTGAACATTTTTCGTTCTGTTAGTTTAGAGATTAAATTTAACAGATTTAGTGGAAAAAGTCACTGAAGGTCGACTTATTTTGAAAGGACAGCAGAATCTCGTGGAATCTATTCATATCCCTGAATAAGCTAATAAGGGTATCAGGTAAAATTCAAGTGGAGTAAGACATAGAGAAGTTAGACTGTAATGTCCGTTATCACAGGTACAGCAAAAGATATACTTCCAAAAAACTTTTGCACAGCCGTGGGGAGGTTTGCATTAGGACAAAGTGGTGATTCGTGGAGTGTATAGGGTGTGCGGATGATAACGCATTTGTAAGCCTGTTAGCCGAGGGCTCAGGGTTGATAATATAGCCTTGTAAAATCAGAGAAGTATTAATTGATGACAAATATGTGGAGCAATGAGATTCACTAGAACGGAAAAGGTCTGTGCTATTTGAATGTAAGAGAATACGATGTAGAGGTGGCGTAATTTTGGTTCTTGGTTCTCGAAGGAGAATCATCTTGGCAAGAGATTGGTTTACCGTACGAGAGCATTATTCATGGAGTTGTTGAGTAAGGGTATCAATACTAGGTGAGAGAAGTATTTTACCAAAGTAAGGTAGGTAGAAAGGAATATAAGTGAATAATCGCACGAGACGTTGGGGCAGGAGAGACAGAGATAAAAACACTTAGGGCTTAGTGTATGGAGCGAAGAGCGAATGAAGGAAGGAGACAAGACATCGGTCCAGTGAACAGTATAAAATTATTGCCATATCATTTTTAAATTACACAGAACTGATATTTAAAATTCTCAGTTATTGACAGCTACTCACGTCTCTAAAAACCTGCAGAGTAGACGCCACGTGCTGGAACTTGTTTATATTATCACAAAAGGAATCTACACATGACTGAAAAACTTACAGAGCGAATCTCACACCAATGGTATTTTTATGACTACCTCTTTGGCCGTAATAGCCCCTTCTCTGAAGATTTTTATGATAGCATCGGCTCTTTTCCTATAGCCTTTAAGCTTAGTTGGAACCATAAATGGCCCTTTTGAAACATCTACAGATCCTTCAGACTGACTAGTCATTGTATCCCTTTCTAAAATATTCATGCTTTCTTTGAATCACCGGGGATGAATGGTCTTGATATAATCGATTGTATCGGCCGTCAGTATAAGATGATAGGAAGGCTCTTGTTGCATCTAGCTAATTGGTTTCTTTGCCCCATTCCAATATAAGTGAAAGAATCAGCCTGATATAGGCTCCAATGACCAAATAAGTAAATTTCACTTCACACACGACTCCATATCTTTATGCTTAGGTTCTAGTAACCCTTTTACTGCCAGCCCCTTTAAAGTAACCTGTGCGAAAAATGCCAAGCCCATTTAGCCCAGCCAATGGGCAAGCTCATTAAGATATATTATAAGCACTTAATATTAATATATGAATTTTTTTTTTAATTTTGATCATATATTTTCACTTTTTAAGAGGATGAAAAAATTATTCATGCTGTCTCTGATTTGAATGAATTGTAACCATTACAAATACATGATGATGTAATGTAGGTGGGCCGATATGTCGGCCCCTTGGCAGTTTTCGCACAACCATAGAGGGCCGATATATCGGCCCACTGGCAGTAAAAGGGGTAATCAATCTAGCCCATCATGTATACACATCCATTAGCATCAGTTGTTAACATAAAAACTCATTTATTTTTCCATTCAACTTTCACTTGGGCCTTTTATTTAGTTCTTCTATCTTTTAAAAGGTTATTTTGACATACTTCTTCATTTCTCCCTCTATAGCCTCCCTAATATCATCTGCACAGTGGTCAGCATGCATTAAAAATTCAACAACACATTCATCACATTCAATGATGAATTCACCGCTATTCTTTTATCTTTTTATACACCCTCAAAGTCAATTTTTTGCTATGGAAATTGAGTCACTTAGCACGTTAAATAACTTAAATATTAGTATTTTAATATCTAAGTGCAGAAAAAATATTTCGCGCACCAATATCACAAGCTAAGAGACCATATAATATCTTCGGACTCATACCCTATGCCCCAAAATTTGCTGCCTTTATTCCATAGTTCATTACGCGTCGATTTTAAGTGAGCAATCATAATCAGTTAAAACCGTATTACTGAGGTAATGTGCCAATACGCCTCGAATTGGCACATTACCTCACTTCTTGGGTAGACGAAGTTATAAAAACGAAACGCTATAATTTAGCCATAACCCCTAATTATGACCGCTAAAATGGAAAACAAAGGTGGGTCAGATTACGTTATCTCACTAAAAAAAGGCTCCGAAAAGTGGCCAAAATCTTCCAAGTGGATCGGTTTGGTAACGTAAGTTAAGTACTGGCTTCCCGTTCAGAGAGCCTGTGTTCAAACTGCAGCAGTAGTGGACATTTTCATTGGTGTACTAGTCCCTGCCTGAGAGCTATGAGGAGGGCACTTCAATTTCAGTTCTCCGTCCGACAGATGAGACATTGAAGATTGGACCCCAGTACACCTGTTGTTGATTGCAGGAATCTACCGGCACAGGGTTTGTTCCATCCCGTCATGTTCATGTGACGCTTCCCTCGAATAACTACTGCAGCTAATGCTCTACAGATATACTATCTAAACACAATTTTAAATTCATTCGATGTTAACCTAAGGTACTTTCATCTTTATCTTCTGCCCTGTTTTTATACCACCTTAACCTTGTTTCAGAAAGGAAAAATAATCATAAACTAACAGCAAACATTTACTCTAACAGTAAATCAGGAATGAATAAAATATGATTCATAATTGTCTCATTAAAATGTACTTGGAATTCCAGCTCCAGGATCGACAAGAATGAATCTAGACTTCAATAATCGCTACACAGAGGGTGAACTACAAGCAAATAAATTGATAACAACAACAATAACAGCAATGTTCAATTATACCATGAACAAGTGAATTATTGTGTAAAATTATTAATGAACAAGTAAAAGTATTGTCAACGTAAGAGTTATCGTTATTGTTATCATGATCATGGCATAGCATAGTGTTTTGCTTGGGGTATTTTTTTAAATATTTACCATAGTTGTTCTTCGAAACATAATTTCCGCCACTGCTGAAAGGGATGACAAAAATTCAATGCACATTCGCCAAAATAATTTATATCCAGCTAAGTTTTAAATAATCACGTGCTATTCTATATATTATAGCAAACTAGGTCGATTATGGGGAAAGTTAGGAAACTATTGCGATGAATGCTGCTTATTACACGACATTAATCCTGAGAAAATTTTAGTTGTACAAGCTACAAGGTTATCATCGCGCACCAGGAGAGTCAATTTCGAATACATTAACACCATGTTTTTGGTGTTAGCGGTTTTATACGCAAACAGCACACCATGTAATGCTCGCCTGGTCAAGGTTACATGTACTTCTCGGCGTGAATAGATATAATGACACAAGGGATGTAGACTACGCTCTTGCTATAAACTATCATGCTTTACTACCCGTCTAAAACAATCCTTGTGTGGACCCTATCACTCTCCACTAATGAGAATAAAATCTTTTGGCATGAAGGCGAATAAATATACTATACTTTTGGGATGGAAAAGTCAATGTCATATACGGCTGCACTTCAAACTATCGACCTATTCATGCAGTTGGCATTTCCATCTGGAGAATGCAATAATGCATGATATTATTACAAGCAATTCTGACGACTCACTCTTTTCAGTAGAAACATAGAGACCCAATAATCTGGCCGCAAATGAAACATTTTCGACCTCAGTCAATTTGAGTACTGGTTAAGATTTCATGCACCTTAACTTGCAACATCTAATTAATGGAAGATACGTTCCGCAAATATTCCGCAAATTGGGAGTTCATAATAAATGTCACTTTCATTTACAGCTGTGGTACGAAAAAATGATCGAATGATTAGTATTCATGTAGCTACGTTACGGGTTCCTCATGCAAATGGCTTGAAATAACAGTTTCATGTTTTGAATGGTCATTTGCGGGCTCCTTAATACCATTCAACTTTCTAACTTGCTTGAACTCTAACAAGTGAGCGTTCAAAATTTTAGCCTTCGATTAGTCTCGTTCGAAGCGTAACAATACCAGCAGATTAGCGATTTTTAACTTTGACTAACACTTTATTTTTGTAAGTATCCCGTCCTTATTTATGGATAAATCAAAGAGTTTGCACAATAATAAAAAACCAGTTTCAATACTTATTCGTGGTTAAATCACCGCGAATCATACGCGAACCCTTAACGCTTCAGGATAGAAATACTTAGTCCAGAATAGGTAGTCCATAAATGACAATTAGGGTAAGATAATAAGAGAACTAGGATAAAGAAGGGTAAAATGAATATGAATTACTTATTCCTGTTCACACTCACCAACTACAATTCCAAAAAAACTCTCGTCCTCACGCCTTATAAACGTGCCTTATAAATTGAAAAGAAAACGAAAACTATTCTATCCTAGCCACTTAGCAGAATGATAAAGCATTCATCAAATTGTGCGAACTTAGTGCGTATTGGGAGACCAAAAGTAGGAATGAACTGTGAACCTACGAGCAGGCAATGAAAATGAGTTACGTAGTGATGGTTTTTTAAAGAAATCACTAAATATGCACTTAACTAAAATTGTCAATAAATGTGGGATCTATAATGAGAGAACTACTCCCTAAGTCCCTCCTGAGAGAAACGTATCAATTGCGTATCAATACGTATCAATGGCATGGCATGCACCTCTCTGCAATTGGATGTATTGAGAGCCATTGGACAAAGGCTGTACTGTGCCGCTCATCAAAAAATCGATGGTCGAACGGAAAGATGGACAGGAAGGGGGTTTAGGGAGGTTTTTGCAACTTGGAAAATCCTCAGCATCCAGAGTATAGGAGTAGTTTGACAATCCGTCGGCCACTCAGGCTGAGGAGGTTACACCTCATCAATTATGAGGCCCAAAACGTGTTCTCAGTGCAGGAGGCCCAGTCACTTTTCATGCTCCACACAGTAGGCGGATGAACCTGAGGAGGCATCTCTTGAATTCTAACGCGTGGCTTTCGGCCTTCAACCACTCAAGTGAAAGGATTAACTTAAATATAACACCGGCATGAAATGCTCACGAAGAATGTAAATATTTAAACAAGGAAACACATGCAATATATCTCTGAATAATCGGTGGCACGGCCTCGTTCCGAAGACAGGGAAGACTGGCCGGAACGAGCTGAGCAGAGATCTTAACCCCCTGCCACACACCCTCGCAGTGGCTCACAGGGTATTACGTAGATGAGAAGAGGGCACGAAATGGAAATGAGAGTAGTGAGGTTTGAAGTGGAGTGGAAGTGAGTAAGGAATAGGGGAAGGGGAATTGAGGGAATGGCAACGAGGCCCGAGGAATGAATGGCTTCTGGTGTCTTATTGAATCAGTGAATTTAGTTGGATTTGAGTGGCCGTCGGGGAAAATTGATGCCTTGTAGCAGCTACCAAAGGATTTGGTGCAGCAAATGCGTTTTGCGCTTCTTGAAGGTAGAATGAAACGCCGGGAAAAATGCAGCCAATATTAATGGAGAAGCAGGAAGAGATGAAGGAAAATAATGAAAGCGTAAGGGGGAGTAGATAAAATGATTATTGGACAGGTTTTGTATCTCGGCATCGTTTTGGAAACGCCAGGGGTTATAAATAGAGGCATGGTAAATTTCAACAGATCAGATAGCTTAGCTAGAGGTTTGTATATAATGAAGGCAAGTGCAGAGGAAAATATTGTTCATGGATATGTGGCCGAGAAATATACAGTGACGGTCTCACAGAATGGATTTAAGAGACTACACGCCTGGAGGGCAGATAGTCCAGAAGGAAAAACTATGGTTGGTTTTGGTAATAGGAATTATAGGGATTAGGAATATTTAATGAGCTTTAAGTGAGGAAAGAGGCAAAATGAGGGGTAGCGGCGCTGGAGGAGAAGGTGATGAAGATGAATGCATTGAAGGATTCGGGATTGCTACTAGGTAAATTATATTAGATGAATATAAAAAGCTAACAACTCTCCAACATAATTGGAAAGCATTGAGAGGAACACAAAATATTCCAGATGCTTTTGTCTCCCTAAGTTGAATCTCAGCATCACCACATTGTGAGATACGAAATGCGGGATGGTTATCAATGAATGAACATTTTGGCTTTGCACCACTTTGCACAACCGGTTTATATACCGGCGTTTGCCATTATTTCTAGTCATTACTATACTACTACCTAATATTGCGTATAAAACTCAGCCCAAGAAATGGAAGATTTTGAAATTATTCATAATCCGTGAAAAAATGAAATTGTTATATAAGAGAGGATTGGCGATAGAAAACATCACCAAAGTGACGAAAATTTGATCCTGGAATACAAACAACCTCTTTTCCATTACCTTAGAAGGATAACAAGAATCTGTTCACCGTTTGCTCAGATGATCTTGGGGTATCAGTTGATTGAGATTTATTCATTTAGCGATACTTAATTACTGATACCTTTATAATTATTCATCAACACTACTGATCAAGATCACTGATAAAACTTTTTCATTCAGTTGCTCACTTGCGATTGGAGATTGCCTCTAAATCATTTTGCAAATTATTACTGCCAGGATGCATGGTAGATGTCACATTGCAGAGTGTACACAGACTGGGAAAACCGGGAAAATCATGAATTTTTCGTGAATTTTCACTACAGGGAAATGTTCGTGGATTATTCGTGAATTTCTGGTCTGAATCGGGAATTTTTTAAATTATCATTTCAAGACAAATAATCCTTATTTTATAAATAAAATCAAAAACGATGACTTTTATTGTTTGATAAATGAGCTTCCCCAGGCTCCGCCAGAGGGAAGCCGTGACGCAGCGTTGTCAAATCACCGCAAACTCGGGACTGAAAAATTTCGGCTCTGAAGTGGTAACTTTTTATTGTGGACGGGTGCACATAATATAATGGATTTGCCGTTGTTAGAAATAAATAAATGAAGGACGAAACTGTAGTTAGGCTCATTGTATAGTCAGCGCTGTGTGGATCGGCGAAGGTAACTGATCGAATGTCGAATGCCGTCAGCGTCACGTCAAGTGCCCTTAGTTCTCATTCATTGTGCATCGGACTAGGGCACGGACATGATACGTAAACAACTGCCTAAAGCGATGTTTAAACCAATACATGTACCCAATATTTTTGGCCCCGTGTTACTAATCTCAGTGTCTTGTTACTGTTATAAAATATCGGTTACGAATACAGTAGAGCGCCGATTACCCGTGCTAATGAAGGGGTAATCAGACAGATACAGGGGTAACCCAAACAGATAATCCGATCACAATCAACGGTGTGGTAGTGTGGCCTTGCTTTACTAAATCCTTTCGCATATATTGTGACCAAATCAGGCATTCCTTCATTCCATTTAGTTCTCCGAAACATTTCGCCACCTAAAATTTTGAAAATGAATGTTGCTTACATGCAGTAAATACGCTCTATCAATTTGTGGAACAATCGGAGGTGAACCAGTGTCGTACGCAGGATTTTCTTCTGGAGGGGTATCATCAATATTTATATCGCATCATCATAAAATGATATTTACATTAGTATTAACTCTAACAATAATTAATATACATTTTCTTTTCGTGAAGACAATTCAACTATATTTTTCAGCCCAATAAGCAAAATTCTAAACGCTTGTTCAAAATATGCAGAATATAGTAAATTACGGGAATGTTTTTGAGGGGGGGATGTAAACCCTTAAACCCCCCCGTCGGTACGACACTGAGGTGAACCATATTTTGAGACGCGCAATGCGTTCCGTTTTATAAATTACCTAAGTATTACCATACCTACTAGTGGAAATTGCCCATAATTTCTGTTTAGTTGCCATCAGTGAGCATTTGAATTCAAGATCGCAACGTATTAAACTGTTTACACGATGCACATCCCCGCGCGAGTAGGTGCTTGAACGCGTGGCCACTAAATAAAATTTGAAGCATTTGTTCACGCATCCGTCCAACCACGTAATTGCGCGCCATTACGTGCATCATGTAAACACGGATTGTGAGGAATAGGACCACGCAGATCGGCAAAATTTGCTTCATTTTTTTCCAACTTCCGAAACATTTCAAGATAGCAGATTGCACAGTTGCACGGCAACAGCTCATCGGAGTCATTCCTTCACCCGAAACTATAGTAACCCGGGCATACGTCTCTACTGCATTAAATAGTGCTCGCCTCCCGAGAGTCCCGAGTCCCTTATCTTTGTGCTTACGCAGCCCGCTGTCGAAGTAAAGAAGGTCTCCATTCCAGAACCACCCCAATTCAGTGGAGTACTTACTACGTGCAGTGATTCAAGAGACTCACAATAATGCAACACTGTCATCTACGCAATTGGATAGCCTATTGCATGCAAACTTTGAGTGTGGGCAAAATGTAGTAATTATGCCAACTTGAACGTGGCTACTGGCTGCGTGTTTGAACAAAAGCGGTAGCAGGAAAGGAAAGAGGGGAGGAGGACGGATAGGAAGAGTAGGGGAGGGGGTTGTTGCAGAATGGACGAATAGTCGGCCGAAATCGTCCGTATGGCGTTCTCGCGGACTTTAAATACCCAGTATTCCCAGCTATTTCTGTAGATAGGCCGGCCTACATAAGAAAAATGCTAGGACATATGTTAGTTATTAAAATATTTTTTAAACCTGTTCATTAACTAGCCTACTTTACTGTACATTTTTAGGCTTAGGCATAGGCTTACTTGGTAGGCTGCACAATATATTTTTTTACAAACAGCATATCCGTTGAGAAAGATTTACAATCTACAAGTTCCACAGAATCACGCATGCCTTTGCCCAAAGCAAATGTTAGGACAAGTGAGGAGTTATAAGAAGAAACCACAAAAAAAATATAAACAAAGGATTTTTTTTCTAAAAAAGAAATTTAACAAAAGCCGAGATAATTTGGGGTTTACATGCAGTGAAGTCCCATCTGTCACTAAGAACTTCTGGAAACTCAACTTGACGCTTCAAAATTATGTTCCCAAATGATGAAATTGCTCAAGGGATTCAGCTGTAGAAAACTAAATTGCACTGTTTTATTATTTATGACCTTGGCCCTTATTTCGCTATTAAAAAATAATGACATGCAACAATTTTATTGTTGGCTTTGATGAAAGCCTGAACTTAACTCCACGACACCAACATATGGGTATTAATATACGATAATATACGATACTGGGATGAAGGAAATGAAATAACAGTGTCACAGTACTGACTGTATTTTTGGACCACACCAAATATGACTTAATAAATGATTTTTGGGGTTACCCGTCTTAAGTTAAAAAAGTAGCCGACATTTCCTCTACTTTGCCAGAGACCTCTCCTCAGGGCTAATGTGTGACCGGAGCGTTATGCATCAATTTATATGTTCATGGTGGGGGAGGGTAGGGGGAAGGGAAGAAAAGGAAGGGAGTTGTGGAAAATTCTGGATTGTTCTTTATTTTTAGCTATAACTGGAAGCCAAGATCTCCTGATCGCTTGCCCTTGGTCTTTGTTGAAATTCCTGGGGTGTTTCCTTATTTCCAGGGCTTTCCTAAAAATCCTAATTATGAAGTGCCTCTCCTTGGCCAGGATTATCGACTTCTCGATTTCGATTCGTGCCTTGTGCAGCATGCTCGGCGACTGCTGACTTTTCTTGGTGCCCTAGGATTATTGCGGCACTGTGCTCTTTGACTCTCGTCTTAATCGTCCGCCCCGTTTCCCCCACGTGGACCTTATCACATATTTCGAATTTCAGCAAGTATACCCCTTCTGTTTCTAATTTTTCTTTTCCTTTCACATTCCTTATGATGACTTGTATTTATTTCCTTGGTTTAAAGATTGTCTTTGTATCGTACTTTTGTAATATCCGGGATATGTTGTCCGCTGTTTTTTTGGATATAAGGAAGGTATGCATTTTTCCGATCTTCTGTGTTTTTCTCCTCCGGTGGCTGGGCCTGAGGCCCTAAATTTCGTGAGATTGTCTTCTTTAAAGAAGACAATCTCACGAATGATAATATGAGTAATTTCTGTGTCAGGTCATGATAACATATGTAATTTCTCATGGAAATGCTAGCTTAGAAAGAGGTTTTTTATCAACAAGAAGTATATCTTTCCAAACCATCAGAGAGAGAGAGTCTTGTAACTCATTTACATAAGCCATTAACTCAGTAGGTAGTGTAGAGAAGGTTAATTTAACAAAAGCAATGATTCATGCTCTCAGGAATAGCCATTCTAGAGATGAAGAAACACTTGAAGAACAAAAAAATATGATGAAAGAAGAAAACCCATAGATGAGAAGAAGAAAGCAGCTGTCTGCAGTAAAGAATCAAAGACTGAAAAGATGAAAATAGAAGAAGAAACTCGCATCAATGTTACTGATATTCAAGAAGTAATTGCATGCCTGAAAAACAAACTTAGTTGAAAAAAGGAAAAAAACTAAACCATAAATATTTTATATCCAAAACCATTAAAATTTGGGCCTTTTAAACAATTTTAAGTGTTGATATACACATAGGGCTCTTAATTTTAAAGTTTTATCATGCTATTTTTTTTCTTTATTAGTTAACTAACTGCTATCCTGACTGGTAGTATTCCCATTATTAAAATGTTGGTTTCCTATAACTATAAATGTTACCTCAATTACTGTAACTTATATACCTACTGTGTAATTGGTCTACAAAACTTTGTTTTTTATTGTGTTACGATGCACGTTTTTTGTTGATTAATTGTATTCATGACTATAGCAACTTTGGTAACAAATGAGTCTCAGTCTCATTAAATAATTTAAAGTCATTTATGCTATTTATATTTGTATATGAGGATGTTTTGTATAGCCCTATTAATTTTAGTTCCTTTCAAACTGTTATGTCTCTTTTTTCATTCTAACCTTTTTGGTACTACCCTTTAATATATTTTTGTTGATCTATTTAATCTTACTTCTGTTACTTATTAATCTCAGTTCAAAATTTATTAGGCTTACTTTTAAGGGCTGTGTGTAATTTGTATGAAGTGCATTGCAGTACATGAAGGTATCTTTCCCCTATGATATGAGAATGTAATTTCTTTTATTTTACCACCACATCTGGTGGATTGTTCATAGAAGGTCACACTGTTTGAATTTATTCCAGGTAAATTTACTTCCGGTCCTGGATAAATAATCAGTCGTCATTATTATTTTGTCAACCAATTTTTTTCTCTGGGACTGTTTTATATTCACATCAAAACATGATGTGAGTTAGCCTTCTTTTTCTTCTGGTTTAGTCTTCTTAATAACAATATAAAACTCATTACAAATAAAACGACACATTTAATTTCTTTAATTTACCACTTATTTCTTATTTAATTATTTTTAATTATTTAATTACTTTATTTATATTATGCGATAGGTTAAGCTAGAAATATCCATATTCTACATAGAATTAAAAAACGTCACTTTGGCTCATACAAAAACCACAAGATATTGCTGTTTTTGTATAAGCCTTAAAATTTTTATCAATCTAGCCTTGAAAACTTTTAATTATGCTTGAATTTAATATTTTGACTTTTGTGGGCAACTTGCATTGTCACTCTGTTGTTGCCAATAGTTCATCTATAAGTTATCAAATATTTTTTAACTTTAACTATTTCATGCATTTTTCATTCATGGATTTTCCCTTATGAGAATCCTTGGTTTTATTTTGTGGTAACAACTGAATATCATATTTATTTCAGCCTTCTATTGTAAATATCATTTTACTAAAGCTGACTTCTACAGTTGATGTTTAATTTTTTCCAGATACCCTCTCATAATACATTTGGAAAATCACTGTAGTATTGAACAACAAAAAGTAGTTGCATGGCTGCTACGCTCTAAATTACGAGAAACCTTGTACATACATGATGAAAATAACCCAAAAGATTTAAGCCAAATGAGTCCATATGAGCTTAGGGGGAAAATCCTTATTATGGTGAGTACTTAATATACCTGTATTTAATTCACAATGAAAGTCATTCTTATACTTTCTACTATTTAAGAGTAATTCCTTTATCTACAAGATAGGGAGATTATTAATATTATCTTTGATTTAATGCTTACCAGAGGTCTGTTTCATTATTTTCTTTTTATTTTAAAAAAGTCAAAATACTTCATTCACCTACTGGACTAACGTGCCTCCAGAATAACAGGCCTAATATATCCATTATTGGGGATTTTTAGAAATATATGCCGTAACATTTATCAAAAACGAGGAAACCTATCAGTTGTACTTTTGTTGTAAGGTTTTTCAGCAAATTTCCAGTAAATGACAGGACTGTTGCAATTATTCTCTTAGCATTTAGATAGTGAATGGTTGCACGGTACGTATTACAAAAACTAGCTAATAATTCCTTACTCTGAATATTCTTTACTCATAGAAACCAATACCAAACCTCTGCGTGAGAAATATTTGAGACTCCGATAAAATTTCCAATGAAGTTGTCAATTGGGCCATTTCATAAAAGCTGACTGGTATAACTCATGCAGCGATTTCTACGTATAATAATGACATTGTAGAGTTTTAACGCATGTGCAAATGAAAGTAGAAAATAGGTTCAGGGTGACAAAACACATATAAAAAAGGCATAATGATACATTTAAAAAATTTACAAGTAAAGCAGCGAAAATAGCCTCCAAATAACTTTCAGATTATTAGCTATGATTGCTCATTATTGTTGGCATCACAGTCAGTTACACTATGCAGGTCAGTATTTAGCATATGTAACACCGTTGCCTTCAACATTATTTATATCACTTCATCATTAATATTATTACCATGGATAAACTTCATAATAATGGAAATAAATGCGAATAACATCATCATTATAATTTTACCTGCATTCAATTAATTTTCTCCTAGAGTCTATTCGCTAAAAATCGCTTATGAGTTATAAATCACGTAAAACATTATATTCCATGCGGTTCTGAGAAAAACTTTTCGTAAATATTTCGTATTTTTAAAATTTTCCGAAGAATGCATCAAATCGCGTTTTAGTCCATATATTTGGGCCTAATGGACAATGAGACAAATAAGTCTTACTGCAGTGTGCTGTAAGGTTACTAAAAGGTTAAAACCGAACTTATTTCTACGTAGCCATCAATAAATTCAATAGTAGCATAAAGAGAGCAAAAATCACCGTCGCAGCCAGACTAATGGCGTGCTTGCCTGGCAACCCAAGGGTCGCTGATTCTAATATCGCCTCGGGCTGGGATACTGTAGTTTTCTTAGGTTTAAAACAATAGGTTAGACAGTGATAAATAACCTTAACCGTTTAAACACCCTAAATCAATTCCACTGCCATGAGTGCAACCGTAACGATCAACTTGTACCAGTAGCAGGTTACTGTGGTAGTCAAATTTATGTTAAAATATTCTTTCAAAGCCTATCAAATGTTGGTAGTTTCTTGGTAATATATACACATATTCAAATGGAGGTCTTCAGAATGTGAAAATATCCTGAGTTTTCCATCGGAATACCATTTAATTCACAACTTCCTCCTCACAATTAGATTCACTAAATTTCAGAAATAGGCATTTATGTTTTCAATTGCCTCTTCATGCGGTACAGATGTAATATCAGTGCTCTCTCCCTTCCTATTGCTGCCATTGCTGAAAAAGGCAGGACCTTTGGCCCCTCGGATCCTGCCAACCCGATTATTCAGGTGGCAGCAATTTCTGTTTACATGCATTAAATGTACCATTTCATGAGAGTATTATGGTATGCATTAGTTTATATGGGAAGTATCATGGAAAAAGATGGCTCCGGCACCTGCGACGATCATAGGATAACCACTTTAGTGAAAGAAGCATTGACATCTAGATTATAATTCATTACTGTGGCGTTAAAAATAGACGGATGAAGCTTCAAATATCGAGCGTGCACCGCTATAGTATTATTACGAGGGCACTGAACAATAAGGTTGAACTAAAGGAGCCAGTTTTGAGACGAGTGTTGTGCGGGATGGAGAAAATGAAATAATTGGAAGAACGAGGAAATTGGGAGTGGGAAATTGTTCAAATGAAACTTGAAGGAAAGATATTTGCTGGCCTTCAGAACGGAAGTATTGGTACTGTTTAATGTTGTTACTCTTTCGTGAAAACGTATGATGGTGATAAGGCAAGTGATACTTTTAAACATTTTATTTGGAAACACTCCATGCCCCCGACACACTCATGGGAACACACACACGCGACCGACTCACAACAGTGCAGCGCAACTTTAAAACACAAGAAGAGCGCAATTCATGACATTGTTACAAAATATCATTACTATTACAATATTGTTAAGGAATATCTGTCATTACAATACCAACATTTAAAACTCATTTTTATGAGTACTTGAGTTCCAACACAAGACTTCATATAAAATGTTTTGGCCTTCTGCCATTTCAAATAAAATTAGCTGCTCTTGCCTGTTTTATCAGAAACAATTTCCCTTAATCAATTAGTTACCTCCCTTCTCTCAAGTTCGGCATTTATGGCTAAGGCAATATTTATTATATTTAATTGTAAGGTAGTAGTATTGCTGCATAAATAAATTATTATATATTGCAATGCTAATTTTATACAGTGGATTTATATTATATTATTGTTTGCCATTCTTCAGAGTCAGTTGCCGTGTAATGTAATGAAATGATTTTCAAAAAGGCCAAGTAGTTATAATGGTTTAATTCTTTGCCCATAAATTAATATAGTTAATTTATTTTCAGGGCAAAAAGCTTCCAAAAAATAGCGGCGAAGGAGGAGATGTTTCAGAGGAAGATGAAGGTAGTGAAACAAGTAAAAGAAAGGATAATCCTAAAAGAGTGCCATTGTGTAAAGAACTTTCAGACCTTGTCAGTTTAGTCAGAACAAGGTTTATGGATTTCTCCACTTCCAGGCAAACACGTGAGTTATTTTAATCTTATAGTCATCCCACACGTATCTACCTTTGCGTCAGTCCACATTTACTTACTCCTCTCTCTAGGTCCTTGTGGTTATTGGACTTTCTAACTCAAATTCAGGCCAGAGTTTCAGCATATCTCGCATAAAAATAATATCCTCAGTAACCAGTAACTTTGTGAAGTGGACTTGATGCCAATGCATGGCGCAAAAAGACGCTACACCATTATGAGATATTAACATGAGGAGTGAGATAAAAACCTATCTGGTTCTCGTGGCTCTGACTCGTGGACATGAATGTATCAATTGGAACTTCATCGAACAATGTTAATTGGCTATCTATTTGATTTGTTATCTGCTGCATATACCTATCGTTCTAAAATCGTTGTCTTGTAAGCAATGGTACTTTCATTCAATTTCGACGAACTATTATGCATCCCAGAAGTATACATCATGCCATTAGCCACTATTAGATACATTTTATATAATGCATAATATTTCATAATTGCAATGAGCAACATTTTCAATTCATCCTGTCAAAGAAATTAAACATTTTGAGGATATTAAAATTAGTAACACTTTCATACTGACATTTATGTTGTTTACCATCACCATCGGTTAACAATCCTAAGACTGATTTGACGCAGCCCTCCACTCGAATCCCCTACCAGCCAACCTATGCAAATCGACGTAATTACTCTCTTTTACATCCCTCACAACTTGTTGCATATATCTCAAAAGTGGCCTGCCTCTTCCATTCTTCCCGCCCCCTTTTCCGGCAACTATTGTCTTCATCAGACCATCGTATCTTCAAATGTGGCCAATTTATTTGTCCCGTCTTTTTTGTAGAGTTTTTACTTGACTTCTTTTTTCTCCCACTCTTCTTAAGACTTCTTCGTTAGACACTCGGTCGATCCATTTTATCTTCATTCTTCGATAGCACCACGTTTCAAATACTTCCAGCCTTGACTTCTCTGCTGCTGTAATTGTCCATGCTTCGCTGGCATATAGTAGCATGCTCCAGATATATGTACTAATGAAATGTGTCCTCACTTCCACGCTTGTATTTGCAGCTGTGAGCAGAATCTTCTTTTTGTAAAATGTCCTCCACGCCTGAGCCTTCTACTGACAATTTCTCTTTTACTTCTTCCATCGCTGGTTACTCTATTTCCCAGGTAAAAACACTCTTCCACCTCCTCAAGTTATTACTTTCCTAGTTTAACATTGGTCTAGCCTTCTTCTCTGCTACTGCATACCAAAATGTTTGTTTTTTGTACTGATTTTCAAGTGATATCTGGCCATTGTCCTTTCCATATTTATTACTGTCTTCTTTTAATCTCCTTCTGTTCCTACCATGATTGCTATGTCATCGGCGAATAGCAACATTATGACTTGCTCCTCACGGTGATTCACTCCCGGAGACTTTTCTTTGACTTCTTGGATGGCTTTCTCGATGTACACATTGAATAATACGGGAAACAGTGCTGGTCTCACTCATTTCCTTCTTTCTTGATGTTTGTTTATCTACTGCTGAGTCCTGATTTGATTACAGCAACCTGGTTTTATACAAGCTGTGGATAGTTCTTCTGTCATTGTATAATACTCCGATTTCTTTCAGAATACTCAGCATGAAGTTCCAATCCACCTTGTGAAATGTCTTATCCAAATCTACCAACTCAACAAACATCGTTAGATTATTTTCTATTCTCTTCTCTTTAAGCAGCTTAAGGGCCGAAATCGCTTCTCTCCTGCACTTGTTTTTTCTGAACCCAAATTCGTCCTCAACCAGGAACTCTTCAACTTTTAATTCTATTCTTCTATAGATGATTCTTGTCCATATCTTCGAGGCATGTGTCCTCAGAATTATTGTCCTAAAATTGTAACGATTCTCGGCCCTCTTCTTTTTGGTAATACGGATAATGATGTTCTTCTCAAAGACCATGGGTATCTCCCCTGTAGAGTAGATATCGCAGATGGTTTTTTACAGCTAGGTAAATGTCTCTTCTCCCTAATTTTAATTAGTTTAGCAAGAATATAATCTATTCAAGAAGCCACTGATTTCACAGTCCAATCCTCTTCTGTCCTGTTTTCCGTTGATGAAGGTTCTTTAGTTTCTCTATTTTTCATATGTTCTTGACATTTTTTTAAAATTTTAAGTGGAATTTCATCATCACTAAGTTCTGGTCACTGTCAATACCTGTATCCAGGTAACTTTTGAAGTTCTTTACCTGGTTCCTGAATCTCCGCTTCACTGAAATTCTCTGCTTCACTATTTGAAATCATCCACTGTCTCCGAGCATTTTCCAGGTGTATCTTCTCCGTTGGTGGTTTTAAAACAATGTGTTTGCCACCACAAACTTGTGTTGTGTACAGAATTCTTTAAGTTTTTCTCCTTTCTCATTTAGATTTCCCAAACCATATATTCCAGTTATTCTTCCTTATAAACCTTTGTCGACGGTAGCGTTTCCATCTCCTAAATTAAGTTTTCTTCTCCTCTTACCTCCTTTATTATTTCCGTGGTATCCTCATAGACGTCATCGACTTCTTCATCTTCGTAATCCGACGTAGGCATGTAAACTTGCACCACTATGGTATCTTATAGGCTTGGCCTCAATCTTATCCATTACAACCCTCTCACTCTACGGCAGAAAGCTCTTCACACGCATTTCGGCACTCTTCCATAGCATTAAACCTTTTCCAGCGTTACCATTCAGTGATCCGGTGCGAATAGTTCTGTAACTTCCACTCCAAATGCCTCCTTCTTCAGTCCATCTCATTTCACTGATATCTAATACGTCAAGGTCCAGTCTCCGCATTTCCACCTTCAGGTTCTCCAACCTTACGCAGGTCCAAAGTGTCCTCATGCTCCACGTTCCTACCCTAAAATGTCTATCACACTTGACTCTTGTACTCTCTCGGGTAGTCCACGCTCGAAGATTCGAATGGGGAACTATTTTACCTCCGGAATAATTTACTTGAGAGGGTTACATCACGTCTTGATAAAAAGAAAAGAGTGGAGTAGCTGCGACTCCTCAGGATAATAATGTGGTGGTTTCCCCTTGCCTTCCACATCGCAGTGCTACAACTTTTGTGGTAAATGGTTTGGTCCCCGATTCCTGGAATTCATGCTACCTAAGATAAAATATAGATAAATCGATAGAAACGTCAATACATCGTACGTGGTTCAAAACTCGGTTATACTATAAAAAAATAGCCGAGAATACTTGATAAAAATATAATAATGTACTAATTGTTTGAAATTATTAGCACCACATCGAATGAATAATAAACGATGACATAACTTCGGATTGATGACGTAACGCCCTTCAAACGGCTTTAACTTTTAAACCCGAGATTAATAAAAAGTAGTCATGCTTAAACCTAGAACAACTTCTTATATTTATTTACTGCATTCGTTAAGCATTTGTTTTAATTGGGAAGTATATGATCAAGTTGTTAACTCTCTTGGCATAGCTCGTGAGTTGAAATAAGTTTTCGCTTTGGCGTGATCAAAACCAAAGCTGCTGAGGTGAAATATGAGCAACTAATACATACCAAGAGGTATTTCATTGCATTTAGTTAAAGTCATAATTATTAGCTGATTTAATAGTGGAAAAAATCTTGATAATTTTATCTACTTCTTCTTTTTAGAGAGCCCACAAGAAATGTGCTCAATGAGTGAATCAGCTGCAGCTAAGCTTGCTCACTGTGAAGCTGAAGAATTTGTAAATCATAACAAAACTTTTTTAACGCGAGTTTACCCAAATCCCAGTAGAATTGATTCTAGTAATTACAATCCCCAAGATTTTTGGAACTGTGGCTGTCAATTTGGTAAGTACTACAATTCTGTCTGTAGTAAACTTACCTTGCACTTAAGCCGGTAATTTGGCCTGTCAGAACTTGGGCATAAGGACTGTTTTCATAGAATGTTGGTAAAACACTAATTGTGAACATTTTTATAAAAATATCAATGCAATGATAGCTCAAAAGGGAGTGGTTTCTTTTGTAATGAAACAATATAGGCTTTGTAGAGGCTTCCTCTTGGAATCATTTTCTTCACCTTTTTTGTCTTCGAGCGCTGTCAGGAAACAATGAGGCAAAAAATATATAAGCATAAATACGCTGGCAAAACTTTGCCCGTAAAAACCGCCTAAGAAAATAAATGTTAGTACCATTGTTTGAGAATTGTTGAGCAGTTAGTGAATTTGTGGCAAAAATAATAATGATAATATCATGTATGAATTGTTATTCAAATAAGATGTCTTTATTGTACACGTAATGCTCTGATCAATCTGTGTCAATAAAATGCACAATTATGATGTTCGTTAAAAATTTAAAAAAGGAAATAATGTGCATAATAGTCTAGTGACTAAATATTATTAGTAAAATCTAAGAACAGAAATAGTAAAGATAATCTGATTATAAAGTATGAAATATGGAGAAACACTGCGCCAATTAATCGATGCTACATTCTTACGATTTGTATTAATTTTAAATTCACAGTGGCGATGCTCAAGTTACCAGAGGGAATCATTAAACCACATATCCAAACACATTATAGAAAGTTTTGAATGAAACTTCAACACTGACTCTTTTATGTTTTTCTAAAGCCATGCACCTGTAGGGAGGAGAAGACAGAACTTTTCTAGCAATCAATTAAATTGAAAAAGTCACTCAACTTGGTTGTCTGTGCCGAAAAAACATGGAATCAAGATAGATATATATTAAAAAAAGATTTTAGCAAAAGTTTTATCAGCTCTTTCCCTTTCCCTGGATAAACTGACTTTTGAAAAATGACCAAAGGTGGCTTTCATGACTTTCGTGGTCAGCTTTTGACAGGCTGACTTTTCATTCCTTCGGCGATAGAACTCCGCCTGTTATAACGAACAACGGGCCCAGGTTCCTGCACTGGCCCAAGAGTAAAGTCTGGAACTCTACGCGGTGGGTGTTATATAGCTATGAAAAATATTTGAGGACTTACATGCCAATTCACGCGGAAATAAACGAAAAATAGTGCAGAGATTATCACAATTTGACATGATTTGTTACCTAGCTAAAGTTTTTCATAATTTGTAAAGCAGGAGTGATCGTCATTTTACTGGAACATTATTCATAAGGCCAAACAAATGTGACTAATATGATAACCGTCGTGCCCCAGTATTCTCCGCTTCCGTTCAAACCATTCACCCCGGTAGGCAGGGACTAATGAGACCCCGCTGAGGCCAGGTTTTAATATTTCAATATCATTCCATTTTACCATTAAAATCATTTGAATTCCATTGCTTCCATCGGTGCAGGTGTAGGGGTCATAAGAACACACGAAACCGTCCCACCACGGTCCTTATCCATGGTGAGAGAAATATCGTATTGGCCCCATATTTATTATCTTGGAGGAAGAGGCGTTATCTTAGCAAGTGAAGTGTGTGTGTGTGTGTGTGTGTGTGCATATATATATTATGTGTGCATATATATATATATAACAGTCACTGGAATATGCAATAAATGCTGATACATATATAAGTAGGAAAGGAATAGAAGTAAATAGAAACACATAAAAGGACGAACACACAAATGTTGGAGAAGATGGAATAGAGCCAAACCACAATGGAAATAAGTTCAACTGCAACCCCTTGGCGTGGGGATACCGTTCATGACTCACTCGTAATCGGTTCAGGCGGTGAGAACTCAGAAGATGGCCTCGTCAGCCAAGTCTGATCGCCTCGTGGAGAAATAGCGCCCTCCAGGTCGTGATATCCATCTAGTAGGTAAGTTAGTGACAAAATTGCACTAGTGATTTGTGTAGATTCAAGAGGATTCAACGCATAGAGTCGTACTTTAGACATCTGGAGCACATTCTAAGCATAGAGAGGAAGGAGCAAATAATACGGAAACTTAGTGGAAGGAATTCTTAGGAGTAAACTATGTCACTTTGTAAACAATTCCATTGTGATGGTACATGAAAATAGAGATGGAAGTAGAGAGCTAATGAGATTTCAATAAAGAAAAGTCTTGTAATAGCCCAGTCGAGATGAAAAGGTATTGTTATCTGGGAAGCCGAATAACTAACGATGGGCGATGCAAGAAAGAAATAGCGGAATATCCCAGGCGAAGAGGTCATTCTATCATAAGAACAATCTGCTTACCTGGAAATATATATGTACAAGCATGTAAGTAAGAAAACAATTCATCAGAGCATACATCTGGAGCAATCTTCTTCATGGAAGTACGGAATGGATGATCACAGTTTTAGAGGCTTCAGGGCTGGTATCATTCAAAATGTGGTGCTAAAGAAGGATGGTGAAGATCAAATGGATATTCGGAATGACTAACAATGAAGTCCTATGAAGAGTGGAAGGAAATAAAAGTCTACTTTAAACTTTGAAAAGAAGACGGAACTACTTAATCGGGCATTACTTGAGATATGATGGCCTGATGATGAAAATCGTTGAGGGACACGCACAAAGGAAGACCTCGTATATAAAAATAGAAACAAGTCGTGAAAGATCTAATAGAGAAGAATTCTGTAAATATGAGGAGGTTAACTGATAAGAAAGTGGAGAGCTGCATTAAACGATTCGAAGGATTTCTGACCGATTATGATAAGCCTAGTATTCAAACACGCTTAGTTTCAACACTCTAACGGTGGCAGGTACCCATGGAATTTTTTTTGCCTACGTACATCCCGAAACAAATGAGATTTCATCATTGACCCTATTTTATTGATGTAAAGGGGAGGAGAACATCGAGTCAAAGCTGATGAGTTCTTAAGAAAGGGAGATGGAACGGGAATGGCAGAATAGCATAAGGAAAATCTGAAAATCGTTGCTAAAATAGCTGAAAGAGAGAAATCCAAAAGAGCAGTGGCAGTAACTATAGAATTGATAAATATGTCAATCATTGGGAAATGATGAATCTTTGAAGAGATAATTAGAACGAAACAAGAGAGAAGGAGCTTGAGGAGAAAAAATATAGAGATTAGTAAATCCACGTAAAATGAATGTAATTAGGAATGCCAATAACGTTAGTAGTATAGCCTGTCAATTTAAGTAACGTAGCCAATTAAGTAGCT
The DNA here is from genome assembly GCA_933228895.1 of Platycnemis pennipes. Classification (NCBI taxonomy): domain Eukaryota; kingdom Metazoa; phylum Arthropoda; class Insecta; order Odonata; family Platycnemididae; genus Platycnemis; species Platycnemis pennipes. The sequence goes on along the minus strand of OW121846.1, from coordinate 104,376,954 downwards.
AGAGTCGAAAAAGTGCCAAACCATCCATTGCACTAACGATAAGGGCTGTTGAAAGATAAATGCTCAATGATTAGTTAAGATGTTCCTTCGTTCGAGTCTTTTATCAAAAATTAGCCAGGCTTGTCATTTAATTAAAAAATCAATGGAATGACATTTTGATGGCTATAAAAAAGGCATTCAAACTAATGATTTAAACAAGGTTGATAATGCAAAGGCTACAGTATTTTAAAGTAGGTATACATTTAAATCACATAACTTTAAAGTTAATATTCAATTTATGGTTTTGATGAACATAAAGCAATGAAATGAGCAAACATTCAGGAAAACGATAATTTGTAAAAGCTATTGTCTTACAAAAAGTATGCCACTGTAAGCCATAGTTTACTGTGAAATTCACTGTTAGTTCGTGGATAATATTGGTTATTAAGAGAAAGACCTCAACGGCTCTACTTATCTTGGAGAGGACTAAGTACTAATTTATGTTAGTCTCCTCATAAAATATGAAAAGCGTATTCGAGAATTTAAGCCATAATTAGCATTGCAGCATAAATATTTATCTAAACTATTCATTCATCCACACTGACAATAATTAACGTTTTCTTTTCAGTTGGTTTGAATTTTCAAACTCCCGGACAAATGATGGATCTCTATGATGGAAGGTTCCGTCAAAATGGAGGCTGTGGCTATGTTTTGAAACCATCTGTTATGAGAGAGCAGATCTCTATATTTAGTGCTAATTCTAAGGATCTCATCCCAGGAGTATCTCCTCAAATTCTTCATTTAAGGGTGTGTTGGTTTTTTCCTATCTGTTGTAGTTTTCATGTTTAGTTTTAGCATTACATTTATTCATTTCAAAATTGCCGTGATAATTTCATATAATAAGTTTTAGTACGCTATCATTTAAAAGTTTAAAAATTATCATTAAAAATTGTGCTTGGAATTTATGTGTATATCACTTAAAATATTTCACTTGCTACTAGCTGTAGCTTAGGATATTTAGAGACGGTGGAATGTTGATCAGAGTGATAGATGGGAAGACTTTAGTTCAATAGTGAATACGTTGGTAAAGTATTGGTGTTATGGTACACTGCATAGGATCCGTACGTATTGTATACGAAATTATATGCATAAAGACCTGTATTGTAACTATTGGTAGTCCATGTCTGTGGCCCGTTACTATGCCAAAAACGGGAGAAGAGAGAATCGTATATCTCCTGTTAGTCTCGTCATAAAACTCACAAAGTTTTATGACGAGACTAACAGGTCGGGAGAGAGTGAGGCCTGCCTTAGCCAGTAGGGTGGGCCAAAAAACACGAAAGTGTCGCAATCGAATCATAATAGCGCGGAAAATTTGCTTCTCGTCACCCTAATTACAACGAAATAAAAATTTTTGAAATCGGACCACATCTTCTGGTCGCACATTTCGTTCAAAGTTTAGAAAAATCGAAAAAATGTATCACTTTTTTCGGGATTTTTTAAAATTAGTTACGGTGACTGGATGGGCTCAAAATCGGTACGTGGCCTCTTCTAAAGATCCTTTGTCTTAAACAAAATATAATACCCTTCCCCCTTCTTTTAGGGGGAGGGGGAGTCGCTCATCGCGTTCAAATTATCGAAAAATCGTAAAAAACATGACTTTTTTCGGGATTTTCTCTATATGAGTTACAGTGATCGGATTGCGTTCAAAATCGGTATAAGGCATCTTCAAAAGGTCTTTTGTCTTTTAAAATATATATAATTCCCGTTCCCTTCTTCTTTTGTGGGGGAGGGGCTATATCGTTAAAATGAGAGACCTGACATTTTTTTACCTTCAGGAGAAGAGAACGGAGTACCACAGGGCTCCGTCTTCAGCGTAACGCTCTTTGCCATTGCAATAAGACGTAGCAGAGTGTATCCAAGCACCATTGATGAGGTCCTTGTATGTAGACGATCTAGCATTTTTTTTTCGATCGTCCAAGCTGGTCAGTGCAACAAGACTAATGCAGATGACCTTGAACAAACTCAACACCTGGTCCGGGAATAATGGATTTCGTTTTACGGCATAGAAAACGAAATGCATTCATTTCTACCGCTTGAGAGGATTACACCTTACCACTGTCTTTGCGTTTGGGGAAACGTACATAACCTACGCCCAAGAAATCAGGTTCCTTGGCATGATTTTAGACTATCAGTTGAATTTGGCGTGAGCATATAAAATTTTTGAAGGACAGATGTATATGTACCTTAGACATTTTAAGGTTTTTCTCAAATACGACGTGGGGAGCCGACCGCTCAACCCTAACGTTACTGTACCGCACCCTAGTACGGTCAATATTGGACTATAGTGCCATAGTAACTATACTCCTCTGCCCGGGAGTCATATTTACGACCATTGTCAACGGTGCATAATGCTGGGCTACGGATGACAATTGGTCCCTTCCATTCGTCTCCCGTATTGAGTCTATGCAGATTCGGGCGAGCTTCCGTTGAATGTCAGGAGCAATATACTTATGTGCAACTATGTTGCAAAGATTTTAGCCTCAAAGGAGCATCCTTGTTTTAATATTGTTTTTAACCCCCGTTTTATTCATATTTTTAATAGACGAACACTGTGCACAAGACAACTAAGTGTGCGGCTTAAGTCTTTTAAGGATGACTACGGTATTTTGCTCCCCAAATTAAACCGAGTTGAGAATTTCAGAATACTTCCATGGAGCAAGTAAGTCAACCAGTACGTAACTTCAGCTTACAGAGATGCTACACGTCTTCCGCCATTACTGCCGAGTACCAGCGCTCTTTCCAAGAGATTAGTAACGCACGCCCCGGCTTCGCCGCCGCTTGCACGGACGATTCGAATACGGAGGAGGCATGTCCGTGAACGGTGACCTCAGCCAACCACGGCGTCACCAGGGCAAGGTTGAATCCAATGTGTAGTATGTACACAGCGGATCTCCTTGCTATAAGGATGGCTCTGCGCGGGATAAAGGGACGTAATGCCTTTTTAGTCTGCAGTGAGTTCATGAGTGCACTGCAGGTCATTTCTTGCTTTTTCCTAGTGCACCAAATTGTCTAGGATATCCAATGTAACCTAATGTCCCGCGAGAGAAAGGGAATTTTTATGGGTTCCTGGACATGTGAGGATAGCAGGGAATGAAGTAGCGGACTCCGCCGCTAAGGAGGCGTTGCGAGAGGCCAACACTGCCGTTGCACATGTACCTGTGGAGGACCTTAGCGCTGTTTTGAGGAACGTATGCCTTCAGCAGTGGAGGGAAAAGTGGAATCAGCAAATCACAAATAAGTTACGTGAAATTAAGGCCGACATAGCAATATGGTCCACTTCAATTGGGAGGACTCGGAGGGAGGAAGTTGTCATCACACGGGTCAGGATAGGGCACAGTGCCCTGACCCACTCCTACCCCTTTACGGAGGAGAAGATTCAACCCCGTTGCGATCGGTCGTTGCCACTCCCCCATAAATGTGAGGCACTTCCTGAAGGAGTGTTATGTGTATCTTGCTGCGCGAGAAAAATAGAACGTTGTGGGAAGTCTAGGACAAATCCTAGGTATGACCCCAACATGATCGATCGGGTACCTACCTTTTTGAAGGAGACTTCTATTTTTCTAAAATTAACTTTTAATAGTTTTAGATTCTTACGTTATAATGAACATTCTACGCACTCGTTTATAAAATATTTAGACAAGGTGCAAAATAACCTTCGCCGTCGACGCGTCTTTAAAAAACTAAAACTACTTTGTAGAAAAATGTTTGATCCTTACTGACGGCATGTGCAAAGTAAGAGACATAAAAGGCGGAACTCGCGGTGCAGCCGAAAGTACCAATATACCTAAAGTTTCTAGGGCGAAGAGCTGTACACTTCACACGAGGAAAACAACGACCGTAAGGTCACTCATTTTAACGATACTTGCCCCTTCCCTCTCCCCTAAAAGAAGGGATGAACGGGAATTATCTTTTTTAAAAGACAACGGACCTTTAGCAGATGCCTTATACCGATTTTGAACGCAATCCGATCACTGTAACTCATATAGAGAAAATCCCGAAAAAGTCATGTTTTTTACGATTTTTCGATAATTTGAACACGTTGAGCGACTCCCCCTCCCTCTAAAAGAAGGGGAGAAGGGATATAATATTTTGTTTAAGACAAAGGATCTTTAGAAGAGGCCACGTACCGATTGTGAACGCAGTCCAATCAGCGTAACTACTTTTAAAAAATCCCGAAAATAGTAATATTTTTTACGATTTTTCGAAAACTCGAACGAGAAGTGTGACCGGAAGATATGGTCCGATTTCAAAAATGTTTCTTTCTTTGTAATCAGGGAGACGATTGTCAACTTTTCCACGTTATTACGATTCGATTCCGACACTTTCTTGTTTTTCGGCCCACCCTATTTGCCAGCCACTAGCTTTCAAATTTCTGACACAGTGTGGACTTGGGTGCCCGAGCTTTTTCTGAAGGTGACCCCGCAAAAAACCGCGTTTAGATTTCTTTAAGGAGAGAAATATAACTCTCAAAAGTGCTTTAGGTACTAATATGGTCAAAAACAGCAATCATGTAGCGAATTATCAGACAACTGAACGACAGTGAGTATTTTGAGGTTTCAATGAGGAGAAAATTAGGCATCAAATGTCAGTGTTGACGCTATTAATCTGTTTCGGTCAAGAGAGGATGATTTCTGAAATTAACCTGCTTTCGTTAACTCCCAGCCCCCTAAACACCTTGCTCCATATTACCTGTGAATGTATTATTCGAAATGTTCACTATCTGTGTATTACCCTTCATTCTTTACTTTCATCTGCCTCCATGTTTTAATATAAAATGAAAAAATTGCTAATTATATTGCTTGCAGCGTATCAAATGCTTCTATAAGTTCTCTTACTGCCCTCAATGCCACTTAACTCGTATCGAACCACGTTAAAATAATTCACATACTTGTACAGTGATCACGAGTATGATTAATACATCTATTTTTTTCAACATAACATAGTAGTTAAAGTTTTATTTATCCTGCGTGTGGTTAGTTTACGAAATACTTGGGAAAAAATGACCAAACTATATGAAAATAAGTATGGCGCCTGGTCCGCTATTGTACTTTTACATTACTGGAAGAAACTATGATTCAGATATATGGTTTGAGAGTTTTTACAATAGTTTGTTTGAACTTCAGAATATCTTCCTAAATGGATTTCCACATTTCATAAGTTGAATGAAACAGCTAATGCGAGGCTAGTATTTGACAGTACCGGCGCTAATACTCAAATGGATCGGCCAAGATGGTAATGACCTAATGAGATATTGTTTGTGCAGTGAACGGTCAAGTTGTAGGGGTGAGGCTCGAAATATAAATGCATACGGGTCATTCCGCGTCAATTCGATCAGAAAATCGGCAAAAATGACCCTTAGGGTCACCAGAATTGGCCACATTTGGTATAAGGGTTCCATTTGATAAGAAAATGAAAACTCCAAAGCCGTTTTGCAAAAACGCAACCGTTTACAAGAAATTGCAACAATGCAAAATTCAAATTTTGCAAAAGTTACTACACATTTTACGGTATATCTCCGAGATAATTTAAGCCACAGACGTGCTTAAGGGCTTATGTTAAAGGTCTAAAATTTTAAAAATATAATAAGGGAGTATATTGTGAAATATACACAATTTTATAAAGTTTATAAAAAATTTTAATTTTCAAATATATTTTTGACGATGTACCTCAGCCTTCTATTTTGCTCATTTTTACAACCCCCCTCTACATATTAAAAAAGTTTGCCAGAGGTAATATTTCATTTAAGAAAGAATTTATTTTTGAGAAAATATAACTAAGAAAATATTTTTTAGTGAAGGCGTAACACTCGCCGGCCGACCGTATGGTACTCTGGTGTCTTCAGATATCTGTAACTTGCTCATTCATCTTCTTTTCACCAAATGTAACCGTATACTAACTCTTTGCCCGTGAATATCACTATTTCCTCACCCATGTGTGACCACAGCCTTAAAATAGATGAAGAGCGGTACCTGGCTTCGGAAAACAATTTACAGATCTCGTTCCGTCTTCGGATTCCAGTATACTCTCCTCATATAGGTACTCTTTTAGCATGTTCTCCGAAACCTCTTTCTCAGTTCTTATTTCAATGAAACGGGTGCACTAATCCGTCGTCCACCGTCACACATTCGAATTCTCAGGGAAAACAACGAGGAAGGCAGAGCGCTACCCATATCATCTAAACGGATATTTTGTTTCTCTTCGCATACGATAGCCTCGCAGGCTAAGGCAACACCCTGACATGCCATAGCTTAGCTCTTGTACCCGTTCATTAAATTGGTCACTCTTTTTAACTAATCCTCTTGTAAACGGTTGCGTTTTTGTAAAACGGCTTTGGAGTTTTCATTTTCTTATCAAATGGAGCCGTTATGCTAAAATTTGGTCAAAATGGGTTACCCTAAGGGTCATTTTTGCCGATTTTCTGGTCGAATTGACGTGGAATGAACCATATGCATTTATATTTCGAGCCTCACCTCTACAACTGGACGGTTCGCGGCAAAAACAATATATCATTAGGTCTTTACCATCTTGGCCAATCCATTTGAGTTATTAGCGCCGGTTATGTTTAAACATTATCGCAACATTACTTCGCACAGACGAATGATGTAAGTCTCCGGCATCAGTGAAAAATAAAATAGTTTACGTAATGCAATGGAATTAGTTTCGCATTTAATATGTTAAATGAGTAAAAAATTTTTTTTTGTCTCTCCTTATTAACGAAAGTAAAAATTAGTCACTTCTTTAAACACCATTCGCATTCAAAAGCCTTAAATTCATAATTTTACCTTTATATAGTCTTCACTTGAACAGTGACAGAAAGTTGGCATAGAAATTTTTGACTTAATCTTTTGCAATCTCTTCAGGCACAATTTATGTTGTAACTAACGCATCTCTCATATTATGAAAGTTGTAAATAATTACAATAATAATGCGTGCAGTAAAAATCGAAGGGAAATTTAAAAAAATCAATGTCGTCTCCGTTTCACCTGATAACGTACTGCTGGCAGAATGGTTTGCCGAGGCTGGTTTCCTCCTTGCCGCAAAATTAAAAGACGAAAGTCACAGTCTTGAAAATTAATGTTTCAATATACAATTTCTTGTCAGAAATACGCTAACCTTCTTACTTTACACTCAATAACCAACGTTCTCCTCCAAACTCTCCTTATCCTATCTGTACCACCAAATTGAAAATTTCGTTGCTCGTATTACTGAGAAAGGTACTTCAACAGCAAGTCCACCGTCGATTGTGGAATAGCCGTACGGTAGTTATGAATACACCAGGAAAAAAATCATTAAGCAATTTGAACATGACTTTGAAATCGTTGGATCAAACATCTGCATTTGCTAAAAGAATTCTTTAGATCAAGTAAATATCAATTTAAGAAACGTAAAAACAATTAGTAGCATTGGAAGCCGAAGATGAGACAAGGTTTTGCAAATGTTCTCCGAGGCTGGCCGCTATGAGGCCAGGTGCCGCTCTTAATATTTTCTAAGGCTGTGGTCACACCTGGGTAAGGAAAATAGCGATATGCACGGGCAAAGAGTTAGCATACGGTTAAAATTGTTGAGAAGAAGATGAACGAGCAAGTTATACATATCTGAAGACACCAGAGTACCATACGGTCGGCCGCGGTGAACGGCGGGCGTTACGCCTTCACTCAAAAATACTTAACTTTCTTAAATATAATATTACCACTGGCAAACTTTTTAAATTTGTGGAGGAGGGTTGTGTCTACAACATATTAAAATGAACAAAATCGAAGGCATCGGTACATCGTCAAAAATACATTTGAAAATTTTAAATTGCTATAAACTTTATTAAATTGTGTATATTTCACAATATACTCCCGTACTATATTTTTAAAATTCTATACCTTTAAAAAAAGCTCTTATGCTAGTCTGTGGCTTTAATAGTCTCGGAGATATATCATAAAATGTGTAGTAACTATTGCAAAATTCGAAGTTGCAATGTTGCAATATTTCGAAAACCGTTGCGGGTTTTGCAAAGCAACTTTGGGGTTTTCATTCTCTTATCTAATTGAGCCGTTATGCCAAATTTGGTCAAAATCGGTGACCCTCAGAGCACCACCTGGTTGATTTGACATGGAATGACCCATATATTTTTAGGATACATAGCAGAAGGAGAGGGAAAAAAGAACCTTCAAGTCAGCCCAATATGCTTGTATACGTATGCGCTGAGAAATAGAATACGAATTGTATTGCGATAAATTGGAATAAGAAATTGTTTTTGTCAAATAGCTAGAAAAAATTGAAATATGATGAAAAAATGCTTGACTATTAACGTTCATTAGCCTGAGACTAAAAAATAAACCAGAACATTAGAATATCCCTATTTTTTCACAATTAAAGGTGCTCTTTAGATCATTAACCTGGATGGTATAGAAAGTTCGCTGTAATGAAATTCAGAGAGCACTTTTCCTTCAGAAAAAATTTTCCCAACGGCATATCACCTTTTAGGAAAAAAAACTTGTCCCAATAATAACAGTTGTTTTACATGGCTGTATTCTAATCAAATGCTCAGGAATTCAGAATCATCTCATTATCAAACTTTATTTTACAGATTATAAGTGGACAGCAACTGCCTCGTCCCAGGGGATCAACAGCTAAAGGAGATGTGATAGACCCTTATGTTGTTATTCAAATATTTGGAATTCCTGCAGATTGTACAGGTAAGACAAGTAGAATGAATTTTTAACACTTAAATGGAATACAGTTGATGACTGATTGTTCCTGAATTTATACTACAAAAATAAATGTTGTTTTGATTACCAGAGAGAAAATCGAAAACCGTCTCAAATGAAGGAAATTGTCCAATATTTGAAGAAAGCTTTGAGTTTCAAATTATGCTGCCTGACTTAGTGCTAGTTCGTTTTGTTGTGATGGATGATGACTTCATCGGAGATGATTTCATTGGACAATATACTATTCCTTTTGAATGCCTGCAGACAGGTAACTTTTCACATAATTTTTTACACATGCTGGTATTTTTTTGCTACTTACATACATTACCTCCCCTTTACTCTTGGCTATTAGAGATTTCATCGATTTACCTTTGTAAAAATTACTCAAGCTGGAAAATGAATTAAGCTACATGTAGATTTACACATTTGCACAAAAAAGCCAGAAACTTACCCAGACTTGCTACTTAAAAATAATTAATGTTTATTTTTAGGGTACCGTCATATACGTTTGCTCTCAAACACAGGAGAAGCCTTGGAGAATTCCTCTCTCTTTGTGCATGTAGCCATCACCAACAAAAAAGGAGGTGGAGTAAGTATGAATCTGCTCATATTCTTCTCATCTCTTCAGCAAATTATGTTTTAACTTTGAACCGCTGAAATCCAATTAAAACTAGGTTTAAATATTTCATGTGATCCATTAACCAATATTTAATATTTTGAAGTGGCATTCTATTAGTGTCATTTGTTCTATATGTTTGTGTCATTCCATGTCAAATCGACCAGGTGATTGCCCTTTGGTTACCGATTTTCAGCTTATTTGACAAAACGGCTCCATTTGATAAGAAAATAAAAACCCCAAAGCCGTTTTGCAAAAAATGTAACCGTTTACGAGAAACTGCAACATTGCAAAGTTCGAATTTTACAAAAGTTACTACACATTTTACGATATATCTCCGAGACTATTAACGCTACAGACGTGTTTAAGGGCTTATTTTAAAGGCCTTGAATTGAACAAATATAATAAGGGCATATATTGTGAAATGTACACAATTTTATAAAGTTTATAACAGTTTTTAATTTTCAAATAAATTTTTGGTGGTGTACCTATCACTTCGATTTTGCTCATATTTTATATGTTGTAGACACAAACCTCCTCTACAAAGTTTGCCAGAGGTAATATTTCATTTAAGAAATAAAAATATTTTTGAGTGAAGTCGTAACGTCCGCCGGTCACCGCGGCCGACCGTATGTTACTCTGGTGTCTTCACATCTCTGTAACTTTCTCATTAATCTTCTTCTCACCAATGTTAACCGTATACCAACTCCTTTCCCGCGCATATCGCTTCTATATGTGCTTCGCCCAGGTGTGACCACAACCTTATAATATATTAAGAGCGGCAGCTGGCCTTATAGCGGCCGGCCTCGGAGAACATTAGGAAAATCTTGTCTCGACTTCGGCTTCCAAAGCTACTAATTGTTTTTACGTTTCTTAAATTGATATTTACTTGATATAAAGAATTGTTTAGCAATAGCAGAGCAGCAATAGATCGTACTTTCAGAGTCACAGTCTAGAGTCTATCTTAGAGTCAAAGTTGTCTTAGACTTGGGCGAATACCGTATTCATAGATATTCAATAATAATTTTTTCATCTACAATCTCATGAAATAAGGTGCATATAAAATTATCATAAATATTTCAAAGAAAGTGTGTCTTAATTCCCTGACCAAGTTAGCTCCTAATACAAGTAAACACTGAATGTAAGAACAGGATGCCGAACCAGTAACAGCTAGGATTAAGAGAATTGTTTATCATTATCGGTAAACTGCCAACAGCATTGGGTATTTAACCATACCATTTCTTGCAAGTTTAAATACATATGAAAAATCATGCAGCCTAACTGTACTCAGGAATTCAGGAATCAAATCGATGAAAGCTCATGGCTCTTCTACCAAATTAGAAGTAAACATACCAGATAATTTTCATGTTTTTAGACGCTGAAGAATTTTATGTGAAGCTTATTTTAAATCGGGAAAAAAATACCCGACTCTGTACGATTATAAATGAGATGATCGATTTGGACGATTCATCAGAACATCTCATCACCATGTAAATGCATTGCTCTCACCTTTATTTTATCCCCCTTTTCTCCACAGAAACCTTTGAAGAGGAAACAAAAAGCAGACAAGCTTCACACAGATGTGCGAATCGTTGGACTGAAGCAGATAGATGATGTTCTTAAGGTCATTCTTTTAGTATATTTTTATTCATAGACCAATGAAAACTATTTACGATCTAGCCATATATCAGTATTACTTTTGCCTTTGCTCATTTTTAAGCCTAAAATGATTTTGATGTAAAATGATTGCATCATGTATTTCAGGTAATGTCCTCAGCACTTATGGAAGCAATGAGAGTACGCTATGAGGCAGAGGGTGCCATGGATGATCTTCGCACTGAATGTGGTCTCAGTGCAATTGCAAACATTAAGCAGTGCCTAAGAGTTATTTTACAAAGGCTCTCCGCATGTCCTCAAGTTAATTCAGTCTCAATCCAGGAAATAAATGGGGTACGTTGCATTTTTGGAGTGACACTGTTGGTCAAAGTAATCTCTAAACCCTACACCGCATCGGTTAATCTGGGTGAGGGTAGAAGTCACCAAGAATTAAGCCGATTGAAATAAAAACTATTCACCTGTGTATAGGTCCCAATTCATCCTTGGTGCCTGTAGTGTTTCAGAAAAATCAAAATTTTACTTGTGGGCCATTGCATTGGTTTATTATGATTGTTCATCCCTGGTATTAATATATAATGGACTTGGTGTTTGAAAAAAATACAGAATTTTTTAGAGAATTCACCTCAATACAATTTGAAGACATATTCTAATTATATTTACATTAATTTTTATTAAATATATGTATGATTTTTCGGGAGTTTAGGTCTTTTATTAAAAATGAAAACTATTCAACTTTTGGCCGACGTTTCGGAAATTTTTTTTCGGAAATTGTATTGTTGGGAAAAATTAAATTTCCGAAACTTCGGCCAAAAGTTCAATAGTTTTCATTTTTAATAAAATACCTAAACTCCCGAAAAATCATCCACATATTTAATAATAAAGAGGTCTGGAATTCCACTTACCAATTAATTTTTATTGTAAGCAAGTTTCAAATAGGATAGCTGGTACTGTAATAATATTTCATTTCATGTTTGATAATTTTCCTTTGATAATTGATATTTCTATTACAGCTTCCCATCTTGAGAGCTGAAGCTACTAATTTGCCACCCCACTTAAATCGGGTCATAATTACCTTTGAGAGAACGCTTAATAACATGCAAGCTGTCCTTGAAAATGCTGATCGACTGTATAAGGCCATACATTCAAAGCTGCAGACATACATGGAATTCTACGAAGACCTCCAAAATGTATGCAGTAATTCTGGAATAAAAGGCAAAAAGTACAATAAGGTTCATGAGAATTATACATGGAATGTTCGGATTCTAAGAGGGCAGCTAGATCTTTTAGAATCCTGTAAGAAGGAGTGTAAGTCATCCATTGCACAGGTAAGGGAATTTCATATACCAATTTAACAACTCAACTTTTTATTCTGGTTTGCTTCAATACAAAAATCTTAAAATTCATGTTGCCCTTAAGCTATTGCCATTGTATGGGCCGCCCTAGCATATAAATGTAATGTCATTCTTCTTAACAGTCTTTGGCATCGAAAGTTCATCGTCAGCCATCTGGCTCTAACTTCAATAAACATGGATGCAAATGAAGTGTCAAATGGACTGGGGATTGAGGTCTGTTTAGTGACAAAACGTAGGACAATGTATATTTTGGAAAATTTAAAGGGTTTACTACATAACTCAGAAATAGATTAGTAGGATAGAAGACTCCATTGAAACTCACAACTCACTAACACAATTGGAATCATGGAACTTTTTAAAAGAGAGACACATTTTTGGCACAACCCAGTCAACACATAGCTCCTACATTAGCTCGTAAAGAGGTCTATAAAATTGTAGGAGTCTTACAAGACACTCCTAAAGACCTCACTTCGAGATCTTAATGAGGTCAGATGCAACACTAAAGGAGTCTTTTACGAGGTCCTTTAAGAGCCTCCTAAAGAGCTCCTCCACGAGGTCCTAAAAGAATCATAAAGAGCTCCTACATGAGGTCCTATCATCGCTGTTTTTCCAGATCGGCGAGCGTGGCGCTACCTAGCGTATAATTTACGAACTACGTACAAGTAGATACTTTAAGATACCGCCGCTAGATGCCACTACTTTCGCACACGAGGGACCGTATATACGACCGTGCGAGGGTCCAACAAAACAGTCCAATCCCAGGAAAAACGGTTCGAAACAAAGCCAGATCAGCAGTGTACCAAAGCAGGTATGGTGATAATGTATTTTTTAGGAATCCGAAGGAATGCCTACCAAAGAAGGATGATCCAAATAAATTTCACGATTCCGTGTAGGGTTCAAAAGCAGGGCGAGAGCTAAATGAGTCACGTAAATACATTTCATTGCGAACTAAAAGTTATTAAACAGTATTATAAAAAAACCCATAAGGAATGTATAAAAATCAAATTTACCTCGAAATTCAGGACGATGTCCGTGCATGCACACGCCGTACGGCTACGTACCCACACAGTCTACCAATTTTGAAACCAAACCCAGAAAAATTGGGTAAGACGATAGATAAAATTTAGGCAGGTTCAAATAAATCAGCATCCAAAGAAAGTCCGAAGGAAGCATGGTAAATGCAAATATAACTGTGCGGGTAGTCCAAACGGTGCGAGGGTCGTAAACGGGAAAGTGGGATCCAAAGTATTATGCGCGAAGTCAGTAAAGTTTTCCGTCAGGGTAATCTAATCAGGTGAAGAGGTCAAAATAGGAGACCAAATTCCAAAGGAAGCTGAGGTCAAAATATATCAAAAAGCCGATACACCAAATCACATGAGGAAACACGCACCAACTGCCAACTGAATGTGTCGTTTCCGTGGTCTACCACCAGGTGCCTCTGAAACGAGGTCATACGAGCCATGGAAGACCTCTTAAGACCTCCTAATTTCGGGTCGGGTCATACAGCACGACTTGCGGAGACCTCTTCAATACCTCCTAGCGGCGAGTTGAAAAGAGGTCATACAGCGCGATTCACGGATACCTCTTGTAGACCTCCTAAAGTCCAGTAGAAAAGAGGTCTCACGTATGACCTCTTCGACCTCTTCACGACTCCTGTGTTGACTGGGAAGTTTCACAACTCTTACTGCGATAACGTACAATTTATCGTGCAAAAATATTCACTTGTTCAAATGAGCAGTAGTCATTAAGAAGAAAAAAAAATTGCTGGAGAGTTTTAAAGCGACTAGATTCCCATGCTAAGAGATGGAAAAATGGCAATTTGCGGCCAGTGGAGGCATCGGAGTGGAAAATGGGCTAAATTTTACGGGGCAATCTGAAAGGGAGGAACTCTAAATTACTTCCACATTCGTTCACCCATGGGCGTGAGGAGAATCTCTTTTCACAAGACATGGGGTTCGAGCCCCAACGTTGGAGTCCAACTTACATAATACAAAAGGCAACTTGTTTACAAGAACAAACATTTTCAATGTCTTCAATTCCAATTTCCTTCTTTTTTTAGTAAAGTTTCACTCTGGTAAGCACCAATCAATTTTGACTTTCCTTCTCCTTTAGAATGATGACATTACATTAATGCTAAGGGTTTTTGTTGTTGCAGCATGCTAAATGCCCAGCATTTTTTAAGTATCTTAAACTAATGTATTGTACAAATTATGTTATCTTTTCAAGTTACAAATCATTAGTTTGTGAGAAAAATGATAGACAGCTCAATGCAATAAGCAATTTTCTTTTATATTAGTGCATTCAATTTCTATGATTTGACTATTTTTAATTTTTGCAGGTTCAAAGTTCAGCCCCAACTATTAGTAACTACACAAGTCGAGAGAGATCTCCAAGTACATCTAGAAACCAACGTAAATTACATTTGTTTAGTAAAAGACCAAGTGTTGATGCCATTCCAGCTCTGAGCAGTCTCCAAGGTAGAAGTCCTACCTCACCTGTTCCTGTCAGCCCAGGAATTGATGTTAAGCCAAAGAGTATTTTAAAAAAGTCCAACTCAAATATAGAACCTGGAAGTTTGGGGTATGTGATGAAATCTTCAACAATCAGCAGTACAAGATCAAATTCTTGGATCTCTGAAGTATCTATAGATAAAAATCCACCTCAGTGAATAGTCTTACGCCCATCCTTTTCAGAAAGCTTGTTTAATTGTATATGGAATGTAAAAACTATCACCTAAAGTCTTGGAAAAATGCATATGTTAACTGTGCCTTGTACGCTTAACACTGTGACTGAATGAATGAAAGTATTTTTTACAAGTAAGTACTAATGCAAAGATATAGGGGAAGTCATTATTTAATGCTTCTTCATCACTGTTCAAATTGTGCTTTAATTTAAATGATTTGCTATGCATTATTATTAATCCCATCAACATATTCATCCAAAAATCATCATGCTGTCATGTTGCAGTGCTTCTGGTACCATTTTCATTTAACTTAAGTCATATAAATGCATGAAATAATACTTCCCTTTCATATCTGCTATAATATGTTCACTTTTTTCAATTGATATGAGTATAATGTTCAGAAACCCTGTGCAGTGAAGTTCATTTGTCTGCATGAGTTATTGTAAATAATGAATGGGAGTAAAATTTGATATTGCATAGGTAGTAAGTTGAAAAAAAAGAGAAATATCCAAATATGATGCAGTACTTTTGGCAGTTGCCCATTATTCAAATCGGCTAACTTTGCTTCCAGCTATGAGATTCAAAAGCAGGAATTGGGAAATATGTTAAAAAATGAGGGCTCTAATTTTTATTAAATCTATTTAATGGCAATGATCATACATCATCCATCATCCTGATTAAATGAGATATATTTTAAAATATGATAATTTAATAATTATCCCTCAAATTTTACTAACATATACAATATTGATTTGTGAATATCAAGACATTTGAAATTAAATTAAATGCATCCTCTTCATCGAAACAGACTTCATATATATATTTTTCAAGTGTCAATCAACAAATTCTATAGAGCTAAAAACATCCAAAAAGAATATTTATATTCATACTGTAGTGCTATACACCCTATAAGCCTGTTCTCTATCATTGCAAGAATGGCCATAGGTTCTATGTTAAATATAAATTATTTTCGTCTTCTTGTAATTGCTCTTTGCCTAAAATAGAGTGAATTAATATCTCTCTACATTAAAATAATGGAAGTGCCCTTCATAAATAGCCATCAAATTCAGAAAAACTAAACATGTCTGTCTCTACAACATGCTAAACGATCCCATGAAGTATACCTAATGCCTTTAATAAAATAATTTATAATGCTTCCAATTAGAACTTTTTTATGGTAAAGCTATTCATGCAGTAACCACCTTCTATAAGAATGTTTGCACTCTTAGGCATGTGTTTTATCCAACACTTATGGTGCTCCAAAACTTATTACTGTGTTTATTTTCAATATATTTGCTTGAAGAAACATTCATCACTCATATTTAGTGAACAGTCAATACTATTACAATCTATAGAGGGTAAAATATTTTCATCCCCATAGAGCATAATTATATGTGTGGAACCTTTGGTAGCTTATCTTATACTCCTTTATTATCCAATTGATTAAAGAAAAGATTAAATTTAAACCTTACTCCTTTAAGATTCATTTTAAACAATATTTTTACCACTGTATTTAATAAATCAGGGTTTTAGTCATCACCCTGTAGTTGTATTCATTTCCTTCCAAGCTGAATATGGAAAGCGATGAAATTCAAATCACAAAGTCAGAATAGGTTGACCAATCTGTCTTAATTTAAATATTATAAAGGAAAAATCTTTTAAGGTGCATTAACCCTTTGAACTCGGATATTTTCACCCTCTATACCAGTAGTCCACTTGGAATTTAATTTTAAATTCCCATGGATTTCACATGTCATATGTCGAGTGACACTCAAACAGCGAATTGGCATTGAGCTATGCTGTATCAAGTAACACTCAGCACCCGAGTGAAAAAGGTTAAAAATTAATGGATTTTTTGCCTAAGCATGATATTTTGGATTCTCCTAATAATTTAAACGACTCACTATTATTCACAGAGTAGATTCAGTAGATGTTTTTAACAATATTTAACATCAATTTAAATGTCAATTATAATACTTCAAGTCAGTCATTTCACGAATAAAAATTGGGCAAGGAGGTGTATACATAGTCGTGCGTCACTAAATTGTGAATTTCACTTGATCCTAAGGATGAAATGCATTAACAACAATGCTATTCTATTCATATCCAGGAATTAAATAATGTTACTACAGTCAAGCCCACTTATATCAAACCCGTTCATAACGAAGTTCCAGTTATAACGAAGTGAAGGCTATTCCCCATCAAAGAGAGGCTCTGAAAAACTGATCCACATATATGGAGTTTGGTTATTACAAAGTAAATATTCGGCCCCTTCAACTTCATTTTAAACGGGCTTGACTGTATATAGCTAAATAATGACATTTGTTAAACCCAAGTTGTCTTTCACTTCATAATTTTTAGTTGGCCTTAGGAAGTGAATCCCAATAGTATTTTTTCATTTGTACTTTTGAAGTGATAATTATTTAAGGCAAATGAGGTTTTTATTTTATTTGCCTGTTGGTGTTCTTCACTGATGAAATGGATGAGTTTTTAACTCTTTGTTATAAAATATTTCATCTATCATAAACTTTGAGTTGATCAAACAACAATTGTCAGTAAATAATTATACCATGGAAAAAAATCAACTTAAGCTGAATATCATCACTATCTCAACTACATGTAGTTTTTTCATAAATTTTACATGGGACTTAGGAAGAATCTAACATTTGAATCACAAGAGAATTATGATTTCATATCAGCATTAGCAACTAATTTTATTGATTACATTCTGTCACATTTGTTGCAATTTTCTAGAAGTTTTACTCTCAACCATCATGACGTAACCAAGAATATTTCCATGCCTGTCATTTCCAACCAGCGGGAATTCAAAAAAGTAAATACTTGAAACTGCCTGTAAATAAATGACCTTTTCCATTTCACCAATAACTGTTTCCAATAATTCTTAGCTAGAGTAACCTTTTCATTAAACTAAATGCTACTTTTAAATGTGGACCAAATAAATTCCCTAGTTTTATTAATTTCATACTTCAGCCATATGAATTTCAGTATGCCTTTTAATAATTATGATTTATAACATCAAATGAAATTTTGGTTGAATATTTAAGGGACTTTGAGAAATATGTGCTGCCCATTAACATGTAGTATAAATTGCTTGCAATAATGGATCAGATTTTTATATTATTATTATTATTAGAAATGAAACTCAACTTAAAGTCATTGTGGTTTTCAGAACATTCCTGGCTTTTCATCCCATCTCTCTCTTTTTTCATCAGCATGAGCCTAGTTAAAACCTTAGTTGAACCTTAGTTAAAAAAAAGAGTTTGCCCATTTTCTCACTATCAACAAATAATGATAAACTGGCATCTCATGTGCATAGTACAAGGATATTAGCATAGAAGATCCTCTCCATTATTTTTTCTGCATTCAAGTGCAATTTCATCCTTCTTTATGTGCCATGTTTTCCAATTCTTCCTCTCTATTTCCCTTTTCTCTATCATTTTCCTTCAATTCTGATGCACAATATTTTTGATTGTGAGATAGAAACTGGCCACTATGCATTTTGAATGATGACCTCAAGGGCTAACCCAAAAGTAAACAATTTCCATTCTTATCTTAGATTGAGTCATGCCTATTTTTGATATAACTCTTTTTCATTTTTGAGTTAAGATTTAAACAGATTACAGACTTTGACCATCTTCAAACTTAAATCTTTTTTTTCTGAAGAAACATGCAAGTGACAGGTTACAGTCAAGAAGTTATTCTAGTGAATAATGACCAAAAGTTTTACCTATTTCAGAGTCCTGAGAGAGGTACTATAGCTCCCCTACGCTGAGGACTGGAAAAAAATTCTCTCCCTTGGGTCTACTTATATGACACTTTAGTAAAACAAAGGAGGAATATTATATTTTTCATCAAAAGAGTCCTATATCCTTTTCAGATAAGGTTTAACAAGCTTGGTATATTTTTTCCATCCACCAGGGGGATGTTGTGGGCAAGTACTTATACACTTTGGATTTATATTTTTGGTAATAATATTCCATGATAACTACAATATTGTAGTTATCATGGAATATTATTCAGCCACATTTTTAAAGTATTCCACTATTAATGCAAAACAGATGTTTTATAGTACACTTCACCTTGAAAAGACTAATTATTTAAAATAAAATGCAGTGCAAGTTGGCTAATCTTCCACATCCTTCCATAAATACACAATGCATATGCATATATTTGCACTCATGACCAAAAAAATTCTCACAGAGAAGAAAAAATATCAAAAGGGTATAGGAAATCATTTGCGTTGGACCCAACAATGACATTTATCAAAAAGCTCCTTAACAGGTTCAACCCGGCGGATATGAATGCGCATCTGAGGTTCATTGCCAGGATACCGAAGGATGTACATTCGCGTCTCTTAATGACCTCTCTGACAATCTCTCTGAAGACCTCTCAGAAGGATGCGAATTCGCATCTTTCATAAATTATCGAGTTTTGTTATTCAAAAAAATGTTTAACTAATTTTAAATTACAGTTTAGTGACTGGCCAAATTAATGTGGCAGAAAACGCTTTCTGTTTTTCATGATTGCACACTAGAAATATTCCAGGTTGAATGCGTAAGGTCAAACCAGATATAACACATATGGTAAAAGTGGAATGAAATGCATATTCACAAGGAACACACTGCTTTTACTGCCTGGCATGCAGATTTAACAAGCAAAATGCATTGTGTAGCCTATACATATATTTTGTTAAACATTGTATACATTTTAATACTGGTAGGATTTGGTTAAAAGTGTTACTCATACCCAAAAACCCATCTATTGAAATTTTGGCAAAACAATTCTGACTTTCTTGTATCTCGATGTTTTTACATCTAAACTCCATTAGGCAAAATTTGATTTTGTTTTGGAACTTCATTCTGGGGTCAAAAAATCGAATTTTTAAAATGATGCTCACAGTGCACAAAGCATATGACCTTTTTCTACCTTTGTACCAAATTTCATCAAAGTGTGACTAATAAAAATGTCTAAAATTTGAGGTCAGAAATGACACACAATCGATGGAACAGTCTATTTTTCTTCTTCTGCACTTAAAATAGCAGCCATACACTGAGCAAATATTAGCCATTAGACAGGTATTAGTCTCTGATGAACCACCCTTTCTCTTTAGTAATAAACATCACTATTTACAGTGAAACACTCTTCACATGAAACTGTCGTGGGTAGTGGTAAGATGTCGGAATTTCGTAATATGTTGTGCGGGTTGCGTTAGATTGGCATCAAGCCCCCTCTATACTTGTTACATTGCACTGCCAATCTATATCTATATCTGTGGAGACATAAGAGATTCCTCAATAATGTGCCTATCGCCGTATTCATTGGACAAGCCACAGAATCCTAGGTACGACAAGTGTACATACTATAGGATCCCATTACTTCCGCTTACTCCCGCCGCAGAAGTAAGCGGCAGGTAGCCATGTAAACACCAGGGACTGTAGTTGGGAGGTCTGCCTACCCTCCCTTCAATCTTCATGGAGTGTAAAGAGTGGGTAAAGGACGGGTAGCTACACTGCACGGAGTGTACTGCCATCCCTCTACACTCCACCTACCCACCACGGAGGAGATTACTTTTGTCAGGGAAGGAAGACTGAAACCTGCCGTAACCTTGCAGCACCTACCTATAGCTGTATAATGGAATTTAGCTGATGGAGGTGCATACATGGGAGGAATACAATTTTAAATATAGATTTTCACAGTGAGAATTAAATGAGGTCGGTATTACATTTAAAGATATTTTTTAGCACTCACATGCCAAAATATTCATCAACACCCACATATTTTGCTGTCACCCTAGATATTTTCATGAAGAGCAGTGGCTGCCTTGAGAATTCTTGGTTGAAACTCAGTGGAAATGTAAGGAACCCTATACTTTCTCTTGCCATGGGCCTTGCACTATTGCCACCAATTACCAAGTTGCCAGAGTCCTGCAGCAAAGGTTGGCACACTCCATGCAGGTCGAGTGCAGCTTGTATCAAACGTGACAATAATGGCAAACTTGCAGCAGGCTTGCATCTAGATTGCCAATCTTGGCAAGCCATATGCTAACCTCAAGCAAACTTGCTACAACCTTGCATGCTATGTGGGTATTGGATAGCCAACATTAGCCTATGTTGGCTTGCCATCAATTGCCAATATGGGGCCAATATTAGCCTGCCAATGAGCATCCCTCATTGGCTTCTTACCTTGGACCAATATTGTACCATCGTTGGCAAGCCAATGACAATGAAAGCCAATAGGTACTACCATATTGGACCAATATTGGGCCTACGTTGGCCCAATATTGTAGGCTAGTTGGGAAGGTATAAGAGGAAAAAACAGAGGAAAATGTGATGGCCATAGTTCAGTTGGTGGTTCTAGGACATGAGTATAAAATAACTTAAATGATAATTCATTTACCAAAATATGGAGTAATGGTTTCATGGTTTGAATTTTTAAACCAATACCAATATGAATCAGTCCCCTTACAGTATCATTTTAATAAACTTACAATATAATGTATCAATGTATTGCATATAGAATGCCCTAATAAAATTCCTCCATGTATATGGTGCACATGATAAAATGATATGAAAATGAATCCATCATTAGAGTATTTATCAACTTACATATTGAATGTCAAAAGTTATTAATTACATAACTTGAGAACTGCCTGTGTACTATTTAGGACCTAAGGTCCCCAAACTAATAAAACATTTTTCCTATAGCTGGAAAATAATTGGAGCCATTCATCCAATGGATTAGTACCTACTAGGCTCCTCCATCAAAGCCAATGGGCCAATTTCATGATGGAGTTACTATCTTCAATGATTATTCTTTACTGCCCTACTATATTTTTATTCCCCCTCCAAATCATGGCAGTAAAGGGAAATTAATGTTTAGACAGGGTCATAGCATGCGAGTTCATTGTTAATGCAAATCACCTAATGAAAATGCATTTTTTTTTAACTGAAGCATTTTTATGCAACAAATACTCCTCCTGCAAGGACCTTTATATTAATAAAAATCACAAATTTTAATGTATACATTGGTACTTATAATCACCTCTGAATCATCCTGATATAAAATACATTTAATTACAATCATTTGCATTAAATTATATAATTGAACATGATTCATGAAAAATAAATTTTGTAATTAGACTATCGAGCAGTGATGCCGTCCTTTATCCTCGCTCACAAATTATTTTCAAGACAGGAAATAACTGATTTTTCTTACCTCTGGGTTCATTTTTAAGTTATGATTAAATAATTCAACTGATTCACATTAAATACAAATATTTTACAAATTTTGATCCTAACATGCCTTTGCTGGCAAGTGTCAGTGACAATACTAATGGGCATCGGTGTTCAAGCTAAGACTGCATTAATCTTTGGTATTTCTCTTGTTTTTCTGAGAATAGATCTGTGATATTGTTTTTAATTTACAAGATAATTTCTTGATGTCCAATATTTTTATTACAATTTTATTTTAAATCGTTGATCCCTCAATGAGTAAATACAAACTTGAAACTTTGTAATCATGTTTGGGAGATAAAATAAACATTTTATGAGAAGACTAAACTGCTATGCACATGTTCTTATTTTGAGCTTCTTTGAGCTGCTGTATGGTGTATGAAGGCATGGCTGGTCATTAAATTGCACTCCTTCAAAAATATTCAATGTTACTGCAGGCTAATTTACTATTATTAGGCTTTATTTTTCAGCTTCCATATAAAATATCAACCATTGTTGCATGCTGCATTGCATAAATTAGAGCGTGTGGGCTATATATGCCTATTAAATGGACCATAACAAATTGTATTATGTAGTGAGAAGTTGAAATGTGGTAGAACATTGTTTTTATATCCATATTACACCTTAATATGCATATGTCAGCTTCTTTAAGTTATCATTGTTCCAAATTATAAATTTCTAAAATTAATAATTATTGAGTAACCCTTTTCTAGTTTCTTAAAGATTATTCTATTTAAAAGTACAGAGTATTGTTCATTTATCATAAATTTGACTAAAATTGAATGAACAGCTTCATTCAAAAGGAAGTTACTGATTTACCTTCCTTAGTTTTGATAATTTCTTGGCAAGTTATTCAGTGTTCGTCACAGTCAATTATATTATAAACTCATTACAGAATTTATATTATATTTGCTAGTTAACTTTTCAAAGCAGGTTTACAGAAATGCTTACAATAGAGATAATAGTTATCCAAATATTATGTGCTGGCTATGCATTAGAATTTGTATGGTGTTATGCTGTGAATTCTGGTTATCTCATAAAAATGCATTCCCCTCACCCTGAACTCTAACGAAAGTAAAGTAAATTTAAAAGTTGCTGCCCTCTCCAAGCTACTGCTATCCCTTATTACAATAGGTACCTATTCCTCAACTTGTTCTTCCATCTCAGGGGTCCATAAAGTATAACTTCCCTATTCTTGCATACCATACTTGTATTTTCTCTCAATAAGACTGCAGCCTAGAATCAAAGGGATTTGTGGGAAAATGTATCAGTAGAGTGGTTATATTTGATAGACTCTTGTAAAATTGTCAATGAAACATACCGAAGTACCACTTCATAAAGTGCATATTGCAGTGATAATTTATTGAAGCACCATGATAGCTATAGATGCTAGGAATATAAAGATAAATAACTAATAATTAAGGTAAAGTTTTTCCTGAAATTCTGGATATAAAATATATTTCTCCAACATTTGGCAAATAGAGCATGAGCATGGCCAATTTTTATTTTATTTTATTTCAATTCCAATGGCATCGATTATTTTTTATGTTAACCAGCCCTCCATTTAAAAGTATGCTCCCTGCCCAAACTCAGATTTTGTGTTCCTATTTAACAATAATGTAGCAATCATGAAGTTTTAATTTCTGCAAATAAACTCATCCATGCCAGGCTGGAATATACCTCACTGTTTGGCACATGCCAATATATAAACAATGTTGAGAAAGGTACACCACTCAAAAAGAGACAAGACATGATGCTTAATTTGTAATGCTGAGCAATTTGCTGGTCACAACTTGCATAACATTTTTTAAGTCTCTCTTTACCCTCCTTACTCATCACCCTGAACTCTAAGGAAAGTATAGTAAATTTAAAAGTTGCTGCCCCCTCCAAGCTACTGCTATCCCTTGTTACAATAGGTATTCCTCAACTTGTTCTTCCACTACCATTGTACATTGCCTTCCCTGTAATTTCTGCCCATTCCTTTAATAAGGGTGCATGCACCTTTTTTCCTTTTAATTCAAGGCGTCTGTGATGTGTGCATTAAAGTGAGAACTCGGGAGATGGATCATATCGGGGAAATGAGAGCCTCCCGATCACTCCCCACCCACTCCCACCCCATCCCACTGAAGGCTCTGTACAGCTCACTACCACTCCCAGTTCAACATTTTCTCTATCCTATTTCACTGTTCCCTAGTGAACCAAGAGAAGATATATCCAACCATCTTTCCTACTTTCCACAGAACATTTCAAAAAGAATATTTTATTTTTTGTTTATTACATCTAAAATTTTATTTCCTGGAGTGGAGAGAATTGATCTAAATTGCCATACGTAGTTTTGATTATTCATTACTAGGGAGGTTCCAGACAACTAAGGTCATTTGTGTCATGAAGGATAGATGGATATAGCCCAAGCATCAACCTGATCCCATATGTAATTTTATTTAGGAGGTATATCACTCGCATATTACATTTTTTCCATGAAATGGGATTCTAGTCACATATGGCATTCATTTGATCCCATCTTGATATTTCACCCATTCAAAGCTACCACAAAGGCCTTCTCTGAATGAACATAATAGACTAGCATTGATGATTACTGTGTCTATATGTATCTATGGCTTGAGCAGATATTGCATGTGCCATCGCTGCATTCTTATACTACTAGCTTTGATATTATTCAGTATTAATATAATAATAAACATTGAACATGTTTGTATCTAATTTGTATTGTTTTCATTAGTGGATTTTTATGTGTAGTTAAAACTACATGACACTTGTTAATTTTTCAATTTGTTCGTTTTAGATATAGCCAAGACCAAATCTATTACTTCATCATTCATATGCATTAAAACTGCCTTTCAGCAAAATTTTGACGAACTACCATCTGTATAGTTTTAGAGTACTCACGATCAGGAAATACATGCTATTAATACATTTCTCCAATTATTAAAAATTATCAAGTGCATGGTATAAATTAGGCTAGCAGTATTGACGATGAAATATGGCAAATCACTTTTAAAATGCAATTGCAGTAATTACATGCCAAAACAATGAAATTTCAATCTTCCACTCAATAAAAAGTCAGTGAGGGAAAGACAAAAATTACCTACCTTGATGGAACTAATTTGCAAACAAGGCTTAGAGGATATTTACTTTCTTGTGCTACTACCAGTAATTTGCTGGAAGAACTAGGGGTCAATATTTTTTCACAGCTATGGTGACAGCTTAGTGTCCACTCAAGGATTCAACCACCATCACCCAAATTTGAAGCAAATATTCTATTATCCATGGCCATACCCATTACTTGCCAAATACATCATCAATATATAAATACTAAATAGTGTTTGGAATTTAAGCAATAACATCTCAGAAAAGGCACTACATTAATATGAGAAAGCTACCTTTGTGGTTTTGGGCATATAATTCATGCATTTCAACATGAACTGTCTGTTGCTGTAAAAGAAACCCTGTAAACCAAATGTGTTGTGAAAACGTTGTGGAAACATTGCACTGCAACAAAATTGGAGTTGCAGCAACGTATTGACAACGTCGCAAAAGCAGCCATAAGTCCTCTCTACAACGTTCCTGCAACGTAATGGCAACGTAACTGCAACCTCTGGTGAAACATATTTGCAACACTTATGCAACATTTATGCAACCCTTTAAAATAATACTTGAGATATGCCTTTGCCAGTCTCGTGCCGTCTTCCCTTTCGCTATCTCATATGAAATTTTTCTAAGTACGAAAAATTGTCTCACGACCGAAAAAAAATAATTCGCTGGAAAGAGCTAATTTGATTCAGAAGATGAAAGAACGAAATAAAAACTCCATATTTGAATATATGTTTGGGGTAAACTGTGTCCAAATAATACAGTGCAAAGCGACCTGCAACATGTCGCAACCTTTCTGCAACCTAGTGAATATTCCACACCCACATACAATCAATGTCTCATGAAGAGGAAGAATCGAATTTTAATATATGTTTCCTCTGGCTCAAATATTGTGTAATTAACTTTTTCTGACCAAACAAGTGTATCAGCGACGTAATTATGATGTTGCAGAAACGTTGCCAAATGACGTGGCATCCTGCAACCTCGTGCAACCTTTCTGCGGCTTTTCCGCAACACATTGTGTTTACTGGGAATGCTTTCATGCTCAACATTGATAATAATGAATCAATTTAAAACTAACATTATCTTGCAACATTTCTTAAACTGGTGGTGTTTTAAAAGTTTAATGCTTCTCCAGCATCATATATTCTTCTCCAAAACCATGAAAGCGTATAATATTGAAATGAATTATTCATATATAATCATGAGAATATCAAATGGGATGCTTAAATATTGTCAAAACATAGCATACATTAGAAGATCGATAATCTGGAATTTTAAACAACAGAATATCTAAATAACAGAAGAAATTCCAGAACTTTGTGAAGTTCATTTTTTTATGTTGCATCACCATAATACTGGAATGCTATTGATGATACAATGCCATCAGCAACATATGTCGTTCACATCCGCTACCTATCCTTCCCCATGTTCCTGCGAGAGGGATGGAGGTGGGGAGGGGGGGAGGAACCAACTTGCAAAGCAGCAATCCTCTGTCAAACTGCAATTTTCAGTATCTAGGGCTGACTGCTTGTTGCTTTCTGATAGCATTTAACATTTTCTTTGAGCAATGGAACTTAACATTTCGGTCTGATTTTTATTCCTTTCATTCAATGATGGAAGCAGCAGTTGGCTTGAAGAGGAAGAGTAAAATTCTACCTACAGCAAGAATTGGAGTAGGTACCTAGGAAAATTAGATCAGAGTGCAAGTGTCTTGCAACTTCATCAGAAGTATACTGTAGGACATTCCACCAACTATGACATCAAGGGTCGGAAAGAGAAAATTTTGGAGTTTGTCGCAGAATTTGATGTGATGGCCAGACTTTATAAAAAGAGAAATTTACGCGGGCCTATCATCAATGAGCTGCACTAAGTGGTGTATGAGTGGATCTGTCAGCACTGAAGTAAAGGTATTCCAAGTGAATGCCACTAGCAAATCCCAGCTCATTGATGCAGCGAGGTCTGTGGTGAAAGAAAGCATGAAGATAACAGCATAAGATCGGGGGCATGGAAATGCAGTCCTTATACCTACAACCAGAAGGCACAGACCGATTTTAAAATAAATTTTAGAGAAAAAAGTTTTTTTTATGGGCGTGTCAGCAAATAGGGGCGTGCAAAAGACTGATGACCCTGTCAGATTACATAACGATATGATATTTTTTCCATTTTCAAGTAGTCTTACCTGGATTCTCACATTTTCTTTACAATTCATTAGCCAGGAATGAAAACCTTAATAGTAAATATTTTTATGTTAAATAAATCAGATGGTAATATAAATATATATTTGTTTTTCACATTACTTTCCCCCTCATTGATCATAGAATTTAATGCAATGAGTTACTATAGCTTTTCTCAGTCATACTATATACCGAAAGGAAATTGAGGTTAAAACTGGAAATATCATAATTCCATTAGGTCCAGAACATTCCAGATTATCGATCTTCTACTGTATTATAAAATTTTAACGATCACTATCAGCAAAGAATATTAGAGATTTATATCGATAAACCTGAAATAGATAAAGGTAAAAATCATATTTTGTTCCATTACGATAAAAATTTTAGGATTTGTTCCATTACAAATGAATTGGTAATTCATTAATCATTAATTTTGGTGTTTTCCTCAGTTATATTGCATCAGGTGATGTTAAATTGTACTGGTGATATTTCCTTATGAAGTGCTGCGAAAGATGTTTCCTTTCTCTCAATAGGATCTTTCCATTAGTCCCATTCAGTATTTTTGTCATTATCTCAGGTAGTCTGCAGCATTTTACCACCTGCTGAGGATGACTCCGTCCCCATTTCATCTTCTCCACATTTCCGGCCTACCAAAATGATAGACGAGACATCTGGTGACATTGCTCTCAAAGCCCAAGGAGTGACTAGTTCTGCTTCTATCTGCTTGGCCATTAAAATCAGACTGATTAACAACAGAATATGTAAATTTGCAATGAACATTTTTAATCCTTTTTCACGCTTAGATTTGGAAATTTTTATGGAAAAGGAAATTAATTTTCGATATATCAATAGTGAAATTCTAGTGAAAACATTACATAAAAACATGTTAATTTATATTATAGTCTAATGCTCAGAAAAAGTTGCCTGGAGCCTTATATTTGTAAGGTACTTGCATTTTCTGAGAGGGGTATCTGTTATTTGTTCTGATAATCATATGTCTCTTGGCAGTGAAGTGAGATTTAGTTCATAGTGGAAAGTAGTAGGCTCAAAGTAAGGATAGGTACATGGAGTGAAGTATCTTTTTCATGCACTGTGATTTATACTGGGAAACAAATTTTATATTTTTAAAAGCGTCACTATTATGCCAATCAAGCATTCAATTTTTTACACATGTTTGAGTAATATTCATTCAGGTCTTATTAATGTTGGGCGATGTTTACCTACATTCCTACAAATGGTGCTCAGTATTCAGTTTCCTTCTATGCTTACCATTTTATAAACATTCTTTTTTCTTTAAGTGAATCTGGATCAGTGTCAGATCTCAATATATTACCAAATATTAGGATTGTTAGCAAATAAGTTGAAAAATTGCTTGCCTATATTTTGCACTGAAAGAATGTAAAAGTATTACTTCCGAGAAAATTAATTTAATGGTTTTATTACTCATATTAAAACCAAATAATTTACTCAAACATGATTTTGAAATTTACATTTCAAAACAAATGATCAATATGGACTATTTTTCTGCCCTCATTTCTCCACAGAAATCATACAAATTTCAATAGTAACTCTCAATGCATAGTAAGAAAAGGTTTCATATTTTTAGTCAATCTTTGGAACAATATTGGGATAATATTTCATTTTCTACAACTTTTTACTGCTTAACCATACTCTTTAACCAAATTTATATTGATATAGTGCCAACAAATGCTGATCTAATGCAGAATGTTGAAAAAAGCTCAGGTTATTGTCTACTTTTAGTTCTATTTATAACCATTTATTCTTTTCTCACGAATTCGATGAATTACTTTGTAGTATATTTATTTTTCACAAACAAATACCTATGAATATAGTTGAGGTGAAATTACATTCACACATTTTTCTCTTCCAAAATGATACCTACTTTTCAAAGAAGAAATTTTAGCTCAATCATATTGCCAACTCTTCCACTGGGTGCCATTTGTGGCATTGGAAAAGAAAGCATGCTGAGTAGATGACTCTGAATTGGCTATGATATTGGTCACTCCATAGCCACATACCAAGGTTGTGATTTTTCAGCCTAATAATTCTGACCAGCTATATAGTACTATAAGGTTTCATTGAGGCTTTTTTGCCCTAATTTTATTAGTTTATTTTTCTGCATGTGTATTGCAACTTTTTAATCATCAGTAACAATATCTATGTATCTCAGGAGTTGAACCTCTTTCTTCTTCAACCTACCAGCACCAAACTTACATAAAAACTTAACGAAAGAATTTTTAGCTCATTACACAACACTCAATAATTTGTAACCCTCATTAATTTGTGGCTCTTCATTTCTATATTTCATCCCAACGGGAATAGCTTTTCTTTGGACTTTTTATAATAAAAATGTGCTGCATGCACTGTGATATTCTCATATTTTAACCAAAGACAATGAAAGATCTAGTGAATACTGTGTCAAATATTAGAGGATAAAATGTCTTTCAATGTTTGATAACCATCATGGTATGGTGCTATGAAATACTCATGAGGAAGCATATGTTACTCAGCATCTCTTCAATGGTTACTACTTTGGAAACAACTCAATGTTTTTATGTTTCCATGCAAAATATTTTCCATCAATACCTTGCATTTATGCAAGGTTATAAAACAAGGTAGGGATAAACCATAGAGCTTGATCCAATGCTAAAAATTTATAACTTTCAAATTGTTAAAATCTCAAGTATTGCCATCGAAAAATTGGTTGAAATTTAGGATATACAAAATACTTGGACTGGTAGTAATTGAAACTTTCAATTATGCATCACATTCTACTTGACCTTTGCCTTTAGTCAAGGTGTAAAATAAGTTTCTTTCCTTTTCAGTACCTATTTGGAAAACAGGAAAGTTACTTATTTCCAAGTAGATCTCATCAAAAATTATTACATACTTGCATAAAAATCAACAACTATTAATCTATTAAAATTGTTATGCATGTCTGACTAATATTCATTAATGTTAATTTCTGTGAAAATATAGGTATTCCTGATTATTTACAACTTATAAATAAGAGTAATTATATAAAAATGGAATGCATAATGATTCATATATTTTGAATAGAAAACAAAAAACTGTGCCTATAATTTATATAAAAATTACATACAAAAAATTCTACCCAATGTCTGGTAATGGAATGGTATTTTACAATGTTGTGAATTTGTTACCAGAAAATTGCAATCATGTCAGGCATTTTCAAAAATTATGCTATTAAAATTTCTGTCTAATGTGTGAAGTATTTGCTGTGATTTGTATGACTTTGGTGCCAACATAGAACTATCAAATATTTTTCAAGCATGACAATGGTGACAATGGTTCAATAGTAACATTTGAACATTGCTGTGGAATGATTGAATTCCCCTCTCAGTTTCAGTTTCTGCTTTAGATGACATTTTTACCATGGACCATCAGTTTGGTCAAAATTCTGCTCAGCAGAAATGTTAGCTTCTTCTAGAGTGTATTCAAGTTGATATAAACTGAAACAATACGTGCTCAACTAGTGTAAGCACTCTATGTGATCAATGAAAGTATTATTTATAAATCCCTCATTTGATAAACATTAAATGTGTTTTCATTACCTCTGTTTATTAATGTAAATTCCATTATGAATTGTTGTTGCATGCACATCTTAAGGCCTAAACCGAAAGAAAAAAACAAATTTGACTTCTTGGTCTAATAAAAAAATTATTATCAAATTTCTTTACGTTGTTAAACTAAATGAAATATGTGGCATTGATTTATTACATGGACTTAACTAGAAAATGTAATCAGGACCAGTAGTAAAAACTGACATGGAAAAATAGGAAAATGCTTTTTTTATTATAAGGATTTCTCAATTTTTCATTTGCTTGTACATTTAATCATAACAAGAAGGTAATTCCATTTCAATTAGCATAAAATATCGAAATAAAGCTAACTCTGTTTACCATTAGGTCAGTTATATCCAACAATGCAAGCAGAATTATTACTTAGATACCTACCTGTTTTTCAAGTAGACTCATTACAATTTCATCTGCTCAAAGGTAATATATTTATGTCTGGCAAGCCTTTGTTATGAGGGATTTACTATGAATAATTTATGCTAAATACAGCTTCTAAGGTTAAAAATTTTTCATTTTTTAAAGGCTATTTGAAGTTTTGCATGTACGTATTTCAGGTAAATTATGAGAATGATTTATTAAAATTGTACATATCTATTATTTAATGGAACTTGCTGATGTATTACAAATGTAAGTTGGTTTTCAATACCAATAAATGGTTCTTAATTTTTTAAAAAAGCACCTTATTACTGATCTCCACAAAATATTTGTACAGCATAAGACATGTTGTTAGAATGTTGATTAATATGGCTTCTATCACCAATTACTAAAAATTACCCCCAAATGCATTTACCACATGCACTACAAATAGGTGCCAAATGTTATACTATGTATTTCTTAAATTTTCTACAATTGGAATAAGTTACTGTCCTTGAGTTACAGGTATGTAGCCAGAAATATGCTTCAGGAATGCTAAATATTTGTAGCATAACTTGAAACAAATCAGCCTTATCGATTCCATGCTGGCATGTTAAAAATCTCTTCCTAAACTTTTCCATGCCGGGTATTTGCTTTCACAGTGCCAATTCCTATCTCTTCTCAATGGTAAAGTTCACTGCTTACCTTGCTATGAAGCAGTTTATTTGACCGGCCCAAGAACAAAAGTTCAACGCATACCTACTTACATGTCACATTGAAAAGAACAATTATTAACGACACACACACAAATGGGTGATCATATTTCAAGACACTTAACACTTGAATTATACGCAGTGTAATCTGCCCAAGTAGCCTACAACATTGGGCCAATGTAGGCCTAATTTATTGGTCCAAAGTGGTGATATTGGCATTCATTGGCATTGGCTTGCCAACAATGGCCCAATATTGGTGCAAAGTAAGAAGCCAATGAGGCATGCTAATTGCCATATTACATGAAGAGTGAAAAAATCTATCTGAAACAATTGTTATGTTGCCCATTGTTTGAGTACATCCTTAAAGTAGTATTACAGAAGTTTGCTTTAGCCAAAAAGTTTCCAATAGGTACATGCCAAATTAACTTTAACTAATGCCCAACATTACTGGAAAGAGAAGGGCATTAGACTGGAAAATTATTTTTTTTGCATTAACTTCAATTCTTTATAACATGTCCTTATCGAACAAAGTGTAAACCCTAAAGTTTCATTCAAATCGGTTGAGCAGATTTCGAAACTATAGTATACCTATATAACTATAGTATACCTATATAGTATAACTATGGTATACCGCGAACAGATGTGGACCCTCAGAGATTTATTAGCATCGATGTGTTCCTTTCATGCAAAAAATATGGTGAGTACTACCCATTATTTAAGAAAGTTATGCTGCCAAGGAATAAACAGAAGCAAAGCCATGACGATTGGTAAACCTGGAATATATTGAACGGTTTTTCAGGTGGCACAATGGAATATTTATCCTCTTATATATATGAATGAAATACGAGAGAATACGTGCTAGTATATTTAACAATCTCAGAGAATTTAATGAATATGGGTCATTCGACGTTAATTCGACCAGAAAATCGGCAAAAATGACCCTCAGGGCAACCGATTTCGATCAAACTTGGGAAATCATCGTCATTTTATAAGGAAATTAAAATCTCAAAGCCGTTTTGCAAAAGATGCAACCGTTTACGTGAAATTGCAACGTTGCAAAATTCGAATTTTGCAAAATGACTACACATTTTACGGTATATCTCCGAGACTAATAAAGCTACAGACGTGCAAAAGAGCTTATTTTAAAGAACTTGAATTTAAAAAACATAACAAAAGATAATATTATAAAATATAAACAATTTTATAAAGTTTATGACAGTTTTAAATTTTCAAATCGATTTTTGACGATGTACCTATGCCCTCGATTTTACTCATTTTTTTCTATTTTATAGATACAACCCTCCGCTACAAATTAAACAAGATTTTCAGGTAATATTTCATTTAAGAAAGAAAAAAAAATTTGAGTGTAGGTGTAATGCCCGCCAATGGCCGCGGCGTCAGGCTCACCGTCGACCGCACGGTACTCGGGTGTCTTCAGATTGCAGCACACTGTGTCTTTCATCTTCTTCTCAACAAATTCCACCGTATACATATTCTTAAATCCCCTTCGGCCGTCACATTCGCCATTTCCTTCCCGTTCATGTGACCACCGCCCTAGAATACACGAGGGCAGCGTGGACCTTACAGCGGTCGGCCTCGGAGAGCAATAAGACACACGTCATCTCGTTTTCCGTTTCCAATGGCTGTTTTATTATTTTAAACTGATATTTACTTGAGCTATACTAGCTATTGAGCTACTTGAGCTCACCATAAGCAGTCATCTGGTAGTCGTCCTTGGAGGCATGAACTGACTGACACTATTACTAACTTTTTCATCTTTTTCGACAGTGAATATTCCTCCCACCACCACTGTACATGAAGCAATACGTTTTTAGCACTGAACTTAGGAAAATTTCTACCCAAAAACACTCAGATTAAGTATATAGATATTTTCTGCGAGGCCTTGCTGAGGATATTATTGGAGTACGACGGCATGACTACATTGCTCATTTGGAAACTGCATATTACTTGAAAGTCAGAACCAAATCATGTGAAGGAACACTAGTGCTTTCGTAATAACGACCCTAAGTCTCACTTGGTCAAACATTGAATAGTGGAGTTACGTTGATTTGATTACGATTTCAAGATCCTACACTTCGAAGGTTAACGACGTCTGGACGCCTGGGAACAGTGGGAGATTATAAAATGGAAGAAGAAGGAACTTAAAATTTTAAACTATGTTGAATGTAACAACCACTCCCCCACCCTATCCCTATCCAACCGATAAACCCCACCCCCCTCAACACCCCCTACTAAATTTAAATTCCTTTACCTTTCCCTCTATGAGCGGAGAGCACTGAAATTTGTGGATTGGTGTTCATACCTGATAATGGCACTATAGTGTGTTGAAACACGTGTAGTTCAGTTGTTAAATAAACAACAAACAGTGGGTGGTAGTAAACTTCCATTTTATCTCAGTGATGCTATTCCACCTTTATATATTTATAGGATATAGCATATTTAACGCCTGACTGTGAATTTTAGTAAACCCTAAGAAAACATCCATAATAAAAATTAGCAACGCTCTGAAACCCTCCAACAGAAAAAAATGTATGTGAAGGACATTTTGTGGTTAAAAAGCACGATGAAGAGGACAAAAGAGGGAGGTTTTGGATGAAATCACGACGGGCAGAACATTGAAGATGTAAACAGGATTTTAATGCAGAAATGTGGTTTGTATTATTTTGGATTTAACTTTCTGAATTATTTTGGCTGTTAGTAATTTCCGCGGCGAGAAAGCAGTGAAGTTCTGCAGGACGAATAATTTAGTGATCATCAACACATGGCTAAAGCAACATTATAGGCGTAGGCACACTTGGAAAATGTTGGGGGATACAGAGAAATATTGAATAGATTACACCATGGTTAGGCCAAGATTTAGGTATCAACTAGAAGAACTCACCCAGTCTCCCAGGTGCAGATGTAGACTCCGGTCATAACTTGGTGGCGATGAGTGAGACTGAAAATTTAAAAAAGAGGAGTGAGGCTGAAAATTTAAAAAAGAGGAGTGAGGCTGAAAATTTAAAAAAGAGGAAAATGAATAAGTGGGATGTGCGGTCGAAGCGGGGGTGGTATCAGGAGTAAGTGGACAGACGCTTGAAGGGAGAGGTGGAAAGGGTAATAGTTGAGGAAAAATGGGAAATAAATAATACATTCATAAGAGGAGCTGAATAAAACAATAGGTACAATAGATTGAAGTTATTATGCGATTGTGAAGCCATCTACATCGGCCAGACAGGGAGAAATTTTTCCACACGCATTAACGAACACAAAAAGTCTTACATTTCAGGAAACATAATTTCTATTTTCGCCAAGAACCTGATAGAATCCATTCACACATGTGATTTTGATTTTAAAGAGCTCCACATTATAGACAAAGGCAAGAAATTAGACGCCATGGAGCAGGGCGGAATTATTCAACGAAGGGATAAGAAGCTCAATCTCCTCAGCGATGTGCAATTTTACTGATCCCCCTTCCCACTCCTCTCCATCACTTTCCCAATATGAGTGTAAGACAAGTGCTCACTTACCTCCACTCACTGGTTTTCCCCTACCCACGCGTGTTTTCTTTGTGCCATCCAGACTAACACAAAGAAATGATATGATGATGACATATGATGCTAAAGGTTCTGCAAGAAATTGGAGTATCATACAACAGCTTGTATAAAAAGCAGGTGGCCATAATCAAATCAGGACCCAGCAACACAGAAACAAGCATAAAGAAAGGAGTGAGGCAAGGATTTGCACTGTCTCCCGTATTATTCAATGTCTACATCGACAAAGCCATCCAAGAAGTCAAAGAAAAGTCTCTGGGAGTGAATATCCACGGGGAGAAAATCAGCATGCTACAATTCGCCGATGACATAGCAGTCATGACAGAAACAGAAGGGTATTTAAAGAAGGCACCAGGAAATTTGGAAAGAGCAATGACCAGATATCATCTGAAGATCAATAAAAAGAAAACTAAGGTATTGGTATGCAGTAAGACAAAGGAAGCCAGGACCAATGTTAAACTAGGAAAACAAAAAATCAAGGAGGTGGAAGAGTTCTGCTATCTGGGAAGCCGAGTAGCCAGCGATGGACGAAGTAAAAGAGAAATTGCCAGTAGAATTGCCCAAGCAAAAAGGGCATTTTACCAGAAGAATATTCTGCTTACAGCTGCAAATACAAGCGTGGAAGTGAGGAAACATTTCATTAGGACATTCATCTGGAGCATTCTACTATTTGGCAGTGAAGCATGGACAATAACAGCAGCAGAGAAGTCCAGGCTGGAAGCATTTGAAATGTGGTGCTACCGAAGAATGATGAAGATAAAGTGGATCTATCGAGTGACAAACGAAGAAGTCTTAAGAAGAGTGGGAGAAAAGACAGGTCTACTGAAAACATTAAAAAGAAGACTGGACACTTAATGAGCCACATCTTGAGACACGAAGGCCTGATGAAGACAATCGTCGAGGGAAAAGTGAACGGGAAGAATGGAAAAGGCAGGCCTCGTATGAGGTATATGGAGCAAGTTGTGAAGGATGTATTGTTGACCGATGGTGATGATGATCCAGACTAAGTGCCCCCTATCCCCTCCAACTACAAAGGCGGATACACTCCCCGCACTTTTCCTTCTCAGCCCCTTCCACGGACCTGGCGATCGGAGCATCGCCGCGGGATACCACTTAGCGGCCAGTGGTCAGTGAAATTACCGCCATCTTCCTACCTTTGGGCTTGAAGACCAGGGGCTGCTCACGGTGATAATCCCCCCCTCCAACTTGCTACTGTACTTTCGACGGGCATCGCCGAAAGACTGCGGCCGAGAGACACTCAAGCCTCGCAGGACGGCGGCCTTCTCCTCCCCCCTCATATGGCCTCACTTGAACCTGAAGGTGAATGAGGCGCCTAGGTACTCTTTAACGGCTGGAGTTTCCCAACATCCACTCCTAGCACCAGATACCTTCACCCTTATCTCCTCCCCCTTTCTCCGTAGTCACCCTTGTTTTAGGCCCCCTTACCCTCCTCTTCACTCACTCCCCCCCTATTTTCCACTGGTCCCTCCCCTCATTTTGCATATATACTGGACTTTGGAGAGATTTTGTTACCTGATGATGATGTAGTATGTGCATCGAAAATCAAATTGTACACGGTTTTTAATGTGTTTTTTGTGGAAAATTGCCAATCTTCTTTAATTATGCTATTCCACCACATCACGCCTGAAACGACTCTTTTTATAGGTACAGTAGGAACATCTACTAGGAGGAACATCAACCATGGGTGACGGCAGAAATGAAGGATAAAATAAACAAGAATTTAGGGAAAGGAGTCCGATTCTTGATACCCTCTTCTATTATGTCCATTTTGATGCGCCTACCCCTGTTAAGGTTGATAGTAGACTGAGCGAATACTTCCAATGTGGTGAATTCTGGAGGGATATCAAAACGTGTGCGCTTTGATATCACCCGTTACCTGCACGTGCCTCCCTATAAGAATGACAGGTGGTGATTTTGCCTCAGCTTGCTTTGAACTTTCATCCCCATAAGGTTCGTTGCATAGTAGACAATTACTCCCCACTACAAATCTGGAAATAGACTGGTTTACATACTAAATTTGAGTTCACATTCACTCTTTGATACTTTGTCATTGGTTAACAAATTTTTAAGGCAATTGCAAAATTTCAAAGACGAATTTTATTTTGCGGCACTTAGGTATAAGAATTTTATTTGCAACCTTTCATTCACCTCAGGTAGGAAAAAAACCAGTCCTAACAAATTTAAGCAAGACGAGGATATAGGTATACATGTAGTAGGTAGATAGTACATAGATACATATATAAATGTATGTACCAGCTGCGGACGAAGGAATGATGACCGGTCAAATACCATCCAAAAGAACTCGAGCGCCTCCATTAAAAACTAAGCCAATTTCTGTGCTAACTCCTGTTTCGTCCTTTGCATGCCTGAATGCGTGGTTCTCCGCATTCCATGAACATCCTGTGAGCGGAGAGGGCGGGGGTGGTGCCAGTGAAAACGATGGTGGAAAGGGCCCGGCCGTCACTTGATCAGGGGCGTGGAACTCGCCATTGGCGGCGGTGAATCGTCTCAAACCAGCATGAAAAGGATAGTGTCGAGTAGTTAAAGTATATGCACATTGCATAGCACTTACCGTTAAGATCGTTTTACAAGGTCATTGAAACTGCGCAAGTTCAGGTCACTTTCGTTTGAGCAATCATTCACGAAGGTCCTAGGCGTAGGAAATTTGGAGTTCACTTGCTTGACAACTTTACATGGTGCAATCGTCGGCGCAGTTTTTCAGCGAGAACATACCATCAATTAGCGGTATTAACGTCATATCGTATAATCTCAAGATCTGTTGCGTAGCAGTTAATTGGAGGTGAACGATTCAATATATTAACACCACTTTAAAATGTGTTTTGAACTATATTCTAAACAAACAAAATAGTTGTTACACTAGTTCCGTACACTTAGCTCACCCTTGCTCAGCAAACGCATGGCTGTGGGCTAAGTTAACGAGTTGAGCTTCCTTCTTTACGAAGGAAATTTAAGCTTCCACGTGTTTCATCACCCAGCTCATTATTAATGCACTTAATGCACCACCGAAAGATTTAAGTGCAAACAAAACACCCAACTTAATCGTCAACGACCTATTTAATCGCTGGAGTCCGGAGGCAGTTCATTGCCGGTACCTACATCTGCACCATATAGTGAGGAAAATATGTGGAATTTCGCAAATGCATATATTAGATTAGTATATGTTCTCATTGTGTCAGTCGTTCACGCAGTAGTGCAGTCTCTCCACGCAGGTTGCCACTTTACATGGCGCAATATATTTCTTGCGCAAGTGTTCTCGCAGCATCCTGCGCAGTCTCAATGAACGCGTAAAACGGCATTTACAGTCTACGAGGGAGCTAAATTCTCCACTTTCGGCTATTATAGTTAAGACCTTTGAAATCCGTGCGTCGAAATATTCACCTAAAAAGTCATTGCGTTGAAGACAAGATTAGAACGAATACAAATTGGGCCGTGCACAATATGACAAGCATTCTTTGACCTATCGGGAAAACGACGAGCCAAATTCAGCATAGAAACTTGTGAAAGTCTGAATAGTAACCAAGAAACAGTATTGGACCCTTTTCTTGCCAATACTGAGTATTTGATGGGAGGGAAAAATATATCGCCATAAGAACTCTATTCAAACTTGTGATTCCCTCGAAATTGTCCCTGTTAGCATCTAGCCGAACCAAAATGAATTCACCTAAAGCAGATATATTAAGTATATTTTACATCGATTCAAAATAAAACGTACTGTCTGTTTTTTGACCGCGATTATGACCAACAAAACTGTATTGGAGAGAAATACAACTCCCAAATCTCGAAGTCACTTTGAAAAGAGAGTGCCCCTAAAATCGAATAGGTGATTGAACAGTTCTCATAGAATAGGCAAACGTAGATCGTTTAAGTTTTAACTCGCCATCAACTGCTTTTAGATATTTTACGACTTTCCCTGAGTAAATGGGCACAGAAAATTCGAAATGCACGGATTCCAAAAATCTCTAGTTCCTGTTTTCGGCACGAAGGAATACGCCGACTTCGAGTTGGAGATATTTGAAGGTGTCAAAGTCACAGGTTTAAGCTGGTGGGGTAAAAAAAAATAAATAATGTATAAATAAGTTAAGAAAGGGGAGAGAAAGTATTTGAAGGAGATCGAGAACTCACCAAAGGTATGACGAATTCAAGACCGCGCAGGAGACCCTGATGACCCTGAGACCCCAGCCACCATGAGTCCTCACTCTTCTTTCTTCTTCGAGCGTAATACTCCCACGACAATTAGAAGAATCCTTCACCAAAACGCACGCAAACTTATCTCTGGCCGGCAGTGCATTCAAAATAGGACTCTACGAAACGCTTAAATAATTGAAAATACTATTTTCCGAACAGTTCTCCGAACGTCATTCAAGAATTTATCATTCAAGAAATGCGATGCAAAAACGTTCACCGCTTTCGGGATTTGAAACCGAATCTTCGGCGTACGGAGTGGATATATTCTCTCCACGTAAACCCAGCCCATAAATTGAGGACTTTGGAATGAGGCTGATTTTCGCCAAGTCACGTGATCTCCAACTGTGATCGCGCAAAAGCCTCCTTTTGACGATTATTGTCAGCGGTTGGGAATTTCAATGCGAAGTATCTGACCACTAATCGATCTCTCGGTAATTCTATTGTTTATAATACCAGACGACCACGCTATCCATTTACCATATTTAGTAATGTGATGTTACTCCTCCAATACGACCGTAGATAATTATATGGCTCTTTCGTACACGGATCTTCTTTTTGAAAGTAATCGGTATTATATAGGGTGATCATACATCCAAACTCACTCTGAGCTTTATCTCATGTTCTCACCTCTACCATTAATCAACTTTTAACTCCTTTAATCTCCACTGTACCTACTTCCCTCCATTTTCTTTCCTCTTATTTCTACCCTATCTTGGCTCTCTTTAGATTAAAGAATTAAGTCCTCCAGTTTTTATTTTTTGTCCTTTTTTTTTTAAAACTAATGAGTTACGTTAACAAGGAAAAAAGCGCAAACAATGAGATATATACCTAAAATATAACCCAATAGGGTACATAGTATGAGAATAATAAATCTATGACTCACATTTGAAAGGGCCGCCCGTCCACATTACTCTGCATTTCGAGCGCTGCGATCATACCCGAGTAGCAAATACACTATCCTACAGTGAAGGAGCTGATACACTAAGAGGTATCTGTTGAACACAAGGAACTGGCTTTTTAAAGGTATACTCTGATGAATTGGCCATTTGATCCTCGCCCAGCATTGGGAAGGACGTTGGCATTGCCTAGCACCTTGCTCACGATAGAAGATGGGTCAAATACTCCAACCCCCGTGATCGACTTCCGAACTTGATTCTATGGTCAATTAACAACAATAGTGGACTGTAATTTTTAACAATGGTTAAGGCTGAGCCACGATCAGCCAAACAACTTTAGGGCGCGTGCCACTTACCAGCTGACAACTTCTCATGCGGTGCGGTTCCCTTCCGATAACTTGGGTCGGGTCCGATCTCGATCCCCTATGCGCCGCGTTCAAGGGTACTCTCACACTGACACTCAAAGAAAAACTCACTCATACTCGAAAACAAATGAAAAACGAAAAAACCCTGTTAAGTGGCACCGCCAAGTTGTGGCGCGGCTCAACTTCCAATCCAAAATGGAAAAATACAACTGAACATTCCCCCGCCCTTGAACAACGTTCCAAAGGAAAAAAAGAGAACAACAAGATCAATAATTGAATGATAAATAATAGAATATCTAACAAATAAGTACATATTACTTCACCCTTCGATATGATCATTCTGCCGGAATAGCCTAACTCTCATCCGCAGCCTAAATTTTTCGGCCAAAAGTATTAGGAAAAATGGAAAACAAAACAAAACTGAAAGGATTGCATAGTCTTCACTCCAAGGGGGCTATCATGGAGACTTATCACAGGAAGGGGAAGCCCACAGATAGGTTCACAAACGTTAAACGAACAACGACCAACTAAACAAACTAACCTAATCTTACTACTCTCTTAAATCCTACACTCTAACACTGATTACTTCTTATCGGTAACGGACATAAATTTGTCGCTGACCGTCTATATGATCCTTGTTTGGCTTTAACTTTAGCGATACTAACCACTCCATCCGACCCCGGAAAGCATTTAGTTATTCGAGCAAGGTGCCACTAACAAGGACTTAGCGTCGGATCCTTAAAGATTACTAAGTTCCTTTATATCCTTTATATTACTACTCTTCGTAGTCCATTTTTCTTTCTTCTGCAGAGACATTAAGTAATCGTTTTTGCCATCGTCTCCAAAATGTACCCACTAGTTATTGAAGTAACTACCATCGTCTCCCAATTCCAACTTGACCACCCTCCTGTACTTCAGGAATTGCGTAAATAGGCTCTTGGAGCAGAAAGTGGCCAGGTGTTAGTGCCTCCAAGTCTGTTGGATCCGAACTAACGGAGTAATAGGCCTTGATATTAGAACGAAGGTTTCCGCGGTGATGGGTTGATCTCTGCATTGTATCGGGTTTTCTTCCGCGTCAGTTGGATAATAGACATCCGTTTCGCTGGCACTCCTGCCAGCGTCTTCAGGTCGAAGGTGTCGGCATGTGAATTTTGAATTGAATTGAAAGGTGTCTTTATTGCGACCAACAATTAAACATTTACAAAACTTAACAAAACGTAACAATGATAAATAATAACAACAAAAATATAACAACGTTGGTCACGGTCCCGCTCGGGATTTCTCCCCTTCAGGGCTCTGTAGATTTCACTGGTATAATTTACATTCTATATGTGCACCTTGCAGTCATAGGGAATCTTTTCAACGGGAACGGTATTGGCCCGGCATTCGCCCGCGCACGAAGGGAAACCCGCAAAACCTTCGTGGGACCACCGTTAAAACTTAACAATTGGTAGGGAAGGAAGAAAAAGGGTAATGCAAAGGGGTAACAGTGGATAAACTATGCATACATAACAATGGATAGGGAAGGAAGATCAAAATATTTACAGAAAGTATACGAATATGAATATTATATAAAATAAGTCTTTGACACTGGATGTTAGGTGATGGGGACGTCTGTGGTTTCTGCTTCCCTTATATACGGTAGGCTGGCTGGGTGCTTCCCTCTTATTGGCTTCCTCTTGATGAGTTTTCCAGGCGCTGTGAAGGAGATATCCGTCCTCTCTGTTCAAATGCAACGGTGTTTTTTGAATTTCTATGGCTTCCCTGATTTTCCGAGGGAAGTATCGGCACTCCTTTGCCAAAAGTTTCGTCTCCTAAAATTTCATGTCGTGGCCGCATTCTGACCACACGTGTTCGGCGATGGCGGAAAGGCGAAATTGCTTATTTTTCGTCGCCCTCTGGTGTTCTTTTATCCGCACATTCATCAAGCGGCAGATTTCTCCAATGTGGGATTTCCCGCAGGATCAAGGTGCCTCATATGATCCCTCGTATAGCCCTTGCGGAATGGTGTCTTTGGGCCCGGGTAAACTGTTCCTTATCTTGGTCACACAGTTGTATCTAGTGACCACGTCAAGTTTTTTTTAAATTTCAACAGAGAAGACGGATATCTCCTTCACAGCGCCTGGAAAAGACTCATCTAAGAGACAGCCAATCAGAGGTCAGCACCCAGCCAGCCTACCGTATATAAGCGAGGCAGAAACCACGTGCCG
The DNA here is from genome assembly GCA_933228895.1 of Platycnemis pennipes. NCBI lineage: Eukaryota > Metazoa > Arthropoda > Insecta > Odonata > Platycnemididae > Platycnemis > Platycnemis pennipes. The sequence goes on along the minus strand of OW121846.1, from coordinate 104,333,468 downwards.
ACACCTTCAACCTGAAGACGTTGGCAGGAGAGCCAGCGAAACTGTTGTCTATTATCCAACTGACGCGGAAGAAAACCCGATACAATGCAGAGATAATAGGCCTTGAGGTTAATACAGCTGCTATTTGAAATAGTTTTGTGTAAAATTCCTCATACGTCAATTCATGATCCCCAAGTGCTGCTGCTAAATGCCTTTTCACGGATTTGACACCTGTTTACCATAATCCTTCCAAATGGGGACTACCAGGAGGGATGAATTTCCACGCGATCCCTCTACCAGCCAGATACCGCTCGGCTCCGGAGTTGAAGTCTGCTGGCGACGTTACTTTTCTCCAAGTCTCCAGCTTTCTCTGCGCTCCAACATAATTCGGTCTATTGTCGATATGAATTTCCGTTGCGGCGCCTCTACGAGCAATAAACCGCCTAAGTGCGGATAGGAAGCAATCTGTGCTTAAATTCGACACCAGCTCCAAATGTATGGCCTTTGTCGCAAAACAAACGAACAAGGAAATATACCCATTTAAAATCTTTGCATTGCGAACTTTTCCCATTTTGAGAGCGATATTCGCCACCATAGTCCACCCCTAAAATGCTAAAGGCATTTATTTTTTTCCAATCCAGAGGGAGATAGATTACCCATAAAAATTTCCTTCGGTTTAGGATTTGCACGAAAGTACTTAACACAGTGCAATGTTCTCCACCGAATAACCTCTCTAGCATTGATAATCCTGAATTTCGCCTGAATAAGATAGTGCAGATGAAGTGATCCAGGGTGTAGGTGAATTTCATGAGAATAATTGATAATCAAAGTCGTTCAATGATGAGACTTCGGAAGTAACATAGGATGTTTCTGGTTGAACGGAATTTTGGCATGCTTCAATCGGCCTCCAACCGTTAGGACCACTTCCTCAAATATTAACGGGTTCAAATTTTTTATGCGACTAGGCACTTTCTTCTCTTTTCTTAATAAATCTAATTCATTTTTAAACTCACTTTGTTGCACTAAAATTACTAAAACGCACCTCTGCCTGGTTTAATTCATCAGTGGAAAGGCAACCCTTATGTTTCTTGTTGGGGTGCTAATAATTATGGATAAATAGCAGCCAATATTCTGTGATCCTTTTCAACCGTGAAAATAAGGAAAACTTCAACAACCAGTTCAGCGTATTTGCTATAGCGTCGTATGGAGATTTATCAGTCGAGATTCCACTTCAAGGGCATCACGCTCCGTTTGACTAGTCAGTTTGGTGGCCCTAGGCCACTCCTCCGATGGTTGACACAGCCATAACGGGCCCGTCACCCAGCTCGCATCCTCGATAAATTGACGTGGAAGCGCTCCTTTGGATGCTACGCCACTAGGGTTCGAGTCTGATGAAATATATCGAAATTGGTTTGGAGATAATTTCTCTTGAATCATCGTTACTCTATTTGCAATAAAAGACTTCCAGCGGTGAGGGGATGATTTTATCCACTGGAGGGCAACCATGGAATCACTCCATACAATAACATCTGAAATTACGCAGTGATGGTGCAATATATCCCTGACGTACTCAATAAGGTTAGTAGCTAAATTACACCTAGCAGTCCCAATCGAGGCAGTGATATTCGCTTGATGGGCGCCACCTGACATTGCTATCAGTAAGGACGTAATAACCTTCTGTTCGGAATCCACACCACGTAAATAAACCACCGCAACATAGCCCCTCTCTGAACTATCCGCAAATGCATGTAATTGAAGGTCAAATGCCGAGACTAATTGCAAGCAACGACTTAATTCAAACTTCGAAATGAGTGGCAACTCTTTGCATAATTGTTTCCATTTTATAACTACTTCCTCGGGAGGAGGGCCATCCCAATCAAGTCCGCAATGCCAAAGATACTGGATGAGCCATTTTACATAGAAGGTGATCGGACTAATGAAACCAAGAGGATCAATTCTATTAAAGAGTTAACTTTATTTAAGCTGTAATGTGAAATCAATAGAATTGCAGCTTGTATGCGTATCCGAGTTGCAATACTGATGAGAGCAGTCCTATGTCGTGAAATATCTAACTTATATTTTTGTGTGGCCGCTGGCTTAAAAGTTTATTTCTTCCCATTTTGGAGAAACAAACTACTACTTTTTATGAAAATTTTAACATTTTTGGTACTAGGTGAACACAGTATTGATTCGAAACATGGAAAACACAAATTAATTGGTGTTGTTTCTCTTTATTATCCTCATAATGGAGTACAAAAGCAGGAATCATTAGTTTTCTTAGCAATCCAGGTGAGGTAACGATTAACTCTGGTGTATATGCCAGGATATTTGGGTCTTGCGCAACCTTCTCCCCACGAAACGATTCCTGCAATAAAACAAACACATCAATCCATGTGCTGAAATTAAGAAAGAATTTAAATGGATGAATAGCACACTGCTTAAAAATTAATCCATTTAAAGCCTCATGTTCTTAATATTTCATCATTCTTGAGGAGGTTTTACAAGAGGTTTATCATTGTGTAATATGTTGCACGAAGAGATACGCAGTCTAAGTCGCATCGTAAAAATCAAATAATTTCATGGAAAACAACCTAAATGCATCAAATTCTCCGCGACAAATAAATCTTGTTCATTTTTATTGCTCCTATTCCTGAAATTTCATCAATTAGACGCTGCTTGAAGGTATGTATTTTATCACTAAAAGAGCTTCTGTAAAACGGCTTTCAGAGAAACAGCGTGAAATGTAATAAACATTCCAGAGATGAATGTTATCAAAGGATTTAAATGGCTATAGCCAAATCACGCGACTCATCTTCATCAGAAATCAGAAGTTATTCCTTTTAACCCTTAATTACAAATAAAACAGTTAAAAGAGTTCTCTTCCAGTAGTTTCATAAAATATTTTCACGCTCTAAAATTGATGTCATTATATTCAGATTCCTCAGGTAAAGGGGAGGCTATAGAATACATACCAACAACCTCAAAACTTCCGTTGTTGTTCACATGCAGTGGTCCACCACTGTCACCCTGGAAAATATAATCAATCATTAAACGCTTATCACATAAAATGATCATCAGTGAGATATTGAGTTATTTATTAGAACCAAGAATATGTTTAGGAAATGAGAATTGTTCAAAATCCCGTTACTGTGAGCCGAAAAACAGCCCACGATTTTGACTGACTAACCACGTAGTGGTTAATATGACGTTATGTTCATCACTCTCAAGACTGCTTTATTGTAAACCCGTGTTTTATTGAAATGACTGAAAACGCTAGAAAACCGGTATAATATTCTGACACTGATTAAATGACTACTGATATAGGGATAAGTAATATGAAATACATATATTAGGAATAGCAGTGCCTGCTGTTTGCTAGTTTTGGAGAAGGTGAGAAGAATGAATGGTACCGGTATCTATGGTCTGCCCTATCACCCTGATTATAGATGCGCCCCCACCTAAAGAGGGTACGTTTACTCCGAAGTTATTGGACGCGCCACACTTGAACCGATTCATGGACCATCCCTGGACCGCCTAGAAAAGGGCATACACGTACACACTCTCCCGACTTCCTGACCGCTCTCAGCAGAGGGTACGTTTTCTTCGCCTACACGTTCATTACACCCTCCCACGAGGGTGCGCATACATTTATTACACTTCCTTGCCACACTAGTCAGAATGCGTGCTCGCACCCTCGCCACATTCCCTCAGGAGATTGCGCACACCTCCTTTACGCTGGTATAATGTCAAGCGAACCTCAACCACACGCTCTGCAGAGGGCGAGAAGAGAGTAAGAAGACGGTGTGCGCCCGCTCAGCGGACGTTTTCTGATCTCGCCCGCACGCTCCTCGCACAGGCACGAGAGGGTGAGACCAGAGTGTGCTTGTTTCAATTTACTTCACACACTGCCGAGAGTTTGTATTAACTTCAATTACACTTTCTCGTGCACATGCGCAGTAGAGCGTGAGATTACCCTGCCCATTTTCATCAGGGATTAAATAACATGGCTAATATTCTGAATTATTAAAAAAGTATTTTTGTGTTTCCATGAAATCTGTTTCTATTGCGCTAATATTCAGTATTTCAATGAGTACTAAACGTAATGCTCCTTTAATGAAAAGTAAATCCTCTTTGGACTGCACCGAGTATGATGTATTAGATAGGTAACATAAAATTTCGTTAGCTATGTGGCAATTTCCTTTAACTATTAATGAATTTTATTCATTTAACTTCTACGGAGCTAGTCACCGAGTGTCTTTAAATTCAAAAGGGAAGCCTATGAATTCGTACTTACGAAGTCAATATTCATCATCTAACGTCTGACGTCCAATGAAAATCAGATACTTAGGAAGCCAATTCACTTCTTAAAAGTTGCCAATTACTGCTAATGATCATAGGTTAAAGAGGAAAATCACTTACCTGGCACGAATCCATAACCCCTGTACTGTAACCAGCACAAAGCATGTTATCTGTGATTCTTTTGGATCCGTACAATGAATCCGTGCGGCAATCTTTGTTGGAGAAAATAGGAACCTCAACTTCTTGAAGGTAATTGGATACAGGGGCAGTTTCACCTATTCTTCCCCAGCCGGAGACAATGCCCTTATGACCGGTGTAGCTTAAGCCTAGAGATAGCGAAGAATTCAGTTAGTACGAAATACTGATGGCCTTTGTGAAGCGATTCGCCCACAAAGATTCTGTGAAAGATTGTGTTACATTCGTGATATTCCAAAATATTATTTTCTGCAATCGATATCCACTGATACGTTCAAATTGAGACAGTATGCATCAAAACCTAAAGATGACACGTAATTTTTGGAATTAATTAATCAAAACCTAAAGATGAAACGTAAAAGAGTGGAGTGGAATATTTGCGGAATACAAATAGTTCAGGTCAGACGCAAGCGCATTCTAAGTCAATTCATCAACTTTTGCAATTGCATTCACCTGAACCTTATAAAATTATTTTCAACGGCAATACTTCAGTTTCGCTTGAATATCCCAATAATGTGCTTTATCTTCTACTTTGACCAGGATTTCAACTTAAAAAAATTGTTGACTGACGACTTGGTTGGCCGATTAGCAGAGCGCGGAGTTTCTCAATTCAGGTACCGTACCCAAAGCCTTTATAGGAGACTTTTGAAACGTCCTTAAAAACCCATTCTGAGTGACTTGATTGCTATCTTATCCTTCTGTAAAATTATAGGTGGCACCGGGACAGGAAATATCCTCCCTTTCCGAAAGAGCCAATTTCGCGATTCGTCGGGGTTAGCTTGTGTGTCCTCCTCTCACCTACCACACCGACCTAAACTTTGGCGGTTCATACGACCTGGGAATCACTACAGCAGATAACCGCAGCGATAGAATAATTGGTTATTTCAGAGCTGGTTTTAGTAGTAATTTACGGAAGAATCATTTTAGAGCATGCGTATGGAAAGAAAGTAAATTTGCATCTGTGGCTGTCGGTCAAGCCTTTAATTCCCATACGCGTGAGTTAATAATTATAAAATTAAATATTTGAGGTTTTTTGAACTTTTCGATATACCAATTTGTTTTGTAACGCAAAATATTGTGTATCACCTCGTCTGTGAAACTTAGATGAACTCGATTAAATTAACCTTCAGGTGGTATTCTAGCCAGTTTTAGGCTAATACGTTTGAAAGTAGAATTAGTTTTTGAGGTGATCCAATTGCAAAAGTTGTAGCTTACCATTTATCAATTAATAGTAACTCTAATCTTTAGTCGTACACAGCATTCTTGCCTGAGGTGGGACACAAACCAGCGAACTTTGGGTTGATAATTAGATGCGTTACTTTATAATCCTCCAACTCCAGGAATTGCGAAAATGGCCAAAGCAGTCTCTCACAGTGAAATATAAAGGTTCACCTAAATTAAAAAACCACCCGCAAATTTTTATATGAAATAATGAGTTGAAGCCTGCTTCAAAATATCTTGCTGGTGGATTTTCATATACCAAACTTCTAGAAGGGGTGGCAAACTGGAGCATAAAATAGACCGCGCAAAGTCTATTTTGTGTGCTTGGCTTGGCCTTATTCGGCTCGTAAATTTCAAGTATCCAAACTTAAGGGCTTTCTTAAATGCAAAAGTTGGAGAAAATGAGGAAAGAATGATGAAGGGGTACTATGCGATGAATTCCACGGAAATGTGCATAAATCAATGCAATCATACCCAATTCTTTTCGTGGAACCACTCTACAATACCAGATCGCTCAATTTTATCAACAAGAAATTGATGATATATTAGTTCAGCTTTACAATTAGCATTAGATGATTTAAATGAGGGTTGAGACAAATATGTTCCGAAAGTTAAGAAATTTTACCGGAATAAATATTGTATCCAGAAATTACCTTTCCTTGGGAGACAAGCGGGGCGCACCAAACCCTCAATATCAACCTCTCTGCTCAAGCGAATCAGCGCGATGTCATTGTTAAATGTGGAAGACTTGTAGTTTTTATGCATTATGTATTTGTCCACTGCAAGAGTCACCGTGCTCGCTTCATCCTCGATGCTATGATCGTGTTCTAATAATTTCACTGTTATCTTTTGAGCTGATAGCCTGTCGGAATAGAATAACATTAACCTCAGGTACATCATACTAGTCGGTAAAAGGAAGATGATTCAACACTGATTAAGTAAATACAAAATAATTGCTAAAGCTTAAAAGCCAATCACGCTTAACCTTTTACACATCCGTTAAAAGGTATTAATGACCTATCATGTATTAAATATCGACAGGTTCATGTGAAACTTTATTATTAAGATAACAAAGACACCCGAGCAAACTTGTGGGTGAACCTAGAAATTTAATAGGTCTCATGTTTACGCAACTGTGGTTTGCTGAGATGAGGCAATATAAGTTGAAAAATGTTAAACGCTACAAGAAAGGGGTTCTAATGAGAAATGAACGGAACAAGGCTTACCCATCGACACAATGAGCCGCTGTCAATATATATCTGGAATTAATGAGGGTTCCACCGCAATAGAACTTCTTGTTGTGCTGCAGCATTGCCATCCAGCCGTACTGATTCACACTCGTTGCTTGTCCTCCAACTATTCTATTCTTTTTATTGCTGATTCCACATTCTGTAAAGTAAATAAAACACCACCATATACGCAAGATGTTCACATCGTTTAACACAAAAAAAACTCTCCAGTAAACAGTAGGAATACTCGTCATCCCTATCCCCCCACCTCCTTGCTTCCCTTAACTACCCCGACTACCAAAGCCGTTCCCTTTAGTCAACGGCCAAAATGTTCATTCCTCCGCCGTATCCCCTTTGATTTATATAAATACCGGAATCCTCTCCCATTTTTACGTTGCCGTTATTGCTTCCAGATAATCTTCTTCCTCCATTGTGCTGAAGAGGACCAAAATTGAGTCCTAAAAGACCTCTGCCTGTAACTAGCGGTCACCTCTTTTTCTCTTTTCCTCTTGTTTCCTAGTCTTAGCATTAAGACTTAGCTAGAAATTCTTTGACTGAAATCGTTTCGAGCTTGTGCAGAATGAGATATTTTCCGAAGCGGATCCTGTTTTTACGACTTTTTGGATATTTGGGTGTGCGTGCATTGGTGAGTTTTTTCATAAATTTTGCCTGTCTTAATTTTCTTAAGCGTGTGAACTATCCCGGAGTCCCCAGAAGACTCCATTAAGGTACCACTAGCTAGTAAACATTTCATTTGAGGAGGTCCCAAATTATTAAGATATTATTCACCGAAACAGCTTCAGCGGGAGTAAATGCCAATTTATTTTGCAGCATCATTACTGTGGCCCTTTAAATCCGCGCGAGGGATTTATTATTGGGTGTATGATTGTAGCCTGTGGTTTTCCCTGATGAATAATAAATTTCTTTGGCAAACAACCACAGATAGATTGATAAAGAGTGTACGTATTACTATGTACCTGACTATTTGCGTGCCTGAAACTTAGGTATGTACTAATAAATTAATTTTTTCAACCACCCTCCACATATTCACTCCTTGATAGTTTAGAGTGTAAAAATGTTACGGGCAGTGAGTATTTTCTACTCACCGATATTGAGAAGAATAGTCATCGGGGCTGGACAATGTACCAGTTTTTACATTACATGTCCATTGAGTCAATATTGAACATTTCATAGACAATAAGATATTTCAATATAAAGAAGTACGCAAATCCTGATACTGAGGTAATAATCTTGGATTTTCAAAGATACAACCTTTTACTCAGGAAAAAATAAGAGCTGTCATATATTTAGGGAAAAAGTACGCAGACAAGCATGCCAGTCGCTTTTCACTACTTAGGTAAAAGATTGAACTGTGTTTGGTTCAATTGAATTGACAATGATACAGGATCACCTCTAATTTCATCAGCGTGAAAGTAAAATTATTATTCCGAACAACTTCTAGAGATAATCTCTCGCGCCCCTTATTCATCATTTTTTAACCATGCATTTTCATCCACTAGAACTGAATGCGTTAAGAAACGATCAAGCGCGTTGAATGGTGCATTGTAATCATGAAAATTTTGCTAAGGAAAAAAATAACGATAATAGCCATAGCAATGCACCGAAAATTTGTATAACAATCCATTGCTTAAGTTTTTAATCGCTTCAATTTTGCACGTTTATTTTTCGATTAATAATTGTTCAAGTGTATCAGAAAACATGGCCACAGATATGATGGATAATATATCGAAGCAAAACAAAGGATACGCATTACATGGTTTAAACGTAGAGTTGGTACATACCCAATTTTTTGCTGAATAATGAGGCCGGGACAACGAAATCTCTCGACACGCAGATGCGTTCCACCGATTAATGGGAGTCCCGCACGCATTCGCGCACAGATCCAAGTCTCACGCGCAAATATGAAACCACGAAACCTCACTTCATACATTTGCAAAAATACTGATTTATTTAAGAATAGCCATGTCCAAGCCAAGCCAAGAATAGCCATGTAAGAATAGCATTTAAGAATAACCACATAGTCTATCGCACCGGCACGCAAAAAAGTTAAAATGACCATGGAAATAATTCACTAGCCAGAAAAAAGACTCCTCGTCAGCGGCGCACAATTTCCCAGTATTGACTTCCCGACACGACTTCCCAGTATTGTCACCAGATCACACTCTTGGATAAACGATGCACTATACTCACTGCAATCACATGTCTTGATCTGCACTGGAGTCGATTGGGTGGATGTAGGCTTAGATCCGCCATCTGGTGTCTTGCTTGGTTCCAGTCCCAGAATCCACGAAATAAATCCATTTGGACTCCCGTTGCTATCAAGAGCTTCAGTGGTTTCCTGTTGGGGCACAGGAATTCTCTCAGTCGAGCACCATACAGAAATACACAGAAACCACATGGGCACGGCAGTCAACAAAAAAAATTTCGCCATGACGGGGTTCACACCGGCTGTAACGAATTCGGTACCGCGAAACTGCCCGAGGATCTCGAGTCTAATTGGAATAAGTACCATCAAATGCGGCCAAAAATTGTTAAGTAATTTGCACGCGCTTCCAACCCATTAATGCCCAAAGCCAAAGTGAACCTAGGCATGCTTATTCCTGTCCTGCCGGTCGTAACTCTAATGTCGGGCACACTTCAAAGAAACGCATGCGCACTGATGTTCTGGCGCCGTCATGTTGTTTTCACTTTCGAGTTTCTGGCACACTGTGCGTACCCACTTTCTCCCTCAACAACCACCATCTCCCTCCTTGGGAAATAATTCCACATACCTCAGTCAACGATAAGCATCATGCTCCCCACGCATGGGGAGACTGATGACGCGAAAAGAAAGCAGTGAAACGGTTTGTGATTGATGCACGGATAACAATTCAAGCCGTGATGTGATTGCCAGAGGAATAATTTTTCATATCACCGGCTTTATTACGATGCACCGAATCCTTAATATAGATTTACTGACGCATTACGTTTTCTAGGTAAACATTTTGAAATATTTTTGCCTAGAAAACTTCGCCACTCAACGAAACAGCTCTCAGCAAATTTCTGTCATTTCTGTTATCACTGCCAATTAAGCTTAAACTTCTTTCAAAATTTCCTAAAAATAGAACCAGGGGAAATAACACAGTATTTTCAAAAAGATCTATGTAAACTTTAAAAAATACTGTAGAGATTCTTAAAATAGCAACAGGATATCCGCATGAAATACATAAAGTAGAGGAATATTTGTCATGTTTGTACGCATTAAAAATAGGCTACATCTTCGCCCTACATTTTTGGTGATTTCTATAATAAATATTTTGATAATAAAACTAGACTTTTGAGCATTTTTCCCTGAACACATGCCTAAGCTCTTACCATTTCACTCTCTAATCATCAATGTAGGTTGAAAAAAATATTCTAATCCAAATATTTAAAATGACAAATCCACGGAAGCCTTTCGTGCCTACAACCTCTAAGAGTTGGTCGGCAATTAGATAAATCTCCAGGGGATCCCACTCTGAAACCAGTTCCTCCTTTCCTTAACCGTAATTTTAATACGGGTATTTGTTTAGACGACCGAAACTTTCTCACCGCCCGTATTTACCTGTACGATCTCGTCACTCGAATACGCGCCGGCCACCGCGAGGGCGAACAAAGCGAGGAAAAGTGGAATCCGCAGCGAAGCCATTCCGTCAACTCGATATTCCCGCTCTCGAATGGAAATAATGGGCGGTAGGGTTCCAAATCGGTTGGACAGAGCAGAGTGGCCATCTTAGATGATGGGAGAGCATTTATAGGGCGTGGGTGGCGGCGATGGCTCCCATATCTGTGACCAGGGAAGCGGGTCAAGGTGGTAAAGCATGTGGGCGCTTGACTCGCGGTCTCCGGAAGACTCGCCTCTTGGCCAACTCTGTTCTGCCATTTTTCATCCGCCGTGCATTTCCTCCCTTTTCGGCGACTCTTCCTTCCGCCCACTCCTCGGGACCCTCGGCGGCCTCCATCCCAGTCCTTGGCACACTATCCGCTAAGCGGAATTTTATCGGCCTCTGGGTGAATCGCTAAGTCGGTCGATTGACAAACGCCGGCGTGATTGGGCAATTTCATATCGGTGGCCTGGAATTAATTTTTCCTCCACGGCGCTGACCTTTGTGAAGGTCGCATGCAAATGAGGATTTGAGCCCAAAACGCTTCTTTTCGTATGGTCCAGTACCATTCGCTGGGTTTAAGACGAGAGATTATCATACATGTCACGGGCCATGTCATCCCGTGGAAATTTTTCCCACCCTTAAATACCATTTTTATTTCACTGGTTGTCGTATTTAAAACTCTAAAGCTAATTTCTTTTAACTCCTTCAAGAGTTACCTATTTGGTCAACATAAACAGAACCTTACGTAGTTCCGACCTAATTGCACAACATACACACATTAACGTGCTCGCGGGTCAACGGCGTTTATACAGACGAATTCAGGCATGCGAGAAACAGTATTTACGGAGCATGATTTTTTTATACAAGAGCATATTTCCCTCGTTGATTTGTGAATTTCCCTTCGTGTAGTGGTCTATTTATTATTTTAACACAAAGAATATTTTTTATTTGTATATTTGGCAGCTAAATTTATTTCGCTAGCTCTTCCATTCATTCCCCCAACGCCGCCCCCCCAATTTGCAGCTAAATTAAGCAAAATAATGAGGATCATATTGTCTTCAGTTTCAAAAGGCTAAGGTAATGCATATAACTTATGTTGCCAATAAAAATTAAACTGTTTGCATAAAGTCACATGATCATGTATGCCTACATTCTGACACGTCAACATGTAATTGCGATATTTTAGAGCAGGTATCAGAATATAAGTACTTGGGCTTTATAATTGATGATAGATTTAATTTTAATTATCATGCAGCAAAATTAAACAAGAAACTTAGATATATCATGGATCAGTTTTACTACATAAAGGATATTGTAACAATTGATGCATTGAAAATGTGTATCATGGTCTTTTTGAAAATCTAATAAGATATGGTGTCACTGTGTAGGGGACAGGTGGTGTAACAAATTTAAAAAGAATCAAAGGTAGTCAGAAAAGGTTAATAAAAATAATAAAATCCAATCCTTTTCAAGTGACTGGAGAAATTACAGATGATGTTTATTTTAAAGAGCATTTTACCATTTTAAAAGTTATATCAGTATATTTTAATCACTGAAAATTATTTCAGTGAAAAATACAAAAAGGAAAGAGTACTATCAAAACGCTGAACTTAGAAAACCTAACAAATATGGAATTCCAAAACATTATACACATAAGGGCAGTCGGCAACTAAGCGTTTATGTTCCAAAAGTATTTAATAAAATGAGTGATGACTTAAAAAATATGGAATCTATAAGTGAAGTCAAGAGGAGGGCCAAGAAATGGCTGCTGAGCACATAATAATGTAGTTAGAGATAATTACTGAGAAATTCTCTACTCTACTAATAAAGTAAAAATGGCACCTGTCGATAAGTCAAGAGTGGTTTAGCAGGACCATAACGGTAAATTGATTTAAAAGTAAAAAGTGTGCGCTTAAGTTAAGTAATTAGCTATCATGAAAATGGCAACTGGTTTCTTATTTAAATGTTTAATTTATTGTTATATTTTATAACTAATGCTGTTCTATACAATTATGTAAAAGTTCATATGTGCCATTATGTATTACCCTGTTGCTTTTAGGGGTTTTGTACGCAAAGCATTGAAATAAACCTGATTGACATGAAAAAAAAGTTAAAGTGTCAATGAAACTGGTTTTAGGCTAAAAGGTAGAACATACATCCCAGCACGGTAATTTCTCTAATTGTCTTTATGGCCTTTTTTTCATTTCCCTTTCCCTTAGACGGTCATTCTGAGGAATTACGCTCGTAGCATAACTTAAATATTTAGCAGCTTGAGGCAGCCAAACATCCACTAAGCCGCTACGTCGTTAACCAACAATTAATGAAAATCAGCTAAATAATAATGGTTCATCAAAAAATAAAGGTTTTTTTAACTAAATATGTAGTTAGTTATAGTTATTTGGGAGAGGCAACAATACAGACAAGGCCATTTTCGCCATTTAGGATAAGCTGGTAGTTTGTGAATGGTTAGGAATTTAGAATTTGGATGAAGGTTGGAGAGAAACCCTGTGTTGGTTTTTGCCTGCTCTTAATGACAGGCGTTTTACGGCCCACGGTTTAACGTCCCAGCCGACGGACGTAGAAGTGCTCTTCACACAACACTCCAAGTGTTATGATGAAAAATCTCTGCCAATACCGGGATTCAAACCCGGGCCTCAGGATTGGTAAGTCAGTGCCCTAGCCACCACAATAACTCGTTCCCCTATTTAAGTAAAACTAGGGACTAAACGAGATGCTTAGAGATTTTTAATCCCTACGGTATTGCAATACTGAATGTATGTACCTTTATCATGGCATGATTTTTTAAATTATAATTTTACAATAATTTGAGTTTCTTAGCCTTGGAAATTAAAGTTAGTGCATTATTATATAGGAATCTAAAACACATTATAAAAATAAGTAACACCAGACAATATTAAACAATTAATAAAAGAGCAACTCCTAAGTTACTGTGACCGGCTACGATTAGTCATTCATTCACACGACAGCAGCGTGATAAAAGCAACTCTACGTATTATTAACGTACTCAAAGGAATACCGAACCACTGGCATATGCTTGCCAGTGATATACCTCAACGGTAGTCACTACTAGAACATCTACATAATGAGAGGAAAATACATACCAATAGTTACTAAAGGTTTTGGCAATGCGTTAAATGTTATAACTGTGAGTTATTTAAAGACTGGAAGTTATAATAAAATCTCAAATATTAATTATCGGAGAAAGTATACAATAATGCACTCAAGTGTAAATTTGTTACGTTTCCAAATGCTACCCCTTGTTTTTGTTGGTAGAGGCTTTTAGGGGTCTTCGAACTTCTATTTCAGGCGAGCTCCCGATGTAATTAACCCTGAAAGTGTCATTTGTGGTTTTCTATCTATGATGTATTTTGTGGCCACAGATATAAAGAGTGCAATGATGTTTCATGATAACAATTCTTGGAATCGAGGAATCAATATATTATAACACCACCAATTTTTCACCAATTTTTTACCTTGCTGTAAAATATTCATTAATAAATCACTCCGTAAAAACTTTGACTCAAGGCCTAGAACTGACGTTCATGACGCAAACGGCTGATTCAAAGAAATGAACTTGTTTCCATGTAGCTCAAGCTAGTGTATAAGTTGTCGAAGGCATACGAGTGATCGTTTGGTTTCCAACCAAAAACCACTCCCATTTACATATTATTGTCAGTTAAGTCATGGGACACCTATTATTATTGGTCTATTGTTATTGGCCAATATGCAGCATGGTTTCCGGAAGAGCAGATCAAGTGAAACTCCACTTGCACTCTTTTCTCACGAGGTTTTAGCTCCTGATGAAAATATAATTCCCGTGGATGCTATGTTTCTTGATTTCAAGAAAGCTTTTGACAGGGTGTCTCATAGCAAACTAATTGTGAAATTAAAATCTTATAGGTTAGACAGTAATATTATATCACGGATAAATGATTTTCTACTTGAACGGGTTGTTTCGGACGGTTCTACGTCCGCGGCAATTGAAGTGACTTCAGGTGTGCCACAAAATAGTGTGATAGGTCCACTCTTGTTCCTTCTGTACATAAATGATATCGATAAGCAAAGAGTAAGCTTCGTCTATTTGCCGGCGACGTACTAGTGTATAGGGAAATTCTCTGTCCAAACGATAAAGAATATTTAAGTGATGACCTACAAGCAATTTAAAATGGTGCGATAAATGGCAGTTAGAATAATTTTTTTTAAATGTGTAGCAATGAATTTTTGGAAAAGAATAGTTCTCCTCTTAGCACTCACAAAATAGGTAGTAAAAAATTAACAAACGTGGAATCCATTAAATATCTTAGATTAAGACTGACACATGATTTTTCTTGGGATAAACATATACGTAAAATAATGGGTCAAGCTAGTCGTTGACTGGGATTCATCAAAAGAGTATTGGGTGAATGTGACAACTGGGTGAATGTGACGATCATGTAGGCACGAGAAATTAGCTACTTTTCCCTTGTTAGACCTCATTTGGAATACATTGCCAGTATATGGGATCCATATGGAATAGGCCTAAATAATGAACTTGAACGTGTGCAGCGAAGATCGGCAACATTTATGAAAGGACGGTATGATAACTATGTAAGCCTAACCAGTCCATCAGATGAACAAAAATGGGAATCATTATCAGGCCGTAGGTGGATTTTTAAACTTAATCTTTTAACTAAATTCCAAGGCAATCTTTTCACTGATGAAGTTAAAAATATTTTGCGAACTCCACCTTACTACTATGGTTACTGTGATAGACTGGATCATAATAACAAAACTAGAGAAATTGATTGCCGAACTGACACATTTAAAATGTCCTTTTTTCTTCGCACAATTAGGGATATGAATAGCGGTAAGTATATCCAATATCATGAAATCGAGTTTGAATATATGTATAACGGTAAATATATTCAATATCATAAATTCAAGTCAGACAAGGCTCGTTAATGGATTTTTAATTCCGTTTATTAGGCATTAGCATAGGTAGATATGGTTGCATGTTGGTATACGGACTTTAAGATAAACCAGCTAACAGCAGCATATTGCATGCTTGCTTTGTTGATTATCTTTTTTTGAAAATGAAGTTTAGGCTAATATATTATTACTAATCGTTTTTTATGCTGGATATGTAGTGGATGTTTAGTGTGAATTCACCCCCGCCACACACCTTTATGGTGGCTTGCAGGGTATTATGTACATGTAATCGTTGGAACTTCACACAAGGATCATTAAACCTTATATAGAATATTAGGATAACGTGACGTCTTATATATAATTAAACTTAAAGTAAAAGAGAACGAAACAGATGAAATCTGGACACTTATCGAAAGAAATGGGGACACGAACATCACTAATATCTTTAAGTTTTCAAACTCCATCTACCCTAGGTTATCTCAGAGAAAGAACACTTAAAATTATGAATAATAGCTCTTCTTTTCAAAAATCTTACGGCTAGTTTCCATATATTATAGTCGATAGTCAAAATATTCAATCTTTAGATGGGATTAAGAAGTCTGGTTTTTTTTAACGGAATTTATTCAAATTATTAGTAAAAACATATTGAAAGAAAATTAATTTACAAATAGACCTGCCGTCTGGTCAGACCAGCCGTCTAATAAAAATTTTAACCCAACAAAGCGACATTGACAAATAAACAAAATAAGTACCTACAAACTAATGTAACATAACGTAAAAGAACGCCAGAGGGTGGTATTTGTTGGAAAATGTGCTTGATACTGAACACGTAAATGAAGTAACAACGAGACATCGGTGTCCACGTCTAAATGAATATGACTCTTGAATTTAGTGAACTGTATGACATTGAAGAAATGCAAGGCATTAGCAAACCTGAACCTGTATTATTGTATCAATAATTGAAGAATACTCTAGGGTTCGTCACCAAAGATGAACTTACTTTCACAAACATGATTATAGTAAATTGGCCTGTACGTGATAGTAGATATTTTATTCCGTTTAAATCACTGTGACGCAAACCAGAGAAATTTCCAGCGCATAACTTCCTTCGTATATGTTCCTATATCTTTTTTGCACATGTTTGCATTCCTGTACCTTTTTTGCGCATTATATGTAAATGTGCAAATTTAAGCAGTTATTTGAGCAGTTAAGCAGTTACCAAGTGATTTTGTATCTCTTCGAGAATTCTGGAATAAATCAAGAGCCTCTCTTTCGCAATGGTTTTTATGATGTGCGATCGGTTAAAATGTCACGATCTTTGTTGAATGTTCGCAATTACTTTATCCGAACAAAGTTTAGCATTATGAGTGCGATAAGTACATCAGTATACAAGTATTTCGCCTTAAATACTCACTCGAAAACGTTTCAACGAATGGCTACTCATAGCGACGATAGAATTTCCATCGGGAAAAAAAACTTTCCTCACACAATTTCGTAAGAGCTAAGAAAATATCAAAACAGTATATCACTGCCCAAAAGTTCGAAACTTAACTTTTTTCTAAATTCATTCCCAATGTTTGTAAGATTATGCTACCAATATTACAAATATGGAATTCACAAACAAATACAAACCATTTTACATTGCAATAAATGAGCAAGTCATGTGAGAATTGCATATGATATCTCTGTATCATTGTGGAGGAAACAAGGTCGGCACACGAATCGATAAGTGCACACAAATGATCTAGACCACTGGTGTAGTGACAATAGGGCGTGCCTGATACATTGATGCCACCGCGAAGGCATATTGGCGGACCAAAATTTATTGAATATGGAAATATACTCTTTACAGTCAATGTCACTGCCGCTACGACAGCTGCTCCATATAATGAGTATCTTTAGAATTGCAATCATTTCAAATAATATCTTGCCTATTTTTTTCAAAATATTCTCACTTTATGATTTCGATTGAGTGAACGTCCGCAAAAGAGGTTTAGTTTCTTCATTCCAATTTACAAATCTTAATCTTCAAGTGAATAAATTGCTGATTACAAATTCCTTTAGAGATGTTTATTTTCGGAAATGATAAATTTTAAGTACTTATTTACGTATGTTCTCACAAGTGTGATCATTAATTTTACTAGGTTTTTGAGAAACACGTGCACAGCTTGTTTTCGGCATGCATAGCATAATTTCCAGCACCAGCGATAAGTCTTTCCAGCTAACATCTAATTATTATTATTATTAGTAGTAGTAGTAGTCTACCGGTTAAGTTAGGTTTAAATGGACATTCAATTCTTACCACCCCCTAAATTTCACACGATGTTCCCGATGTCCACGAACGATGTCCGTTCTTCTCCTCACTCTTCCCCGCTTACCCAACGCTCAATCATCTCCTTCAAAACACCAACCCCTTTTATTACCTTTTCCATCCACACCTCCTGCCTTCTCCTAATTTCATCCATCAAACTTCTTTCCTCTCCTACCAATTCCAGCACTTCATCGTTCGTCTTCCTTTAGACCTACTTTACTCCTCCATCCTTCTCCACACCCACATCTCAAAAGCCCTAGGTCTATTTTCATCTTCTTTTCGCAAATCCCACGTTTCCGCCCCATATCGTCCAACGCTCCATATCAAACTTTTCACTAGTCTTTTTTTCACTTCCCTACTCAACGCCCCTGTCATTAGTTCACGCCTACGAGTAAAAGCTTCTTTTGCCAATGTGATTCACCTTCTTACTTAAACGCTGCTATTACCTTTTTCCTCCAACACACTACCTATATAGCTAAATTGTTCCACGTGCTCTAGCTTCTGACATCCTTCTTTGATAGTTAAACTCGCCTTTTTTGTTCTTGAAAATCCAATTACTTTCTGTATCTTCATCCCGTATCTTTCGCACTGTCCCTGCAACGCATCCAGCATTTTTTGCAAGCCACGGGCTGACTGGCTGACTAGCGCTTGGTCATCCGCAAACCTCACTGGTTTTATCAATTTCCCCTCGACCTTTACTCCAGCCTCCAGCCCATCCCAAGCCTCTCTCACCATTTCCTCCGAGTATATGTTGAAAAGCACCGGCGATAACCACCGACAGCCCTGCCTAACTCCCCTCCCTATCGTGGCCCAATCCGATTCTCCATCGGCTACTCTCACTTGCGCCATCTGCGCCATGCATAAATTCCGGATCAGTCTCCTGTCTCTCCAGTCTACTCCTATCTTCCGCAATATTTCCATTAACTTGTCCCACCTCAATCCGTCGAACGCCTTTTCGAAATCAACAAAGCACGCGAATACGTCCTGATTGTATTCTAGATTCCTTTCCACTAGTATTCTCATCCCTGCAATCGCACCCCGAGTGGCCCTCTTCTTCCGAAATCCAAACTGATCCTCGCCTAGGAATTCGTTTGCTCCCTTTTCCATTCTCCTATTGATGATTCTAAGCACTACCTTTGCCGCATGAGAAATCAAACTTATCCTTCTATAGTCTTCACATTCTTTGTCACTCTCTTTTTCGGTATAGGTATGAGCATGGTTTTTACAAAATCCTTCGGCCAAGCCCCCTCCTCGTATATTCTACGAACAAGTTCATAAAATCTGTCCCTTCCCCCTCTTCCTGGGTTTTTCAGAAGCTCAGCTGGGATGTTATCTACCCCCACCGCTTTACCTGCCTTCATTTCTCGCAGTGCCTTCTCTATCTCACTATCCAGTATTCCGGGGCCCACGTCATCCTGATCTACGTCCTTTTCCTCATCTATGTCCAAGTTCCTACACCTATTTTCGCTATCATACAGTTCCTCAACATATTCCCCCCAACGACGCTGGATCTCCTCTGGTTCCATTGCTAAATTTCCCCTTTTGTCTTTGATGAGCGGGACCGTTTTCCATTTCTTGATTCCCGATAACATTCTAACCTTTGAGTACAGACTACCTATTTCTCCTTCTCTCTGGAATCTCTCCATCTCCTCGTATTGACGACTCCACCACTTTTCTCTTGCTCTCTTTGTTTCTCTCCTAAGCCTGTTGTTAATCTCCTTATAAGCCTTTTGCCTAGCTCTGTATTTACATTTTTCCATTTCCTTCTTTCCTCGACCCTTTCCATCATTTCCTCTGTTACCCATGGTTTCTGGATCCTCCTAGCGTCTACTATTCCTATTGTTTTCTCAGCTGCTTCTTTTATGCCCGTCTTTATCATTTCCCACCCTTCATCTATTGTTCCTCTTCCCTCTTCTTCCCTCATGCATCTATCCACAATCTCCTGATACCTCCTCTTCCCTCCAATCAGTGCTCCTACATCCCACATTTCGAAAGCTTCCAGTCTTGCTTCTGTACCACTGTTTCGTCCATGCCTCTCTGTTATAAGAAACATGTCAGTTCTAATGAACATCTTCTTTACTTCTAAGACTGTATTTTCAGCTGTAAGTAGAATCTTCTTTTAGTAGAATTTTCTTAAAGCCCGGGCCTTTATAATGACTATTTACTTCTTTCTTCCTCCATTTTTGGTTACAATCCTCTTTTACCTTCCCAAGCTTTTGTTTTCCTAGAAAGATCGAATACTTTCCCGGCGTATGGTGTTTGTTTTCCTAGTTTAACATTGGTATTGGCCTTTTATCTTCTATTGCATTCCATTATCAATTTTTTTATAAATTGATCTACGGATGATATCCGGCCAAAATATGAATATATGCCAAAGAGTATATGGGCATATTGGCCACATAGGTAAGGCCAACTAATCCCTTAGGCAAGAAAACGCGGATTGAAAAGAGCGTTTGTTACAATTAGAACACAGGTTAGAAGATAACGAACAAAATATATGCTGGAATGGCCTTGAGATCCACGGGAATCATGAGGAACATAATGAGAATATCTTAGAGGTCGTGAAAAGGGTGGGAGCTGCCCTTGATGTCGAAATAATTTCCTATGTGATTAACAAGTGCCACCGCATAGAAAAGCGACGTGAAGGGAATGGGTCACGGGGAATAGTGGTAAATTCGTACGAAGAAATACCAAAGACGAAATGCTGCGAAAACGACGCATAACGAAGACCTTTACAACACGGTACCTGGTGTGGAATCACGGATGCATCTTTCGCGTTATCGCAATCTACATCGTTAACGCCTACCCTTAAAGTAACGCAGGGTTAACAATAACCACCTATAAAATTCGCTCCACTGATTGTGATAAGCGATTTGAAAGGCTGTGCGAAAAATGAAGAACAGAGATCACGTTCTCTCTGACATAAGTTGAATCAAAAAATAACGATAACGCTAGCGAACGCTTTATGAAGATCCATGATCGAGGCCCTGGGAATGGCAGTGGACGCACCGGTCTACGTAAATGTAAAGTCTGAGTACAGATAGGAGGAGACTTCTTGCCGCCGCTCGAGAAAAAAAAAGGCTATAAATAACTGTGGATAAGAGATGGAAAAATATTAATGAAGAAAAGAGAGAATCATCCAGTAATAATTCTTAAACGTATTGTTGACGTAATTAATTCGTAAGCATGTATTACATTTATTTTGCTATTCTTGTTTTGATAATCAACTGGATTTGCGGTTTCATTTGCGAGTACTTTTTCCTCGATATTTTCAATTTCATTATTACTTTCTCTTTATATTATCATATATTCCAGAATATTTCTATGCAAATTTCATTAGAAATTTATTCTCTAAAGATATTTAAAATGATAAATAACACTGAAAATTCTTCGTTATTCCAAGACGATGATGTAAGTCATAAATTCAAGATAATCCATCAAAATATAAGAATCTTAAGGGCAAAATTTGATAACCTAGTATTGCTACTGCAAAATTTCAAACATAAGCCAATGCAATAATTTTGTCCGAAGTATGGATTGATGATTTTGAAGCAAGGGCTTCTAATTTAATAGGTTATAACCAGTATACCTGATGCAATAATACATACAGAGCTGGTGAAGTGATTATTTATATTCGGGAAGAATATTCTTATTTTTGGTCAGACAATTTGAATTGTTAACTGTTGATTTTCTTAAAATAACCGTTTATTAATAAACTAATTCAGCTTTAACCTTAATTGCAGTGTACTGATTACAGTTTAAATCAATTTAAATGTTTCTTAATGATCTTAGGATTGTTTTGGATGCTTCAATGGAAGGAAATCTAATTGTCATTGGTGATTTAAACTTATGCCTATGAAGCCAATCCCCAAATTTGTATTCTATCAGGCGACAATGACTACCTATGGCTTGGAACAATTAATTAGCACTCCAACTAGGATTGCTAAATTTAGTAAGACATGTATTGATCGTACTTTTTACAGAAGCAGAGATACGTTACGTTACTTGTGCCCGCTATCGGTAATTCGTTCTGTTAATTTTGCACTCGTAAATTCAAGGTTACCTTTTGGTATAACTTGCTGGGGTGGAGCATATACTACAAATATCCAGCTACTATATATTGCTCAAAAGAAGATTATCAGAGTAATTTCGCACAAAGGAAAATCTGAGCATTCCTTTCCCCTTTTAAAAGAGCTCTGTATATTACCCTTGAGACATCTATTTATGCATAAGGTTTCAAAATGTTTTAATAGTAGAGGAGGACATAGAAAAGAGCGAAGTGAATATGCCAGTAAACTTAGGGGAAAACTCGGTATAAGTACTCCAAAACCATACAAGCAAAATTTTAAACAATCTTATAAGTTCCTTGCCCCCAAAATTTTCTGTTCCCTACCCATCGAAAATACGACTTGAGTCATTATATAGGTATTCATTTCTAAAATACATAAAAACATGGTTATTTCCAAATCAAAAAATTGATCAATTATTTGTATAGCTGACTGGATTATCTTTAATATTGTAAACTTGAATATGTTATTATATATGCTTTCTTGTGTTGCTAAGTGTTGTACTGTTCCTATGTAGTATATATTTTGAATTTTTCGTCCTTGGCTTTTTGCATGATCAAACGTGATGATAGCTATAGTTAGGTTTACGTTTGTTTGAAAAGTTTTCAAAAATGTGTTGATAAGTTTACTTCCTGGGAAATGTAAGCCAAATATTATAAGAAGTTATGTCTGCCTCTATTTATGCTATATGATGGTAACTCCAAAAACAGAGGATTTATAACTGGGGGTACCTGATTCCGCTTAAATTTTTTTTGTTAACATATGCATTGTAATTTCAAAATGTGGAATAAAATTTATTATTATTATGTCTTTTCCATATTTACCAGTCTTTTCTTTAAATCATTTTTCTCTCTGACGTACCATCTCAGCCTCCTGTCAGCCTATACCATCGGCTAATCGCAGCCTACTTATTTTCTCCACATTCACCCCTCATGACTTCTCTTTGATTCCATTCATGCCTTTCTCGATGTAGTCGTTGAAGAGTACGGGAGACGCCACCTTGTCTCACTGCTTTACCCTTAAAGTAGGCGCGTCCACTATCATAACGTAAGCGGGCGCGTGGGGTACGAAGTAAGCCAATAGGGATAGTTTTCTTTGAAACGTATAAGCGGGGTATTCAATACAATTTTATCCAATCTTCATCGCATAATTGTTTAAAAAGATATACATTTATACGGGAATTGGTTTTCGCTTGGATATGAGAAAGAAGTAATGAGCAAAATTAGCATGACATGCATCAAGGTTTACAATTTCAAACAGTAGCATATCAGCATTTTCAAACTTCCGGGGACAGTTTGATCAAGTTCTTAAATATGAGGTTTTACCATGCAAATATTTGTCTTGAATTATTACATTCATTAAGACTGTGTTTCCTTGTTTCATGTGCATTATCCATAAAATCCTCCACATAGTTTTGAGTTAAAACATTTTAGTATTCAATTTAAAAAAACACATGTTTTACAGTCACACTCACGTCATGCAGCACATTTTACGGTCACGTACTTTTTTCAATCTCTCACATAAACTCTACCCGTCATTCTTCATCAGTATATCTCTTGCGACTTCTGGACCTAATCGTCATGCCGGAATATATAGGAATTAAAAATTTAAATCATGTGGGAGCGTTATGATCTTCGCCCTTTCCTGAAATTGCCCTTTATTAGACTCAGTGCTAGTGCCTTCTACAAACGCTCTCCGGAATAGCTTTTGTGGCTGATAGAAAGTAGACTTCCATTTATGCTTAGGAGAGCAAAATAGAAGGCCTAAGGTCATCTTCTTGTTCTCCTCGAAACAATATTTAGCACACATCTGATCCACTGGATGTCCAAGTCCCCTTTGATCGTATTGTGTAACGGAATGAGTACCGGTTTCGGAGTTTCATCATAAATGTCGTCATGTATGGTCTATATTAGGATAACAGAATTATTTTTTTTTGGTTTGAGCATTTTTCTTCAAGCACGAAGTCATAAACAATTTTCATGAAAGCAGTCACCTCATTGTCAACCACACGCACACAATAAGATATCATTGTCAAAATATTTTTCCTAGGAGTTTTAGCAAATTTACTTCTCAACTGTGTTTTCTCTTCTTCGTAATCCGGTATCTACTAATAAAAAATATCACTGTCATTATTATCACTTCCAGGAGAATAAACAGTGGAATATCATCTCCACCTATCCCATAAGTACTTTCCTGTAAACTGTCTTCTATGAATTCCTCTTTACGTCACAATTGCCAAAGCCTTCTAATTCTTCATCTGATAATGCGGCCAGTATTGCAGCTATTCTACCAGGCTTCAATGTACCTACAATCCAGACATAAATTAGTAGCATCTAAAAAACTTTTCATAGCCAGAAAGTTGACGAATTTCTCAAAGTAAGGAATCAGGCTAAGCTGATATTCCGAAAGAGAACAAAATGAATTCTAATTCTAAATCTAGGTCATTTGTTGGTGTTTTGGTGGAGTAATAGCCGTAGATATTAAGATAATTATTCTCGCTGTCTACAGTTGTGTCGTATTAATGCTGATATTCACTAAAATGAAACTCTTTCAAAATAAAACCACGTCTACTTCATTCCCAGTGGAAGATAGTTGTGCTCACTTCAGAGGTGTTTTGTTTGTAATCGCAATGTTGTAAAAAAACTAAGAGTATAGTGATGAAATTTGATTGAGGGTGAAAACACTGTACATTACGTTCTTACTTGATTTGAAATGGTGATGTCATGGAACAAAATCTTCTTAAGAGTTACGTAAGAGTAATGAATGACCTTCTACTTCACTTACACCAAGTTGGCCCTGTAGTAAGGTTGAATACTGAAGGCGAATTTTCCGCTCCGGCATTTGCTAAAAAATGAGCGAAAAGTAGAGTATAAAAAGGCCATTACTGCGCTAAAAATCTCCTTCATAGAGGTACTGACGGTATAAACACAAGCAAAGTGTTCGTAGGATGAACTCAGTCCCAATACAGTATGGTTTTATGGCACAATTAGAATCAATTTCGCTGAATTATTACAATTGGAACAAAGTTTGGAACTACCAAATTGGAATGAGTTACTCAACCATGCCATTCATAGACTGCGACTGCTGAAGACTGCACACTAAACTGTGAAAAGGGAAAAGCTTCTAGGGAGAGAATTTGAGAATAGGGAATAATTTGATATGTTAAAGGAATATGGTATGGTAGTGACCTTGATGATGGTGAGAGTTTTCGAATGAGATACATTCTAATGAATTCGACAGTGCCAGGCGTTCCGTGGTGGACCAGCATTTTCAGACTTAAACGCAAGAGTTGTACCTAGTGTCCACTTAACTTAATACTTAATGAAACCCATGTAGTGCATTGCTTTATATTAAACGAAGTGGACAGTACAAATCTTGTGTTTAATTTAAGTCTGGGGATACATTCTAACCATCATTATTGAAGTAGCGACAAAAAAGAAGATAGAAAAGGAAACTATGCTATCCAAATGAGTAGTGGTGGGAAAAAAATAGTTACGTAAGTGGGTGCGTGTCGTACTGAGCATTTCTGGACCGACCCCGACAACTTTGATGCTTAGTTCTAAATGCTTCGCCTTTCAGATACCCTCATGTTTTTTTTAGAATAAGAAAGAAGAAACTATGCTGATAGATTATATAAAAGAGAAATGCTGATGGATTAAATACTAACTGTTTTTATTATATTTTAAATAATTCTGGCGTGCGGAGTACGCCAGCGCGCCTGATTAAGTGTTATTTTTAGCTTCTCTACTGCTGGGTCCTTATTTTATAACATCCACCTGGTTTAATACAAATTGTGGATAATTCTTTGGTCTCTCTATAACACTCCAATTTCCTTTAGAAGTCCAAGCAATAAATTCTAGCCCACGTTTTCAATAGTTTTCTCCAAAACTACAAACACAACCAACGCCGGTTTGTTCTTCTACATCCTCTTCTGCATGAGTATTGTATGGGCCATAATTGCTTCTCTTGTACCGTTGCTTTTTCTGAACCCAAATGGGTCTTCAGTCAGGAACTCTTTTTCTTTTCGTTCTATTTTCCCCACATGTGATTCTTGTTTATATCTTCGTGAGCAAAAGTTGTCAGGTTCATGGTCCTACCTTTTTGGTAGTTCTGTCCCCTTCTATTTAGTAATAGAGATGATTGATGATACTCTTCTCGAAGTCCGCGGGTATGTCTCCTGTTGAGTGAATATTGTTGATGTCTATTGGGTAGCTGAGTGAATACTCCTTCTTTTGCATTTTTCATAAATTCCGTAGGATTTTAATTTTCTACATTTTTATATTATCTCCTCTCTTCTTTTTATCCTAAGACGTCGTCTGTGATCCAACGCTTCTTTTTTATAACTTTTATTCTCCCCAAAAACTCTATCTCACCTTCCTGTAACCCTCTTCAAAGGTTTCTCTATCTCTCTTCCACTGACTTCTCAGTTACATAATCTACCAACTGGTTTTCCAAGACTTTCTGAAAGGGCAGCCAATGTTAAGTCTCCTTGGTATCTCCTTCTAGTCATAGGTTCTTCATTGTTTATTCAGCTTCTTGACTTTCAAATGGTATTTCACCATCACTAAATTGTGGTCACTGCCGATATATGACCCTTTTTCCATGAGCTTTTGCAGTAGGTTCCTGAATCTCTGCCTCACGAAAATGTGGAAAATTTGGTATTTTATTCTATCTCGGCACTTTTTCTTTCGTACCATATCAAATCAATGGGAAATTAATTAAAGGTTTAATCATGACCGGCACCGTAAAATAAAAAAAAATCCGAAATATGAATTTATAGAAGGCAATATTATTTTGAAATGGGTATCTCATTGTCTCTCGAAGGACTTTCTAAGAATGGGTCACGCGGGTTACGCAGTTCGTTTCGGGAAGGTATTTCACGTTAATCACACAACGGGGTAATAGGGGCACGCCACAGTTCCACCGATATGCACGACTCCCACATCCAGGTTAGCAGCTGCCGTCACTCGTTGGAGCGATTACGGCCCTTGCGCCACTCCGTGTGCAGAGACTTGAGGAGGGGCATGAGCGGGCCATGCGCCAGCCGAACACACAGCCACTCCAAAGCAAGGCGGCGGACCCCTGGTGCTCCCCCCCCCCCTTTCACAGAGAGCGAGGAGCATGGGCATCAGCTATGTCACTAATGGCATCAAGTACGAGGAGACTGAGCCTGACGGAGGAATGGGCGACATTGCACCACAGCAAGTAAGTCGCTAATTATTTATCATTTTATTTCATCTATCATATAATAGGCCAATAAGTAGCTATTTCAAGGCAGAAGCTTTTATCTATAAGTTATTTCCCTCGTGATGGAGATTTTGAAAGATAATGAGAGGAGTTCACAATATTATTCACGCGACCAGCGATGCATTAGTTCAAGAGGACGTAATCTCATTCAATTCGATCATGTATATATCCTGTTACACATACTTCGGTGCTATGTAGTCATTTTTTAAATTTAATTCCGATGGATGATACTGACATAACAATTACAAAACAGCGGTGATTATATAATCGTTGCTGGCGATCTATTTAATTGCCAACGACTAGAAAACGTAGAGGTCACTGGCGCTATCTTGAAGATCGGTGGAGAAAGTAGTGTTGGAATTCAGATGTACGAGGTGGTATCAAGTAGTTTTTAAGTGCGCAAAGACCCATGACCAACGATACTTTCATAATGAGGGACGGACTGATAGAGAAGCTATTATGGGCATTACCAAGCTGGGAAAAAACTCATGAGAGGTTTCTAGAGATATGCTCAATTATGAAGAGTTTTCCAAGTTGCCCGAAGCTGCACTTCTTCAAGAAGGTAGGAAGAGAAAATCCCGCAGTACTCACTCAGTAGAATGTGTGGAATGCTACTGAGGGGACTGGGTAAATGGAATTTCGTGGTGAATTCAAGTTCGCTTTTTATAACAGCCTGAACTATGAGATCAAGCCAAAATACAAACGAAAAATAGTGTTTTCTACCTCATTCATTTTGCGTTAGCTTTTAGCAAAGTTCCAGAAACAAAATTAAAACGTTTCATTGTACACCGATTTACTAGTCATCATTAACATACTAATAACAGCTGGTCAAAGTTTCACTACGTATGCAAATTATGGTCATAATGCGACCAAATGTTATAAAATAGGTGAAGAGAAACAGCTTTTCTATACATTTTAGTTGATACAAGTTATTAAGAAGTCATAATTTGGAGAATTGTTGATTTAACCTTTGTAGGTTGTTAAGTAAGTGGACAAAAACTTTCCTAATTCACGCAATAAGAAATTTCTCAGTTTTACACGAACACAAAACTAAGTGACAGCTACAATTTCATAGAGTAGGAAGAGCTAAAAGTTTCTGCTTTTTTCACATTATTGCCTACGCAATTAACGTCGGCATACTCAAAATTTTAAACGCAAGGCAACGATTTTTAACATTATTTACGTTTTATGACGACATATTTACGAAGAAAACTCCGCGAGTGTCCGCAACGGATGCACCCCAAAATTTACCGTGGCACCTCAAATGGTGAATTTGATTTTATTCCTGTACGCTACTCCTATTATAAAAGCCAATTTGCCATGCAATCTTAACATAAATCTCTACCATCTCAATGAAGCCGTTCCCTGATTTAGAATTATCGTAAATGATAAGTATACAGCTTTGGAGTATCATCTTCTGAAACTCTAAAACCTTACCTGCAACTAACGGATTGTTAAAATTACAATTAGTAGCTAAGCAACTCACATTTGTTAATCTTTATACCGATGAATCACTATTAGTTTCATAGCCACCCCTGTAACTTAATGGGTTCACTGAGGTCAATATTGTTTCAGTACTCATTAATTCACACTGGCCACTGTCAACTCAATGACAATGACCTTGAATAGCAAATAACCATATTTTTTTGTTTTTAAATCAGAGAATGAAAAGCGGCACGATAGCTGATAAGTTCATGCTGGCAACATATGAAAAGAAAACGCGACCGAGAATGAATGAATGCTTTAGAAATGCACCCGGCTCTCTCAAAATGTTCTATTTCGTTGTAACTGGTAAAGCTGTCAATAACACAATTAGTCAATGGCAAGTATGCAAGAATACAGGAGCATATTACAGATAAATGTGGTCATTTAGAAAACTGAATGAGCCTCTATTGAAGTTCATTGGGAGAAACTTCCAAATGCATGGTCCTACCAGGGGAAACAACTGAATTTACTATAACATTTCTTCCAAAGTAGTAACTTGTACAGCGTGTAGCCATCAATTTTTGAAACCTGATTATAGTGATCTCGCCGAATCTCCCTTGTCTAATTAATAATACACAAACATTAAAGAGAATGGAAATCATTTTTCTGTCATTCCCCTTCAGTAAATTCTCTTTTAATTCAGACTTTGAAACATTTTAGGAAGGGACCCGTTATATAGTTTTTTTTTAAAGTTGGTATCAACACATTAATTCATTGGCTGCTGGAGAGATCTACTAGTAGAAGTCGCAACTTAATTTTCATGAAATTACTTTTCATATCACTCTACCTCCGACGTTCATACTATTTGGCCTCTGACGAACGTGACGAATTTTTTTCCATCAGACCTTTTTAGGCAAACACTATTGTAGATAGTGATTCACGGTGGGAGCGCAGATCTTTGTCATTCTCTCGGAGAAGAACCGCACCCTTAGCCTTGCTTTCCTGACAGCTCTTCACGTGATATCAAGATTGTGTAAATAAACATTCTGCTTAAAGGATTTTCAAAGTAATAAATCAACAAATCTTTAGGTTAGGTTTTGGTTTTGGCTCATAAAACCAAAGTTATTACTTTTATCTTCCATTGGCCTGTGTCTAGGCAATACCATTCCTTTCCTTAGCTATGGAAGTTCTTCCCTTAGAGAAAATCCCAAGCTTATTGTACCTGAAAAATAGTTTACTCTCCAATCTTTCCGCTTCTTTTGTTTCTGATATTTATTGACGCTTTCCATCAGATTCTTTCTCAACACTAGTACATCCTCCTTTTTTTATTACACTATGGACACCGGCTCAGATTTCCAAACAATTATTTACCAGCTTCAAACGCTTTGTCCATGTCTTTGCTGCCACTATTGAATGGTATTTTCACAGCGAAATCTTTGTATACATCTTGAGCATTTATAGCTGCTTTCAGATACAGTACCTCCTAATTGTACTCCATGAATCCAGACGTGCAATAAATTTTCCACAGTTCTTAAACTTTATTTCTGCGAGATGATACTCCTTAGGCCACTTCCGAATCCTTATAGAAATACATTTTTCTGGTGATCGTATCTAGTGTACCGTATGGTGGATTTATACTAGAGAGATTCTTTGCAGAGAACAATTTCCCTCATTTCTATCACAACCGCAAAGTAAGATTAGATTAAGTCCAGTCAAGTTTCCTTTGATCTTGCGTTTGCGGGCCAGTTAGCAAAGGAACTACGCAACGACATACGTCACTTGGGCAGAGTTATATTAAATTTATTCTAATTTTCAGTAAACTAAATCAATGATATTTCAAAGATAAGGATGTCAAAACTAGTTAGAAAGTAGTAGAGCGTTTACTGCAACAGGGTGAGTGATTCCTTGGAATATGGACGAAGGCATGCGAGTATATGACTGCGTATAACTCATATTTTCTGAAGAGTGTACTTCAGAACTTCAATTCTGAAGAACACTCTTCAGAAAATGAAAATAATGTTATGTGAGCAGTAGGATCTGAACAGTGGCGTCGTATGTTGTTAAAATATGGACCTTAGCGAGAGCGAAGATAAAAGGCGTTTAAAATGTGGGTCTGGAGAACAATGGAGAAAGTACGGCTGACGAAGAGGGCATGAGAATAAATATTAGGTATGGATGCAGAGAAGGGAAAATTGCTGGTGTATATTTGGAGAACACTTAGTTGCACGACGAAAGAGTGATCATGAAGAGATGGGACACTATAGGCAGTTGTAGAAATTAGGTGCTACGCAAGGGAGGGAGGAAAAGAATGACTTTTAGAAGGGATGAATCAAATGTTTTCTATCCAATACGTCCTTCTCACCATCTGAAACTGCCCTCCTTCTAAAAGCTTTAAAATTCTCTCTTCCAACTTCATCCTTACGGCCCATTAAAAACTTGGCTGTAGACCGTGAGGTGGCTCTCGGTCGCGGGGAATCCGGTGTGAAGTACATTTCCGCGGACCTCATAACCTCTCACATCCGGCAGGCCAGCATTTCCAAGGACAGGAAAGTGCATATTCCTCTATGGACAACTGTCAGATCCCTTAACAAGACCGACTTAGAGACCGAAGACTTAGGGCCATATTCAGAACCTCAACTAAAGTCACGCTTCCACTTCTCACTCCCTAAAATTCCTGCAACTAGTCGAATTGGAGTACAGACTCACAAAGGTGGTATAACTTCTTAGCGTACGCTGAGAAGTGAGTTAAGTTTCTGAATATGACCCAGAATCTCAACTACGGTCTTACTTCTACCCCCTATGTCTTAAAATCTTTATTCAAACTCAAACATCGGAGCACCGACCCACAAATTTACAACCAAACTAAACGGCATCTTTAGAGACCTCACCTCATTCACCTCAAAATATAGTTCACTAACTCCTTTAACTACCGGAACGTCTTAATGAAATAAAAGAACTGCAGATTAGTATCTTTCGATGTCGATAATCTTTTCCCTTCGGTCTCCATTGACGAGACACGCAGATTGGCGAGAATTCTGCTACAAGATTCGCTAGTCCATAACGTCATCGTGGAGGAATTTCAATCCGTCCTAGAAACCTGCGTCCAACAGAATTATTTTCTTTTTAATAGCAAATTTTACCACCAGACGGAAGGCCAAGCCATGGGCTCTCCCCTTTCATCATTGCTGGCCGAGATTTTTATGGAGAATTTAGAATCTAAACTTTTTAATTCTGTACGTCTTATTTTAAACAATGTGACGTATTGGTTCAGGTATGTGGATGATGTGATATGCTGCTGGTCCGGTAGCGATCGTCAGCAGGATTGTTTTTTAAATCTTTTAAATAGCCAACAATGTCGTATCAATTGTAAGATGGAGAGAGACACTGAAGGACGCTTGAACTTTCTAGATATGGAGTTATCTATAGTTAACGGCAAGCACAGTTTCGGAGTATTTCGAAAACAGTGGTGTAATGACGTAATTATTCCAATGGACTCTTCCCATCCCATGTCTCACAAGCTTGCTGCTTTCAACTCGTTGATTCACAGGCTGGTGGCCTTACCTTTGCAGCCCCCTGAGTTTAACAGAGAGTCGGAGATGATTAGACACATTGCATATGCAAATGGCTATCAAGGGCATATAATTGATAGCATTCTGCGTAAAAAACGCCAGAAGTTGGCCATCAATAATATTTACACTCTTTCAGTGCCCCCACTAGAACCTAGGAAATGGTGTAGATTACCTTATATTGGCAATCTCTCTTTCAAAATAGCTAAACCATTTCCAAAAGATAGACTTGAAATCTCTTTTTACAATCCAGTGACGTTGGGTAGCTTCCTGTGCCACTCGAAGGACCGATTTCACCCAATCCTCCAGTCGGGAATGTACAAGATAAAGTGCAGTGATTGTGCGAAGTGCTATATTGAGCAGACGGGTAGGAACTTTTCCATTCGTATGACTGAGCACCGGAAACGTTGGAAGAAAGAGGACTCATCTTCACTCGTGGCCAAACACCTCTTGGACACAGCCACCTTCTGTTTGACCCGGAGATACTCCATGTGGAAAGGAAAGGCCGAAGAATGGACGCTCTGGAACAATTTGAAATTGTTCAGTAAGGGGAGGAGTACCTCATGAATGATCAGCTGTTCAAATGTCACTCCCCACTCCTAGCCATTCCATTCCCTAAACCACGCATTGACTCACCACCAGTGCTCCCCCTATCACCTCCTCCCCCCAATCTAACACCTCCCTCCCCTCGCCCGTTGTGTATATATACCCCTCACTTGACCGAATATTTTTATACCCGATGATGGCTTAACGGCTGAAACACGTAGTAGGTATTACCATTAAAACTGTGGAATAAGTAATATATCTTGTGTTTCTTCGTTTTTTCAAATGTTTTCATTGAATGCATCTCTTCCTCTGGCTCTTTTTAAAGTACTCGTTCCACAATATTTATCTAGTAAATTTTAACCCATACCGATCATATCGTTAAAAACTGGCAAATAACCTCACCATACTTCACAATAAGCCGTCACCACCTGCTTAATTACTCTGTATGTCAAAAATGACTTCATCTACATCTAAATCTACGTAATACCCTGCGAAACACCACGAGGGTGTGTGGCAGGGGGTGAAGATACCCAAACATGCACTACTGACTAGGACTTCCTAGAGATTCAAAGCATTCTGCCTTCTCACAGCAACCATTTGCGACATGCATATAAAATTATATAGAATTATCCTTTTGATAAACAATATTAATCAACTACCTCAAGTAGCATAAATGATTTATAGATAAATACATTTAAGATAAATAAATGATTTCAGTCTTTCCGTGTTTTTCCAAGGATAGCAGTGAAAATGACTCTATCCTAAAACGTGTCCACGAAGTGACATGGATACCAGGCTCCCACTTCACAAAAGAGCAGCTTGGGTTACGTATCACAACGGTTGGAGTGAGAGTCGGTCGATTCCGTTTCTTCCTCGGCAATCATTTTCGCATCCGTATCCGGCTCACACTCCTCGTCATCAAAACTTTCCAGCAAGTCTCTCGCCCTTCTGCGAAGCATCGGTCGTTGGAATCACCACTTTTATTTCCTCCTCCCATGATTGGCTGTTTTAGCAACTCGCGGAAAAGTAAGCCCACCAATCGAAAATATTTTATTCCGTTTTTAATGGAACTCAATAATTCTTTAAGTTGAAACTAGACTGTGAGTTACCATCGGAGGGGAAAGGAGGTTGTAGCCGATGACGATGGATTCAGTGATTCACTTCTACGCCTGCTTTGGACTTATACGATCGAAAAATAAATTTATTAATTTCACTCGGTAACCAGTTTCCCAATTGACGTAAAAAAGTACAAATAGCGTTTTTCATGCAATGTTTTTCAGCTCTTATGCACTGCAATGTCAGTATTACCCAAAAAAGTGGCCTTCAATGGCTTAGAAGTAGAATATAAAATATCTTGGTTTTTATTTTGTAATCGTCTTCCAAAATGTCTAATAGATAGTTTTGTCTATATAAATTCAAATGATAAAATGTACCCAATCATCAGTTTTCTTAAGCCTTGTGCATAAAAGAACGGTCATTTGACACTTGGCGAATATATGTCGAAGTTAATTAAGTCTGACTCAAATTAATGCAGGCCTAACGGCAAAGGCATAATTAAAGCAATCTAATTGAAGTATTTTATTTTCTGTGACTCTTACTCTAATTGGCCATAATGAGAGTATTTGTACACCTTCGGACCCTGACACCTAAGCGGAGAAGATGAGAGGCCGGATGTTATTGATATGTGGACTTGGAGAAAACAGGAGAAAATATGGTGAAAAAGTAGAAAAGGCAAAGGGTCGAATTCCGAGCCTGGTGTAGCAGGAATGTTATACATGAAAATTCGGAGGAGGAGCAGAATAAGAAGCAATAAACACCCGATAGTTGAGATAAAAGGATTACTAACCACTGAGTATGATAAAAGGAGGTTGAAGTACAAGACGTGGGAGGTGTGATACATGCCGAGGTGGAAGGAGTTTAGGTGTAACAATCACTAAAGATTTATCGTGTGGAAGACACATCCGGGTAATGTACTGCCGAGCGAAGAGAAAGCTAGGATTTATAAAAAGAGTACTTGGGAAATGTGATGAAAAGACAAAAGAGCGATGTTACTTTTCACTAATTAGGCCCCACCTTGAGTATGCAGCCAGTGTATGGGATCCTAATGAATTAGGTTTGATCAGAGAACTACGCAGTGTGCAGCGTAGAGCAGCTAGGTTCGTTAAAAGGTGTTACGATAGTTTGAGTAGTGTTTCAGAATTAATACAAGTATTAGGGTGGGAATCATTAACAGAGCGTAGGTTAAAGTACAGATTAAATCTATCACAGAAATTTCCATCGGAAGCTTCACTGAAGATGTTATGGATATATTAAAAACACAAGCGTATAATGCTAGATTCGACCAGATAAATAAGATTAGATAGGTAGGTTGTCGTACTGATAGATTCAAAATGTCATTTTTCCCCAGTACTATAAGAGAACACAATACTAAATACTATAGATAACAATCTAGTTGCATGAGACCCTATAGTTGCTTGTTTGCATGTCAATAGTGCATGCTTGGTGATCTTCACCCCCTGCCACACACCCTCGCGGTGGCTTGCAGGGTATCGCGTTGATAGATAGATAGAGGAAGTGTACAACGGAAGTGTGGATGTCCATTTCTCCAAAAAAATTGTATGACGCCAGTAAAATAAATATATGCTGAGAAGAAAAAAAAACATTATCCAGTGGTACCGTCTAAGAATTAAAACTTTTTGAGCATTTTTTCTGACTGAATCTAATTAATCACCCTACCGCAGTAGGTTCTCTCATACACACCCAATTACCTTAGAAAGGCATTCTACTGCACAAAAGAACCGTTTCCGTTGCACAACTTAGGCGACTTATTTTGCCATGAGAGCAGTATGCTCGGTTGGAAATGCTATTCCAAGACAGTTGTTATTGAACAACCATATAGTTCTCAAACAGATTCTTCGATGTTGCCACCGTAAAAGACGAGAATCAAAGCTTGGCTAAACTGAACTTAACCTTCTGATCGGAAGATGCGAAGGTCAAAAGTAGGCTGCCAAGCGAAAAGAAAGTTGTTACGCGCCAATATCTGAATTATAATCGCGTCTCCAAACTAGAAAGACGACGCAAGTCGTAAAATATCAAAAGCAGTGATAATTAGTGTCCCTCGCAAGAGGAAGTACACATCCAAGAATGAGGACCTAAATTGTAAGTATTTCGTTCGAGAGTTTGCTTTTTATTTTAACTCTTTTGCCAGATTTAGCAGAGTAATGTATATTTTTGGCCTGTTTTTGGCGTATTTGTGTCACTTTTACGTGAAAGATTAGATATTATTTCTTTGTTTTATTGTTGCTTTATATCATGAGCTTATTATTATGCATAATAGCTAATAGCATATAATTATATTCTATTAGCTATTATGCAACCTTTCGCTGTCATTTTCTTTTCAAGCGATAAGGAAAATGTCCGTTTTGTTGTACATAACTGTTTTCAAGTAACTTTCATACACCACTCACTATCACTGATTTAAAAGAAAAAACTTTTTTAGAATGAGCGACTGCGTTCTTGGTTGCCTCATTGAAATTATGGTCTGACTTTTGAACATTCGTGCTACGCACCAGTTCTTGAAGAAAAATACCGGTCCCTCACACGGTGACTTCGGATGGGGAGAGTAATTAGGGAAAACAAATTGTGAATTGAAGGCTCAACGCGACAGATGTCGGGGGAGTAATGAGCGACCATAATTTCCTCTTAAGTCACCCAATGATAGTTGCCGACAATCAGTTACCTTTTACTCGTAAATTTACATCTTAACGCTCAATTATTATTCATCAAAGTTTTATATTATTTTTCCCATTTACTATCTTTAATGGCAATTATTGCAATTCATATGAAAGTGTATGTAACAACTGTATCAGCAGATGAAGAACTCGTAGAAAATAACAACATATCTAGCACGGATCAATTAGATATTCCAAAGTCGCATTCAGTTCAAGATAATTTTTCTTGCATAGCATTATTTTCTGAAAATAAACTGTCCAATGTCCTTTAATAATATGAAATGGATAAAAACAGAAGTAGGTTTGGAGCTAACTCCGAAATGACCCATGGTGAACCGGATTTATTACAAAACTCCCGTCGTGTGAATCGCAAAATTTATATTTTTAAACTAAAATTCCTCTAGTTACCTTGCCTCATAAATAAATTGGGTGATTTTAACTAACAATTGAACGCTTAAACACATTAACACCTACTCAAGGCTATATGCAATGCAGGATCCCATATAAAAACAGAGACTGCGTGAGTTAATTATTCAATTATCCGAATAAGAGCACATTTTCAGAATATTTTTGGTTTATCACAATTTGTATGCATATTTCTTTCATGGCAGAAATTTTTTGACTGTTTATTGACAATCACGAGTGCTTTAAATCTACTTTAGTATCCTATTTTTTCTGCGTCAGTCGTGAGTTGGAGTTGGAGTTCTTAATTTCTTTGGTGCCAGAATGAAATTACGCAATAATAATGCTTAGTCAGCACGATATGCTCTTTCTGCTTGGAGATAATTTCTTTATTTTGTGCACATAATGTGGGCTATTACGAACTGGAGGGCGGTGTTATTCCACAAGGCAATGTTTTCACTCCGCCCCGGCGATGAGACTGCTCAATTCGGGCCCGAGGGTGGAGTCGCACCTCGCTCGCCAATCAGAGATCAATCATTGTGAGTCGAGGTGATTCAACACAGCGGATGCTTCGTGAAATTTGAAGCTCGCGGCCTCCGAAAATGGCATCACCCAATGATATGCCATTTCATGTCCATAATGATACGTTCTTTGGTCGCACGACATTTGAGGAGACAGCATTCAACTAGCATATGTGTTGAGGCACACGTTTATTCTTCGACATCTACATATCACTCTGAAAGCCACAGCTATAACGTGTGGCAGAGGGTAACTTCTAACTTGGACTACCAGATTATCGTCGAATACGTAATCCTAATCTTAGTAAAAAAAATATTACCAGTTTTACTGTTCAGTGAACTAACTCCGCCAAGGAAACAACGTAGCTTCACGTGCAATTCAGCTGCTAATTTAAAAATGTCGTCATGTGCAAAGATATATTAAACAATCTTGTTAATTTTTGGAACGTTCAAAGAAATATCTACTTGGCTGTCTCCACGTCTTTTTATTTCCGACCATGGTTTCGATACAGGGTATCATTATGAAGATGATTTTTAGGAAAAGGACAAAACTATATATATAGCCAAGTAACGAGGAGGGGGAGGTGATGAGAGGGTGTGGGGGGGGGGGGAGACGTTCAGGTGCTGAGGAGGTGGTGGGGGGGGTAGGTGAGGGTTAGGTGGTTGGGCTAGGTGCTTGGGTAGGCTTGGAAATGTTAAGCCATTCGGACTCAAACTTGGTTAATGACCATTTTTACCCTTCTCGCTCCCCTCTCCTTCACTTCCCTTCTTACTCACCCAACACCCCCTCCTCCCCACCCGGAGTGACGTGACAGATATCCCTGTTTTCTTTGTTTATGCTAGTCTTATTGTCTTTAGGTCAGTCATATTAATTTTTTTTCTACTTACGAGATTCGCAATTCGAATTAATTGTTCAACTAGGAAATTCATTTCTATTAGAATGAAAAATATCTGGTTTTACTGCTGTGCTTTTTGGGGTGTTGTACCCAAGAATATGTGGATTAAAAATCATGCACTCATCTATCTTGATGGTGAAAACCTCTCAGGATTTCAATTCCTGATATGCAGTTTTCCGGGGGGATATCGCAGGTTGGTGAGAAAAAATTCACAGATGTACGTATATACCTATCCATAGCATTGACTAGTTACTTTGGTTAAGTTTTCACCTCGCCAGATATTTTTCCCTCTCGGTGAGGCAGTAAGTACTGATTCCACTTCTCCTCGACAATTTTGAGGCTAATTCTTCATTAATCTACTTCGTGATTATCGCGTCCAAATACAGAACTTTTATTAAGTGTTCAACCCGAAGGTTGGTTTTTGAAAGGTGAGGGAGGAACTCACCCCGTACTAAGTCAATGGCGTGTGAAATACACACATTCAGGGAAGTGGGGGCCAGTTCCTTTCCCTGGGCCACCTGCGAATTCATCTACATCTACATCTATCTACATAATACCCTTCAAGCCACCATATAGGTGTGTGGCAGGGGGTGAGTTCTCACCAAACATGCACCACATATTGATACGTCAGAAACACGCATAAAATGGAATCGCGAGGATTTTAGTTGCAACTAAAAATACAGATCATGCCCTCCTAAATACAGCATTCCTTTGAAAATATTTTAAAGTTTTTAAAGTTATTCAAAAATGCTAATTTGAAAGCGCAGTTTTCCACCAAATGGTTTGAAATTAGAAGGTTTCTCAAATCCAACAAAAATTAAGATTTGATCTCTAAATAAGGAAAAAATTATTTTAAGGTACCTTTTAGTGGTGTGTCATCACCCTCTATTCTTTTCACAGGCACTGCATCACTGAACAACTCCGAATATTCCATAAATACACTGCTATAACAGGTCCCTATTGCTCGCCGCATTTCCATGCAACTATTGCAATAATAATCTTACTGACCCAACTTCAAGTGTGAGACAGAAAAAGAACACCACTATGGAAGTCTCAATTTTGATGAGTTGAAATAGAACTTTTGCCTTCGTGGCACAAATTCCTTTGCACTACCAAATTATTTACGTTATCAATGATTCATATCATTTTCGGCAGATTTTCTAAACGATCTCATTATCAGATGCGATCCATCCTTCCAGATCCCAGACCTTCGCGCCTTCCTCTCTCTTTCATTTTACCGCTTTTTCTCGACTTGTAGCATAGGACAGCATAAATAAAACCCTTGCTACTTTTTCACTGATAAGTTTCTCATAAAACCCAACCATGGCTTTATTAATAACTTTTCGGTATAAAAGAGCTCATATATTTATTTACACCAGCGTGATAGGTAGTTGACACCTGTGTCTGAATAATAAACTCAGAAACGTATAGCTACTATAACTTCACAATGCATCGCAGAATTATTAGGAATTATTCCTGACCAATGCCTAGTTCTAAGGACCCCGTAAGAGGCGCTCACCTTGATACATGGGGATAGAGTTGGTGTGAGTGGCTAGTGTACTGGCCTCCCATCCCGAGAGTCCGGGTTCGATTCCCGGCAGTGGCGGATTTTTTCAGTGGAAAACCGGTCCCCACTTGAGTACCTAGTGGAGGGCATTTCAAGTTCAGTACTCCGTCCGTCGGATGGCACGTTAAACCGTGGTTCCCTTGGCGCCTTTCGTTAAGAGTAGGCTAATGCCGACGTCGGGTTTCTCTCCACCCTTCCTCCGTTCCATTGTTCATTACCCGATTACCCATCTATCCTAAATGGCGCATAAGACCACAGCTGTCGGTCGCCTCCCCAGAATAACCAACCTTGAGACATGAGAGGTCAAGAACAAGGTCCATGAATGGATTCAATGAAACGCAGTGGTGGAATGTACATACCTTAACTCCAGATAATTTAAAATCAGGCGAAAAATTGTGGGTACACTCCACACTAATGACTATGGAAATTTCGGAACTTTTACAAAACTTCCGATTGCGTTTAGAATGTTTCATAATCACTTCGAGACAATATCAGATCGAGAATTTAATAACTGAAAAGGTGCGAGTGAATATTCATCAGCGATAAAATAGAGGTAAATATCCAAGCCAACACATTCTGAAAATAAAAACGGATTAATTGTGGCATATTGGCGAGAAGATTGGTACCATTGGTAAGGCATTGAAAGTGCTAGTAAAGACACAAGTTACATGCCAATAAAATTCTTGAAATTGAAAATTATCTCGAAGTCAGCAATTGATGTTCAAGTAATTTTTGAGAGAAGGGTACTTCTCAAAGTTTAAGTGCGGGTAAGGTTAGATTTTTGGTCCAAAATACTTGCAGAGAAGCATTTCTTCTCCCCCTCGAGGTACGCCGGCTTCTGTTTTTGACATCCAACTTCATCTTCCGAGCAACAGAGTCGCGCACCTCACCGCTGCCACTTAAATCCCTCTCTAAGACAGCGGAATGCACGCCGCTCTGCCCTCGGAAAGGATGCCTTCACCCCACCAAAAGGAGCTGCGTGAGAAGGCAGGGAAGGCGTCTGGGAATCCCAGAGATCGAAAGCAAAGGGGAGAGAGTAAGGAAGGGGATGCAAGAGAGGGGCGGGAGGGCGAAGGAGGATTTTTGGGAGCGGAGGGGCGGGGGATGGGGCAGAGGAGGGCGGAGGAGTGGAACTGGGTCCCACAAGGAGGTCGGAGGGGCGGGAGGCTGTTGCGAGGGAGGGGCGGAAAGAGGTAACGGGGCTGGAGAGATTGGCTGCATCTAGCGCGAACGCACTTCCTTCCTTGAGGATGCATGGAGATCGTCTTTTTTTCACGCCGCATTTAAAAAGCGACTGCTGCTAAAATAATGACTGCCTGAACGATGCAAATGTTACAATCGTCAATCTAAACATAAAAGTAGAAGTACTATTATAATTCGGGAAAGGCGAGCGACACCTACAATCAAGTGCGCCATGCAGGATAGATGGGTTATCGGATTGAGGTAGGAATTCATAAGGGAGGGGAGGACTGCGCCGCCATTAGCCTACTCTATACGAAGGGTGCCAAGTGATTCACGGTTTAACGTCCCATCTTACGGACGGAGTTTGAACTTGAAGTGCTCTCCACTTTGCACCCAAGTTAGGACCGGCATGCCGATGGGAATTCTCAGCTGCAGCTGGGCTTTGAACCCGGGGCCTCCAGGATTCTAGCCACAACGCCAACCGGATGCCCATCGAAAAAAATTTCTTCCTTGCCTTTGAGCTTTGAAAAATAGAACTATCCGTATAGAACTATATGGTCCGGAAGTATAAAATGCATTTTCGCGACATCAGACGCTCTTTCCTTGAATTTTATTATGGCCATTAACTTTTTATCCATGGTGTGCATTCGAGACTTTGTTGACATTATTTGTCAGGCGATTACTTTCATGATATGCGAATACGCAGGAATTGGTGGCAGATTATTATCAACAGTTTCAGTGTTACTTCAAAACTATCAGGTACTTTAATTCCAGCCTATAGAAGCCGGAGGCGATAACATAGTGCTGTGAGTTACCAATATCTGGCTCACA
The DNA here is from genome assembly GCA_933228895.1 of Platycnemis pennipes. Lineage (NCBI taxonomy): Eukaryota > Metazoa > Arthropoda > Insecta > Odonata > Platycnemididae > Platycnemis > Platycnemis pennipes. Next base: position 104,291,680 of record OW121846.1, on the reverse strand, counting down.
TTGGGAGTCAAATATTCGTGCCCTGTCCATCACCATGAGTGAGCCTCACATCAACATTTCACAACCAAAGAACATAATTATGGCAGGACTGTTGTGTGTGGTCGATGATGTTAAACTGAGAAGGATGGCAGGACCCCCTAAGAATCGGATAAGAGCCATGAGAGGGGCACCCTGGCCACTAAGGGCCGTGGACGCCCCTTCATCCGTCCGCCGGGTGTCCACGTTCCAGTCAGTTCGCTGGAAACAACGAGGAAGCAGAGGAGCACCGACATCCCTCGCGGGTCACCAACAAGTTCCTGCGACCCAAAAAGGATGGAAATATGTGAACCGGTATATAAATGCGTATACGGGAAGAGAAAAGTGTTTACGGATGGAAACTCCTAGAGGGAAAGTGGTCGAGCGACGCTTTTTTTCTTTTATCAGTATTTTCTTTTATGACTTGCCTACCCCTGTAGTTTTCGCACCATCCTGTAACGCTAGTGCGTAGTAGTAGTGGTAGAATAAGTCTCCGCACTCGACGAATTTCATCTGTACGTGAAACGGAATTGCGGTTTGCCGAAAAAAAATTAAAGCATCAAAAATCTCGTTTTCTCACTTATTTAGCCAGAATAAGAATGCTTGGCAATTTATGTCACCAAAAAGCGCCAATAATGATCGCTTATATTTTTAGATTAATTCCATCTTTCGTGGATGGAAACGCATTCTCATCCGTCTGATCAGCCCCTCCGGCCCTCCTCCGATGGACCGGCGATCTCGGTTCTTCCGCCATCAAAGAGTCTGTAATCCAGTGCCTACGATTTTGACGTCCTGCGCTTCATAACATGCCAAAAGGCAAATAATGCTATATCTCGGTGGTAAACATAGCAACTACGTACTACGGTATCTCCACCGAGAATTAGAGGAAAATTTTACTTCGTAAATTACACAAATTTCGAACCAATGTTACCAGATCTCAAAGGGTGGCTAAAAATTTCGATTTCAACATATTGCAGGTACTTGTAAATCACATGAAAGTGTGATTCGTGTTACAAACGACTTATTTTTAAGCTAGTATGGGGTAAGTTCAATTGTGACCTTACCCCGCGGCCAGTTCTGGCACCGGTGGCACCTCGGTGCCGGGGTCTTTGGTCCTCGCGGGATTAGGTGAAATGAGGGGTCAGAAGTGGCAGCGCGCGTCACCTCCAAGCAGGGTGGACTGCCGCCTCCCTCCCCCTGCCAGATCCACGGCCTACTCTCTTTCCTGGGTCAACCAAACCGCCAGCCCTCCCCCCCACCCCACTTCCCTTCACTCCCGAATCTCCCGAGCCACGCACTCTCGCCGCGCCGGCCGCAGAACTCTCCCCCCCCGGCCGGGCCGCCTCCTCCCTCCCCCTGTCATCGCAAGGCAATCGCACCTCCGTCCGCCGACTTCTAAGACCACTCTGCGTCCAGGCGGAGCTGGCGACGGATCCACAAGCGGCTAGCACCCGGCAGGGGGTCACCACGTGGTGACCAAGAGTGAGACGGAGCGAGGGAGCCACGGGAGGACAGCCCAGGATGTGCGAACCGCAAGCGGTGCTGTTGGTGCTCTTGCTGTCGCCGGCGCTGGTGCTGGCGGCGGTCGGCGGCCACGGAGGAAGGGTGAGTGGCCGTCGGCTTCCCTTGGCCCACCCACGCCCCATCCCGCTCTCGCCCCACCCCAGCAAGCATCGTCCTTGCTGCCAAGGGTTAAGGTCGAGCCCGGCTCTCAGAGGGTGATCCTCGTGCAAGCATGACTTAACGGGAGGACGCGCTGCTCCCCCCACCCTACCCTACCCTCGGGCCCCCTTCCCCGCCCCCCGGTCGACTGGCTGCTAGTCATGCACCTCCTGGACGAGTCCGATTGGCCGCCAGTCCTCTCGTTTGCTGACGCTCTTCCCGAGTCGCTTCTGCCGATTTGAATCCCGCTCAAAGCATGGAATGTGATATTATGCTCCAGAATTTATGGAGCTGAGCTAATAGAGCAGAACTTCCTTCGCTGCAACAAAATACTTCTGTCGAGCTGGAAGTTTAAGCCCATTGTGTTTTTCTAGCTGTGAAAGATGGATCGTGAGCTTATGATTAATGTTTGGCCGTCTCTGCCTCGTCGAACTCTTGGATGTCCCTTGGTCCTTGGAGGTCGTGTGTTGGTATGTCAGCATGTGAATTTCTCGCTCCAGAATCCGCAGTAAAGTCTCTCCCGCCCACCCCACTCCAGCCGTACCGCAACAGTGAGTAATGTGCTATGGCAAAGATGATGATCGACAGAGTGCGGTCCACGAAAAAACTAGTAATCGTTTATTCCTTTCTAAAGTAGCAATAAACTAATTCCAAAGTTTCACTATCTCGCAGATGGCACGCCTCAATGTAAATCAAATTTCACAGTTTCCAAGCAACCTGGCACTTTACGACGGTATGTATCTTTTGGTACCCAAATCATATCAAACAGAGTAAGACGTAACCTGTTTATCTGCTAACATTTGCTTACATGAATAGTCCGTTCGCAGAGAAATCTTGAAAGGAATAGCAAAAATCATTAATGAAATATTTTGCGGTTATATCCACTCATTAAAGTTTTAGAAGGGTGCTGAAAAATATGAACGCCTTTAAATTTGGGCTGAATCTGCTATACAATTACTATGCATTAACTAATTTAAACGCTCTGAACGCCCAGCAAAATCAAGTAATAAGTGGCATCCGAAAATAAATTTTTCTGGATGTTTATTTTGACCTTCAAATCCAGAGATCGGATTCATTGCAACGACATGACATGACTTCGTGCTAATATTTTGTCATTGTTTAGGGGCATCAAGCGAATATGGGGCTTCATACTTCCTTTTGCAAATATTCCAGCGACTTGTTTCACCACAGTGGTATTAGAATTCGGTCTTCATGCGATCAAATGTCTCAGGTAAAATTGCATTGTCGTCCTAAACCATAAATATAAGACAAACGTAACATCCGTACCCGAGGTCAAATTAAATCTTAATACCTTGGACAAATATCTTGGTGCAAAGTACCGAATTTAAACTCACTAACTCATTGTGTTTTCAAGCCAACCTGACTACCGCGGCCGGCCACCTAATCGCAAACAGCGCACTTATCTTAAACGATGTTGTCTGTCCCTCACATTATCTGATGACGAATTGTTTAACTAATGCATTTTTCTTCCTTTAAGAGCTACATGGTTCATTTTTTCAGCATAGTAAATATTATTGTGAAGCCAAACAAGCAGGTGACCGATGGATTCGATAGGATGTACTTGGTTTCGTGTCGTCAATACACTACTGAACCATGCAATCAAACAGCGGTCAGAGAAATGTCCTCCTTGGTTTAAATTCACGGTTTGAGTCACACTACGCTCCTAGTTTTTAATGGCATGGAAACAAATTTTTAAATGCAGCCAACCCGCCATCACCTTCTTAACTGCCCTTGCGTCTATCCCTGTATTGGTTTTTGCAGCCCAAGCAAGTAGTGCCTACTGTCACTCCACTCGCCCAGCTCGTGGAAATCTTGAATTCACAACATCTTGGATACCATCCCTGGTTGTTTCTATGCTTTCATGCTTTCCCACTCCTCAAATGCACTCTCTCTTACGTTCGATGTACATTTGCTCTCTCAAAAGCAACCTCATTTGTGCAGTTTCTCGATTGACTTGGCCTTGGACGTTTTCTAACCCTCATAAGAGATTTCACCGCTCTGAATCACCTGATATGGCTTATGCTACGCCAAGCCAAACGAAATCTATAGTTCTCATTGCTTTCTCTGTACATTTTATAACCCGAGCAGGTTCACGTTTTACGGGTGCTAAAAACTCTTTTCCTTCTAACAAACGCTTCAACATGCTCTTTATATGAAATTTTGAGTCAAACTCTTCAGCCAAAATAATTTTGTAATACTAGGAAATAAACCCTGGTAAGGGAATTTTCAAACATGCGGATAGTAAACAAAGGGCATGTTTTTCTCGCCAATAAGTTGTTCGATATAACTAGATTTACTGTAAGTTAATTTTCGTCGACGAGACAAAAGCGATCGATTTCAAACAAATTTTTCGTGGAGCACCACTTTCCATTTTCTTGCTTCAACTGAATTTAAAAGTACTCTACGTTTTTAATCCTGTGCCTAAGTTTCAATTCATTTTTTTAAGTTCTGTCCTTAATATTCACCCAACTAAGAAGAGGTGATTATGTTGCAATCCTATGACCATATTTCCAAACGACACATGAAGTATCTCGCAGGATTGTCAAATTATAGTGCCATTGCCGAGTGGTTCATAGCGTGTTACGCGGTGTAGATCATACATAATCACGAGCATGTCCGCACGGATTCGGAAATGCATGAGTGACACGTTTTATCCCCAAAAATAAAAATACATCAAAACTCAAAGGCCACGCTGAAGAATGGTCTTCATCCCCATAATCATGGTAGCAGATAATTTAAATTTGACATTAGCCGTTTATGGACGCAGGTGCGCCATTTCATTCGCATGAGAGCGTATAAATAAATATTTACTCGATTAATGCGTGTCATTTTCAGCTAGACTAACTTGAATTCTTTCTTCTAAAGGGGAATGCCAATGGTGGTATATGAGTTTTAACCCTATGCGATAGTTTCAAGCAAATTTTATCCGTGACTTTTATGGTCAACAAGTCAGCGATATTTTATGTATCCATAACTCTAAAATACATTAAAAATGTAGGAAGACTGAGTAGAACACTGGCATCGGAGGAATTTTCATCTTAACCTACGCCCGTTGCATCTTCGTGCTTCGTCAGCAAATGAAAATTCTCCAGAGATTAGAACATCGTAGAAATCCCTGTTATCCCCAGTATCAAAGCTCAGTCCCTCGACGTCGGAAGTCTTTACCCTGACCTGCCACCTGACCGATTCTACATCCGTGTTTCTTCATTAACCCTCCAAAGCTATGGCATCGGAATAACTATTCTTCTTTCTATATGAGTTCATTCGCACAGTTAGGTATCGGTATCCTGTGCCCAGAAATAGTATTCCATTGTTTCATTTCGCGATAGGTTTTCCTACAGTGGACCAGTTTCCCTTCACATCAGACGGAGAAATCACCGTGACACGATTCCTTTCCTAGTAATCCATAGCTTAAGCATCTAGAAATCCCGTTGTCTAGCCCTTGCCAACTTTTCTTGCCTATTGAAGTGGCTGCCCATCATATAGCCTCCAGCTCCCATTCTGTCCATCCTTTCCTACTGAGAAACTTCCGCAACCACCCAGATGATTGGCATTTTTTCACATCTCTCGGCACAGTTACCTTTTACTAGATACGCTATGTTTTTACGAGATGATCCTCTCTGACCCACTATTTCCATTTATTTTCTTCCTTGGCATAATTAAACCTTCCCATGCGTAAAAGTAAAATAAAATACTATGCATATTCCACACTATTTTACACTATCCACCCAGAAAATGTCTGCGGAGTAGACGAAACTCGGGTCGGTGAATTAAAAATAGTGTGGAATATACATAGTATTTTATTTTACTTTTACGTAAACATGCAGTTCCACCAAGTTACGCCTGAAACTGTATAGTTTATACACCTTCCCATTTTTATCAGTATTACCTGAAAATTTTCCTTCGTAAACTTTTAATCTAACTCCAAATTTTAACATAAAAGTGAACTCGGAGGATTATGTGGTGTGGTATTTTAACATAATTAAAAAAGAAGACACAAATTGAAATTTACCATAGTTAATGAATTTAATACGACCCAAGTTTCAATGACACTGCATCATCTTCAGGTGGATCACCTGAATATGATGCATGTCATTGAAACCTGGGTCGTGTTAAATTGTGTTTTAAACGGTGTTCAATTGCTATGATGTTTATCCTTTCGAATTAATATATAAAGTACATCTTTTCGCTCAGGAGTCAAACCATAATCGTATGTTCACCATTCTTATATTGACATTGACCAGACGGGAACAAAGCTAATTAATATTAGTATTTCTTTATGATGAGTAAAAGTTACAGAGAGATTGTAAAATGGATTCTATAAATACGAAAGTGAAATTTGTTATCAGGTAATTTTAAATGGAATTAGTATTCAACCTGTTATCGAGTCGGTGAACTTATTGCTGGAACGAACGGAATGTGTTGTGCGCAAAATGTTGGGAGAATACTTAACAGAATTATACGATAAGTACTGAAGACCCGGAGAATTAGAAAATTAAGAGGAACTCGTGAAGTACATCCTGGGTCTATGGATATAAGATTACAAACTCAAAAAATACTGTGGGAGATGAAAGAGAGAAAAACGAAAGGAATACAGAAGCAATGAACATTTTAGGAATCAAATTATAACTGATATCAGTAAATTTAGGTGTTGAGGTGCTTCAACAGTAGTTCTACAGAAGGTTAGAGATGAGGAAAGATGAGTTTCCAGTTGATGAGAAGAGTGGATTTATGAAGGGGGGAAATTTGTGACGCCAATGTAATATTGAGAATATTGATAGAGAAGAGGAAGCATATCTAGAGTTAAACGTAGCTGCTTTGTTTTTTCAACTTCAAAGAGTAATTTTAGGAGGCCATGAAAAGTAGTTGGACCTATAGTGGTAAAAAGGATTGGACTTTGGGATATCCGACTTATGCAAAACATGCACGTGAGGTGCATTTGGAATAATAGCCGAGAGGAAGTCTGGGTGGGCATGGATAAGGCAAGGTTACTCGTTATTACCAGAGCTGTAAAGAATAGACACCGAGGAAGTGGACGATCCACAGTGGTGGAGACCAGAGAGAAGAACTATCATTAGTATTTGAGAATTCGGGTTGAAAGTAAGGGAAAAGGAAATTATAATATTTTCTTAGATTTTATGTTGCCGTTATGCACAGCAAACAAATGTGTTATAAATTGCCAGAGGAATTGCAAGGAAGGCCTGGGAACCGTGAAATTTGACTGGCTTGGCATATGCGCAGACCACCACGCTAAACAGTGTTCCAGTCCCTAAGGTAATTTTTAGAAGAATCTTTAGGAGCTCGGTCTCATTTGTATTTCAACACACTTGAGGGAAGAGGATAAAAAATACTGGCTGCCCTTGAAAAGTGGATTTGATGGAGGAGAAAGGGAGGGAGACGGGGAGGGAGAGAGGGAATGAGCGAGGGCACAAAGGATGAAGCAGCGTTCACTGCGTTTTGCTGCAACTTGGAGAAAAGTGAGTTTGCAATTTTCCCCCAAAAATTTGCTATATTTAAACACATTTTAATATCATTTTCAATGGTGATGAGTAAGTCTCTGATAAGAGGGGTATCGTATAAGGAAGGTTACGTCCAATAAAAAATGGGAGAAATAGTGAGTCTGACGAGGATCTCATTGAGACCTACACTAACCCTTAAATACCAAATGAAATAAATTGCTTCGAGAGCCACTATTTCTATGAGAAATGTCGTACATGTCATCGGGCATAATGGTTTTGGTGGGCCAAAAATTTAGAAAAGGAACAAACGTGTTGGATTTGTGAAAATTCAACACCATTCTCTAGTTTAATTGCCTTGTGATTCTACAATTTCATACCTCTGCAATAATTCAATACGGTAATTTCCTTCATTAAAAAAACAATTCATTAATTGCGATTAGTGCCCTAATAATAATAATGTATTCATTTCACACAAAAAGTTTGGATTGAGAAATTCCAGTTTACTAGAGAATTTAATGTTAATTTTAAGGCCATTTGAAGAAGCTAAGGAATGGCGGGATACACTACCTTCTTGCTGACATAACAGGTACATAGTTTACGCTGCTAGGCATAGGAAATATTCGTCTCCTGCACTGACCATTGTATTTCAGATCCCCTCAGCTCTGGTGAATACGTATTAGTAATAGCCTGTGAAAACTATCAAAGTTCGAAAACTCTCCTCCGTTAAACATGGTATTAATAGCTGTTTTATAGGCTTCAGGGCATCCTGCTCATGTAGTCTTCTGCTATTGCGAAGCATGGCGTGAAGGTCGCGCGGCGATGGGCGAACTTCACGTTACGCTTAGTAAAATGAATACTAACTGTTTTTAAATGAATCAACTGAATAAATAATTTAAAACAAATAAATAAAAGTTAATCATAATGAATTAACTAAATATACCTCCAATCACGGTCGTACATGAGAGATCCAATACTTATTAATACAAGCAAGCTTTAACGGAGTGCACCGTCTGCTTAGGGAGCCAGACAGGTATGATTTACCGGCATGCAGTAGTTTGCCGTCGCGTTTTCGCGCCGTTGTTTTTTTCGCTTTTTAATTAATCAATTAGGAAAAATACTTAACGACATTCTAAAATCGAACGGCTTAAAATACGTACTCCAGGGGTACTTTCGATGAAGATAATAAAAAAACTAAAAGGACACTACCCTACTGCTCATTCATATTATATCTTTTAACAAATGCTATCAAAAGCGCAAGCACCTTCATTGACCTTGAATAGCCAAAATAAATGCATTTAAATGTAAGGGACCAAAGACCTTCGACAGTTCTTAGTCACTATATTTATGATTTAATGTTTTTTCTCTATTTGTTTTGATGAATACTATATCAACCTAGAGGTATTTAGATCCCATTTTATTTGCTCCTTGCCATCAAGTTACAATACTCTAAGGCTAAACTAAGATAAATAGCCTATTTTTCCTAGCGAGACAAAAATTCCAATCATAAACTATTGGGAGAAACATCTCAGCACTAAATTAATATCAATCTAATTATTTCTAATAATCTACTCTGAGCCCTAGCTTCTGGAATAATTACATGACATTATGGTACTGGTTGGTTTTTGACTGCAGTTGAATTTTATGACTAATACATGGTGGATGATTCACAGACTGCAAGTCATTCTTAAATATCTTTGTAAGAGAGCGTTTCTTACGAGATGTAGAATCGTATTTTTTGTGCGGATTGAAATTTTAATCCTGCTTCAAGATTTTTCCCGCAATTATTTTAACTCATATGAGATCTGTCAAGAGCTATTGATTCTTTTCACAGTAGTTTTCAATACCTTTTATATTCGAAGTTTTAGAATTATATGCAAGCCCCGTTACAATGCGCAGTTACTGACTTGGTGTAGCCTCAACAAAACTGAAGCAACCAAATTCAAGCACGCCAAATGTTGTGACCCACTGACCTTATCCTCCGGCACGATAACTTCCCAAAACCTGCTCGCAATTCCCCACGGTCCCACAAACGAAGGAGAAAAGTTCATCAGTCAGTAACTAAGCCGATGTGACTCAGAGGTCCAGATGCCAGGCCACTTGGATTATGGTTAAATAGATATGATACACGAGGTATAGATTTTATATACATATTATTAGATAGTATCCCTGGCGCATCCAAGGTGAGAACGAAAGCATCAGATTCCTGTATGTTTCGCGTACTTTTTCCGGGTCATTACAATTTCACGAGGCAATCCCCAAAATAAGCCGTCAACACTGTATGGCTAAGTACTCCAAGTTACACAGGCCTTTGATTGGTCATTAACGTGCAGTGATATTTTTAAGCCGCAAAATGTTCAATACATAGTGTGCATGGAAACAAAAATATAAAATCTAGGCCAACTTCTCATGCTTGCAGAATATTCTCACTACAGCGTGTAGTAGGACTTCTAAGAATTTTTATAGAATCACTTTATGTCATAGTGAGTACGAGGCTGATACTGTCGATGTATTTCCATTCACATACTGCATCAAAACATCACTAACCGTTCATAGGAGCTATCGAAGAGAAATAGTTAGTTGTTCTCACTCGCCATGCACGGTTCTCATACAAATACAGTTTACCTTCCAAAAATTTGCGTCCGCCTTCTCAGCCGTTATTTTCATCACTCCTTTTCTTCTCAGCCGCCTTTTCACGGATATTGATGACGCTACGCCTCGAAACCTAGGTTGTGAAGTAATTAATCATTTTATGTGGAACATCGGTGAACAATCCTAGGATTGGAAAATAAAGAAATAAACTTTGTTAGGTTCACTTGTATATTTCAATAGGCACTACCCGGGTTGCATAACACAGTTACATCTTCAGGTGACTGATCATGCATTCATCTTCAGTCACTTGAAGATATAAATAAGTTATGAAACCCGGGTCTTGCCGATTGGAATATACGAGTGAACCTAACAAGGTTTTATTCTTTTATTTTCTATAATGGAACCGTTTCACATAGTTAAGCCTAAAGTTATCAGTTTTAAATCCTAGGATTGGTTTGATAGCCCTTCACTCGATTCTTCTATCGGCCAACCTCTTCATGTTAACATAATTCCTCTCTTTCATATCCCTCACGACCTGTTCCATATATCTCGTAAGACACCTTCCTTTGCCGTTCTTCCCGCTCACTTTTCCCTTGACGATTGTGTTTATTAGGCCACCTTTCCCGAAGACATGCCCAATTAGGTAGTTCCGTTTTCTTCTTAGAGTTTTCAGCAGACTTCTCTTTTCTCCCACTCTTCTTAAGACTTCTTCGTTTGCCACTCGGTCGATTTTAGCCTCCTCATTCTTCTGTAGCATCACATTTCGAATGCTTCCACCCTTTTCTTCTCCGCAGCTGTCATCGTTCATGCCTCACTGCCGTAAAGAAAAATGCTCCAGACGTACGTCCTGATGAATTGTTTCCTAACTTCTACGCTTGTATTTCCAGATGTAAGTAGATTATTTTTTTTGATAGAATGACCTCTTTCCCTGGGCTATTCTACTCACTATTTCTATCTTCCTTCGTCCAGCGTTGGTTACTCGGCTTCCCAGGTAACAGAACTCTTTCACCTCTTCAAGTTTTTGTTTTCCTATTTGTTTAGACCTCTTCTCTCTTGCTGCACACCAATATCTTAGCCTTCTACTTATTGATCTTCAGCTGATATCTCGCCATGGCCGTTTCCATATTTATTAGATACTTATTCAGATCCCTTTCTGTCTCTGGTACGAGTGCGATGTCATCGGCGAATCACAGGATGCTAATCTTTTCTCCGTGGATATTCCAGAGGGCTTCACTTTGAATTTATTGATGCCTCTCTCGATGTAAACATTGATAATTACGGGAGCAGTGCACAGCATTGTCCCAATCCTTTCCTTATTCTTGCTTCTTCCCAGCTGGGTCCATATTTAATCACAGCTACTTGGTTTTTATACAAACTGAGAATAATTCTTCGATCGTTGTAGGAGACTCCAATACCTTTCAGAATTCCAAGCGCTGTATTCCAATCCGTGTTGTCAAAAGACTTCTCTAAATCCACAAATGCAATGAATGTCGGATTGTTCTTCTCCATTCTTTTCTCTATTAGCAACCTGAGAACCAGTATTGCTTTCCTGGTCCTACAGGAACTTCCCTGCTTTTCGTTCTATTCTTCTGTAGATGATACTTGTCAATCTTCGATGCATGTGTCGTTAGACTTATACTCCTAAAATTCTCGCATTTTTCCGCTCTCTTCCTCTTGGGAATAGGAATTATTATGTTTTTCTCGAATTCCCTGGGTATTTCTCCTGTAGAGTACATGTGGAAAATGGTTTCGTACAGATGGGTTAATGTCTTCTCTCTTGCATTTTTAATTAGTTCTACAGGAAAATCATCAATTCCAGAAGCCTTATTCGTCGGAAGGTCCCTTACTGCTGCGTCAAATTTCGATCTTAATATTGATGCTCCCATATCATCCTTTTTGTCTTCGCTTTCCTCTTCGATGACTTTTGTGCTGAGATTTTTCCGTTGTATAACTCTTCCAAATATTCTTTCCATCTCTTCACTTTGCCTTCATTTTCAATCAAAGGTTCTCCGTTCTTGTCCTTTATGTGGAACGGCAAAGTTATTTCATTTCATCATGTATCGTTTCCACCAAGTGACGCCTGAAACCATCTCATTCTAACACCCCTTGCCTGTGACATATTTTATCTTCATTAAATGACTTTATGAAGGTTATGTGCACATTACTCCTCTCTAATTCCGTTTATTAATGGTGGAAAACACATAATATTATCAACAACCTTGATAGCGAGATAAGACAGATAGGCAGACACAAGTTTGGCAATAGTTAAAAAAAAAAAAAGTGTTCATGATCCAGCTGCAGCAGTCAGGTAGGTATCACGCCAGCATGACAACCTAATGGTTTCGGATTTGAGACGATCTTGGGAATGTATTTATATTTTCCTTCGCATTAAACTTAGGAATAAGTAATTTTAGACAGTGCGATGTAATCTTCGCCGACTGAGTACTTGCAAACGTTACACCGCTCTTATTACTAGTGCTCATGAGCCAGGAAATGAACCATGCCTTGAGAAACAGAGGGACGAACGAACTCGGCACTATTTACCAAACCAAATCACTGGATTTCACTTTGATCATTCGTATGCTCTAATTTAACCTCATTACTGGCCTCCTGTCGCCTTGAAATGTGGCAGTTGTATGCAAATGAAAGTCATGAATAAAGAGTTGAACTATACTGGCAGCATAAATGATTTAGGGCGCGTTGGAAGAATTTCTTTTACTTCGGCATAAATAATTATGGGTAATCAAATCTCAGTAACAAACCTTTAGCGTCATTTAGATGGGTGGGTGATTAGGTAGAATAACGAATTTTTCTAGGAACGAAGGAAAGGTGGAGTGAAACTCGGTGCCGGAAAGAGCCCGCTCTTAACGAACCTAGGAGCCCATGTTTTAACGTCCCATCCGATGGACGGTGTACTGAACATAGTAAGTGCTCCCTACTACGCACTCAAATAGGGACTGATAGACTACTGAAAACTTTATGGCAGCCGGGATTTGAACTCGAGTCATCGGGACCTCCAGCCACCCCACCATCACAGGTCTTCAAAAGTTTCCATATTATTGAATTTATTTCCTTTTAATGTACAAATGACGAAGAAATGGGATACAGAACTATTTAGCAGGAAAATCACTAGCTCAAAATAGAAATCAAAGGAAACGCTAGAAAGGATCTCTTTAATTTTACTTTGTGCAAAATCAATTAAGCCTTAAAGAAGTTACTTATTTCTTTAATTCAACGAGGTGTCAACTGCTCAGCTGATGGAATACAACTTGCAAAATATGGATTAGGACGACGATTACTTATTATAATGGCCAAAGCAAATGAAATACTGCATATTGCAATAACACATCGTAAGGTAATTCCCATTTTCCTCGTAAGATGTAGTTAAAAATTTATGGCCAACTCACAATGACGCCATAATCGTGTCTACAGTCAATCAGATATTATTAGATACGACTGGAATTTTGTTACCTATTTATGCGGGCATCTTCAGTGTTGGTACGAGTTGTTACAGTGCATCCCATGATTAATGCACTTTATTTCGTAGGTACTGTAATTATTTGGATGGTAATTTCCAGCATTACAATTTACCGTTAAAATATACACATAATGTTTGCTCTTTCATGGTATTTCTCTACTATTCAGCTTTCCTTTTACTACTTATCATGAAAATCACGTATTTACACTTACTGGGTTATAAATTGTAGTCCATTACTTAACTTCAAATTTCCCAATCGCGAACCAACGGAGACCCCGTGGAGACATACTCATACTGCCCTGCCCATGCTCATTAGTAGAGCGTGATGCATTCATTTGAACAGACCTTAAGAAGACGATGATTACAGTTGCTCCTCGATTCCAGGTGTTGCGCATGGATTCCCTTTCAAGTGCGTTCCTTTCTCTTCCTGTGGTGCAGGGGAGCCAGGCGGAGGGTCGCTTCCTCTTCGGCCCCCTCAGTCAAGTGCTCGGCTCTGCTGGAGAGAGCGTGTCGGATGCAGCCGCTGTCATCGCCGATGAAGACGACGACGACGAGATCATCGTGGCGAGAAACTGCAGCTGTAGTGAGTACACGGAGGAAAATTGACTATGAAATATTACACTAAGTTCGTAAATGAGTAAAGCTCACACAGTCATCGAGAATACAAACCATGACTGATGGATTCACTTTGCTCACGTTACTCTTTGGGATGTGGCTAAGGGTCACACGAAATTTATGGAATTATAAAATTTGGAAAAGGAATCCGACACTAGTGCATAACATTATGGCATGAACCTTCATTCATCAGCACGATTATTGATACACGGATTCAATAAATAAATATTTAGGCCATGTACTTGACACGGCCATGCACTGACACGGACAGATATTCCAAGAAAGTTGTCCGTGAATAGTTTTCGCAATCGGAGAAATTATTTTCTGCATTTATAAATAGTAAGAAATGCGTTTTCTATGGCTTTTCAGCTCTTTGGGGATATGAAAGCTGTTACTGAACATGACATCCATCAGCTTGTAATGGGTTCCAGATTACCTTCACGTAAAAATTAAAACTTTATAAGTAACATTACAACTTAATACAGCGAATAATAGCCGTTAACAGTAACGTAAAGAAATAGTCAAGGCCATTTTATATCTGATCCAGGCTGATTATCTCTCGTCGCGGGAGGAAATGCAGTTTTATAGTTTGGAAGGGACTAAATCCTCTGCATTTAAACTGTGTACGGCGAGAAAGTCCTTGAAGCCAAAGCACAGTACCGAGCCACTTTGCATCCATTTTTGTCAATTTGCTAAGACAACCTTTGCGACTTCATGCCGTGCTATAACCAGAGAGACTTAATCATGCAACTTTTGTATTGCACTTACGCTTGTGAAGTCGGAAGGTGCAATGATGGAAGCTTGTGGAGCAAACAAACTACCTCTTCTTCGTGGAGCATTTATTTATTTTATTTTTCGAAAAAAATGTATAAATGACTTTATAAAAGGCTTCGCGGTCCTTAAAATTTCAATGGATAGCAGCGTAATATTGTCTCGCGAAAATAAGTAACGGAAGACGAAATAATCGAACGAAAAATTGAAAAATAATTCAAAACTGATCATTTCTGACAGTTTTGGGGGGAGAGCAATCAGGATTATCATCATTTCTAGTCAACAATCTTAAGATGGGTTTGAGGCAGCTCTCGACTCAATTTTTTCACCAGCTTCATATTTTCATAATTCTTGTCTTTCCCATCCACTTCTTCACATGTCGCCTTCCTTCACCACTCATCCCATTCAATCTTCCTTCACCGACTATCTCCATCAGAACGCAATGTATCAAGATATAGGCGATTAGGTTCTCCCCTCTTCGCTTCACTCTTCCCCCAACATTTCCTTTCTCCCACTCCCCTCAGAACTTCCCTTCCGTACTCACTCTATTCATTTTATCCTCATCATTCTGTAACACTATACTTAGAACGCTTCTAGTCTTTAATTCTCTGACGCTGCCATCGCCCATACATCACCGCCTTAAGGAATCATGTTCCAAATGCAAGGTCGAAAGACGTATTTCCGTACTACCAAGCTTGTACTTCCAGGTAAAATAGATTACTCTTTTAGTAAAGGGTAAAAAATAACTACTCCCTCAATCAGACCATAATATGCTGGGTTAATGTGACATCAGAGATTGAAAAAGCATGCAAAAAATATGTTAATTTCAATTCAAAAAAGTACTCGAAGTTCAGTCTGTGCACTAAAATAGAGTGCACTTGTGGGAGACAGAATTATGTAGCTGCCAGAAGGGAAAACGGAACAATCAAGGCTCAATCATTGGACTCCAACTGAAGCCTATGATATTGAAGATCAGCCGCTATGATACTGAACTGATATTCAAAAATATGTGCATGTCCTTCTCCATGATTTTTACAAAGATCCATCAGGGTAAAATTATCACATTCAAAAAAATGTTTAGAATACGAAAATAAATTGAAAAAAAGGGGTCCACGCACGTGAGAATTGTTTATATCTAATTATAACAAGTGAGTATATCTGCTGCTATAAACCAGCTTTATTATTCTAAACTCTGAGTTGTTATAAGTTTTATTACGATTTTAGATAGTAAAAAAAAACCATATATCGAAGGAGCCAATGGTCATCACAAGAAATAGGAAATGTATTAAGATTAGGTATATTCTACGATTTCATGCCATTATTCCGGTCCCTTTCTTGCCTGATATCCTTGCTGTAACAAGATGCATCATATCACATGTAGCTCTTGAAATTGATTATAAATATGAAAAAAATGCCTCTGTTGAAATATATTTGAAATGAACTAATTCTGAAGATTCAGGCGATATGGACACGTGTGCACCTGAATTACCATTTAAATGTATTTTTAAAACTGTTTTTTCGTGAATTTTAAACGTGATAACATAGAAAGAAAAACAAGAGCCAAGTGCACCAAAATAATAAACTTTACTACGATCCGGGTTTCACTGTATCACAGCATAGTCCGGCCAGCTGTATTACAGCACCTGACGATGCTGTAATACTGAAACCCGGGTCGTAGTAAAGTTCATTATTTTTGGGGATTTGGCTCGTGTTTTTCTTTCCATGTTATCATGTTTAAAATTCATGAAAAAACAGTTTTAAAATGTATTTAAATGGTAATGCACGTTCAAAAGAAATTTGGAGTGATGCGGAATCCCAATTCCCAATCAAATAGCCTTTTATATATGTTCATCGATAAAAAAATTTGTTTCTGCAGATTGCGGAGTGCCGAACCAAGAGATACGAATAGTGGGCGGTCGACCGACGGGGATCAATAGGTATCCATGGATCGCTCGCCTCATGTACGACGGCCAGTTTCATTGCGGCGGATCGCTGCTCAACAGCGACTACGTGCTCACGGCCGCGCACTGCGTCCGGAGGTAAGTGAAGTGGGTCTAGCCGTTGGGCACGGAATCAAATACCCAACCTCCACCGTTAACTCTCTCTCTCAGCTCTCTCATTCCATTCATCCATTCGGTCTGCATGTTTCCATCGCATGCCTTACACTTTCCAATGATTTGTAAATATTTCAAATTTAAATTTATTCCGCGAATGAATTAATTTCAGTTTTCATGGCATTAATTTCTATATTATGCCCAGGTGATAAAGTCCAATAACTAAAATCATGACAAAGTTATTGATGAGTGAAAATATTTGTCTTTGTCTTAAGACTCGCTCACCATTATAACTATAACATTTACTTTTTAGGATTAGGTTATCACTTGATTTTTATAAGCGCATGACTTGATAAATTAATATAGAAACACAATCTAGCAGTCGCAAAGAATCTTAACATCTTCCTCTTCTTCTGTATGTTATAGATTGATATATGCATAGCTATATTATTTCGTGTGCTTTAAAAAGAAGGGAACAAAAAATATGGGCCAGCATAAAAAGTTGTTTACTTGTCACGGATATAACGGGAGTTATTTGTGTGCGAGGCCTGTCATTTATTTCCTCCTTTTTTGCAGCTATCACACCTATAGAATTATTGTTTTATTTATTCACGGTGGACGAAAATTTTCTCGATCTTATATAGCGACTGATAATAATTTTCTTTAAAATTGTCAACTGACAATTGGGTGACATTTGGAATTTCTATAGTTTGCATTTACCCTGAGCGTGTTTCAAGCGTTGATCTTGTGATAGTACGCAGGGTTTCGGAAAAATTCGACGATGTATAGAAACTTCGTGTGCATGTGCGAAACTGCTAAATTATAATCAATGTGTTAAACGTGATTGAGCTTTCATTTTGGTGCTACCAGGTGCAATAATTCTTCCTTGTTGCTAATATACGCATAAACATTTCTTCTTGCATATAGTACATAATTATAAATTCAATAGGATTGATGGCCATACGTAAAAGTGACCAGAAAACGGTATAAAAGTACAAAAAAGTGCCAAAATTGTTCTTATATAATCACCAATGATAAAAAGTCCCTACCTTACAAGAGTATAGTACAAAAAAGCTGTAGTCTTACCCACAACTAAGGATGCAGTCGCGGAGAGATTTTTCAATCCCGGGATTACGGGATTGTGATTTCCTCAACCCCGGAATCCAGGGATTTAACTAGAGTAACTCATGCACATATGGAATTAAAATTTAAAAAGACTAAATTTAACGTCCTCTCGACTGGAACATTCAGAAATCCATCCTCTTTTTCCTGCAAACAAATTTGGTGAATGGTAAAGCAGTGTTGGTAGGGCAAGTACTAAATACCACCAAAGAACACTTTTACTTTCTAACAGTCTTATTGAAGTTCTCACTTTGCTCCATTTCTCTCTATATCTCTCTCAATCACCTATAAAGTAGTGTCACCTCCCCACCCTTTAACCCTCGCCCCCTCTCCCCCCTCTTCCTCTCTCTCTCTCTCTCTTCCCCTCCTCTTCCTCTCTCTCCCTCTCCCCCCTCTTCCTCTCTCTCTCTCTCTTCCCCTCCTCTTCCTCTCTCTCCCTCGCCCCCCTCTTCCTCTCTCTCTCTCTCTTCCCCTCCTCTTCCTCTCTCTCCCTCTCCCCCTCTCTCCTACTCTCTCCCCTTTACCCCTTCTCCCCCCGTTTCCCCCCTCGCCACCCTGTACCATCCGACTGTACCGACGGCAATACTGTAGGAAATCCAGGAGGTGCCTGATTCCAGCATTTTTTAAAAGGGGTAAGATATGCGACTGATGATGCCCAGTAAATTTCTGTAGGTCAAACATAAGCTTTTATACTAAACCATTTTGTAGGTTTGTACTGTCAAGTTTTATTTAAAAAAAGGAAGATATTATTTGGAAGATATTTTAATGCCATGCCAAACAGAATCATATTCATTATGAAAATTTTAACTTTTGAATATTGGTACACAAATGACATAGAGAATTCAGTATAATATTAAGATTTATTAATTAGGATTTTTCCAAAGGATGAGGATGAGAATAAATTATCCATTAACAGGAGAAAGTGACTTTATATTAAACCTAGATGAAATTTGACTCTAATAATTAATTAAATATTGCCATCAGCAGGAATTACTTTGCCAAAAATTCTCGCGAAATAATAGACTTGGGAGTGATCGCTGTGTTAAAGTATTTTTAGTGCTAAGATGAGCAAATGGTTACCACGTGACAAAAAAATGTAGAGCTATGACCATAGTGCACAGGTATTTTATCAAACAAAGAATCCAACAACTATGCATATTTCCACTTAAACCTTAAGTGGAAATGTGCATAGTTGTTGTATTCTTTATTCGACCATGAATTTCCACATTGCTATGCTGCAAAGCATTGAGTGCGTATTTTATCAATGCCCTACCTTATATTGTGGTAAAAATTTGATACGCGTCTTTCACACAATTTTCCACATTAGGGATAGTTAAAATTCTAAAACCCCTTTCAGGCTTGTTAAATAAATATCAATTTTCCCCTATTTTAATTGCCTTAAATCAGTTCTATGGTATTTTTGGTGAAAAACTATTTAATTCCGCCATTATTCTGAATGCCACATCAATCTATGGATGATCACCAATGAAATTTGATTGTAAAAAAATTAACCATATCATTCGGCTATTGAAACGCAGAAAACGCATGCTTTATCTTATAAGCATAAATTTCAGCGTTTATTGTCAGCATTTCTATAAAAAAAATGTCTGTCTTCCTTATCCGCAGGCTTCGTCGATCCAAGATGCGTATTGTTCTCGGAGATCATGATATGAATTCCGCCTACGAGACGCCAATTGTGAGTCGAACAGTCGCCGCCGTTATTCGTCATAGAAACTTCGACTTGGAGACCTACAATCATGACATAGCTCTTCTCCGCCTGCGAAAGACCGTCTCTTACACCAAGCGGGTGCGGCCCGTGTGCCTCCCAAAGGGCCGTGAGTACTCGTTACCGTTTCCACGTAATGAATATTTATGAGGTCACCCTTACCACTTCCTGTACTAACCTCGAAACTGCTTATGAACGCTTGTGGGTTTTTTCCTCTTTTAATGCGCATTGCTACGCTCCACTTCGTGCGCATCATCAGGAAGTGTACAACAGAATATGAGTTTGGGAACTCTTATCCATACTAAAGAGGAATTAATCATATTGAGGCTAATGGATGGCACTGCAGCTCAATTTCCGTTGGCCGTTTACACTGTGTAGCTTAATTTTATGCATAAGCGCAATTCTCGCAGGCGAGAATAATCGTGGAGAAGAGAATAAAGGTTAATAGCCAAAACGAAGCAGGTTAGGGAATCGAAATGTTCTATAACTCATCCTTGTTTTCGGTGAAATTGCAATCCACGAATGTCATTGAACTCACAAGATGATTGCGAGTTAATTATTTCTCATGAGAATATATTCAAAATGATGAAACAAAAACGTAAATTTGGTGTTCCCAAAATGTGTATGTTTTATCGTTTATCGGTTTCAGCCGTTAGGACATCAAATAAATCAGCGTACCTGAGGACGAATGGCTGAATCATGAAAATGCTCCAGAAAATGAAAGCTGAGTCGTTGTATTATTAATTAATTTTGAATTCCAATAGATAAAGAGAGATCTGAATTACTAATGCTCAAGGAACCACTGATCTGACATAAATAGTACCAGATTATTCGCCAGAAAAGAGCAGGAAGAAAAGGAATATATATGTTTTCACTAGGATCGCTTGAGACATTTGAGAATAAACATATCTGAGTTTGCATTCTCCACCAAAAAAAGACGATATTCAAATTAAATTACAACTAGGTCCATCCAGAGAAAACACAGCTGTAGTATTGCTTTCATTGGATGCACACCGAATAATTTCTTTAAAATTTTGAACGTATCACTCATTATGGGGAAGGAAATTCTGTTCCTCATCTAAACCTGTTGCTGTTAAGTGACCTGCAAGCCACCTCGAGGGCGTGTGAGTTATTGAACATGTACTAATAGTTACAATGAAACTACTCTATTGGAGATTACTATCGACACCATGCAGGATAGATAGTGCATAATTAATATTATACATAACATGCAAGGAAATATAAAAATATAAACAAACATTTAATTTTAATGGTTCTTGTAGATATTTAAAAACGCCTAAAAATATAAATCACGTATCCTTGATAACTTCGGTCTAATCTATTATTGTATCTTATTACATGTGGAAAAAATTACATTTTTAACCGCTATGTCCTAAAATCTACCTTCTTTGTATAAACTTTATTGTGTAACCCAGGGATACTATATGGATTGGATTTCGAGTCCCGCGGCGCCATTGATACCAGTCCAGTCGCGTAAAACAGGTTACACAATAGTGACGCAGGCAACCTAAGGTGTCAGGGAAATGTAAATATGAGCCCGTCGTAAATACGTTTCGAGAGGTGCATATTCGTTCGAAAACATGTAATGAGGGACTGTAGAGTAGAATTAAGAATATTGACAAATCCCTAGTGCTATGCTCATGTGAAATGCTGGTAAAACGCGCTAACTGATGCGTAAAAAAGACAACACTGCTCGAAAACCTAATATTTCCACATCATACACTTACAAGATATCTCTGTGTTATAAAGCTAATAAAAAGCCAACGAGAACATGCTACGCGGGTTACTTTCAAACGTAAGCTAAAGAATGGTTAACCAAGACACGGTCATGGAGACACGTACTCTTACAGTTATAGCAAAGCAGCTTTCGAGTACCTATAGCAAACGTCAGTGAATATATTGGAAGATAGAGTAACTTACTTTTCAGTAACACCTCCAACCCGCATAATAAACCGGGAAACGCTAAAGATTGACTTAAGCTATAAACAATGAAACAAATGCATCTTGTAAATGGTATATTATTCCAAAAAACACTGTTAAGAACAATAATTCATGAGCATGTTAACAGTTGGATACATTTACTAATAAGTGCATAAGGTTAGAACGAAGAAATATTTGTGAATATATATTAATAATCAACTCCAAAGATGAAAGGAACACAAACAGCCTTAAAATAACCAGCATGTCTCAAAAAGTGCCAACATTTGGAAGACAAACACAACCTCCATAGACTTATATGCCTGAAAATAAAATTAGAAGAAGATAAAAATATTACATACAATATTGTAAACATAATGTATCAGAAAATAAAAATTGGACATAAAAGTACTTTATGGATTCAACGCTATCTATTATGGCTTCACTGCTGTTACATGGATTGGTCTAGTGATCACTCTGGTTATTCCTCTTCCAAAAATGTATAGCTACATACTATTAGGTTTAGTTCAAACTGGCATTGATCGCATCAAGTTTGAATTCTTACACCATGTGATTCACTATCATCTTGATTTGCTATTTCTCTGTGAATTACCGCGTCGTCTTCAATAGGTCTAAGCTTACTAGTACAACGAAACCTATATCGTTGATGAATGAAAGAAAAAGAAGGAGACATATTGCGATTCCCTGGGGAACATTCTATATGACTGTGTTAATGTATCGGACATGATACCATCTAGAACGATCCTTTGTTGGCGCCCGCTAAACAATTCCTTTTCCCAACATGTAACACCTTTTTCAATGGCAAAAACTTTCCAACTTCGGGTTTTCTCTGCCATAGTAGCTTGTATTTTTAATGCATTTTTAGCACATTCAGAGAGACTAAAATTTCTGCAGGAGATTTATTCTGAATATTAATCTATTAATAATATGATTAAATAATTAGATACAATACATGTTTCCATCAAGCCTTAGCCAATTTAATGAGTTATCCCTCAAGCATGGACGCCCGTGACTGGGTGCGCATAGAGCAATGAAATTACTTCGGTATGATATAGATAATTTATATTGGTCGGCTATCTGAGATTAAAAAAGCCAAAGGCAAAATACAGGCATGTTAGCTAGGTATTCATTCGTCAAAAACTTAATGTCCAAAATGGCGTCTTATGATGCAGCCCGGGCTGGCCAGCCATGCAGTACACAATGCGTTCAGCCACATTAGTTCTGAGTCCAATATCAACTGAACTAGAATGAAAGCACTAAAATAATCGATACTGCCTTAAAACTAAGACGCTTGCAATGCATTACATGATATATCCCATTCTTAAAGATATCACACTGGCGTTCGCCTTTAACAAACTTTTGTTCCTTAACCCCAACTTCCTATTTTCCTACATGGTGGATTCATATCCTAGGGTACAGTCAGGCACAAAACAACACCACGATTCACTCATGATTTCTTCAGGAAGTCTGCTCGACAGAATTACTGAAAAACCTCGAAGAACAGCAGTATTCAGTCTTCCAAAACTGTAGCTACCACAGACAGGCACTTTCACATACAGTCAGCGAAGAAGCCGGACACCTGAGGTAGGCAGAGCCGCGGTTCGCCAAATCTAGCAACTTAATTAATGCACGGGAACTTTCCTCAAAAAACCGTTCGTCCTGCTAACTACTGGGGCCTCGTATTTACACACTCCCTGGTGTAACCTATCACAGTCACAGGATTTTTTTATGCATCTATAATATTTTAGCACAGGTAACAGTCTTCAGTTTCTGCAGGAGATTTAACATGAACTAAACCTCTGATCTGATAGATATCCTCAATCTAATTCTCCCAAAAAGTTGGACTCACTACTGAACCGATCGTTACACCTTTTCACAAGCCAACCTAATCTCCTCTGCATACTGTCCAATTCCAAGATCTAACCTACTTCGTGCTGCCTAATCCGTTCTTCAGTCCTCTCATCAAAAGTTTCCATAAATTATTTCAGCAATCGCAGATTTACATTGGTTTATGATCGCATATTTTCAGTTTTGCCTTCCGTACGACAGATCATTGGTTATTTCAACTCCTAGGTTATTTTGACTCCTAGGTATTTCATTGATTTGGCCATCACAATTTTGGACCTTTTTCTGGGGTATTCTCGTTCAAGTGGTGACTTATTGAATCAAGCAGAATGGAAGAAATAGAAAGAATTTTAACTACTCATAAAGCCTTTGCAATTACTTCTAAACAGGAGATACAGCAGGATACAGAAACAGCCGGATGTGTTTAGTTTTTATTCCCGATAAACATTACATTTTGATCCATAAGAGAAGAATTGAGCTCATTGAGTGCTTTGAGAGAGCATTTTGGGAAGTTGCCCCAACGACATTTCCCATTTTTAACCGCTTTGATCAAATTTAGCTAGAACACTGACTGTTTGAAGATAAAATTGTCGATCACGACTCTTTCTACCTGAATTTTGCAGTACTGTTGAGTAAATAAGGTTGATGTTCAATTTCTATTGATATATTACATCTGCCTCGTCAAAGAAGGTGCAAAATGATTCGATACGTTAATACTAACAAACTATAATTTGTCAATGATTAACACCTTAAATTTTGCAAAAATGCAACATCGTCCGTTAGAGATGCTAACCGATCAGTATTTTCAATCGCCATTTGAATGTCTTCTTGATTCCCAAAGCCCTCTACAGATGTCAAACGCTCAATTTGCTCCAGATAATTCCTTCACTCACTGCTCACCCGGAAAGCTGTAGGAGTCAATTTTCCATAGATTTCATGATATTAAAATTCATTGGAGATGACAGCATATTGATAACCTCTACAGCTTGCCTTTATATACATGCCTCTTCCAAAAATGATTTTATATTTCGTTGCTCGGACGAATTAAGGTTGCATTTTCAACATCGGCCAATCATTTGGCAACTTGGCAGCAAACAGAGTTGTTATTCTACGTGACAGTGCTGTTTGCTAGCACGCTCGCTGAAATAGAGGTAACACTGTTATCTAACAGATCTTTATGGAAGTGAGGCATGGGCAATTGCAGCAGCAGAAAGTCGAGGGTAGAATAATTCGTAATTGGTGTCATAGAAGAATGATTATAAAAAAATAAATCAACCGATTAATAAAAACAGAAGTCCTGAGAATATTGGAAGAACAGATAAGGCTGATGATAATTTAAAAGAGAAGACGGGATATAAAAATAACAATTTCTCGAGAGACAATTATGTGATGAAGGCAGTCATCGAGGGAAAAGAGAACCGGAAGAACGGCAAAGGAAGGCCTCAAGCATGGAGTGAAGAATGCGATATATGAAAATGAAGAGGCGGCAAAGGGAGATCGATGGGGGAGAGCTCCGTCAAACCAGTTTTAGAAATGATGACGGGTGCTGATGATGAGATCAACAGTGAGATTTTTTCACAAGCTTCCACGAAGTTTAAAGGTCTGATTTGGTGGCTCTAATATTTCTCTAATGTACATTATTCAATAACTAAAGTTATGATTTATTATAACTAAAAATTACTGATAATAATCAAAAATTAAATGAATAATTAAAAATTAAACGAATAATGAAAAAAATTAAAATAATAAATGTATCTTCCAAGCTCACAAAAATTTAACCAAACAGAATGTAATACGTAAATTCCTCTTTGGTCTTCCACCAGGTTAGTGTCTCCATTGGCAGCAATAGAGAGACTAATGCGGTGGAGGACCGAAGAGGAATTCATTCAACATACGCCAGGGAAGCATCTGATCTTTCTCAAGAATTTATTATGATTCCTAAAATTATGCTGCATTATTTAAATGCTCTCACGGCAATGTACTTCAAAAACTTTGACAATTTCTTTGACCCCACAATTTTTTCTCTTCATAACATTTTCCCCGTATATAGTCTCCCAGCTGTGATTTAAGAATAGGCTAAATAATCAAAATATATTAAATCAAACTAAAACATTTATATAGTACTTTTTAAAATACGTGCTCTTACTATTCTATTAGTTTCTCTTTCACACATTGTCCCTGGTATTGGTTTTTTAAATTTGGAAAGGGCAATTACTGGCGAATTGGATTGGAGATTGGAATTTGATTTGGAGGGGACCATTCATTGGCGTTAATTCTTCTTTGGAGTGGAAGGAATCTTTTGCCTTGAAAACACTATATTTGAGAAGAAAATCAGGTACAGACAGTTCAACAAGTAACGGCAAAAAATAGATATTTCTCTCAATCATAAACCGTCTAACAAACTCAGTTTTTGTTAAAATCTTACATTCCAACTTGTTTTCATAAATGTTTACCTTATGAACACAATAAAAACAACATAAGTTTGGGAAAAGGCTAATAATATGGTGAATTATGGTTATGGTAATGGTGTGGTTGGTTTTGGCAGCAGAAATATGAAAAAATTACTACTCAAGGGTGCGATCATGTACCCTTCCCTCGCATTGTCACTATCATTATTAAAACTGCAAACTCCTCTAGAGGCGCCATGCACTAAGCGTTCGTCCTTACGACTCGCTCCAACTGAGGTTGTAAGTTATTGATGTGGCTGGAAGCATCAAATGAAACTGCAAGAATGGCGATCACGTATACGCCCTTTTAAGCGCCATTATATAATAGCGACGACATGAGCGCCATATTATGAAGGTGCACGATTGAGCCCTATGCGCCGTTTACGTTAACATGATGCAGCCTCAATCATTATATGCTATGGAATGGAGTCACTGGAAAGGGGAAGAGCCATAGCTACAGAACTGCACATATTGATTGCCATATATTGAGAAAAAATTGAATAAACATTGTGAGATTTTTTCAGGTCCAATAATAATATTTTTTTATTAACTACGCACTTGATAATCATTAATTTTTTATTAACCGGACAATGTAAAGTATCACTTTTCAAGAATTTCAGTCGGTCGGTATTTTTTCGGCCGGATTAATATTCAGTAATATCAATTGCCTCAAGATGGCAAAATCATATTTGTTTTTCAGGCCATACCTTCTAATTGTATATGAAGTAGGGTCTTTCGGAAACAGTAAGTAAATAACGTATGGACATTGATCAGGCCATTCATAAATATATATACAATTAAACTATAACGCCGAGGCCGCAGGCACAGTGGAGTTTTGTGATTCAGAGTGAGTAGCTGTGCCTTCGGGACACTTGAATATCTACCTAAGCAAATGGCTGACAACTTTTTTCTTCGAATTGCAGCGGCGACGGAGCCGGCGGGTAAGGTGGGGACCGTGGTGGGATGGGGCAGGATATCAGAAGGCGGAACTCTGCCTTCGGTGGCTCAAGAGGTGCAAGTTCCAATACTTAGTTTGCAGCAGTGCAGATCGGGTAGCAAGTACCGCCCATCCAGGATCACAAATTACATGATCTGCGCGGGAAAGGGATCCCAAGATTCATGCCAGGTAATTCCTACGCCAAATTCCTACTCCTTAAATTTATTACCGTAAAAATATCATGCATTCATGACAATTCCTTCAGTGGAACTTTTAAAAATAATGTCACAAAGTGATAAAATGCACGATGATAGTTTTATTTAAAAATATTTAAAATAGTTGTTGTCTTAGCTGCTTAGTTACACAAAGCATAATCTTAGAAACATGTTTAATATATGCCACATTAAGCAAAATACAAGTATTGATAGCAGTACTGACATTGGTCTAAGAAAATATGTGCACTGACTGTATTGAGTAAGGATTGAGATACTTTTTTTATCATGACATGTTTTTTTATCATGACATGTTTTTTTATCATTACCTATCAGTGTCAATTCACATTCAGGGGAACACGAGAGACAAAGGGAAAATAACTTGATCTTCTTCATAGGTGATATCGCATCTTAAATATTTAAAGTGTAATATCTGATCTAAGATATTATTTTCAATTATTATTTTAGTTCGGATAGGGTACTTTCCTAAGAATGACATTGCCTTGTATTTTGTACTTTTTGTACTAATTGTCTTGGGCTTTAAGTTATAGTCTCAAAGTATCAGATTTAATTTATGAACAACCAATTGTAAACGGTCTTCATTATTTTGAATTATAGCTTGGTCATCTGCAAATAGCCTGGAACTTAAAAAAATAGTTTTTTTATTTGTATTCCTGGTGGTGTAACATTCTTCCATTCTCGTAGACAGACGTCTTCGAATAAAATTAATAGAGTAGGCGATAAAGTGCACCCTTGTCTTGGTTGGTTATAATTTTCTGTTTTGGGTTTTCGCCAATACCAGTATCAATTACAATTTTCGTATTTTATATAGAGGATTCAATGAAGTAGGTATCCTCTTTTTTCCATTATGGACCAAAGTTTTTCTCGATGAATGCTGTCGAATGCCTTTTGGTAATCTATAAAGATATTTGATAATCTTTATCATGATAAAAAACACACCTTTCATTATATTCACAGTATGATCCACATTCATACGACAATATAAATTCACTAACTGCTGGTAATTCCACGTTCCTCACTTGGTTCCAGTCTGGACGGCGTCTCTTTCACTCTCGAATTATATTCAGGCCCGTTATGCACGACCGCGGAGCGCGCGGTTGAGCGTGCTTCGATTACTTATTAGAACTACTCATATGCTAAACCGATACGAGGCGAACATTAATGAAGCCGAGGAAGTAGCAATTTTTTATTTGAATGTATATACGTATGTTTTAACAAGAGGCGCGTCAATAAAGTTATCAAGAAAACCGTTTTTAATGATGTGTATAATGTTTTGAGAACAATACGTGTAGTTGTATGCATAGAGAGCAAGTTTTATGGTTATATAGGTACAGTACAATAAATAAAATGAGAATTCAGCTATTCAGCACACTAAATAATACTATGTGAATGGAATGAATGATCGCCTTACATTTCTTCTTCAACTACAACCAAACTATTATATCTATCATCACGTCATTAATAGTTGACTTCCCGAGTGACGCATTTCATTAACGTAAAAATTGAATGAATCTACATTATATTATAGCCCATAAAATTATGAAATACGTACACAAGATTGATAAAAATAACATATAACATCACAGGACGATTATTATCAATGATTAAACAAATGTACCAGGAAATCTTTTTCTCGGGTGCTAAAAATCAATTACATAATCTAATTCCTCTAATATCAATTAAATGTAATTTAGTTGGGCACGTAAATGGTCAGGGAGCAATAGTAAAGTACTCATAATGTGGCAGCGTAGTTCAGCTGTAATTTTGTTTACTCCGGGTTAGTTCTCATGCGAACACTTAGCCTCTCATACATGGGATTGAAAATAATTTCTACAAAAGTATCTGTTACTAAGTGGATGCTGGGGAAGATCAAAGTTTGATCGTGGAAAGGCTGTAGTTGTCCATTATGCACGCTCCCGCTGTAAGATAATCCATGCATTATTGATAATGTAAGAAGACTCTTCGTATACCAAGTTGAGGCCGGAGGCGAAAGGTATTTAAATGTGTTAGGATTGAGAGTTTATGCGTTAAAATTGAGAGTAAGTTTTACAGTAAGTCGAGATATATGGTTCTGGCATGTCTGTGTAAGTAGCTACGGAAGGTAGCACATGTACAACGCGGAATTATTCTGACGAACGCCCCCAATATGACTAAGACTCTTTGCTTTTAAGATAAAGATCTTTACATGATCTGCGCGAGAACATTACAGGACCTGACTCGACTCATATTACCGACTCAACCAAGATGAGGAATTTAATAATAATAATAATGATAACTTCACCACGGTTATGAAACTTTATTATTCATTCAATTGGGTGCAATTCGAATTCCGAAAATTGACTGAGATGGAGCTAAATGCTTAGAAAAAGTAGCGCGCAGGAGTATTTCCTTTCAGTACCGTTATGTCGATTCCAAAACGAAATAAGTCGATGTGTTTCCAACCTCGATCAGTACAAAAAGCTGGCGTTGTTTTTTTAGGTCAGCCTTGATTATGATTACCAAGGCAATTTATACCGGGTAAAAAGTAGCGCCTTCCGCGGCAGGTGTAAGTACAAGCGCCAAGAGGAATAGAAAGGGCAGACCCATCTAACGGTAGCACTAGATTCTCCGTGCTCTCCTAATTGGGTGCGAGAAAATGATGCCTTTCCTAACGTATCCAAGGAGAGCATTAGTTTCGATTTCCTTACCTGCTGCAAAGCCCTAATTTCATGACTACGGCCAACCCGGGTGACCGTAAATCCAAAATAAGAGATTAGCGATGCTTTGGGATTATCGGTTCAGGATCTCGTCAGTCAATCACCTTTACACCAATATATCAGAGCAATAAAAGCTTAGCTCTTTAAATGATAACGGAGGACTTTTTTTGCCGAACACACGTAAGTGACGGAAATAAAAAATAAAATAACTGCGGTAACCCGACAGACATTATGCGCCCTTCTCCTACGGTGTGAGCCGCATATCCTTCCGAACTTGCTCGACGTAAATTGACTCTCAATAGGACCGACTCATCATCGAGCACAAATCTCTCGACTCACTAAGCAACGTGGTTCGCAACTCTGATCTGACCCGCTCAAGGTGATTGTCTCCTGTCAGTGAACCTATTTTGCTACACTGGCTATGCCTGCATCATTGAATTAACGTTTATCATTCCACCAACTACTTATTGGTCCGACTGGTTCCGAAACCATTTTGGCATTATCGGGGGAAAGTCATTTTTATGCAAATACCAGCATCACATATAGAGTTTAACAGAAGCCATAGAAATGACAGTAAAATGACTGGAGGAGGAGGAAAACGAAGAGAATGGTGATTCATGTTTCATAAATTTTGTGACGCATTGATGTGAAGGGGTGGTGAATGGTCAGTGTTTGGAACCAGAACGGTACCGCAATGCAGGTTGGAGAGGGGGTCAAGATACGGGTAAAATGAATGCTGTGCTGAAGATCACAAAAGTTTGGATCTTAGACGAAAAAAATCAATTAAAATTATAGCATCAAGAAATATGATTTGTTTTTCTATATCAAAATGATAAAAGAAGCCAAGTGTATAACTATAAAGCCAAACCTTTATAATTACATATACACATTATCTTGAAGTTTTCGCGGTGAAGTCCCTTTGTATTCCAAGCTGTGAATCGTGTCACGTGTGCTTTGAAAGAAATATTCCACTCATCTGACGGTATTGAGCTAACAATATTTAGGATGAAGAATTTTAGCAGTCACTTTAAGATTTCAATATGGTGAAAGCATGACGTTAATCGAGATAAAAAGTATATACAAAATAATTGCACCGGTTGACTATATCTAGCCTTGGACCTATGTAGAAGAGCAAATTTTGATGTCTCTGTAGATACAAGCAAACTACCCACAGATTAAGATCAAACTTCATCATAGCAAACAAGTTAGGCTAGAAGTGATATTTCTTCAGATAATCGGGAGGGAAGATGGGCAGAGAAAAAAACGTTGGCTGACCTTTTTTCTAAATTGGTTCTTGACGTTCCCAGAAACCATATTGTATAGCATTAGGGAAAAACAGCAACATATCATAAAACTATTAGGGTGCACAAACGTTACAGAGTAATGCACATGAAAGGTAACTATTAAGGGCATTGTTCTGGCGTTCTTTGTTCTTATGAGGCCAAACTAACATCTTTTGTTTCCTCTCCAGGGAGATAGCGGTGGCCCTCTTCTGGTACAAGCTGGCGGAAAATTCGAGATAGTCGGTAAGTAAAATAAGTTAACTGTACTTTTATTATTCTCAATTAATAAGAAATTACTATCCCAAAGCTCATGGGTAATAAAAGCCAGCCGCGGCTGTAAAGTTTGTAAACTGACAGCCCAGTGGTTAAGGGCTCAAGATATGCTCTGGGCACAATGTGCTTGCCTCCGAATTGTACATACATAACAGTGCGATATTGCCTGTATGGCACGAGCGCCAAAAACCTCTAATCTACCGATAGTGATCTATTTACGTAAAATAACAACATTATTTCATGTTCCATTTAGAGCAATATGTTAAAAATGGTACAACATTTGTATGGTAAACGGTCTTCACGGTGAATGAAATGAATTTCATAAGGTTTATTTTGTATGTGCGAGTTTTATTCATTTTCGCTGTGTACAGGGCAAGATCAGGGAAAGTAGTAGGAGAATTAAGTTTCACAAGCTTCAACTGCTAAGGTTACAACGTAGCGTATAATATAGCTACAAGTCACAGTACTTTTTAAATTAACTACAATGGCCACTTTATAAGTAACATAGTGTATAAAGAATATAGTTACTAAAAATGTAGCTGCTACTGTTGCCACCAATACATTGAGAAAAAATAAGTACATATGGGATGGAACTTACTGAGATGAAATAGATGTTCATGTATTAACCATGATTAACATTGTATACACGCATATGCTATGGCACACATATCTTTCATCTATTGGAAATGGATGAATACCCATATTTTTTATTTTTGGGTATCATTCTAGACGCTTCGAGGCGTAGGGAGGTACAGTGCTTATGCATCTTTCAGAGGGCCTTTCAAAAATAAATGAACCAATGTAAGCTAAGGTGGCAAAAAAAGGTTTTATCTTCACACAAGTAAGATATAAAAGGAATCGGTCACTAAATCACCTAACCAAATTTTCAACTCGAAAGTGTTTGGTGAGGGGAGAGAGATTTGCATATTAGCCAAGTCATGAGAACTTATGTCCATGCGATGCGCAACATTAATCATATGAGGATTATTCATTTCAGCCTGTGAAATTAAATCTCGGAATATAAGCGAATTCCCTCTCTCGTCTCTGGAATCATATTTCGAACTCTTCCTTTAAATCAGCCTCCTCCGCCTTTTCTTCTTTCCGCTGTATTCCATCTCACCACTTAAAATTAGATATTTACTTTTCCCAGTTTTTGACTCAGATGGATAACCGTGGATACTGGCTTCATGACAGTTCACTTCGAAAGGAAATCTTCTTTTGTTCCGTGGAAATCAATTGGGCATTAGAAAATGCCTTCAGTCTCTTGAAAGTGTGGGCCTATAAATATAAAAGGACACAATTTATGCAATTGGAAATGTGTTTCCTGCAGCGGATACACGAATCTGGCCCGCTGACTGGGAATGAAGCATTTCCAAAGCTCTCAAGCTTTCATGGCCTCAACTGCTCTGTTGATACTTGAGTGATACATAAGAGACCGGAGAGCCCAGTGCAGAACCTTGGAACATGGGTTTTTCCAGAAAATTTGGTCAAGGAAAATGGAACTATCGAAGAGAACAAACTTTGATGCATTATGAGTTCTTGTGAAATAAAAAATTAATTAATCAATAGACTCACTCCAGGGTTTCCTGAGATATCCTCTGCAGGTAATATTTGCCTGTGGAATTATTAAAAGATCACGGAACTGATAGTTCTTCGGAATTTAGTCAAAAATTCAAAAATATTTTAGAATAGGACTATAAAATCATTGGTATCGTAATGTACGTTGTGGAGGCCCGTAAAGCCCGGGAAATCATGGTTGTTCATGCTTCTGTCACTTCCTGAGGTGACTCAATCTGCATCCCTAGCGGATGATAAAGCTCAAGTGCGTATGGCACATCGTTTTTCATTGGTGCCGATAGATGGAATCAATTTTACATTTACTCAAGATTACCAATCAGTAATCGATGATTTTTACTAATGAAAATGTTCTCATCTAATGGCAGGTATTGTGTCCTGGGGAGTGGGCTGTGGAAGGCCTGGATACCCTGGTGTCTACACCAGAGTCTCTCGCTACTTGGAATGGATGCAGAGAAACATGCAGGACACGTGTTTGTGCACCGACTGACGTACTCATTGCATACCCAGCCGCTCAATAACCTCGATTGGGCCGCCATTACATGAAAGTGGCTGCCGTAAAAGATCTCATCTCCTTGAATCAGGACTTTCGCTAAAATGAAATGCAAAACAAAAATGTGACAGCTCCGAGGATGAAGGCACTTCCCTCCCGGAGGCAACATTGAGGATCTTCATATGGGAAGAATAATGTGAAACAGTGTTCCTACCAATAGTTAGTTACGAGGTAACGGAAGCCATAAATTGCCAGTCTCCGACAAAAGTTTCCTATCACAGCATTATAGTGCCTGACCGAAGTAGGTTTCCAAAATTAGGTTTCACCATTCGTCATCCATCGATGTCATCTCTAAACATTAATTTATACATTATTATGGTAATACTACTAAAAGTTATGTCCATCACTCATTATAATTTCATATTTTATTAATTTAAATGAAAACTAGTGTTTTTGTGTATCATAAACGTTATTAATATATTTTTAGACATACTGACATTATTGGAATAAAACATTATAAAACAATGTCCCATTTTAATAGCGTCTATAAAACCATAGGTGTCTAATAAGTAGCAAATAAGAACTTCGTCAAAAATAAGACCATTTTCGTTTTCTCTCTGCCTTTATGGTGGGTAATTTTATCTACGACCTTCCCATTAAAGAACTGCAAATTATAAAAAAAATACAGATAAATTCAAAATTCATACTCCTTCTTACGAGTCGAGGATATCAATCAATCTCATTATCAGCTCTCTAGGTAACGCAAAATAATATGTTTTAGGAGGTAAGGCGGCGGACCAAAGAGTGACAATTTTTGAAATTCTACTTTTATATTAAAATTTCCATCAGTCGCGAGAAAACTCCATAACATTACAAAAAAATTACCCACTCATTCTCTAAAAATCCTTCCTCGCAATTTATTTCTGCCTGCTTAATGTAAGCGATAGTAAAATAGTAACAACATCAAGAAAGGGACGGAGTGGAGACACGCAGGGTGCAAAATACAGGACATACCAGGTGTTAGTTAGCAGAAAAAAAACATCGGAGGACGGGAAAAATAAAGGAAGAATAAAACAAAGAAGAATGATGGAAATATACAAAGTCTGGAAAAAAACACGGAGCTAGGCAGCAAGGCATTATAAAGTACACAACTTTTTAAAAAAGAAACAAGCAAGTTGGACTAAGAGAGGCAGTGCGATCAATGCAATGAGGAGAAGTTATAGTTAGGAGTAATGGAGGCGCTTTATTCAAAGGATAAAATCCGACCTGACAGCAAGAGGTTTACGTGGAAAACTGTACCGAGTATTAAGGGAAGGACGGGATAGTTAACGATAGAACCAGAGTAGAGTCATTTTAGGTGCAAGGAATATATTGAATGGGCCCATGAAAGTGATACGACTAAAT